>JBBFKN010000031.1:1200000-1887627 GCA_039654755.1 Calcarius lapponicus | reverse complement strand
TGCTCTAATTGGCCGGGTGGCTCCCGGAATTCCACAATATGCAGGATGGTTCCCAGACCCAAGCTGGCACCCACTTCCAAGTCGGGCTGGTTTGACAGTGCCAAGTGGCTCCTGCAAACTGACGTCCAGAATCCGGATGGGTGACTTTGGTTTCTGCGGGAAAAAGGCCTGAAGTTTGTCTTCAAACCCTGTGCCCTAATTGGCCGGCTGGCTCCTGGAATTCCATGATATGCAGGATGGTTCCCAGACCCAAGGTGGGCACCAGTGCCAAGTCAGGCTGGTTTGACAATGCCATGTGGCTCCTGCAATCTGCCATTCAGAACCGGGGCAGGTGAGTGTTGTTTGTCCGGGTAAAGGGCCGAGGTTTGTGGTCAGGGCCTGTGGCCGGAAGTGGGCCGGCTGCCTCCTGAAATTCTGCGATACGCAGGATGGTTTCCAGACCCAAGCTGGCACCACTTGAAAGTCGGGCTGGTTTGAGAGTGCCATGTGGCTCCTGCAAACTGACGTCCTGAATCAGGACAGGTGAGTTTGGTTTTCTGCGGGAAAAGGCCTGAAGTTTGTCTTCAAACCCTGTGCCCTAATTGGCTGGCTGGCTCCTGGAATTCCATAATATGCAGGATGGTTCCCAGACCCAAGGTGGCACCAGTGCCAAGTCAGGCTGGTTTGACAATGCCATGTGGCTCCTGCAATCTGCCATTCAGAACCGGGGCAGGGTGAGTGTTGTTTGTCCGGGGTAAAGGGCCGAGGTTTGTGTTCAGGGCCTGTGGCCGGAAGTGGCCGGGCGGCCTCCTGAAATTCTGCGATACGCAGGATGGTTCCCAGACCGAAGCTGGGCACCACTTGAAAGTCGGGCTGGTTTGACAGTGCCAAGTGGCTCCTGCAAACTGACGTCCAGAATCAGGACGGGTGAGTTTGGGTTTCTGCGGGAAAAGGCCTGAAGTTTGTGTCTTCAAACCCTGTGCTCTAATTGGCCGGCTGGCTCCCAGAATTCCAGGAAATGCAGGATGGTTCCCAGACCCAAGGTGGCACCACTTCCAAGTCGGGCTGGTTTGACAGTGCCAAGTGGCTCCTGCAAACTGACGTCCAGAATCAGGACGGGTGAGTTTGGTTTCTGCGGGAAAAGGCCTGAAGTTTGTCTTCACACCCTGTGCCCTAATTGGCTGGCTGGCTCCTGGAATTCCATAATATGCAGGATGGTTCCCAGACCCAAGGTGGCACCACTGCCAAGTCAGGCTGGTTTGACAATGCCATGTGGCTCCTGCAATCTGCCATTTAGAACCGGGGCAGGTGAGTGTTGTTTGTCCGGGTAAAGGGCCGAGGTTTGTGTTCAGGGCCTGTGGCCAGAAGTGGCCGGATGCCTCCTGAAATTCTGCGATACGCAAGATAGTTCCCAGACCTGAAGCTGGCACCACTTGAAAGTCGGGCTGGTTTGACAGTGCCTAGTGGCTCCTGCAAACTGACGTCCAGAATCAGGACAGGTGAGTTTTGGTTTCTGCGGGAAAAGGCCTGAAGTTTGTCTTCAAACCCCGTGCTCTAATTGGCCGGGTGGCTCCCGGAATTCCACAATATGCAGGATAGTTCCCCAGACCCAAGATGGCATCACTTCGCAAGTCGGGCTGGTTTGACAGTGCCAAGTGGCTCCTGCAAACTGACGTCCAGAATCCGGATGGGTGACTTTGGTTTCTGCGGGAAAAGGCCTGAAGTTTGTCTTCAAACCCTGTGGCCTAATTGGCCGGCTGGCTCCTGGAATTCCATGATATGCAGGATGGTTCCCAGACCCAAGGTGGCACCAGTGCCAAGTCAGGCTGGTTTGACAATGCCATGTGGCTCCTGCAATCTGCCATTCAGAACCGGGGCAGGTGAGTGTTGTTTGTCCCGGGTAAAGGGGCCGAGGTTTGTGTTCAGGGCCTGTGGCCGGAAGTGGCCGGCTGCCTCCTGAAATTCTGCGATACGCAGGATGGTTTCCAGACCCAAGCTGGCACCACTTGAAAGTCGGGCTGGGTTTGAGAGTGCCAAGTGGCTCCTGCAAACTGACGTCCTGAATCAGGACAGGTGAGTTTGGTTTCTGCGGGAAAAGGCCTGAAGTTTTGTCTTCAAACCCTGTGCCCTAATTGGCTGGCTGGCTCCTAGAATTCCATAATATGCAGGATGGTTCCCAGACCCAAGGTGGCACCGAGTGCCAAGTCAGGCTGGTTTGACAATGCCATGTGGCTCCTGCAATCTGCCATTCAGAACCGGGGCAGGTGAGTGTTGTTTGTCCGGGTAAAAGGGCCGAGGTTTGTGTTCAGGGCCTGTGGCCGGAAGTGGCCGGCTGCCTCCTGAAATTCTGCGATACGCAGGATGGTTCCCAGACCGAAGCTGGCACCACTTGAAAGTCGGGCTGGTTTGACAGTGCCAAGTGGCTCCTGCAAACTGACGTCCAGAATCAGGACGGGTGAGTTTGGTTTCTGCGGGGAAAAGGCCTGAAGTTTGTCTTCAAACCCTGTGCTCTAATTGGCCGGCTGGCTCCCGGAATTCCAGGAAATGCAGGGATGGTTCCCAGACCCAAGGTGGCACCACTTCCAAGTCGGGCTGGTTTGACAGTGCCAAGTGGCTCCTGCAAACTGACGTCCAGAATCAGGACAGGTGAGTGTGGTTTCTGCGGGAAAAGGCCTGAAGTTTGTCTTCAAACCCTGTGGCCTAATTGGCCGGCTGGCTCCTGGAATTCCATGATATGCAGGATGGATCCCAGACCCAAGCTGGCACCACTTCAAAGTCGGGCTGGTTTGACAGTGCCAAGTGGCTCCTGCAAACTGACGTCCAGAATCAGGATGGGTGACTTTGGTTTCTGCAGGAAAAGGCCTGAAGTTTGTCTTCAAACCCTGTGGCCTAATTGGACTGGCTGGCTCCTGGAATTCCATGATATGCAGGATGGTTCCCAGACCCAAGCTGGCACCACTTCAAAGTCGGGCTGGTTTGACAGTGCCAAGTGGCTCCTGCAAACTGACGTCCAGAATCAGGATGGGGTGACTTTGGTTTCTGCGGGAAAAGGCCTGAAGTTTGTCTTCAAACCCTTGTGCCCTAATTGGCCAGCTGGCTCCTGGAATTCCATGATATGCAGGATGGTTCCCAGACCCAAGCTCTGCACCGCTTCAAAGTCGCAGTGGTTTTAACAGTGCTATGTGGCTCCTGCCATCTGCCCTCCTGAAGCAGGCCCAGTGCTTTTTTATTTTCCAGGGAAAAAGGCCAGAGGTTGGTGTTCAGGGCCTGTGGCCTGGAGTGCCAGGCTGGCTCCTGGAATTCCATGATATGCAGGATGGTTCCCAGACCCAAGCTGGCCGCAGTCCCCAAGTGTGGCTTCTTTGACAGTGCCAAGTGGCTGCTGCAATCTGCCGTCCTGTACCGGGCCAGGTGAGTTTGGTTTGCCAGGGAAAAGGGTCGAGGTTTGTGTCTGGTGGCCTGTGGCTGGAAGTGGCTGGCTGCCTCCTGAAGTTCTGCGATATGCAGGATGGTTCCCAGACCCAAGCTGGCACCACTTCAAAGTTGGGCTGGTTTTGACAGTGCCAAGTGGCTGCTGCAACCTGATGTCCAGTACCGGGCCAGGTGAAATTGGTTTGTCTGGGAAAAGGGCCGAGGTTGCTCTTCAAACCCTGTGGCCTAATTTGCCGGCTGGCTCCTGAAATTCCATGATATGCAGGATGGTTCCCAGACCCAAGCAGGCACCAGTGCCAAGGCAGGCTGGTTTAACAGTACCAAGTGGCTCCTGCAATCTCCCATCTAGAACCAGGCCAGGTGAGGTTTTTTGCCAGGGAAAAGGGGCCGAGGTTGGTGTTCACAGCCTGTGGTCTGGAGGGGCAGCCCTGGCTCCTGAAATTCCATGATTCGCAGGATTATTCCCAGACCCAAGCTGGCACCACTTGAAAGTTGGGCTGGTTTGACAGTGCCAAGTGGCTCCTGTACCTTGCTGTCCAGTACCGGGCCAGGTGAGTTTGGTTTGTGCGGGAAAAAGGCTGAGGTTTGTCTTCAAACCCTGTGGCCTAATTGGCCGGCTGGCTCCTGGAATTCCATGATATGCAGGATGGTTCCCAGACCCAAGCTGGTCGCAGTCCCAAGTGTGGCTTCTTTGACAGTGCCAAGTGGCTCCTGCAATCTGCCGTCCTGTACCGGGCCAGGTGAGTTTGGTTTGCCAGGGAAAAGGGCCGAGGTTTGTGTCTGGGTGGCCTGTGGCTGGAAGTGGCTGGCTGCCTCCTGAAGTTCTGCGATATGCAGGATGGTTCCCAGACCCAAGCTGGCACCACTTCAAAGTCGCACTGGTTTAACAGTGATATGTGGCTCCTGCAATCTGCCCCCCTGAAGCAGGCCCAGTGCTTTTTTTTTTTCCCAGGGAAAAGGCCCGAGGTCTGTGTTCGTGGCCTTGTGGCCTGGAGTGGCAGGCTGGCTCCTGAAATTGCATGGCACGCAGGATGGTTCCCCGGCCCAAGCTGGCACCAGTCCCAAGTTTGGCTGCTTTGACAGTGCCAAGGGGCTCCTACATTCTCCCATCTAGAACTAGGCAAGGTGAGGGGTTTTTTTTCCCAGGGAAAAGGGCGGAGGTTGGTGTTCACGGCCTGTGGTCAGGAAGTGCCAGGCTGGCTCCGGAAATTCCATGATTCGCAGGATTGTTCCCAGACCCAAGCTGGCACCACTTCAAAGTCGGGCTGGTTTGACAGTGCCAAGTGGCTCCTGCAAGCTGACGTCCAGAATCAGGACGGATGAGTTTGGTTTGTCCGGGAAAAGGCCTGAAGTTTGTCTTCAAACCCTGTGGCCTAATTGGCCGGCTGGCTCCTGGATTTCCATGATATGCAGGATGGTTCCCAGACCCAAGCTGGCACCACTTCAAAGTCGGGCTGGTTTGACAGTGCCAAGTGGCTCCTGCAAACTGACGTCCAGAATCAGGATGGGTGACTTTGGTTTCTGCGGGAAAAGGCCTGAAGTTTGTCTTCAAACCCTGTGCCCCAATTGGCCGGCTGGCTTCTGGAATTCCATGATAATGCAGGATGGTTCCCAGACCCAAGCCGGCACCACTTCAAAGTCGGGCTGGTTTGACAGTGCCAAGTGGCTCCTGCAACCTGACGTCCAGAATCAGGATGGATGAGTTTGGTTTGTCCGGGAAAAGGGCTGAAGTTTGTCTTCAAACCCTCTTGCCCCAATTGGCCGGCTGGCTCCTGGAATTCCATGATATGCAGGATGGTTCCCAGACCAAAGCTGGCACCACTTCAAAGTCGGGCTGGTTTGACAGTGCCAAGTGGCTCCTGCAAACTGACGTCCAGAACCGGGACCGTGAGTTTAGTTTCTGCGGGAAAAGGCGCTGAAGTTTTGTCTTCAAACCCTGTGGCCTAATTGGCCGGCTGGCTCCTGGAATTCCATGATATGCAGGATGGTTCCCAGACCCAAGCTGGCACCACTTCAAAGTCGGGCTGGTTTGACAGTGCCAAGTGGCTCCTGCAAACTGACGTCCAGAATCAGGATGGGTGACTTTGGTTTCTGCGGGAAAAGGCCTGAAGTTTGTCTTCAAACCCTGTGGCCTAATTGGACGGCTGGCTCCTGGAATTCCATGATATGCAGGATGGTTCCCAGACCCAAGCTGGCACCACTTCAAAGTCGGGCTGGTTTGACAGTGCCAAGTGGCTCCTGCAAACTGACGTCCAGAATCAGGATGGGTGACTTTGGTTTCTGCGGGAAAAGGCGCTGAAGTTTGTCTTCAAACCCTGTGCCCCAATTGGCCGGCCTGGCTCCTGGAATTCCATGATATGCAGGATGGTTCCCAGACCCAAGCTGGGCACCACTTCAAAGTCGGGCTGGTTTGACAGTGCCAAGTGGCTCCTGCAAACTGACGTCCAGAATCAGGATGGGTGACTTTGGTTTCTGCGGGGAAAAGGCCTGAAGTTTATCTTCACACCCTGTGCCCTAATTGGCCAGCTGGCTCCTGGAATTCCATGATATGCAGGATGGTTCCCAGACCCAAGCTGGCCGCAGTCCCAAGTGTGGCTTCTTTTGACGAGTGCCAAGTGGCTGCTGCAATCTGCCGTCCTGTACCGGGCCAGGTGAGTTTGGTTTGCCAGGGAAAAAGGGTCGAGGTTTGTGTCTGGTGGCCTGTGGCTGGAAGTGGCTGGCTGCCTCCTGAAGTTCTGCGATACGCAGGATGGTTCCCAGACCGAAGCTGGCACCACTTGAAAGTCGGGCTGGTTTGACTAGTGCCAAGTGGCTCCTGCAAACTGACGTCCAGAATCAGGACGGATGAGTTTGGTTTCTGCGGGAAAAAGGCCTGAAGTTTGTCTTCAAATCCTGTGGCTCTAATGGGCCGCGAGGCTCCCGGAATTCCATGATATGCAGGATGGTTCCGCAGGACCCAGGGTGGCACCACTTCCAAGTCCGGGCTGGTTTGACAGTGCCAAGTGGCTCCTGCAAACTGACGTCCTGAATCAGGACAGGTGAGTTTGGTTTCTGCGGGGAAAAAGGCCTGAAGTTTGTCTTCAAACCCTGTGCCCTAATTGGCCGGCTGGCTCCGGGGAATTCCTATGATATGCAGGATGGTTCCCAGACCCAAGGTGGCACCAGTGCCAAGTCAGGCTGGTTTTGACAATGCCATGTGGCTCCTGCAATCTGCCATTCAGAACCGGGGCAGGTGAGTGTTGTTTGTCCGGGTAAAGGGCCGAGGTTTGTGGTCAGGGCCTGTGGCCGGAAGTGGCCGGCTGCCTCCTGAAATTCTGCGATACGCAGGATGGTTTCCAGACCCAAGCTGGGCACCACTTGAAAGTCGGGCTGGGTTTGAGAGTGCCAAGTGGCTCCTGCAAACTGACGTCCTGAATCAGGACGGGTGAGTTTGGTTTCTGGCGGGAAAAGGCCTGAAGTTTGTCTTCAAACCCTGTGCCCTAATTGGCTGGCTGGCTCCTGGAATTCCATAATATGCAGGATGGTTCCCAGACCCAAGGTGGCACCACTTGAAAGTCAGGCTGGTTTGACAATGCCATGTGGCTCCTGCAATCTGCCATTCAGAACCGGGGCAGGTGAGTGTTGTTAATCCGGGGTAAAGGGCCGAGGTTATGTTGTTCAGGGCCTGTGGCCGGAAGTGGCCGGCTGCCTCCTGAAGTTCTGCGATATGCAGGATGGTTCCCAGACCCAAGCTGGCACCACTTCAAAGTCGCACTGGTTTAACAGTGATATGTGGCTCCTGCAATCTGCCCCCCTGAAGCAGGCCCAGTGCTTTTTCTTTTTCCCAGGGAAAAGGCCCGAGGTCTGTGTTCGTGGCCTTGTGGCCTGGAGTGGCAGGCTGGCTCCTGAAATTGCATGGCACGCAGGATGGTTTCCCCGGCCCAAGCTGGCACCCAGTCCCAAGTTTGGCTGCTTTGACAGTGCCAAGGGGCTCCTACATTCTCCCATCTAGGACTAGGCAACGGTGAAGGGTTTTTTTCCCAGGGAAAAGGGCGGAGGTTGGTGTTCACGGCCTGTGGTCAGGAGCTGCCAGGCTGGCTCCTGAAATTCCATGATTCGCAGGATTGTTCCCAGACCCCAAGCTGGCACCACTTCAAAGTCAGGCTGGTTTGACAGTGCCAAGTGGCTCCTGCAACCTGACGTCCAGAATCAGGACGGATGAGTTTGGTTTGTCCGGGAAAAGGGCTGAAGTTTGTCTTCAAACCCTGTGGCCTAATTGGCCGGCTGGCTCCTGGATTTCCATGATATGCCGGATGGTTCCCAGACCCAAGCTGGCACCACTTCAAAGTCGGGCTGGTTTGACAGTGCCAAGTGGCTCCTGCAAACTGACGTCCAGAATCAGGATGGGTGACTTTGGTTTCTGCGGGAAAAGGCCTGAAGTTTGTCTTCAAACCCTGTGGCCTAATTGGCCGGCTGGCTTCTGGAATTCCATGATATGCAGGATGGTTCCCAGACCCAAGCTGGCACCACTTCAAAGTCGGGCTGGTTTGACAGTGCCAAGTGGCTCCTGCAACCTGACGTCCAGAATCAGGACGGATGAGTTTGGTTTGTCCGGGAAAAGGGCTGAAGTTTGTCCTTCAAACCCTGTGGCCTAATTGGCCGGCTGGCTCCTGGAATTCCATGATATGCAGGATGGTTCCCAGACCCAAGCTGGCACCACTTGAAAGTTGGGCTGGTTTGACAGTGCCTAGTGGCTCCTGCAAACTGACGTCCAGAATCAGGACAGGTGAGTTTGGTTTCTGCGGGAAAAGGCCTGAAGTTTGTCTTCAAACCCCGTGCTCTAATTGGCCGGGTGGCTCCCGGAATTCCACAATATGCAGGATGGTTCCCAGACCCAAGCTGGCACCACTTCCAAGTCGGGCTGGTTTGACAGTGCCAAGTGGCTCCTGCAAACTGACGTCCAGAATCCGGATGGGTGACTTTGGTTTCTGCGGGAAAAGGCCTGAAGTTTGTCTTCAAACCCTGTGCCCTAATTGGCTGGCTGGCTCCTGGAATTCCATGATATGCAGGATGGTTCCCAGACCCAAGGTGGCACCAGTGCCAAGTCAGGCTGGTTTGACAATGCCATGTGGCTCCTGCAATCTGCCATTCAGAACCGGGGCAGGTGAGTGTTGTTTGTCCGGGTAAAGGGCCGAGGTTTGTGGTCAGGGCCTGTGGCCGGAAGTGGCCGGCTGCCTCCTGAAATTCTGCGATACGCAGGATGGTTTCCAGACCCAAGCTGGCACCACTTGAAAGTCGGGCTGGTTTGAGAGTGCCATGTGGCTCCTGCAAACTGACGTCCTGAATCAGGACAGGTGAGTTTGGTTTCTGCGGGAAAAGGCCTGAAGTTTGTCTTCAAACCCTGTGCCCTAATTGGCTGGCTGGCTCCTGGAATTCCATAATATGCAGGATGGTTCCCAGACCCAAGGTGGCACCAGTGCCAAGTCAGGCTGGTTTGACAATGCCATGTGGCTCCTGCAATCTGCCATTCAGAACCGGGGCAGGTGAGTGTTGTTTGTCCGGGTAAAGGGCCGAGGTTTGTGTTCAGGGCCTGTGGCCGGAAGTGGCCGGCGGCCTCCTGAAATTCTGCGATACGCAGGATGGTTCCCAGACCGAAGCTGGCACCACTTGAAAGTCGGGCTGGTTTGACAGTGCCAAGTGGCTCCTGCAAACTGACGTCCAGAATCAGGACGGGTGAGTTTGGTTTCTGCGGGAAAAGGCCTGAAGTTTGTCTTCAAACCCCGTGCTCTAATTGGCCGGCTGGCTCCCAGAATTCCAGGAAATGCAGGATGGTTCCCAGACCCAAGGTGGCACCACTTCCAAGTCGGGCTGCTTTGACAGTGCCAAGTGGCTCCTGCAAACTGACGTCCAGAATCAGGACGGGTGAGTTTGGTTTCTGCGGGAAAAGGCCTGAAGTTTGTCTTCACACCCTGTGCCCTAATTGGCTGGCTGGCTCCTGGAATTCCATAATATGCAGGATGGTTCCCAGACCCAAGGTGGCACCAGTGCCAAGTCAGGCTGGTTTGACAATGCCATGTGGCTCCTGCAATCTGCCATTTAGAACCGGGGCAGGTGAGTGTTGTTTGTCCGGGTAAAGGGCCGAGGTTTGTGTTCAGGGCCTGTGGCCAGAAGTGGCCGGATGCCTCCTGAAATTCTGCGATACGCAAGATAGTTCCCAGACCGAAGCTGGCACCACTTGAAAGTCGGGCTGGGTTTGACAGTGCCAAGTGGCTCCTGCAAACTGACGTCCAGAATCAGGACAGGTGAGTTTGGTTTCTGCGGGAAAAGGCCTGAAGTTTGTCTTCAAACCCTGTGCTCTAATAGGCCGCGTGGCTCCCGGAATTCCATGATATGCAGGATGGTTCCCAGACCCAGGGTGGCACCACTTCAAAGTCGGGCTGGTTTGACAGTGCCAAGTGGCTCCTGCAAACTGACGTCCAGAATCAGGCCGGGTGGGTTTGGTTTCTGCGGGAAAAGGCCTGAAGTTTGTCTTCAAACCCTGTGCCCTAATTGGCTGGCTGGCTCCTGGAATTCCATAATATGCAGGATGGTTCCCAGACCCAAGGTGGCACCAGTGCCAAGTCAGGCTGGTTTGACAATGCCATGTGGCTCCTGCAATCTGCCATTCAGAACCGGGGCAGGTGAGTGTTGTTAATCCGGGTAAAGGGCCGAGGTTTGTGTTCAGGGCCTGTGGCCGGAAGTGGCCGGCTGCCTCCTGAAATTCTGCGATACGCAGGATGGTTCCCAGACCGAAGCTGGCACCACATGAAAGTCGGGCTGGTTTGACAGTGCCTAGTGGCTCCTGCAAACTGACGTCCAGAATCAGGACAGGTGAGTTTGGTTTCTGCGGGAAAAGGCCTGAAGTTTGTCTTCAAACCCCGTGCTCTAATTGGCCGGGTGGCTCCCGGAATTCCACAATATGCAGGATGGTTCCCAGACCCAAGATGGCATCACTTCCAAGTCGGGCTGGTTTGACAGTGCCAAGTGGCTCCTGCAAACTGACGTCCAGAATCCGGATGGGTGACTTTGGTTTCTGCGGGAAAAAGGCCTGAAGTTTGTCTTCAAACCCTGTGGCCTAATTGGCCGGCTGGCTCCTGGAATTCCATGATACGCAGGATGGTTTCCAGACCGAAGCTGGCACCACTTGAAAGTCGGGCTGGTTTGACAATGCCATGTGGCTCCTGCAATCTGCCATTCAGAACCGGGGCAGGTGAGTGTTGTTTGTCCGGGTAAAGGGCCGAGGTTTGTGTTCAGGGCCTGTGGCCGGAAGTGGCCGGCTGCCTCCTGAAATTCTGCGATACGCAGGATGGTTCCCAGACCCAAGGTGGCACCACTTGAAAGTCGGGCTGGTTTGACAGTGCCAAGTGGCTCCTGCAAACTGACGTCCAGAATCAGGACAGGTGAGTTTGGTTTCTGCGGGAAAAGGCCTGAAGTTTGTCTTCAAACCCCGTGCCCTAATTGGCTGGCTGGCTCCTGGAATTCCATAATATGCAGGATGGTTCCCAGACCCAAGGTGGCACCAGTGCCAAGTCAGGCTGGTTTGACAATGCCATGTGGCTCCTGCAATCTGCCATTCAGAACCGGGGCAGGTGAGTGTTGTTTGTCCGGGTAAAGGGCCGAGGTTTGTGTTCAGGGCCTGTGGCCAGAAGTGGCCAGCTGCCGCCTGAAATTCTGCGATATGCAGGATAGTTCCCAGACCGAAGCTGGCACCACTTGAAAGTCGGGCTGGTTTGACAGTGCCAAGTGGCTCCTGCAAACTGACGTCCAGAATCAGGACGGGTGAGTTTGGTTTCTGCGGGAAAAGGCCTGAAGTTTGTCTTCAAACCCTGTGTTCTAATTGGCCGCGTGGCTCCCGGAATTCCATGATATGCAGGATGGTTCCCAGACCCAGGGTGGCACCACTTCCAAGTCGGGCTGGTTTGACAGTGCCAAGTGGCTCCTGCAAACTGACGTCCAGAATCAGGACAGGTGAGTTTGGTTTCGGCGGGAAAAGGCCTGAAGTTTGTCTTCAAACCCTGTGCCCTAATTGGCTGGCTGGCTCCTGGAATTCCATAATATGCAGGATGGTTCCCAGACCCAAGGTGGCACCACTTGAAAGTCAGGCTGGTTTGACAATGCCATGTGGCTCCTGCAATCTGCCATTCAGAACCGGGGCAGGTGAGTGTTGTTAATCCGGGTAAAGGGCCGAGGTTTGTGTTCAGGGCCTGTGGCCGGAAGTGGCCGGCTGCCTCCTGAAGTTCTGCGATATGCAGGATGGTTCCCAGACCCAAGCTGGCACCACTTCAAAGTCGCACTGGTTTAACAGTGATATGTGGCTCCTGCAATCTGCCCCCCTGAAGCAGGCCCAGTGCTTTTTTTTTTTCCCAGGGAAAAGGCCCGAGGTCTGTGTTCGTGGCCTTGTGGCCTGGAGTGGCAGGCTGGCTCCTGAAATTGCATGGCACGCAGGATGGTTCCCCGGCCCAAGCTGGCACCAGTCCCAAGTTTGGCTGCTTTGACAGTGCCAAGGGGCTCCTACATTCTCCCATCTAGGACTAGGCAAGGTGAAGGGTTTTTTTCCCAGGGAAAAGGGCGGAGGTTGGTGTTCACGGCCTGTGGTCAGGAGTGCCAGGCTGGCTCCTGAAATTCCATGATTCGCAGGATTGTTCCCAGACCCAAGCTGGCACCACTTCAAAGTCAGGCTGGTTTGACAGTGCCAAGTGGCTCCTGCAACCTGACGTCCAGAATCAGGACGGATGAGTTTGGTTTGTCCGGGAAAAGGGCTGAAGTTTGTCTTCAAACCCTGTGGCCTAATTGGCCGGCTGGCTCCTGGATTTCCATGATATGCCGGATGGTTCCCAGACCCAAGCTGGCACCACTTCAAAGTCGGGCTGGTTTGACAGTGCCAAGTGGCTCCTGCAAACTGACGTCCAGAATCAGGATGGGTGACTTTTGGTTTCTGCGGGAAAAGGCCTGAAGTTTGTCTTCAAAACCCTGTGGCCTAATTGGCCGGCTGGCTTCTGGAATTCCATGATATGCAGGATGGTTCCCAGACCCAAGCTGGCACCACTTCAAAGTCGGGGCTGGTTTGACAGTGCCAAGTGGCTCCTGCAACCTGACGTCCAGAATCAGGACGGATGAGTTTGGTTGTCCGGGGAAAAGGGCTGAAGTTTGTCTTCAAACCCTGTGGCCTAATTGGCCGGCTGGCTCCTGGAATTCCATGATATGCAGGATGGCTTCCCAGACCCAAGCTGGCACCACTTGAAAGTTGGGCTGGTTTGACAGTGCCTAGTGGCTCCTGCAAACTGACGTCCAGAAATCAGGACAGGTGAGTTGGTTTCTGCGGGAAAAGGCCTGAAGTTTGTCTTCAAACCCCGTGCTCTAATTGGCCGGGTGGCTCCCGGAATTCCACAATATGCAGGATGGTTCCCAGACCCAAGCTGGCACCACTTCCAAGTCGGGCTGGTTTGACAGTGCCAAGTGGCTCCTGCAAACTGACGTCCAGAATCCGGATGGGTGACTTTGGTTTCTGCGGGAAAAGGCCTGAAGTTTGTCTTCAAACCCTGTGCCCTAATTGCGCTGGCTGGCTCCTGGAATTCCATGATATGCAGGATGGTTCCCAGACCCAAGGTGGCACCAGTGCCAAGTCAGGCTGGTTTGACAATGCCATGTGGCTCCTGCAATCTGCCATTCAGAACCGGGGCAGGTGAGTGTTGTTTGTCCGGGTAAAGGGCCGAGGTTTGTGGTCAGGGCCTGTGGCCGGAAGTGGCCGGCTGCCTCCTGAAATTCTGCGAATACGCAGGATGGTTTCCAGACCCAAGCTGGCACCACTTGAAAGTCGGGCTGGTTTGAGAGTGCCATGTGGCTCCTGCAAACTGACGTCCTGAATCAGGACAGGTGAGTTTGGTTTCTGCGGGAAAAGGCCTGAAGTTTGTCTTCAAACCCTGTGCCCTAATTGGCTGGCTGGCTCCTGGAATTCCATAATATGCAGGATGGTTCCCAGACCCAAGGTGCGCACCAGTGCCAAGTCAGGCTGGTTTGGACAATGCCCATGTGGCTCCTGCAATCTGCCATTCAGAAACCGGGGCAGGTGAGTGTTGTTTGTCCGGGTAAAGGGCCGAGGTTTGTGTTCAGGGCCTGTGGCCGGAAGTGGCCGGCGGCCTCCTGAAATTCTGCGATACGCAGGATGGTTCCCAGACCGAAGCTGGCACCACTTGAAAGTCGGGCTGGTTTGACAGTGCCAAGTGGCTCCTGCAAACTGACGTCCAGAATCAGGACGGGGTGAGTTTGGTTTCTGCGGGAAAAGGGCCTGAAGTTTGTCTTCAAACCCTGTGCTCTAAGTTGGCCGGCTGGCTCTCCAGAATTCCAGGGAAATGCAGGATGGTTCCCAGACCCAAGGTGGCACCACTTCCAAGTCGGGCTGCTTTGCCAAGTGGCTCCTGCAAACTGACGTCCAGAATCAGGACGGGTGAGTTTGGTTTCTGCGGGAAAAGGCCTGAAGTTTGTCTTCACACCCTGTGCCCTAATTGGCTGGCTGGCTCCTGGAATTCCATAATATGCAGGATGGTTCCCAGACCCAAGGTGGCACCAGTGCCAAGTCAGGCTGGTTTGACAATGCCATGTGGCTCCTGCAATCTGCCATTTAGAACCGGGGCAGGTGAGTGTTGTTTGTCCGGGTAAAGGGCCGAGGTTTGTGTTCAGGGCCTGTGGCCAGAAGTGGCCGGATGCCTCCTGAAATTCTGCGATACGCAAGATAGTTCCCAGACCGAAGCTGGCACCACTTGAAAGTCGGGCTGGTTTGACAGTGCCAAGTGGCTCCTGCAAACTGACGTCCAGAATCAGGACAGGTGAGTTTGGTTTCTGCGGGAAAAGGCCTGAAGTTTGTCTTCAAACCCTGTGCTCTAATAGGCCGCGTGGCTCCCGGAATTCCATGATATGCAGGATGGTTCCCAGACCCAGGGTGGCACCACTTCAAAGTCGGGCTGGTTTGACAGTGCCAAGTGGCTCCTGCAAACTGACGTCCAGAATCAGGCCGGGTGGGTTTGGTTTCTGCGGGAAAAGGCCTGAAGTTTGTCTTCAAACCCTGTGCCCTAATTGGCTGGCTGGCTCCTGGAATTCCATAATATGCAGGATGGTTCCCAGACCCAAGGTGGCACCAGTGCCAAGTCAGGCTGGTTTGACAATGCCATGTGGCTCCTGCAATCTGCCATTCAGAACCGGGGCAGGTGAGTGTTGTTAATCCGGGTAAAGGGCCGAGGTTTGTGTTCAGGGCCTGTGGCCGGAAGTGGCCGGCTGCCTCCTGAAATTCTGCGATACGCAGGATGGTTCCCAGACCGAAGCTGGCACCACATGAAAGTCGGGCTGGTTTGACAGTGCCTAGTGGCTCCTGCAAACTGACGTCCAGAATCAGGACAGGTGAGTTTGGTTTCTGCGGGAAAAGGCCTGAAGTTTGTCTTCAAACCCCGTGCTCTAATTGGCCGGGTGGCTCCCGGAATTCCACAATATGCAGGATGGTTCCCAGACCCAAGATGGCATCACTTCCAAGTCGGGCTGGTTTGACAGTGCCAAGTGGCTCCTGCAAACTGACGTCCAGAATCCGGATGGGTGACTTTGGTTTCTGCGGGAAAAGGCCTGAAGTTTGTCTTCAAACCCTGTGGCCTAATTGGCCGGCTGGCTCCTGGAATTCCATGATACGCAGGATGGTTTCCAGACCGAAGCTGGCACCACTTGAAAGTCGGGCTGGTTTGACAATGCCATGTGGCTCCTGCAATCTGCCATTCAGAACCGGGGCAGGTGAGTGTTGTTTGTCCGGGTAAAGGGCCGAGGTTTGTGTTCAGGGCCTGTGGCCGGAAGTGGCCGGCTGCCTCCTGAAATTCTGCGATACGCAGGATGGTTCCCAGACCGAAGCTGGCACCACTTCCAAGTCGGGCTGGTTTGACAGTGCCAAGTGGCTCCTGCAAACTGACGTCCAGAATCAGGACGGGTGAGTTTGGTTTCTGCGGGAAAAGGCCTGAAGTTTGTCTTCAAACCCTGTGCTCTAATTGGCCGGCTGGCTCCCGGAATTCCAGGAAATGCAGGATGGTTCCCAGACCCAAGGTGGCACCACTTGAAAGTCGGGCTGGTTTGACAGTGCCAAGTGGCTCCTGCAAACTGACGTCCAGAATCAGGACAGGTGAGTTTGGTTTCTGCGGGAAAAGGCCTGAAGTTTGTCTTCAAACCCCGTGCCCTAATTGGCTGGCTGGCTCCTGGAATTCCATAATATGCAGGATGGTTCCCAGACCCAAGGTGGCACCAGTGCCAAGTCAGGCTGGTTTGACAATGCCATGTGGCTCCTGCAATCTGCCATTCAGAACCGGGGCAGGTGAGTGTTGTTTGTCCGGGTAAAGGGCCGAGGTTTGTGTTCAGGGCCTGTGGCCAGAAGTGGCCAGCTGCCGCCTGAAATTCTGCGATATGCAGGATAGTTCCCAGACCGAAGCTGGCACCACTTGAAAGTCGGGCTGGTTTGACAGTGCCAAGTGGCTCCTGCAAACTGACGTCCAGAATCAGGACGGGTGAGTTTGGTTTCTGCGGGAAAAGGCCTGAAGTTTGTCTTCAAACCCTGTGTTCTAATTGGCCGCGTGGCTCCCGGAATTCCATGATATGCAGGATGGTTCCCAGACCCAGGGTGGCACCACTTCCAAGTCGGGCTGGTTTGACAGTGCCAAGTGGCTCCTGCAAACTGACGTCCAGAATCAGGACAGGTGAGTTTGGTTTCTGCGGGAAAAGGCCTGAAGTTTGTCTTCAAACCCTGTGGCCTAATTGGCCTGCTGGCTCCTGGAATTCCATGATATGCAGGATGGTTCCCAGACCAAAGCTGGCACCACTTCAAAGTCGGGCTGGTTTGACAGTGCCAAGTGGCTCCTGCAAACTGACGTCCAGAATCAGGATGGGTGACATTGGTTTCTGCAGGAAAAGGCCTGAAGTTCGTCTTCAAACCCTGTGGCCTAATTGGATGGCTGGCTCCTGGAATTCCATGATATGCAGGATGGTTCCCAGACCCAAGCTGGCACCACTTCAAAGTCGGGCTGGTTTGACAGTGCCAAGTGGCTCCTGCAAACTGACGTCCAGAATCCGGATGGGTGACTTTGGTTTCTGCGGGAAAAGGCCTGAAGTTTGTCTTCAAACCCTGTGCCCTAATTGGCCAGCTGGCTCCTGGAATTCCATGATATGCAGGATGGTTCCCAGACCCAAGCTGGCACCGCTTCAAAGTCGCAGTGGTTTAACAGTGCTATGTGGCTCCTGCCATCTGCCCTCCTGAAGCAGGCCCAGTGCTTTTTTTTTTCCAGGGAAAAAGGCCAAGGTTGGTGTTCAGGGCCTGTGGCCTGGAGTGCCAGGCTGGCTCCTGGAATTCCATGATATGCAGGATGGTTCCCAGACCCAAGCTGGCCGCAGTCCCAAGTGTGGCTTATTTGACTGTGCCAAGTGGCTGCTGCAATCTGCTGTCCTGTACCGGGCCAGGTGAGTTTGGTTTGCCAGGGAAAAGGGTCGAGGTTTGTGTCTGGTGGCCTGTGGCTGGAAGTGGCTGGCTGCCTCCTGAAGTTCTGCGATATGCAGGATGGTTCCCAGACCCAAGCTGGCACCACTTCAAAGTTGGGCTGGTTTGACAGTGCCAAGTGGCTGCTGCAACCTGATGTCCAGTACCGGGCCAGGTGAAATTGGTTTGTCTGGGAAAAGGGCCGAGGTTGCTCTTCAAACCCTGTGGCCTAATTTGCCGGCTGGCTCCTGAAATTCCATGATATGCAGGATGGTTCCCAGACCCAAGCAGGCACCAGTGCCAAGGCAGGCTGGTTTAACAGTACCAAGTGGCTCCTGCAATCTCCCATCTAGAACCAGGCCAGGTGAGGTTTTTTTGCCAGGGAAAAGGGCCGAGGTTGGTGTTCACAGCCTGTGGTCTGGAGGGGCAGCCTGGCTCCTGGAATTCCACGATATGCAGGATGGTTCCCAGACCCAAGCTGGCACCGCTTCAAAGTCGCAGTGGTTTAACAGTGCTATGTGGCTCCTGCCATCTGCCCTCCTGAAGCAGGCCCAGTGCTTTTTTTTTTCCAGGGAAAAAGGCCGAGGTTTGTGTTCAGGGCCTGTGGCCGGAAGTGGCCGGCTGCCTCCTGAAATTCTGCGATACGCAGGATGGTTCCCAGACCGAAGCTGGCACCACTTCAAAGTCGGGCTGGTTTGACAGTGCCAAGTGGCTCCTGCAAACTGACGTCCAGAATCAGGACAGGTGAGTTTGGTTTCTGCGGGAAAAGGCCTGAAGTTTGTCTTCAAACCCTGTGCTCTAATTGGCCGGCTGGCTCCCGGAATTCCAGGAAATGCAGGATGGTTCCCAGACCCAAGGTGGCACCACTTCCAAGTCGGGCTGGTTTGACAGTGCCAAGTGGCTCCTGCAAACTGACGTCCAGAATCAGGACGGGTGAGTTTGGTTTCTGCGGGAAAAGGCCTGAAGTTTGTCTTCAAACCCTGTGCCCTAATTGGCTGGCTGGCTCCTGGAATTCCATAATATGCAGGATGGTTCCCAGACCCAAGGTGGCACCAGTGCCAAGTCAGGCTGGTTTGACAATGCCATGTGGCTCCTGCAATCTGCCATTCAGAACCGGGGCAGGTGAGTGTTGTTTGTCCGGGTAAAGGGCCGAGGTTTGTGTTCAGGGCCTGTGGCCGGAAGTGGCCGGCTGCCTCCTGAAATTCGGCGATACGCAGGATGTTTTCCAGACCGAAGCTGGCACCACTTGAAAGTCGGGCTGGTTTGACAGTGCCAAGTGGCTCCTGCAAACTGATGTCCAGAATAAGGACAGGTGAGTTTGGTTTCTGCGGGAAAAGGCCTGAAGTTTGTCTTCAAACCCCGTGCCTTAATTGGCCGCGTGGCTCCCGGAATTCCATGATATGCAGGATGGTTCCCAGACCCAAGGTGGCACCACTTCCAAGTCGGGCTGGTTTGACAGTGCCAAGTGGCTCCTGCAAACTGACGTCCAGAATCAGGACAGGTGAGTTTGGTTTCTGCGGGAAAAGGCCTGAAGTTTGTCTTCAAACCCTGTGGCCTAATTGGCCGGCTGGCTCCTGGAATTCCATGATATGCAGGATGGTTCCCAGACCCAAGCTGGCACCACTTCAAAGTCGGGCTGGTTTGACAGTGCCAAGTGGCTCCTGCAAACTGACGTCCAGAATCAGGATGGGTGACTTTGGTTTCTGCAGGAAAAGGCCTGAAGTTTGTCTTCAAACCCTGTGGCCTAATTGGATGGCTGGCTCCTGGAATTCCATGATATGCAGGATGGTCCCCAGACCCAAGCTGGCACCACTTCAAAGTCGGGCTGGTTTGACAGTGCCAAGTGGCTCCTGCAAACTGTCGTCCAGAATCAGGATGGGTGACTTTGGTTTCTGCGGGAAAAGGCCTGAAGTTTGTCTTCAAACCCTGTGCCCTAATTGGCCAGCTGGCTCCTGGAATTCCATGATATGCAGGATGGTTCCCAGACCCAAGCTGGCACCGCTTCAAAGTCGCAGTGGTTTAACAGTGCTATGTGGCTCCTGCCATCTGCCCTCCTGAAGCAGGCCCAGTGCTTTTTTTTTTCCAGGGAAAAAGGCCAAGGTTGGTGTTCAGGGCCTGTGGCCTGGAGTGCCAGGCTGGCTCCTGGAATTCCATGATATGCAGGATGGTTCCCAGACCCAAGCTGGCCGCAGTCCCAAGTGTGGCTTCTTTGACAGTGCCAATTGGCTGCTGCAATCTGCCGTCCTGTACCGGGCCAGGTGAGTTTGGTTTGCCAGGGAAAAGGGTCGAGGTTTGTGTCTGGTGGCCTGTGGCTGGAAGTGGCTGGCTGCCTCCTGAAGTTCTGCGATATGCAGGATGGTTCCCAGACCCAAGCTGGCACCACTTCAAAGTTGGGCTGGTTTGACAGTGCCAAGTGGCTGCTGCAACCTGATGTCCAGTACCGGGCCAGGTGAAATTGGTTTGTCTGGGAAAAGGGCCGAGGTTGCTCTTCAAACCCTGTGGCCTAATTTGCCGGCTGGCTCCTGAAATTCCATGATATGCAGGATGGTTCCCAGACCCAAGCAGGCACCAGTGCCAAGGCAGGCTGGTTTAACAGTACCAAGTGGCTCCTGCAATCTCCCATCTAGAACCAGGCCAGGTGAGGTTTTTTTGCCAGGGAAAAGGGCCGAGGTTGGTGTTCACAGCCTGTGGTCTGGAGGGGCAGCCTGGCTCCTGAAATTCCATGATTCGCAGGATTATTCCCAGACCCAAGCTGGCACCACTTGAAAGTTGGGCTGGTTTGACAGTGCCAAGTGGCTCCTGTACCTTGCTGTCCAGTACCGGGCCAGGTGAGTTTGGTTTGTGCGGGAAAAAGGCTGAGGTTTGTCTTCAAACCCTGTGGCCTAATTGGCCGGCTGGCTCCAGGAATTCCATGATATGCAGGATGGTTCCCAGACCCAAGCTGGTCGCAGTCCCAAGTGTGGCTTCTTTGACAGTGCCAAGTGGCTCCTGCAATCTGCCGTCCTGTACCGGGCCAGGTGAGTTTGGTTTGCCAGGGAAAAGGGCCGAGGTTTGTGTCTGGTGGCCTGTGGCTGGAAGTGGCTGGCTGCCTCCTGAAGTTCTGCGATATGCAGGATGGTTCCCAGACCCAAGCTGGCACCACTTCAAAGTCGCACTGGTTTAACAGTGATATGTGGCTCCTGCAATCTGCCCCCCTGAAGCAGGCCCAGTGCTTTTTTTTTTCCCAGGGAAAAGGCCCGAGGTCTGTGTTCGTGGCCTTGTGGCCTGGAGTGGCAGGCTGGCTCCTGAAATTGCATGGCACGCAGGATGGTTCCCCGGCCCAAGCTGGCACCAGTCCCAAGTTTGGCTGCTTTGACAGTGCCAAGGGGCTCCTACATTCTCCCATCTAGAACTAGGCAAGGTGAGGGGTTTCTTTCCCAGGGAAAAGGGCGGAGGTTGGTGTTCACGGCCTGTGGTCAGGAGTGCCAGGCTGGCTCCTGAAATTCCATGATTCGCAGGATTGTTTCCAGACCGAAGCTGGCACAACTTGAAAGTCGGGCTGGTTTGAGAGTGCCAAGTGGCTCCTGTAAACTGACGTCCAGAATCAGGACAGGTGAGTTTGGTTTCTGCGGGAAAAGGCCTGAAGTTTGTCTTCAAACCCCGTGCCTTAATTGGCTGGCTGGCTCCTAGAATTCCATAATATGCAGGATGGTTCCCAGACCCAAGGTGGCACCAGTGCCAAGTCAGGCTGGTTTGACAATGCCATGTGGCTCCTGCAATCTGCCATTCAGAACCGGGGCAGGTGAGTGTTGTTTGTCCGGGTAAAGGGCCGAGGTTTGTGTTCAGGGCCTGTGGCCAGAAGTGGCCGGCTGCCTCCTGAAATTCTGCCATACGCAGGATGGTTCCCAGACCGAAGTTGGCACCACTTGAAAGTTGGGCTGGTTTGACAGTGCCAAGTGGCTCCTGTACCTTGCTGTCCAGTACCGGGCCAGGTGAGTTTGGTTTGTGCGGGAAAAAGGCTGAGGTTTGTCTTCAAACCCTGTGGCCTAATTGGCCGGCTGGCTCCAGGAATTCCATGATATGCAGGATGGTTCCCAGACCCAAGCTGGTCGCAGTCCCAAGTGTGGCTTCTTTGACAGTGCCAAGTGGCTCCTGCAATCTGCCGTCCTGTACCGGGCCAGGTGAGTTTGGTTTGCCAGGGAAAAGGGCCGAGGTTTGTGTCTGGTGGCCTGTGGCTGGAAGTGGCTGGCTGCCTCCTGAAGTTCTGCGATATGCAGGATGGTTCCCAGACCCAAGCTGGCACCACTTCAAAGTCGCACTGGTTTAACAGTGATATGTGGCTCCTGCAATCTGCCCCCCTGAAGCAGGCCCAGTGCTTTTTTTTTTCCCAGGGAAAAGGCCCGAGGTCTGTGTTCGTGGCCTTGTGGCCTGGAGTGGCAGGCTGGCTCCTGAAATTGCATGGCACGCAGGATGGTTCCCCGGCCCAAGCTGGCACCAGTCCCAAGTTTGGCTGCTTTGACAGTGCCAAGGGGCTCCTACATTCTCCCATCTAGAACTAGGCAAGGTGAGGGGTTTCTTTCCCAGGGAAAAGGGCGGAGGTTGGTGTTCACGGCCTGTGGTCAGGAGTGCCAGGCTGGCTCCTGAAATTCCATGATTCGCAGGATTGTTTCCAGACCGAAGCTGGCACAACTTGAAAGTCGGGCTGGTTTGAGAGTGCCAAGTGGCTCCTGTAAACTGACGTCCAGAATCAGGACAGGTGAGTTTGGTTTCTGCGGGAAAAGGCCTGAAGTTTGTCTTCAAACCCCGTGCCTTAATTGGCTGGCTGGCTCCTAGAATTCCATAATATGCAGGATGGTTCCCAGACCCAAGGTGGCACCAGTGCCAAGTCAGGCTGGTTTGACAATGCCATGTGGCTCCTGCAATCTGCCATTCAGAACCGGGGCAGGTGAGTGTTGTTTGTCCGGGTAAAGGGCCGAGGTTTGTGTTCAGGGCCTGTGGCCAGAAGTGGCCGGCTGCCTCCTGAAATTCTGCCATACGCAGGATGGTTCCCAGACCGAAGTTGGCACCACTTGAAAGTCGGGCTGGTTTGACAGTGCCAAGTGGCTCCTGCAAACTGACGTCCAGAATCAGGACGGGTGAGTTTGGTTTCTGCGGGAAAAGGCCTGAAGTTTGTCTTCAAACCCTGTGCTCTAATTGGCCACGTGGCTCCCGGAATTCCATGATATGCAGGATGGTTCCCAGACCCAAGGTGGCACCACTTCCAAGTCGGGCTGGTTTGACAGTGCTAAGTGGCTCCTGTAAACTGACGTCCAGAATCAGGACAGGTGAGTTTGGTTTCTGCGGGAAAAGGCCTGAAGTTTGTCTTCAAACCCTGTGCCCTAATTGGCTGGCTGGCTCCTGGAATTCCATAATATGCAGGATGGTTCCCAGACCCAAGGTGGCACCAGTGCCAAGTCAGGCTGGTTTGACAATGCCATGTGGCTCCTGCAATCTGCAATTCAGAACCGGGGCAGGTGAGTGTTGTTTGTCCGGGTAAAGGGCCGAGGTTTGTGTTCAGGGCCTGTGGCCGGAAGTGGCCGGCTGCCTCCTGAAATTCTGCGATACGCAGGATGGTTCCCAGACCGAAGCTGGCACCACTTGAAAGTCGGGCTGGTTTGACAGTGCCAAGTGGCTCCTGCAAACTGACGTCCAGAATCAGGACGGGTGAGTTTGGTTTCTGCGGGAAAAGGCCTGAAGTTTGTCTTCAAACCCTGTGCCCCAATTGGCCGGCTGGCTCCCGGAATTCCAGGAAATGCAGGATGGTTCCCAGACCCAAGCTGGCACCACTTCCAAGTCGGGCTGGTTTGACAGTGCCAAGTGGCTCCTGCAAACTGACGTCCAGAATCAGGACGGGTGAGTTTGGTTTCTGCGGGAAAAGGCCTGAAGTTTGTCTTCAAACCCTGTGCTCTAATTGGCCGGCTGGCTCCCGGAATTCCAGGAAATGCAGGATGGTTCCCAGACCCAAGCTGGCACCACTTCCAAGTCGGGCTGGTTTGACAGTGCCAAGTGGCTCCTGCAAACTGACGTCCAGAATCAGGACAGGTGAGTTTGGTTTCTGCGGGAAAAGGCCTGAAGTTTGTCTTCAAACCCCGTGCCCTAATTGGCTGGCTGGCTCCTGGAATTCCATAATATGCAGGATGGTTCCCAGACCCAAGGTGGCACCAGTGCCAAGTCAGGCTGGTTTGACAATGCCATGTGGCTCCTGCAATCTGCCATTCAGAACCGGGGCAGGTGAGTGTTGTTTGTCCGGGTAAAGGGCCGAGGTTTGTGTTCAGGGCCTGTGGCCAGAAGTGGCCGGCTGCCTCCTGAAATTCTGCGATATGCAGGATAGTTCCCAGACCGAAGCTGGCACCACTTGAAAGTCGGGCTGGTTTGACAGTGCCAAGTGGCTCCTGCAAACTGACGTCCAGAATCAGGATGGGTGACATTGGTTTCTGCAGGAAAAGGCCTAAAGTTCGTCTTCAAACCCTGTGGCCTAATTGGATGGCTGGCTCCTGGAATTCCATGATATGCAGGATGGTTCCCAGACCCAAGCTGGCACCACTTCAAAGTCGGGCTGGTTTGACAGTGCCAAGTGGCTCCTGCAAACTGACGTCCAGAATTTGGATGGGTGACTTTGGTTTCTGCGGGAAAAGGCCTGAAGTTTGTCTTCAAACCCTGTGCCCTAATTGGCCAGCTGGCTCCTGGAATTCCATGATATGCAGGATGGTTCCCAGACCCAAGCTGGCACCGCTTCAAAGTCGCAGTGGTTTAACAGTGCTATGTGGCTCCTGCCATCTGCCCTCCTGAAGCAGGCCCAGTGCTTTTTTTTTTCCAGGGAAAAAGGCCAAGGTTGGTGTTCAGGGCCTGTGGCCTGGAGTGCCAGGCTGGCTCCTGGAATTCCATGATATGCAGGATGGTTCCCAGACCCAAGCTGGCCGCAGTCCCAAGTGTGGCTTCATTGACAGTGCCAAGTGGCTGCTGCAATCTGCCGTCCTGTACCGGGCCAGGTGAGTTTGGTTTGCCAGGGAAAAGGGCCGAGGTTGCTCTTCAAACCCTATGGCCTAATTTGCCGGCTGGCTCCTGAAATTCCATGATATGCAGGATGGTTCCCAGACCCAAGCAGGCACCAGTGCCAAGGCAGGCTGGTTTAACAGTACCAAGTGGCTCCTGCAATCTCCCATCTAGAACCAGGCCAGGTGAGGTTTTTTTGCCAGGGAAAAGGGCCGAGGTTGGTGTTCACAGCCTGTGGTCTGGAGGGGCAGCCTGGCTCCTGAAATTCCATGATTCGCAGGATTATTCCCAGACCCAAGCTGGCACCACTTGAAAGTTGGGCTGGTTTGACAGTGCCAAGTGGCTCCTGTACCTTGCTGTCCAGTACCGGGCCAGGTGAGTTTGGTTTGTGCGGGAAAAAGGCTGAGGTTTGTCTTCAAACCCTGTGGCCTAATTGGCCGGCTGGCTCCTGGAATTCCATGATATGCAGGATGGTTCCCAGACCCAAGCTGGTCGCAGTCCCAAGTGTGGCTTCTTTGACAGTGCCAAGTGGCTCCTGCAATCTGCCGTCCTGTACCGGGCCAGGTGAGTTTGGTTTGCCAGGGAAAAGGGCCGAGGTTTGTGTCTGGTGGCCTGTGGCTGGAAGTGGCTGGCTGCCTCCTGAAGTTCTGCGATATGCAGGATGGTTCCCAGACCCAAGCTGGCACCACTTCAAAGTCGCACTGGTTTAACAGTGATATGTGGCTCCTGCAATCTGCCCCCCTGAAGCAGGCCCAGTGCTTTTTTTTTTCCCAGGGAAAAGGCCCGAGGTCTGTGTTCGTGGCCTTGTGGCCTGGAGTGGCAGGCTGGCTCCTGAAATTGCATGGCACGCAGGATGGTTCCCCGGCCCAAGCTGGCACCAGTCCCAAGTTTGGCTGCTTTGACAGTGCCAAGGGGCTCCTACATTCTCCCATCTAGAACTAGGCAAGGTGAGGGGTTTTTTTCCCAGGGAAAAGGGCGGAGGTTGGTGTTCACGGCCTGTGGTCAGGAGTGCCAGGCTGGCTCCGGAAATTCCATGATTCGCAGGATTGTTCCCAGACCCAAGCTGGCACCACTTCAAAGTCGGGCTGGTTTGACAGTGCCAAGTGGCTCCTGCAAGCTGACGTCCAGAATCAGGACGGATGAGTTTGGTTTGTCCGGGAAAAGGGCTGAAGTTTGTCTTCAAACCCTGTGGCCTAATTGGCCGGCTGGCTCCTGGATTTCCATGATATGCAGGATGGTTCCCAGACCCAAGCTGGCACCACTTCAAAGTCGGGCTGGTTTGACAGTGCCAAGTGGCTCCTGCAAACTGACGTCCAGAATCAGGATGGGTGACTTTGGTTTCTGCGGGAAAAGGCCTGAAGTTTGTCTTCAAACCCTGTGCCCCAATTGGCCGGCTGGCTTCTGGAATTCCATGATATGCAGGATGGTTCCCAGACCCAAGCCGGCACCACTTCAAAGTCGGGCTGGTTTGACAGTGCCAAGTGGCTCCTGCAACCTGACGTCCAGAATCAGGATGGATGAGTTTGGTTTGTCCGGGAAAAGGGCTGAAGTTTGTCTTCAAACCCTCTGCCCCAATTGGCCGGCTGGCTCCTGGAATTCCATGATATGCAGGATGGTTCCCAGACCAAAGCTGGCACCACTTCAAAGTCGGGCTGGTTTGACAGTGCCAAGTGGCTCCTGCAAACTGACGTCCAGAACCGGGACCGTGAGTTTAGTTTCTGCGGGAAAAGGCCTGAAGTTTGTCTTCAAACCCTGTGGCCTAATTGGCCGGCTGGCTCCTGGAATTCCATGATATGCAGGATGGTTCCCAGACCCAAGCTGGCACCACTTCAAAGTCGGGCTGGTTTGACAGTGCCAAGTGGCTCCTGCAAACTGACGTCCAGAATCAGGATGGGTGACTTTGGTTTCTGCGGGAAAAGGCCTGAAGTTTGTCTTCAAACCCTGTGGCCTAATTGGACGGCTGGCTCCTGGAATTCCATGATATGCAGGATGGTTCCCAGACCCAAGCTGGCACCACTTCAAAGTCGGGCTGGTTTGACAGTGCCAAGTGGCTCCTGCAAACTGACGTCCAGAATCAGGATGGGTGACTTTCGTTTCTGCGGGAAAAGGCCTGAAGTTTGTCTTCAAACCCTGTGCCCCAATTGGCCGGCTGGCTCCTGGAATTCCATGATATGCAGGATGGTTCCCAGACCCAAGCTGGCACCACTTCAAAGTCGGGCTGGTTTGACAGTGCCAAGTGGCTCCTGCAAACTGACGTCCAGAATCAGGATGGGTGACTTTGGTTTCTGCGGGAAAAGGCCTGAAGTTTGTCTTCAAACCCTCTGCCCTAATTGGCCAGCTGGCTCCTGGAATTCCATGATATGCAGGATGGTTCCCAGACCCAAGCTGGCCGCAGTCCCAAGTGTGGCTTCTTTGACAGTGCCAAGTGGCTGCTGCAATCTGCCGTCCTGTACCGGGCCAGGTGAGTTTGGTTTGCCAGGGAAAAGGGTCGAGGTTTGTGTCTGGTGGCCTGTGGCTGGAAGTGGCTGGCTGCCTCCTGAAGTTCTGCGATATGCAGGATGGTTCCCAGACCCAAGCTGGCACCACTTGAAAGTCGGGCTGGTTTGAGAGTGCCAAGTGGCTCCTGCAAACTGACGTCCAGAATCAGGACAGGTGAGTTTAGTTTCTGCGGGAAAAGGCCTGAAGTTTGTCTTCAAACCTCGTGCCCTAATTGGCTGGCTGGCTCCTGGAATTCCATAATATGCAGGATGGTTCCCAGACCCAAGGTGGCACCAGTGCCAAGTCAGGCTGGTTTGACAATGCCATGTGGCTCCTGCAATCTGCCATTCAGAACCGGGGCAGGTGAGTGTTGTTTGTCCGGGTAAAGGGCCGAGGTTTGTGTTCAGGGCCTGTGGCCAGAAGTGGCCAGGTGCCTCCTGAAATTCTGCGATACGCAGGATGGTTCCCAGACCCAAGCTGGCACCACTTGAAAGTCGGGCTGGTTTGACAGTGCCAAGTGGCTCCTGCAAACTGACGTCCAGAATCAGGACGGATGAGTTTGGTTTCTGCGGGAAAAGGCCTGAAGTTTGTCTTCAAACCCTGTGCTCTAATTGGCCGCGTGGCTCCCGGAATTCCAGGAAATGCAGGATGGTTCCCAGACCCAAGGTGGCACCAGTGCCAAGTCGGGCTGGTTTGACAGTGCCAAGTGGCTCCTGCAAACTGACGTCCAGAATCAGGCCGGGTGGGTTTGGTTTCTGCGGGAAAAGGCCTGAAGTTTGTCTTCAAACCCTGTGCCCTAATTGGCTGGCTGGCTCCTGGAATTCCATAATATGCAGGATGGTTCCCAGACCCAAGGTGGCACCAGTGCCAAGTCAGGCTGGTTTGACAATGCCATGTGGCTCCTGCAATCTGCCATTCAGAACCGGGGCAGGTGAGTGTTGTTAATCCGGGTAAAGGGCCGAGGTTTGTGGTCAGGGCCTGTGGCCGGAAGTGGCCGGCTGCCTCCTGAAATTCTGCGATACGCAGGATGGTTCCCAGACCGAAGCTGGCACCACTTGAAAGTTGGGCTGGTTTGACAGTGCCTAGTGGCTCCTGCAAACTGACGTCCAGAATCAGGACAGGTGAGTTTGGTTTCTGCGGGAAAAGGCCTGAAGTTTGTCTTCAAACCCCGTGCTCTAATTGGCCGGGTGGCTCCCGGAATTCCACAATATGCAGGATGGTTCCCAGACCCAAGCTGGCACCACTTCCAAGTCGGGCTGGTTTGACAGTGCCAAGTGGCTCCTGCAAACTGGCGTCCAGAATCCGGATGGGTGAGTTTGGTTTCTGCGGGAAAAGGCCTGAAGTTTGTCTTCAAACCCTGTGCCCTAATTGGCTGGCTGGCTCCTGGAATTCCATGATATGCAGGTTGGTTCCCAGACCCAAGGTGGCACCAGTGCCAAGTCAGGCTGGTTTGACAATGCCATGTGGCTCCTGCAATCTGCCATTCAGAACCGGGGCAGGTGAGTGTTGTTTGTCCGGGTAAAGGGCCGAGGTTTGTGTTCAGGGCCTGTGGCCGGAAGTGACCGGCTGCCTCCTGAAATTCTGCGATACGCAGGATGGTTTCCAGACCCAAGCTGGCACCACTTGAAAGTCGGGCTGGTTTGACAGTGCCAAGTGGCTCCTGCAAACTGACGTCCAGAATCAGGACAGGTGAGTTTGGTTTCTGCGGGAAAAGGCCTGAAGTTTGTCTTCAAACCCCGTGCCCTAATTGGCTGGCTGGCTCCTGGAATTCCATAATATGCAGGATGGTTCCCAGACCCAAGGTGGCACCAGTGCCAAGTCAGGCTGGTTTGACAATGCCATGTGGCTCCTGCAATCTGCCATTCAGAACCGGGGCAGGTGAGTGTTGTTTGTCCGGGTAAAGGGCCGAGGTTTGTGTTCAGGGCCTGTGGCCAGAAGTGGCCGGCTGCCTCCTGAAATTCTCCGATACGCAGGATGGTTCCCAGACCGAAGTTGGCACCACTTGAAAGTCGGGCTGGTTTGAGAGTGCCAAGTGGCTCCTGCAAACTGACGTCCAGAATCAGGACGGGTGAGTTTGGTTTCTGCGGGAAAAGGCCTGAAGTTTGTCTTCAAACCCTGTGCTCTAATTGGCCACGTGGCTCCCGGATTTCCATGATATGCAGGATGGTTCCCAGACCCAAAGTGGCACCACTTCCAAGTCGGGCTGGTTTGACAGTGCCAAGTGGCTCCTGCAAACTGATGTCCAGAATCAGGACAGGTGAGTTTGGTTTCTGCGGGAAAAGGCCTGAAGTTTGTCTTCAAACCCTGTGCCCTAATTGGCTGGCTGGCTCCTGGAATTCCATGATATGCAGGATGGTTCCCAGACCCAAGGTGGCACCAGTGCCAAGTCAGGCTGGTTTGACAATGCCATGTGGCTCCTGCAATCTGCCATTCAGAACCGGGGCAGGTGAGTGTTGTTTGTCCGGGTAAAGGGCCGAGGTTTGTGTTCAGGGCCTGTGGCCGGAAGTGGCCGGCTGCCTCCTGAAATTCTGCGATACGCAGGATGGTTCCCAGACCGAAGCTGGCACCACTTGAAAGTCGGGCTGGTTTGACAGTGCCAAGTGGCTCCTGCAAACTGATGTCCAGAATCAGGACGGGTGAGTTTGGTTTCTGCGGGAAAAGGCCTGAAGTTTGTCTTCAAACCCTGTGCTCTAATTGGCCGGCTGGCTCCCGGAATTCCAGGAAATGCAGGATGGTTCCCAGACCCAAGGTGGCACCACTTCCAAGTCATGCTGGTTTGACAGTGCCAAGTGGCTCCTGCAAACTGACGTCCAGAATCAGGACGGGTGAGTTTGGTTTCTGCGGGAAAAGGCCTGAAGTTTGTCTTCACACCCTGTGCCCTAATTGGCTGGCTGGCTCCTGGAATTCCATAATATGCAGGATGGTTCCCAGACCCAAGGTGGCACCAGTGCCAAGTCAGGCTGGTTTGACAATGCCATGTGGCTCCTGCAATCTGCCATTCAGAACCGGGGCAGGTGAGTGTTGTTTGTCCGGGTAAAGGGCCGAGGTTCGTGTTCAGGGCCTGTGGCCGGAAGTGGCCGGCTGCCTCCTGAAATTCTGCGATACGCAGGATGGTTTCCAGACCCAAGCTGGCACCACTTCCAAGTCGGGCTGGTTTGACAGTGCCAAGTGGCTCCTGCAAACTGACGTCCAGAATCAGGACAGGTGAGTTTGGTTTCTGCGGGAAAAGGCCTGAAGTTTGTCTTCAAACCCCGTGCCCTAATTGGCTGGCTGGCTCCTGGAATTCCATAATATGCAGGATGGTTCCCAGACCCAAGGTGGCACCAGTGCCAAGTCAGGCTGGTTTGACAATGCCATGTGGCTCCTGCAATCTGCCATTCAGAACCGGGGCAGGTGAGTGTTGTTTGTCCGGGTAAAGGGCCGAGGTTTGTGTTCAGGGCCTGTGGCCAGAAGTGGCCGGCTGCCTCCTGAAATTCTGCAAAACGCAGGATGGTTCCCAGACCGAAGTTGGCACCACTTGAAAGTCGGGCTGGTTTGACAGTGCCAAGTGGCTCCTGCAAACTGACGTCCAGAATCAGGACCGTGAGTTTGGTTTCTGCGGGAAAAGGCCTGAAGTTTGTCTTCAAACCCTGTGCTCTAATTGGCCACGTGGCTCCCGGAATTCCATGATATGCAGGATGGTTCCCAGACCCAAAGTGGCACCACTTCCAAGTCGGCTGGTTTGACAGTGCCAAGTGGCTCCTGCAAACTGATGTCCAGAATCAGGACAGGTGAGTTTGGTTTCTGCGGGAAAAGGCCTGAAGTTTGTCTTCAAACCCCGTGCCTTAATTGGCTGGCTGGCTTCTAGAATTCCATAATATGCAGGATGGTTCCCAGACCCAAGGTGGCACCAGTGCCAAGTCAGGCTGGTTTGACAATGCCATGTGGCTCCTGCAATCTGCCATTCAGAACCGGGGCAGGTGAGTGTTGTTTGTCCGGGTAAAGGGCCGAGGTTTGTGTTCAGGGCCTGTGGCCGGAAGTGGCCGGCTGCCTCCTGAAATTCTGCGATACGCAGGATGGTTCCCAGACCGAAGCTGGCACCACTTGAAAGTCGGGCTGGTTTGACAGTGCCAAGTGGCTCCTGCAAACTGACGTCCAGAATCAGGACGGGTGAGTTTGGTCTCTGCGGGAAAAGGCCTGAAGTTTGTCTTCAAACCCTGTGCTCTAATTGGCCGGCTGGCTCCCGGAATTCCAGGAAATGCAGGATGGTTCCCAGACCCAAGGTGGCACCACTTCCAAGTCGGGCTGGTTTGACAGTGCCAAGTGGCTCCTGCAAACTGATGTCCAGAATCAGGACAGGTGAGTTTGGTTTCTGCGGGAAAAGGCCTGAAGTTTGTCTTCAAACCCTGTGCCCTAATTGGCTGGCTGGCTCCTGGAATTCCATGATATGCAGGATGGTTCCCAGACCCAAGGTGGCACCAGTGCCAAGTCAGGCTGGTTTGACAATGCCATGTGGCTCCTGCAATCTGCCATTCAGAACCGGGGCAGGTGAGTGTTGTTTTTCCGGGTAAAGGGCCGAGGTTTGTGTTCAGGGCCTGTGGCCGGAAGTGGCCGGCTGCCTCCTGAAATTCTGCGATACGCAGGATGGTTCCCAGACCGAAGCTGGCACCACTTGAAAGTCGGGCTGGTTTGACAGTGCCAAGTGGCTCCTGCAAACTGACGTCCAGAATCAGGACGGGTGAGTTTGGTTTCTGCGGGAAAAGGCCTGAAGTTTGTCTTCAAACCCTGTGCTCTAATTGGCCGGCTGGCTCCCGGAATTCCAGGAAATGCAGGATGGTTCCCAGACCCAAGGTGGCACCACTTCCAAGTCGGGCTGGTTTGACAGTGCCAAGTGGCTCCTGCAAACTGACGTCCAGAATCAGGACGGGTGAGTTTGGTTTCTGCGGGAAAAGGCCTGAAGTTTGTCTTCACACCCTGTGCCCTAATTGGCTGGCTGGCTCCTGGAATTCCATAATATGCAGGATGGTTCCCAGACCCAAGGTGGCACCAGTGCCAAGTCAGGCTGGTTTGACAATGCCATGTGGCTCCTGCAATCTGCCATTCAGAACCGGGGCAGGTGAGTGTTGTTTGTCCGGGTAAAGGGCCGAGGTTTGTGTTCAGGGCCTGTGGCCGGAAGTGGCCGGCTGCCTCCTGAAATTCTGCGATACGCAGGATGGTTTCCAGACCCAAGCTGGCACCACTTCCAAGTCGGGCTGGTTTGACAGTGCCAAGTGGCTCCTGCAAACTGACGTCCAGAATCAGGACAGGTGAGTTTGGTTTCTGCGGGAAAAGGCCTGAAGTTTGTCTTCAAACCCCGTGCCCTAATTGGCTGGCTGGCTCCTGGAATTCCATAATATGCAGGATGGTTCCCAGACCCAAGGTGGCACCAGTGCCAAGTCAGGCTGGTTTGACAATGCCATGTGGCTCCTGCAATCTGCCATTCAGGACCGGGGCAGGTGAGTGTTGTTTGTCCGGGTAAAGGGCCGAGGTTTGTGTTCAGGGCCTGTGGCCAGAAGTGGCCGGCTGCCTCCTGAAATTCTGCGATACGCAGGATGGTTCCCAGACCGAAGTTGGCACCACTTGAAAGTCGGGCTGGTTTGACAGTGCCAAGTGGCTCCTGCAAACTGACGTCCAGAATCAGGACCGTGAGTTTGGTTTCTGCGGGAAAAGGCCTGAAGTTTGTCTTCAAACCCTGTGCTCTAATTGGCCACGTGGCTCCCGGAATTCCATGATATGCAGGATGGTTCCCAGACCCAAAGTGGCACCACTTCCAAGTCGGGCTGGTTTGACAGTGCCAAGTGGCTCCTGCAAACTGATGTCCAGAATCAGGACAGGTGAGTTTGGTTTCTGCGGGAAAAGGCCTGAAGTTTGTCTTCAAACCCCGTGCCTTAATTGGCTGGCTGGCTTCTAGAATTCCATAATATGCAGGATGGTTCCCAGACCCAAGGTGGCACCAGTGCCAAGTCAGGCTGGTTTGACAATGCCATGTGGCTCCTGCAATCTGCCATTCAGAACCGGGGCAGGTGAGTGTTGTTTGTCCGGGTAAAGGGCCGAGGTTTGTGTTCAGGGCCTGTGGCCGGAAGTGGCCGGCTGCCTCCTGAAATTCTGCGATACGCAGGATGGTTCCCAGACCGAAGCTGGCACCACTTGAAAGTCGGGCTGGTTTGACAGTGCCAAGTGGCTCCTGCAAACTGACGTCCAGAATCAGGACGGGTGAGTTTGGTTTCTGCGGGAAAAGGCCTGAAGTTTGTCTTCAAACCCTGTGCTCTAATTGGCCGGCTGGCTCCCGGAATTCCAGGAAATGCAGGATGGTTCCCAGACCCAAGGTGGCACCACTTGAAAGTCGGGCTGGTTTGACAGTGCCAAGTGGCTCCTGCAAACTGACGTCCAGAATCAGGACAGGTGAGTTTGGTTTCTGCGGGAAAAGGCCTGAAGTTTGTCTTCAAACCCCGTGCCCTAATTGGCTGGCTGGCTCCTGGAATTCCATAATATGCAGGATGGTTCCCAGACCCAAGGTGGCACCAGTGCCAAGTCAGGCTGGTTTGACAATGCCATGTGGCTCCTGCAATCTGCCATTCAGAACCGGGGCAGGTGAGTGTTGTTTGTCCGGGTAAAGGGCCGAGGTTTGTGTTCAGGGCCTGTGGCCAGAAGTGGCCAGCTGCCGCCTGAAATTCTGCGATATGCAGGATAGTTCCCAGACCGAAGCTGGCACCACTTGAAAGTCGGGCTGGTTTGACAGTGCCAAGTGGCTCCTGCAAACTGACGTCCAGAATCAGGACGGGTGAGTTTGGTTTCTGCGGGAAAAGGCCTGAAGTTTGTCTTCAAACCCTGTGTTCTAATTGGCCGCGTGGCTCCCGGAATTCCATGATATGCAGGATGGTTCCCAGACCCAGGGTGGCACCACTTCCAAGTCGGGCTGGTTTGACAGTGCCAAGTGGCTGCTGCAAACTGACGTCCAGAATCAGGACAGGTGAGTTTGGTTTCGGCGGGAAAAGGCCTGAAGTTTGTCTTCAAACCCTGTGGCCTAATTGGCCTGCTGGCTCCTGGAATTCCATGATATGCAGGATGGTTCCCAGACCAAAGCTGGCACCACTTCAAAGTCGGGCTGGTTTGACAGTGCCAAGTGGCTCCTGCAAACTGACGTCCAGAATCAGGATGGGTGACATTGGTTTCTGCAGGAAAAGGCCTGAAGTTCGTCTTCAAACCCTGTGGCCTAATTGGATGGCTGGCTCCTGGAATTCCATGATATGCAGGATGGTTCCCAGACCCAAGCTGGCACCACTTCAAAGTCGGGCTGGTTTGACAGTGCCAAGTGGCTCCTGCAAACTGACGTCCAGAATCCGGATGGGTGACTTTGGTTTCTGCGGGAAAAGGCCTGAAGTTTGTCTTCAAACCCTGTGCCCTAATTGGCCAGCTGGCTCCTGGAATTCCATGATATGCAGGATGGTTCCCAGACCCAAGCTGGCACCGCTTCAAAGTCGCAGTGGTTTAACAGTGCTATGTGGCTCCTGCCATCTGCCCTCCTGAAGCAGGCCCAGTGCTTTTTTTTTTCCAGGGAAAAAGGCCAAGGTTGGTGTTCAGGGCCTGTGGCCTGGAGTGCCAGGCTGGCTCCTGGAATTCCATGATATGCAGGATGGTTCCCAGACCCAAGCTGGCTGCAGTCCCAAGTGTGGCTTATTTGACAGTGCCAAGTGGCTGCTGCAATCTGCTGTCCTGTACCGGGCCAGGTGAGTTTGGTTTGCCAGGGAAAAGGGTCGAGGTTTGTGTCTGGTGGCCTGTGGCTGGAAGTGGCTGGCTGCCTCCTGAAGTTCTGCGATATGCAGGATGGTTCCCAGACCCAAGCTGGCACCACTTCAAAGTTGGGCTGGTTTGACAGTGCCAAGTGGCTGCTGCAACCTGATGTCCAGTACCGGGCCAGGTGAAATTGGTTTGTCTGGGAAAAGGGCCGAGGTTGCTCTTCAAACCCTGTGGCCTAATTTGCCGGCTGGCTCCTGAAATTCCATGATATGCAGGATGGTTCCCAGACCCAAGCAGGCACCAGTGCCAAGGCAGGCTGGTTTAACAGTACCAAGTGGCTCCTGCAATCTCCCATCTAGAACCAGGCCAGGTGAGGTTTTTTTGCCAGGGAAAAGGGCCGAGGTTGGTGTTCACAGCCTGTGGTCTGGAGGGGCAGCCTGGCTCCTGGAATTCCACGATATGCAGGATGGTTCCCAGACCCAAGCTGGCACCGCTTCAAAGTCGCAGTGGTTTAACAGTGCTATGTGGCTCCTGCCATCTGCCCTCCTGAAGCAGGCCCAGTGCTTTTGTTTTTCCAGGGAAAAAGGCCAAGGTTGGTGTTCAGGGCCTGTGGTCAGGAGTGCCAGGCTGGCTCCTGAAATTCCATGATTCGCAGGATTATTCCCAGACCCAAGCTGGCACCACTTCAAAGTCGGGCTGGTTTGACAGTGCCTAGTGGCTCCTGCAAACTGACGTCCAGAATCAGGACAGGTGAGTTTGGTTTCTGCGGGAAAAGGCCTGAAGTTTGTCTTCAAACCCCTTGCTCTAATTGGCCGGGTGGCTCCCGGAATTCCACAATATGCAGGATGGTTCCCAGACCCAAGCTGGCACCACTTGAAAGTCAGGCTGGTTTGACAGTGCCAAGTGGCTCCTGCAAACTGACGTCCAGAATCCGGATGGGTGACTTTGGTTTCTGCGGGAAAAGGCCTGAAGTTTGTCTTCAAACCCTGTGCCCTAATTGGCCGGCTGGCTCCTGGAATTCCATGATATGCAGGATGGTTCCCAGACCCAAGGTGGCACCAGTGCCAAGTCAGGCTGGTTTGACAATGCCATGTGGCTCCTGCAATCTGCCATTCAGAACCGGGGCAGGTGAGTGTTGTTTGTCCGGGTAAAGGGCCGAGGTTTGTGTTCAGGGCCTGTGGCCGGAAGTGGCCGGCTGCCTCCTGAAATTCTGCGATACGCAGGATGGTTCCCAGACCGAAGCTGGCACCACTTGAAAGTCGGGCTGGTTTGAGAGTGCCAAGTGGCTCCTGCAAACTGACGTCCAGAATCAGGACAGGTGAGTTTGGTTTCTGCGGGAAAAGGCCTGAAGTTTGTCTTCAAACCCTGTGCTCTAATTGGCCGGCTGGCTCCCGGAATTCCAGGAAATGCAGGATGGTTCCCAGACCCAAGGTGGCACCACTTCCAAGTCGGGCTGGTTTGACAGTGCCAAGTGGCTCCTGCAAACTGACGTCCAGAATCAGGACAGGTGAGTTTGGTTTCTGCGGGAAAAGGCCTGAAGTTTGTCTTCACACCCTGTGCCCTAATTGGCTGGCTGGCTCCTGGAATTCCATAATATGCAGGATGGTTCCCAGACCCAAGGTGGCACCAGTGCCAAGTCAGGCTGGTTTGACAATGCCATGTGGCTCCTGCAATCTGCCATTCAGAACCGGGGCAGGTGAGTGTTGTTTGTCCGGGTAAAGGGCCGAGGTTTGTGTTCAGGGCCTGTGGCCGGAAGTGGCCGGCTGCCTCCTGAAATTCGGCGATACGCAGGATGTTTTCCAGACCGAAGCTGGCACCACTTGAAAGTCGGGCTGGTTTGACAGTGCCAAGTGGCTCCTGCAAACTGATGTCCAGAATAAGGACAGGTGAGTTTGGTTTCTGCGGGAAAAGGCCTGAAGTTTGTCTTCAAACCCCGTGCCTTAATTGGCCGCGTGGCTCCCGGAATTCCATGATATGCAGGATGGTTCCCAGACCCAAGGTGGCACCACTTCCAAGTCGGGCTGGTTTGACAGTGCCAAGTGGCTCCTGCAAACTGACGTCCAGAATCAGGACAGGTGAGTTTGGTTTCTGCGGGAAAAGGCCTGAAGTTTGTCTTCAAACCCTGTGGCCTAATTGGCCGGCTGGCTCCTGGAATTCCATGATATGCAGGATGGTTCCCAGACCCAAGCTGGCACCACTTCAAAGTCGGGCTGGTTTGACAGTGCCAAGTGGCTCCTGCAAACTGACGTCCAGAATCAGGATGGGTGACTTTGGTTTCTGCAGGAAAAGGCCTGAAGTTTGTCTTCAAACCCTGTGGCCTAATTGGATGGCTGGCTCCTGGAATTCCATGATATGCAGGATGGTCCCCAGACCCAAGCTGGCACCACTTCAAAGTCGGGCTGGTTTGACAGTGCCAAGTGGCTCCTGCAAACTGTCGTCCAGAATCAGGATGGGTGACTTTGGTTTCTGCGGGAAAAGGCCTGAAGTTTGTCTTCAAACCCTGTGCCCTAATTGGCCAGCTGGCTCCTGGAATTCCATGATATGCAGGATGGTTCCCAGACCCAAGCTGGCACCGCTTCAAAGTCGCAGTGGTTTAACAGTGCTATGTGGCTCCTGCCATCTGCCCTCCTGAAGCAGGCCCAGTGCTTTTTTTTTTCCAGGGAAAAAGGCCAAGGTTGGTGTTCAGGGCCTGTGGCCTGGAGTGCCAGGCTGGCTCCTGGAATTCCATGATATGCAGGATGGTTCCCAGACCCAAGCTGGCCGCAGTCCCAAGTGTGGCTTCTTTGACAGTGCCAAGTGGCTGCTGCAATCTGCCGTCCTGTACCGGGCCAGGTGAGTTTGGTTTGCCAGGGAAAAGGGTCGAGGTTTGTGTCTGGTGGCCTGTGGCTGGAAGTGGCTGGCTGCCTCCTGAAGTTCTGCGATATGCAGGATGGTTCCCAGACCCAAGCTGGCACCACTTCAAAGTTGGGCTGGTTTGACAGTGCCAAGTGGCTGCTGCAACCTGATGTCCAGTACCGGGCCAGGTGAAATTGGTTTGTCTGGGAAAAGGGCCGAGGTTGCTCTTCAAACCCTGTGGCCTAATTTGCCGGCTGGCTCCTGAAATTCCATGATATGCAGGATGGTTCCCAGACCCAAGCAGGCACCAGTGCCAAGGCAGGCTGGTTTAACAGTACCAAGTGGCTCCTGCAATCTCCCATCTAGAACCAGGCCAGGTGAGGTTTTTTTGCCAGGGAAAAGGGCCGAGGTTGGTGTTCACAGCCTGTGGTCTGGAGGGGCAGCCTGGCTCCTGAAATTCCATGATTCGCAGGATTATTCCCAGACCCAAGCTGGCACCACTTCAAAGTTGGGCTGGTTTGACAGTGCCAAGTGGCTCCTGTACCTTGCTGTCCAGTACCGGGCCAGGTGAGTTTGGTTTGTGCGGGAAAAAGGCTGAGGTTTGTCTTCAAACCCTGTGGCTTAATTGGCCGGCTGGCTCCAGGAATTCCATGATATGCAGGATGGTTCCCAGACCCAAGCTGGTCGCAGTCCCAAGTGTGGCTTCTTTGACAGTGCCAAGTGGCTCCTGCAATCTGCCCTCCTGTACCGGGCCAGGTGAGTTTGGTTTGCCAGGGAAAAGGGCCGAGGTTTGTGTCTGGTGGCCTGTGGCTGGAAGTGGCTGGCTGCCTCCTGAAGTTCTGCGATATGCAGGATGGTTCCCAGACCCAAGCTGGCACCACTTCAAAGTCGCACTGGTTTAACAGTGATATGTGGCTCCTGCAATCTGCCCCCCTGAAGCAGGCCCAGTGCTTTTTTTTTTCCCAGGGAAAAGGCCCGAGGTCTGTGTTCGTGGCCTTGTGGCCTGGAGTGGCAGGCTGGCTCCTGAAATTGCATGGCACGCAGGATGGTTCCCCGGCCCAAGCTGGCACCAGTCCCAAGTTTGGCTGCTTTGACAGTGCCAAGGGGCTCCTACATTCTCCCATCTAGAACTAGGCAAGGTGAGGGGTTTCTTTCCCAGGGAAAAGGGCGGAGGTTGGTGTTCACGGCCTGTGGTCAGGAGTGCCAGGCTGGCTCCTGAAATTCCATGATTCGCAGGATTGTTTCCAGACCGAAGCTGGCACAACTTGAAAGTCGGGCTGGTTTGAGAGTGCCAAGTGGCTCCTGCAAACTGACGTCCAGAATCAGGACAGGTGAGTTTGGTTTCTGCGGGAAAAGGCCTGAAGTTTGTCTTCAAACCCCGTGCCTTAATTGGCTGGCTGGCTCCTAGAATTCCATAATATGCAGGATGGTTCCCAGACCCAATGTGGCACCAGTGCCAAGTCAGGCTGGTTTGACAATGCCATGTGGCTCCTGCAATCTGCCATTCAGAACCGGGGCAGGTGAGTGTTGTTTGTCCGGGTAAAGGGCCGAGGTTTGTGTTCAGGGCCTGTGGCCAGAAGTGGCCGGCTGCCTCCTGAAATTCTGCCATACGCAGGATGGTTCCCAGACCGAAGTTGGCACCACTTGAAAGTCGGGCTGGTTTGACAGTGCCAAGTGGCTCCTGCAAACTGACGTCCAGAATCAGGACGGGTGAGTTTGGTTTCTGCGGGAAAAGGCCTGAAGTTTGTCTTCAAACCCTGTGCTCTAATTGGCCACGTGGCTCCCGGAATTCCATGATATGCAGGATGGTTCCCAGACCCAAGGTGGCACCACTTCCAAGTCGGGCTGGTTTGACAGTGCTAAGTGGCTCCTGTAAACTGACGTCCAGAATCAGGACAGGTGAGTTTGGTTTCTGCGGGAAAAGGCCTGAAGTTTGTCTTCAAACCCTGTGCCCTAATTGGCTGGCTGGCTCCTGGAATTCCATAATATGCAGGATGGTTCCCAGACCCAAGGTGGCACCAGTGCCAAGTCAGGCTGGTTTGACAATGCCATGTGGCTCCTGCAATCTGCAATTCAGAACCGGGGCAGGTGAGTGTTGTTTGTCCGGGTAAAGGGCCGAGGTTTGTGTTCAGGGCCTGTGGCCGGAAGTGGCCGGCTGCCTCCTGAAATTCTGCGATACGCAGGATGGTTCCCAGACCGAAGCTGGCACCACTTGAAAGTCGGGCTGGTTTGACAGTGCCAAGTGGCTCCTGCAAACTGACGTCCAGAATCAGGACGGGTGAGTTTGGTTTCTGCGGGAAAAGGCCTGAAGTTTGTCTTCAAACCCTGTGCTCTAATTGGCCGGCTGGCTCCCGGAATTCCAGGAAATGCAGGATGGTTCCCAGACCCAAGCTGGCACCACTTCCAAGTCGGGCTGGTTTGACAGTGCCAAGTGGCTCCTGCAAACTGACGTCCAGAATCAGGACAGGTGAGTTTGGTTTCTGCGGGAAAAGGCCTGAAGTTTGTCTTCAAACCCCGTGCCCTAATTGGCTGGCTGGCTCCTGGAATTCCATAATATGCAGGATGGTTCCCAGACCCAAGGTGGCACCAGTGCCAAGTCAGGCTGGTTTGACAATGCCATGTGGCTCCTGCAATCTGCCATTCAGAACCGGGGCAGGTGAGTGTTGTTTGTCCGGGTAAAGGGCCGAGGTTTGTGTTCAGGGCCTGTGGCCAGAAGTGGCCGGCTGCCTCCTGAAATTCTGCGATATGCAGGATAGTTCCCAGACCGAAGCTGGCACCACTTGAAAGTCGGGCTGGTTTGACAGTGCCAAGTTGCTCCTGCAAACTGACGTCCAGAATCAGGATGGGTGACATTGGTTTCTGCAGGAAAAGGCCTGAAGTTCGTCTTCAAACCCTGTGGCCTAATTGGATGGCTGGCTCCTGGAATTCCATGATATGCAGGATGGTTCCCAGACCCAAGCTGGCACCACTTCAAAGTCGGGCTGGTTTGACAGTGCCAAGTGGCTCCTGCAAACTGACGTCCAGAATTTGGATGGGTGACTTTGGTTTCTGCGGGAAAAGGCCTGAAGTTTGTCTTCAAACCCTGTGCCCTAATTGGCCAGCTGGCTCCTGGAATTCCATGATATGCAGGATGGTTCCCAGACCCAAGCTGGCACCGCTTCAAAGTCGCAGTGGTTTAACAGTGCTATGTGGCTCCTGCCATCTGCCCTCCTGAAGCAGGCCCAGTGCTTTTTTTTTTCCAGGGAAAAAGGCCAAGGTTGGTGTTCAGGGCCTGTGGCCTGGAGTGCCAGGCTGGCTCCTGGAATTCCATGATATGCAGGATGGTTCCCAGACCCAAGCTGGCCGCAGTCCCAAGTGTGGCTTCTTTGACAGTGCCAAGTGGCTGCTGCAATCTGCCGTCCTGTACCGGGCCAGGTGAGTTTGGTTTGCCAGGGAAAAGGGTCGAGGTTTGTGTCTGGTGGCCTGTGGCTGGAAGTGGCTGGCTGCCTCCTGAAGTTCTGCGATATGCAGGATGGTTCCCAGACCCAAGCTGGCACCACTTCAAAGTTGGGCTGGTTTGACAGTGCCAAGTGGCTGCTGCAACCTGATGTCCAGTACCGGGCCAGGTGAAATTGGTTTGTCTGGGAAAAGGGCCGAGGTTGCTCTTCAAACCCTGTGGCCTAATTTGCCGGCTGGCTCCTGAAATTCCATGATATGCAGGATGGTTCCCAGACCCAAGCAGGCACCAGTGCCAAGGCAGGCTGGTTTAACAGTACCAAGTGGCTCCTGCAATCTCCCATCTAGAACCAGGCCAGGTGAGGTTTTTATGCCAGGGAAAAGGGCCGAGGTTGGTGTTCACAGCCTGTGGTCTGGAGGGGCAGCCTGGCTCCTGAAATTCCATGATTCGCAGGATTATTCCCAGACCCAAGCTGGCACCACTTGAAAGTTGGGCTGGTTTGACAGTGCCAAGTGGCTCCTGTACCTTGCTGTCCAGTACCGGGCCAGGTGAGTTTGGTTTGTGCGGGAAAAAGGCTGAGGTTTGTCTTCAAACCCTGTGGCCTAATTGGCCGGCTGGCTCCTGGAATTCCATGATATGCAGGATGGTTCCCAGACCCAAGCTGGTCGCAGTCCCAAGTGTGGCTTCTTTGACAGTGCCAAGTGGCTCCTGCAATCTGCCGTCCTGTACCGGGCCAGGTGAGTTTGGTTTGCCAGGGAAAAGGGCCGAGGTTTGTGTCTGGTGGCCTGTGGCTGGAAGTGGCTGGCTGCCTCCTGAAGTTCTGCGATATGCAGGATGGTTCCCAGACCCAAGCTGGCACCACTTCAAAGTCGCACTGGTTTAACAGTGATATGTGGCTCCTGCAATCTGCCCCCCTGAAGCAGGCCCAGTGCTTTTTTTTTCCCCAGGGAAAAGGCCCGAGGTCTGTGTTCGTGGCCTTGTGGCCTGGAGTGGCAGGCTGGCTCCTGAAATTGCATGGCACGCAGGATGGTTCCCCGGCCCAAGCTGGCACCAGTCCCAAGTTTGGCTGCTTTGACAGTGCCAAGGGGCTCCTACATTCTCCCATCTAGAACTAGGCAAGGTGAGGGGTTTTTTTCCCAGGGAAAAGGGCGGAGGTTGGTGTTCACGGCCTGTGGTCAGGAGTGCCAGGCTGGCTCCTGAAATTCCATGATTCGCAGGATTGTTCCCAGACCCAAGCTGGCACCACTTCAAAGTCGGGCTGGTTTGACAGTGCCTAGTGGCTCCTGCAAACTGACGTCCAGAATCAGGACAGGTGAGTTTGGTTTCTGCGGGAAAAGGCCTGAAGTTTGTCTTCAAACCCTGTGGCCTAATTGGCCGGCTGGCTCCTGGATTTCCATGATATGCAGGATGGTTCCCAGACCCAAGCTGGCACCACTTCAAAGTCGGGCTGGTTTGACAGTGCCAAGTGGCTCCTGCAAACTGACGTCCAGAATCAGGATGGGTGACTTTGGTTTCTGTGGGAAAAGGCCTGAAGTTTGTCTTCAAACCCTGTGGCCTAATTGGCCGGCTGGCTTCTGGAATTCCATGATATGCAGGATGGTTCCCAGACCCAAGCTGGCACCACTTCAAAGTCGGGCTGGTTTGACAGTGCCAAGTGGCTCCTGCAACCTGACGTCCAGAATCAGGACGGATGAGTTTGGTTTGTCCGGGAAAAGGGCTGAAGTTTGTCTTCAAACCCTGTGGCCTCATTGGCCGGCTGGCTCCTGGAATTCCATAATATGCAGGATGGTTCCCAGACCAAAGCTGGCACCACTTCAAAGTCGGGCTGGTTTGACAGTGCCAAGTGGCTCCTGCAAACTGACGTCCAGAACCAGGACCGTGAGATTGGTTTCTGCGGGAAAAGGCCTGAAGTTTGTCTTCAAACCCTGTGGCCTAATTGGCCGGCTGGCTCCTGGAATTCCATGATATGCAGGATGGTTCCCAGACCCAAGCTGGCACCACTTCCAAGTCGGGCTGGTTTGACAGTGCCTAGTGGCTCCTGCAAACTGACGTCCAGAATCAGGACAGGTGAGTTTGGTTTCTGCGGGAAAAGGCCTGAAGTTTGTCTTCAAACCCCTTGCTCTAATTGGCCGGGTGGCTCCCGGAATTCCACAATATGCAGGATGATTCCCAGACCCAAGATGGCACCACTTCCAAGTCGGGCTGGTTTGACAGTGCCAAGTGGCTCCTGCAAACTGACGTCCAGAATCCGGATGGGTGACTTTGGTTTCTGCGGGAAAAGGCCTGAAGTTTGTCTTCAAACCCTGTGCCCTAATTGGCCGGCTGGCTCCTGGAATTCCATGATATGCAGGATGGTTCCCAGACCCAAGGTGGCACCAGTGCCAAGTCAGGCTGGTTTGACAATGCCATGTGGCTCCTGCAATCTGCCATTCAGAACCGGGGCAGGTGAGTGTTATTTGTCCGGGTAAAGGGCCGAGGTTTGTGGTCAGGGCCTGTGGCCGGAAGTGGCCGGCTGCCTCCTGAAATTCTGCGATACGCAGGATGGTTCCCAGACCGAAGCTGGCACCACTTGAAAGTCGGGCTGGTTTGACAGTGCCAAGTGGCTGCTGCAACCTGATGTCCAGTACCGGGCCAGGTGAAATTGGTTTGTCTGGGAAAAGGGCCGAGGTTGCTCTTCAAACCCTGTGGCCTAATTTGCCGGCTGGCTCCTGAAATTCCATGATATGCAGGATGGTTCCCAGACCCAAGCAGGCACCAGTGCCAAGGCAGGCTGGTTTAACAGTACCAAGTGGCTCCTGCAATCTCCCATCTAGAACCAGGCCAGGTGAGGTTTTTTTTGCCAGGGAAAAGGGCCGAGGTTGGTGTTCACAGCCTGTGGTCTGGAGGGGCAGCCTGGCTCCTGAAATTCCATGATTCGCAGGATTATTCCCAGACCCAAGCTGGCACCACTTGAAAGTTGGGCTGGTTTGACAGTGCCAAGTGGCTCCTGTACCTTGCTGTCCAGTACCGGGCCAGGTGAGTTTGGTTTGTGCGGGAAAAAGGCTGAGGTTTGTCTTCAAACCCTGTGGCCTAATTGGCCGGCTGGCTCCTGGAATTCCATGATATGCAGGATGGTTCCCAGACCCAAGCTGGTCGCAGTCCCAAGTGTGGCTTCTTTGACAGTGCCAAGTGGCTCCTGCAATCTGCCGTCCTGTACCGGGCCAGGTGAGTTTGGTTTGCCAGGGAAAAGGGCCGAGGTTTGTGTCTGGTGGCCTGTGGCTGGAAGTGGCTGGCTGCCTCCTGAAGTTCTGCGATATGCAGGATGGTTCCCAGACCCAAGCTGGCACCACTTCAAAGTCGCACTGGTTTAACAGTGATATGTGGCTCCTGCAATCTGCCCCCCTGAAGCAGGCCCAGTGCTTTTTTTTTTCCCCAGGGAAAAGGCCCGAGGTCTGTGTTCGTGGCCTTGTGGCCTGGAGTGGCAGGCTGGCTCCTGAAATTGCATGGCACGCAGGATGGTTCCCCGGCCCAAGCTGGCACCAGTCCCAAGTTTGGCTGCTTTGACAGTGCCAAGGGGCTCCTACATTCTCCCATCTAGAACTAGGCAAGGTGAGGGGTTTTTTTCCCAGGGAAAAGGGCGGAGGTTGGTGTTCACGGCCTGTGGTCAGGAGTGCCAGGCTGGCTCCTGAAATTCCATGATTCGCAGGATTGTTCCCAGACCCAAGCTGGCACCACTTCAAAGTCGGGCTGGTTTGACAGTGCCTAGTGGCTCCTGCAAACTGACGTCCAGAATCAGGACAGGTGAGTTTGGTTTCTGCGGGAAAAGGCCTGAAGTTTGTCTTCAAACCCTGTGGCCTAATTGGCCGGCTGGCTCCTGGATTTCCATGATATGCAGGATGGTTCCCAGACCCAAGCTGGCACCACTTCAAAGTCGGGCTGGTTTGACAGTGCCAAGTGGCTCCTGCAAACTGACGTCCAGAATCAGGATGGGTGACTTTGGTTTCTGTGGGAAAAGGCCTGAAGTTTGTCTTCAAACCCTGTGGCCTAATTGGCCGGCTGGCTTCTGGAATTCCATGATATGCAGGATGGTTCCCAGACCCAAGCTGGCACCACTTCAAAGTCGGGCTGGTTTGACAGTGCCAAGTGGCTCCTGCAACCTGACGTCCAGAATCAGGACGGATGAGTTTGGTTTGTCCGGGAAAAGGGCTGAAGTTTGTCTTCAAACCCTGTGGCCTCATTGGCCGGCTGGCTCCTGGAATTCCATAATATGCAGGATGGTTCCCAGACCAAAGCTGGCACCACTTCAAAGTCGGGCTGGTTTGACAGTGCCAAGTGGCTCCTGCAAACTGACGTCCAGAACCAGGACCGTGAGATTGGTTTCTGCGGGAAAAGGCCTGAAGTTTGTCTTCAAACCCTGTGGCCTAATTGGCCGGCTGGCTCCTGGAATTCCATGATATGCAGGATGGTTCCCAGACCCAAGCTGGCACCACTTCCAAGTCGGGCTGGTTTGACAGTGCCTAGTGGCTCCTGCAAACTGACGTCCAGAATCAGGACAGGTGAGTTTGGTTTCTGCGGGAAAAGGCCTGAAGTTTGTCTTCAAACCCCTTGCTCTAATTGGCCGGGTGGCTCCCGGAATTCCACAATATGCAGGATGATTCCCAGACCCAAGATGGCACCACTTCCAAGTCGGGCTGGTTTGACAGTGCCAAGTGGCTCCTGCAAACTGACGTCCAGAATCCGGATGGGTGACTTTGGTTTCTGCGGGAAAAGGCCTGAAGTTTGTCTTCAAACCCTGTGCCCTAATTGGCCGGCTGGCTCCTGGAATTCCATGATATGCAGGATGGTTCCCAGACCCAAGGTGGCACCAGTGCCAAGTCAGGCTGGTTTGACAATGCCATGTGGCTCCTGCAATCTGCCATTCAGAACCGGGGCAGGTGAGTGTTGTTTGTCCGGGTAAAGGGCCGAGGTTTGTGGTCAGGGCCTGTGGCCGGAAGTGGCCGGCTGCCTCCTGAAATTCTGCGATACGCAGGATGGTTCCCAGACCGAAGCTGGCACCACTTGAAAGTCGGGCTGGTTTGAGAGTGCCAAGTGGCTCCTGCAAACTGACGTCCAGAATCAGGACAGGTGAGTTTGGTTTCTGCGGGAAAAGGCCTGAAGTTTGTCTTCAAACCCTGTGCTCTAATTGGCCGGCTGGCTCCTGGAATTCCATAATATGCAGGATGGTTCCCAGACCCAAGGTGGCACCACTTCCAAGTCGGGCTGGTTTGACAGTGCCAAGTGGCTCCTGCAAACTGACGTCCAGAATCAGGACAGGTGAGTTTGGTTTCTGCGGGAAAAGGCCTGAAGTTTGTCTTCAAACCCTGTGCCCTAATTGGCTGGCTGGCTCCTGGAATTCCATGATATGCAGGATGGTTCCCAGACCCAAGGTGGCACCAGTGCCAAGTCAGGCTGGTTTGACAATGCCATGTGGCTCCTGCAATCTGCCATTCAGAACCGGGGCAGGTGAGTGTTGTTTGTCCGGGTAAAGGGCCGAGGTTTGTGGTCAGGGCCTGTGGCCGGAAGTGGCCGGCTGCCTCCTGAAATTCTGCGATACGCAGGATGGTTCCCAGACCGAAGCTGGCACCACTTGAAAGTCGGGCTGGTTTGAGAGTGCCAAGTGGCTCCTGCAAACTGACGTCCAGAATCAGGACGGGTGAGTTTGGTTTCTGCGGGAAAAGGCCTGAAGTTTGTCTTCAAACCCTGTGCTCTAATTGGCCGGCTGGCTCCCGGAATTCCAGGAAATGCAGGATGGTTCCCAGACCCAAGGTGGCACCACTTCCAAGTCGGGCTGGTTTGACAGTGCCAAGTGGCTCCTGCAAACTGACGTCCAGAATCAGGACAGGTGAGTTTGGTTTCTGCGGGAAAAGGCCTGAAGTTTGTCTTCAAACCCTGTGCCCTAATTGGCTGGCTGGCTCCTGGAATTCCATAATATGCAGGATGGTTCCCAGACCCAAGGTGGCACCAGTGCCAAGTCAGGCTGGTTTGACAATGCCATGTGGCTCCTGCAATCTGCCATTCAGAACCGGGGCAGGTGAGTGTTGTTTGTCCGGGTAAAGGGCCGAGGTTTGTGTTCAGGGCCTGTGGCCGGAAGTGGCCGGCTGCCTCCTGAAATTCTGCGATACGCAGGATGGTTTCCAGACCGAAGCTGGCACCACTTGAAAGTCGGGCTGGTTTGACAGTGCCAAGTGGCTCCTGCAAACTGACGTCCAGAATCAGGATGGGTGACTTTGGTTTCTGCGGGAAAAGGCCTGAAGTTTGTCTTCAAACCCCGTGCCTTAATTGGCCGCGTGGCTCCCGGAATTCCATGATATGCAGGATGGTTCCCAGACCCAGGGTGGCACCACTTCCAAGTCGGGCTGGTTTGACAGTGCCAAGTGGCTCCTGCAAACTGACGTCCAGAATCAGGACAGGTGAGTTTGGTTTCTGCGGGAAAAGGCCTGAAGTTTGTCTTCAAACCCTGTGCCCTAATTGGCCAGCTGGCTCCTGGAATTCCAGGATATGCAGGATGGTTCCCAGACCCAAGCTGGCACCGCTTCAAAGTCGCAGTGGTTTAACAGTGCTATTTGGCTCCTGCCATCTGCCCTCCTGAAGCAGGCCCAGTGCTTTTTTTTTTCCAGGGAAAAAGGCCAAGGTTGGTGTTCAGGGCCTGTGGCCTGGAGTGCCAGGCTGGCTCCTGGAATTCCATGATATGCAGGATGGTTCCCAGACCCAAGCTGGCCGCAGTCCCAAGTGTGGCTTCTTTGACAGTGCCAAGTGGCTGCTGCAATCTGCCGTCCTGTACCGGGCCAGGTGAGTTTGGTTTGCCAGGGAAAAGGGTCGAGGTTTGTGTCTGGTGGCCTGTGGCTGGAAGTGGCTGGCTGCCTCCTGAAGTTCTGCGATATGCAGGATGGTTCCCAGACCCAAGCTGGCACCACTTCAAAGTTGGGCTGGTTTGACAGTGCCAAGTGGCTGCTGCAACCTGATGTCCAGTACCGGGCCAGGTGAAATTGGTTTGTCCGGGAAAAGGGCCGAGGTTGCTCTTCAAACCCTGTGGCCTAATTTGCCGGCTGGCTCCTGAAATTCCATGATATGCAGGATGGTTCCCAGACCCAAGCAGGCACCAGTGCCAAGGCAGGCTGGTTTAACAGTACCAAGTGGCTCCTGCAATCTCCCATCTAGAACCAGGCCAGGTGAGGTTTTTTTGCCAGTGAAAAGGGCCGAGGTTGGTGTTCACAGCCTGTGGTCTGGAGGGGCAGCCTGGCTCCTGAAATTCCATGATTCGCAGGATTATTCCCAGACCCAAGCTGGCACCACTTCAAAGTTGGGCTGGTTTGACAGTGCCAAGTGGCTCCTGTACCTTGCTGTCCAGTACCGGGCCAGGTGAGTTTGGTTTGTGCGGGAAAAAGGCTGAGGTTTGTCTTCAAACCCTGTGGCCTAATTGGCCGGCTGGCTCCTGGAATTCCATGATATGCAGGATGGTTCCCAGACCCAAGCTGGTCGCAGTCCCAAGTGTGGCTTCTTTGACAGTGCCAAGTGGCTCCTGCAATCTGCCCTCCTGTACCGGGCCAGGTGAGTTTGGTTTGCCAGGGAAAAGGGCCGAGGTTTGTGTCTGGTGGCCTGTGGCTGGAAGTGGCTGGCTGCCTCCTGAAGTTCTGCGATATGCAGGATGGTTCCCAGACCCAAGCTGGCACCACTTCAAAGTCGCACTGGTTTAACAGTGATATGTGGCTCCTGCAATCTGCCCCCCTGAAGCAGGCCCAGTGCTTTTTTTTTTCCCAGGGAAAAGGCCCGAGGTCTGTGTTCGTGGCCTTGTGGCCTGGAGTGGCAGGCTGGCTCCTGAAATTGCATGGCACGCAGGATGGTTCCCCGGCCCAAGCTGGCACCAGTCCCAAGTTTGGCTGCTTTGACAGTGCCAAGGGGCTCCTACATTCTCCCATCTAGAACTAGGCAAGGTGAGGGGTTTTTTTCCCAGGGAAAAGGGCGGAGGTTGGTGTTCACGGCCTGTGGTCAGGAGTGCCAGGCTGGCTCCTGAAATTCCATGATTCGCAGGATTGTTCCCAGACCCAAGCTGGCACCACTTCAAAGTCGGGCTGGTTTGACAGTGCCAAGTGGCTCCTGCAACCTGACGTCCAGAATCAGGACGGATGAGTTTGGTTTGTCCGGGAAAAGGGCTGAAGTTTGTCTTCAAACCCTGTGGCCTAATTGGCCGGCTGGCTCCTGGATTTCCATGATATGCAGGATGGTTCCCAGACCCAAGCTGGCACCACTTCAAAGTCGGGCTGGTTTGACAGTGCCAAGTGGCTCCTGCAAACTGACGTCCAGAATCAGGGTGGGTGACTTTGGTTTCTGTGGGAAAAGGCCTGAAGTTTGTCTTCAAACCCTGTGGCCTAATTGGCCGGCTGGCTCCTGGAATTCCATGATATGCAGGATGGTTCCCAGACCCAAGCTGGCACCACTTCCAAGTCGGGCTGGTTTGACAGTGCCTAGTGGCTCCTGCAAACTGACGTCCAGAATCAGGACAGGTGAGTTTGGTTTCTGCAGGAAAAGGCCTGAAGTTTGTCTTCAAACCCCTTGCTCTAATTGGCCGGGTGGCTCCCGGAATTCCACAATATGCAGGATGGTTCCCAGACCCAAGATGGCACCACTTCCAAGTCGGGCTGGTTTGACAGTGCCAAGTGGCTCCTGCAAACTGACGTCCAGAATCCGGATGGGTGAGTTTGGTTTCTGCGGGAAAAGGCCTGAAGTTTGTCTTCAAACCCTGTGCCCTAATTGGCCGGCTGGCTCCTGGAATTCCATGATATGCAGGATGGTTCCCAGACCCAAGGTGGCACCAGTGCCAAGTCAGGCTGGTTTGACAATGCTATGTGGCTCCTGCAATCTGCCATTCAGAACCGGGGCAGGTGAGTGTTGTTTGTCCGGGTAAAGGGCCGAGGTTTGTGGTCAGGGCCTGTGGCCGGAAGTGGCCGGCTGCCTCCTGAAATTCTGCGATACGCAGGATGGTTCCCAGACCGAAGCTGGCACCACTTGAAAGTCGGGCTGGTTTGAGAGTGCCAAGTGGCTCCTGCAAACTGACGTCCAGAATCAGGACTGGTGAGTTTGGTTTCTGCGGGAAAAGGCCTGAAGTTTGTCTTCAAACCCTGTGCTCTAATTGGCCGGCTGGCTCCCGGAATTCCAGGAAATGCAGGATGGTTCCCAGACCCAAGGTGGCACCACTTCCAAGTCGGGCTGGTTTGACAGTGCCAAGTGGCTCCTGCAAACTGACGTCCAGAATCAGGACGGGTGAGTTTGGTTTCTGCGGGAAAAGGCCTGAAGTTTGTCTTCAAACCCTGTGCCCTAATTGGCTGGCTGGCTCCTGGAATTCCATAATATGCAGGATGGTTCCCAGACCCAAGGTGGCACCAGTGCCAAGTCAGGCTGGTTTGACAATGCCATGTGGCTCCTGCAATCTGCCATTCAGAACCGGGGCAGGTGAGTGTTGTTTGTCCGGGTAAAGGGCCGAGGTTTGTGGTCAGGGCCTGTGGCCGGAAGTGGCCGGCTGCCTCCTGAAATTCTGCGATACGCAGGATGGTTTCCAGACCGAAGCTGGCACCACTTGAAAGTCGGGCTGGTTTGACAGTGCCAAGTGGCTCCTGCAAACTGACGTCCAGAATCAGGACGGGTGAGTTTGGTTTCTGCGGGAAAAGGCCTGAAGTTTGTCTTCAAACCCCGTCCCTTAATTGGCCGCGTGGCTCCCGGAATTCCATGATATGCAGGATGGTTCCCAGACCCAGGGTGGCACCACTTCCAAGTCGGGCTGGTTTGACAGTGCCAAGTGGCTCCTGCAAACTGACGTCCAGAATCAGGACAGGTGAGTTTGGTTTCTGCGGGAAAAGGCCTGAAGTTTGTCTTCAAACCCTGTGGCCTAATTGGCCGGCTGGCTCCTGGAATTCCATGATATGCAGGATGGTTCCCAGACCCAAGCTGGCACCACTTGAAAGTCGGGCTGGTTTGACAGTGCCAAGTGGCTCCTGCAAACCGACGTCCAGAATCAGGATGGGTGACTTTGGTTTCTGCAGGAAAAGGCCTGAAGTTTGTCTTCAAACCCTGTGGCCTAATTGGATGGCTGGCTCCTGGAATTCCATGATATGCAGGATGGTCCCCAGACCCAAGCTGGCACCACTTCAAAGTCGGGCTGGTTTGACAGTGCCAAGTGGCTCCTGTACCTTGCTGTCCAGTACCGGGCCAGGTGAGTTTGGTTTGTGCGGGAAAAAGGCTCAGGTTTGTCTTCAAACCCTGTGGCCTAATTGGCCGGCTGGCTCCTGGAATTCCATGATATGCAGGATGGTTCCCAGACCCAAGCTGGTCGCAGTCCCAAGTGTGGCTTCTTTGACAGTGCCAAGTGGCTCCTGCAATCTGCCGTCCTGTACCGGGCCAGGTGAGTTTGGTTTGCCAGGGAAAAGGGCCGAGGTTTGTGTCTGGTGGCCTGTGGCTGGAAGTGGCTGGCTGCCTCCTGAAGTTCTGCGATATGCAGGATGGTTCCCAGACCCAAGCTGGCACCACTTCAAAGTCGCACTGGTTTAACAGTGATATGTGGCTCCTGCAATCTGCCCCCCTGAAGCAGGCCCAGTGCTTTTTTTTTTCCCAGGGAAAAGGCCCGAGGTCTGTGTTCGTGGCCTTGTGGCCTGGAGTGGCAGGCTGGCTCCTGAAATTGCATGGCACGCAGGATGGTTCCCCGGCCCAAGCTGGCACCAGTCCCAAGTTTGGCTGCTTTGACAGTGCCAAGGGGCTCCTACATTCTCCCATCTAGAACTAGGCAAGGTGAGGGGTTTTTTTCCCAGGGAAAAGGGCGGAGGTTGGTGTTCACGGCCTGTGGTCAGGAGTGCCAGGCTGGCTCCTGAAATTCCATGATTCGCAGGATTGTTCCCAGACCCAAGCTGGCACCACTTCAAAGTCGGGCTGGTTTGACAGTGCCAAGTGGCTCCTGCAACCTGACGTCCAGAATCAGGACGGATGAGTTTGGTTTGTCCGGGAAAAGGGCTGAAGTTTGTCTTCAAACCCTGTGGCCTAATTGGCCGGCTGGCTCCTGGATTTCCATGATATGCAGGATGGTTCCCAGACCCAAGCTGGCACCACTTCAAAGTCGGGCTGGTTTGACAGTGCCAAGTGGCTCCTGCAAACTGACGTCCAGAATCAGGATGGGTGACTTTGGTTTCTGTGGGAAAAGGCCTGAAGTTTGTCTTCAAACCCTGTGGCCTAATTGGCCGGCTGGCTCCTGGAATTCCATGATACGCAGGATGGTTTCCAGACCGAAGCTGGCACCACTTGAAAGTCGGGCTGGTTTGACAGTGCCAAGTGGCTCCTGCAAACTGACGTCCAGAATCAGGACGGGTGAGTTTGGTTTCTGCGGGAAAAGGCCTGAAGTTTGTCTTCAAACCCCGTGCCTTAATTGGCCGCGTGGCTCCCGGAATTCCATGATATGCAGGATGGTTCCCAGACCCAGGGTGGCACCACTTCCAAGTCGGGCTGGTTTGACAGTGCCAAGTGGCTCCTGCAAACTGACGTCCAGAATCAGGACAGGTGAGTTTGGTTTCTGCGGGAAAAGGCCTGAAGTTTGTCTTCAAACCCTGTGCCCTAATTGGCCAGCTGGCTCCTGGAATTCCAGGATATGCAGGATGGTTCCCAGACCCAAGCTGGCACCGCTTCAAAGTCGCAGTGGTTTAACAGTGCTATGTGGCTCCTGCCATCTGCCCTCCTGAAGCAGGCCCAGTGCTTTTTTTTTTCCAGGGAAAAAGGCCAAGGTTGGTGTTCAGGGCCTGTGGCCTGGAGTGCCAGGCTGGCTCCTGGAATTCCATGATATGCAGGATGGTTCCCAGACCCAAGCTGGCCGCAGTCCCAAGTGTGGCTTCTTTGACAGTGCCAAGTGGCTGCTGCAATCTGCCGTCCTGTACCGGGCCAGGTGAGTTTGGTTTGCCAGGGAAAAGGGTCGAGGTTTGTGTCTGGTGGCCTGTGGCTGGAAGTGGCTGGCTGCCTCCTGAAGTTCTGCGATATGCAGGATGGTTCCCAGACCCAAGCTGGCACCACTTCAAAGTTGGGCTGGTTTGACAGTGCCAAGTGGCTGCTGCAACCTGATGTCCAGTACCGGGCCAGGTGAAATTGGTTTGTCCGGGAAAAGGGCCGAGGTTGCTCTTCAAACCCTGTGGCCTAATTTGCCGGCTGGCTCCTGAAATTCCATGATATGCAGGATGGTTCCCAGACCCAAGCAGGCACCAGTGCCAAGGCAGGCTGGTTTAACAGTACCAAGTGGCTCCTGCAATCTCCCATCTAGAACCAGGCCAGGTGAGGTTTTTTTGCCAGTGAAAAGGGCCGAGGTTGGTGTTCACAGCCTGTGGTCTGGAGGGGCAGCCTGGCTCCTGAAATTCCATGATTCGCAGGATTATTCCCAGACCCAAGCTGGCACCACTTCAAAGTTGGGCTGGTTTGACAGTGCCAAGTGGCTCCTGTACCTTGCTGTCCAGTACCGGGCCAGGTGAGTTTGGTTTGTGCGGGAAAAAGGCTGAGGTTTGTCTTCAAACCCTGTGGCCTAATTGGCCGGCTGGCTCCTGGAATTCCATGATATGCAGGATGGTTCCCAGACCCAAGCTGGTCGCAGTCCCAAGTGTGGCTTCTTTGACAGTGCCAAGTGGCTCCTGCAATCTGCCGTCCTGTACCGGGCCAGGTGAGTTTGGTTTGCCAGGGAAAAGGGCCGAGGTTTGTGTCTGGTGGCCTGTGGCTGGAAGTGGCTGGCTGCCTCCTGAAGTTCTGCGATATGCAGGATGGTTCCCAGACCCAAGCTGGCACCACTTCAAAGTCGCACTGGTTTAACAGTGATATGTGGCTCCTGCAATCTGCCCCCCTGAAGCAGGCCCAGTGCTTTTTTTTTTCCCAGGGAAAAGGCCCGAGGTCTGTGTTCGTGGCCTTGTGGCCTGGAGTGGCAGGCTGGCTCCTGAAATTGCATGGCACGCAGGATGGTTCCCCGGCCCAAGCTGGCACCAGTCCCAAGTTTGGCTGCTTTGACAGTGCCAAGGGGCTCCTACATTCTCCCATCTAGAACTAGGCAAGGTGAGGGGTTTTTTTCCCAGGGAAAAGGGCGGAGGTTGGTGTTCACGGCCTGTGGTCAGGAGTGCCAGGCTGGCTCCTGAAATTCCATGATTCGCAGGATTGTTCCCAGACCCAAGCTGGCACCACTTCAAAGTCGGGCTGGTTTGACAGTGCCAAGTGGCTCCTGCAACCTGACGTCCAGAATCAGGACGGATGAGTTTGGTTTGTCCGGGAAAAGGGCTGAAGTTTGTCTTCAAACCCTGTGGCCTAATTGGCCGGCTGGCTCCTGGATTTCCATGATATGCAGGATGGTTCCCAGACCCAAGCTGGCACCACTTCAAAGTCGGGCTGGTTTGACAGTGCCAAGTGGCTCCTGCAAACTGACGTCCAGAATCAGGGTGGGTGACTTTGGTTTCTGTGGGAAAAGGCCTGAAGTTTGTCTTCAAACCCTGTGGCCTAATTGGCCGGCTGGCTCCTGGAATTCCATGATATGCAGGATGGTTCCCAGACCCAAGCTGGCACCACTTCCAAGTCGGGCTGGTTTGACAGTGCCTAGTGGCTCCTGCAAACTGACGTCCAGAATCAGGACAGGTGAGTTTGGTTTCTGCAGGAAAAGGCCTGAAGTTTGTCTTCAAACCCCTTGCTCTAATTGGCCGGGTGGCTCCCGGAATTCCACAATATGCAGGATGGTTCCCAGACCCAAGATGGCACCACTTCCAAGTCGGGCTGGTTTGACAGTGCCAAGTGGCTCCTGCAAACTGACGTCCAGAATCCGGATGGGTGAGTTTGGTTTCTGCGGGAAAAGGCCTGAAGTTTGTCTTCAAACCCTGTGCCCTAATTGGCCGGCTGGCTCCTGGAATTCCATGATATGCAGGATGGTTCCCAGACCCAAGGTGGCACCAGTGCCAAGTCAGGCTGGTTTGACAATGCTATGTGGCTCCTGCAATCTGCCATTCAGAACCGGGGCAGGTGAGTGTTGTTTGTCCGGGTAAAGGGCCGAGGTTTGTGGTCAGGGCCTGTGGCCGGAAGTGGCCGGCTGCCTCCTGAAATTCTGCGATACGCAGGATGGTTCCCAGACCGAAGCTGGCACCACTTGAAAGTCGGGCTGGTTTGAGAGTGCCAAGTGGCTCCTGCAAACTGACGTCCAGAATCAGGACGGGTGAGTTTGGTTTCTGCGGGAAAAGGCCTGAAGTTTGTCTTCAAACCCTGTGCTCTAATTGGCCGGCTGGCTCCCGGAATTCCAGGAAATGCAGGATGGTTCCCAGACCCAAGGTGGCACCACTTCCAAGTCGGGCTGGTTTGACAGTGCCAAGTGGCTCCTGCAAACTGACGTCCAGAATCAGGACGGGTGAGTTTGGTTTCTGCGGGAAAAGGCCTGAAGTTTGTCTTCAAACCCTGTGCCCTAATTGGCTGGCTGGCTCCTGGAATTCCATAATATGCAGGATGGTTCCCAGACCCAAGGTGGCACCAGTGCCAAGTCAGGCTGGTTTGACAATGCCATGTGGCTCCTGCAATCTGCCATTCAGAACCGGGGCAGGTGAGTGTTGTTTGTCCGGGTAAAGGGCCGAGGTTTGTCTTCAGGGCCTGTGGCCGGAAGTGGCCGGCTGCCTCCTGAAATTCTGCGATACGCAGGATGGTTTCCAGACCGAAGCTGGCACCACTTGAAAGTCGGGCTGGTTTGACAGTGCCAAGTGGCTCCTGCAAACTGACGTCCAGAATCAGGACGGGTGAGTTTGGTTTCTGCGGGAAAAGGCCTGAAGTTTGTCTTCAAACCCCGTCCCTTAATTGGCCGCGTGGCTCCCGGAATTCCATGATATGCAGGATGGTTCCCAGACCCAGGGTGGCACCACTTCCAAGTCGGGCTGGTTTGACAGTGCCAAGTGGCTCCTGCAAACTGACGTCCAGAATCAGGACAGGTGAGTTTGGTTTCTGCGGGAAAAGGCCTGAAGTTTGTCTTCAAACCCTGTGGCCTAATTGGCCGGCTGGCTCCTGGAATTCCATGATATGCAGGATGGTTCCCAGACCCAAGCTGGCACCACTTGAAAGTCGGGCTGGTTTGACAGTGCCAAGTGGCTCCTGCAAACCGACGTCCAGAATCAGGATGGGTGACTTTGGTTTCTGCAGGAAAAGGCCTGAAGTTTGTCTTCAAACCCTGTGGCCTAATTGGATGGCTGGCTCCTGGAATTCCATGATATGCAGGATGGTCCCCAGACCCAAGCTGGCACCACTTCAAAGTCGGGCTGGTTTGACAGTGCCAAGTGGCTCCTGTACCTTGCTGTCCAGTACCGGGCCAGGTGAGTTTGGTTTGTGCGGGAAAAAGGCTCAGGTTTGTCTTCAAACCCTGTGGCCTAATTGGCCGGCTGGCTCCTGGAATTCCATGATATGCAGGATGGTTCCCAGACCCAAGCTGGTCGCAGTCCCAAGTGTGGCTTCTTTGACAGTGCCAAGTGGCTCCTGCAATCTGCCGTCCTGTACCGGGCCAGGTGAGTTTGGTTTGCCAGGGAAAAGGGCCGAGGTTTGTGTCTGGTGGCCTGTGGCTGGAAGTGGCTGGCTGCCTCCTGAAGTTCTGCGATATGCAGGATGGTTCCCAGACCCAAGCTGGCACCACTTCAAAGTCGCACTGGTTTAACAGTGATATGTGGCTCCTGCAATCTGCCCCCCTGAAGCAGGCCCAGTGCTTTTTTTTTTCCCAGGGAAAAGGCCCGAGGTCTGTGTTCGTGGCCTTGTGGCCTGGAGTGGCAGGCTGGCTCCTGAAATTGCATGGCACGCAGGATGGTTCCCCGGCCCAAGCTGGCACCAGTCCCAAGTTTGGCTGCTTTGACAGTGCCAAGGGGCTCCTACATTCTCCCATCTAGAACTAGGCAAGGTGAGGGGTTTTTTTCCCAGGGAAAAGGGCGGAGGTTGGTGTTCACGGCCTGTGGTCAGGAGTGCCAGGCTGGCTCCTGAAATTCCATGATTCGCAGGATTGTTCCCAGACCCAAGCTGGCACCACTTCAAAGTCGGGCTGGTTTGACAGTGCCAAGTGGCTCCTGCAACCTGACGTCCAGAATCAGGACGGATGAGTTTGGTTTGTCCGGGAAAAGGGCTGAAGTTTGTCTTCAAACCCTGTGGCCTAATTGGCCGGCTGGCTCCTGGATTTCCATGATACGCAGGATGGTTCCCAGACCCAAGCTGGCACCACTTCAAAGTCGGGCTGGTTTGACAGTGCCAAGTGGCTCCTGCAAACTGACGTCCAGAATCAGGATGGGTGACTTTGGTTTCTGTGGGAAAAGGCCTGAAGTTTGTCTTCAAACCCTGTGGCCTAATTGGCCGGGTGGCTCCCGGAATTCCACAATATGCAGGATGGTTCCCAGACCCAAGATGGCACCACTTCCAAGTCGGGCTGGTTTGACAGTGCCAAGTGGCTCCTGCAAACTGATGTCCAGAATCCGGATGGGTGACTTTGGTTTCTGCGGGAAAAGGCCTGAAGTTTGTCTTCAAACCCTGTGCCCTAATTGGCCGGCTGGCTCCTGGAATTCCATGATATGCAGGATGGTTCCCAGACCCAAGGTGGCACCAGTGCCAAGTCAGGCTGGTTTGACAATGCCATGTGGCTCCTGCAATCTGCCATTCAGAACCGGGGCAGGTGAGTGTTGTTTGTCCGGGTAAAGGGCCGAGGTTTGTGGTCAGGGCCTGTGGCCGGAAGTGGCCGGCTGCCTCCTGAAATTCTGCGATACGCAGGATGGTTCCCAGACCGAAGCTGGCACCACTTGAAAGTCGGGCTGGTTTGAGAGTGCCAAGTGGCTCCTGCAAACTGACGTCCAGAATCAGGACGGGTGAGTTTGGTTTCTGCGGGAAAAGGCCTGAAGTTTGTCTTCAAACCCTGTGCTCTAATTGGCCGGCTGGCTCCCGGAATTCCAGGAAATGCAGGATGGTTCCCAGACCCAAGGTGGCACCACTTCCAAGTCGGGCTGGTTTGACAGTGCCAAGTGGCTCCTGCAAACTGACGTCCAGAATCAGGACGGGTGAGTTTGGTTTCTGCGGGAAAAGGCCTGAAGTTTGTCTTCAAACCCTGTGCCCTAATTGGCTGGCTGGCTCCTGGAATTCCATAATATGCAGGATGGTTCCCAGACCCAAGGTGGCACCAGTGCCAAGTCAGGCTGGTTTGACAATGCCATGTGGCTCCTGCAATCTGCCATTCAGAACCGGGGCAGGTGAGTGTTGTTTGTCCGGGTAAAGGGCCGAGGTTTGTCTTCAGGGCCTGTGGCCGGAAGTGGCCGGCTGCCTCCTGAAATTCTGCGATACGCAGGATGGTTTCCAGACCGAAGCTGGCACCACTTGAAAGTCGGGCTGGTTTGACAGTGCCAAGTGGCTCCTGCAAACTGACGTCCAGAATCAGGACGGGTGAGTTTGGTTTCTGCGGGAAAAGGCCTGAAGTTTGTCTTCAAACCCCGTCCCTTAATTGGCCGCGTGGCTCCCGGAATTCCATGATATGCAGGATGGTTCCCAGACCCAGGGTGGCACCACTTCCAAGTCGGGCTGGTTTGACAGTGCCAAGTGGCTCCTGCAAACTGACGTCCAGAATCAGGACAGGTGAGTTTGGTTTCTGCGGGAAAAGGCCTGAAGTTTGTCTTCAAACCCTGTGGCCTAATTGGCCGGCTGGCTCCTGGAATTCCATGATATGCAGGATGGTTCCCAGACCCAAGCTGGCACCACTTGAAAGTCGGGCTGGTTTGACAGTGCCAAGTGGCTCCTGCAAACCGACGTCCAGAATCAGGATGGGTGACTTTGGTTTCTGCAGGAAAAGGCCTGAAGTTTGTCTTCAAACCCTGTGGCCTAATTGGATGGCTGGCTCCTGGAATTCCATGATATGCAGGATGGTTCCCAGACCCAAGCTGGCCGCAGTCCCAAGTGTGGCTTCTTTGACAGTGCCAAGTGGCTGCTGCAATCTGCCCTCCTGTACCGGGCCAGGTGAGTTTGGTTTGCCAGGGAAAAGGGTCGAGGTTTGTGTCTGGTGGCCTGTGGCTGGAAGTGGCTGGCTGCCTCCTGAAGTTCTGCGATATGCAGGATGGTTCCCAGACCCAAGCTGGCACCACTTCAAAGTTGGGCTGGTTTGACAGTGCCAAGTGGCTGCTGCAACCTGATGTCCAGTACCCGGGCCAGGTGAAATTGGTTTGTCTGGGAAAAGGGCCGAGGTTGCTCTTCAAACCCTGTGGCCTAATTTGCCGGCTGGCTCCTGAAATTCCATGATATGCAGGATGGTTCCCAGACCCAAGCAGGCACCAGTGCCAAGGCAGGCTGGTTTAACAGTACCAAGTGGCTCCTGCAATCTCCCATCTAGAACCAGGCCAGGTGAGGTTTTTTTGCCAGGGAAAAGGGCCGAGGTTGGTGTTCACAGCCTGTGGTCTGGAGGGGCAGCCTGGCTCCTGAAATTCCATGATTCGCAGGATTATTCCCAGACCCAAGCTGGCACCACTTGAAAGTTGGGCTGGTTTGACAGTGCCAAGTGGCTCCTGTACCTTGCTGTCCAGTACCGGGCCAGGTGAGTTTGGTTTGTGCGGGAAAAAGGCTGAGGTTTGTCTTCAAACCCTGTGGCCTAATTGGCCGGCTGGCTCCTGGAATTCCATGATATGCAGGATGGTTCCCAGACCCAAGCTGGTCGCAGTCCCAAGTGTGGCTTCTTTGACAGTGCCAAGTGGCTCCTGCAATCTGCCGTCCTGTACCGGGCCAGGTGAGTTTGGTTTGCCAGGGAAAAGGGCCGAGGTTTGTGTCTGGTGGCCTGTGGCTGGAAGTGGCTGGCTGCCTCCTGAAGTTCTGCGATATGCAGGATGGTTCCCAGACCCAAGCTGGCACCACTTCAAAGTCGCACTGGTTTAACAGTGATATGTGGCTCCTGCAATCTGCCCCCCTGAAGCAGGCCCAGTGCTTTTTTTTTTCCCAGGGAAAAGGCCCGAGGTCTGTGTTCGTGGCCTTGTGGCCTGGAGTGGCAGGCTGGCTCCTGAAATTGCATGGCACGCAGGATGGTTCCCCGGCCCAAGCTGGCACCAGTCCCAAGTTTGGCTGCTTTGACAGTGCCAAGGGGCTCCTACATTCTCCCATCTAGAACTAGGCAAGGTGAGGGGTTTTTTTCCCAGGGAAAAGGGCGGAGGTTGGTGTTCACGGCCTGTGGTCAGGAGTGCCAGGCTGGCTCCTGAAATTCCATGATTCGCAGGATTGTTCCCAGACCCAAGCTGGCACCACTTCAAAGTCGGGCTGGTTTGACAGTGCCAAGTGGCTCCTGCAACCTGACGTCCAGAATCAGGACGGATGAGTTTGGTTTGTCCGGGAAAAGGGCTGAAGTTTGTCTTCAAACCCTGTGGCCTAATTGGCCGGCTGGCTCCTGGATTTCCATGATATGCAGGATGGTTCCCAGACCCAAGATGGCACCACTTCCAAGTCGGGCTGGTTTGACAGTGCCAAGTGGCTCCTGCAAACTGACGTCCAGAATCAGGATGGGTGACTTTGGTTTCTGTGGGAAAAGGCCTGAAGTTTTGTCTTCAAACCCCTGTGGCCTAATTGGCCGGCTGGCTTCTGGAATTCCATGATATGCAGGATGGTTCCCAGACCCAAGCTGGCACCACTTCAAAGTCGGGCTGGTTTGACAGTGCCAAGTGGCTCCTGCAACCTGACGTCCAGAATCAGGACGGATGAGTTTGGTTTGTCCGGGAAAAGGGCTGAAGTTTGTCTTCAAAACCCTGTGGCCTCATTGGCCGGCTGGCTCCTGGAATTCCATAATATGCAGGATGGTTCCCAGACCAAAGCTGGCACCACTTCAAAGTCGGGCTGGTTTGACAGTGCCAAGTGGCTCCTGCAAACTGACGTCCAGAACCAGGACCGTGAGTTTGGTTTCTGCGGGAAAAGGCCTGAAGTTTGTCTTCAAACCCTGTGGCCTAATTGGCCGGCTGGCTCCTGGAATTCCATGATATGCAGGATGGTTCCCAGACCAAAGCTGGCACCACTTCCAAGTCGGGCTGGTTTGACAGTGCCTAGTGGCTCCTGCAAACTGACGTCCAGAATCAGGACAGGTGAGTTTGGTTTCTGCGGGAAAAGGCCTGAAGTTTGTCTTCAAACCCCTTGCTCTAATTGGCCGGGTGGCTCCCGGAATTCCACAATATGCAGGATGGTTCCCAGACCCAAGATGGCACCACTTCCAAGTCGGGCTGGTTTGACAGTGCCAAGTGGCTCCTGCAAACTGACGTCCAGAATCCGGATGGGTGACTTTGGTTTCTGCGGGAAAAGGCCTGAAGTTTGTCTTCAAACCCTGTGCCCTAATTGGCCGGCTGGCTCCTGGAATTCCATGATATGCAGGATGGTTCCCAGACCCAAGGTGGCACCAGTGCCAAGTCAGGCTGGTTTGACAATGCCATGTGGCTCCTGCAATCTGCCATTCAGAACCGGGGCAGGTGAGTGTTGTTTGTCCGGGTAAAGGGCCGAGGTTTGTCTTCAGGGCCTGTGGCCGGAAGTGGCCGGCTGCCTCCTGAAATTCTGCGATACGCAGGATGGTTTCCAGACCGAAGCTGGCACCACTTGAAAGTCGGGCTCGTTTGACAGTGCCAAGTGGCTCCTGCAAACTGACGTCCAGAATCAGGACGGGTGAGTTTGGTTTCTGCGGGAAAAGGCCTGAAGTTTGTCTTCAAACCCTGTGCTCTAATTGGCCGGCTGGCTCCCGGAATTCCAGGAAATGCAGGATGGTTCCCAGACCCAAGCTGGCACCACTTCCAAGTTGGGCTGGTTTGACAGTGCCAAGTGGCTCCTGCAAACTGACGTCCAGAATCAGGACGGGTGAGTTTGGTTTCTGTGGGAAAAGGCCTGAAGTTTGTCTTCAAACCCTGTGCCCTAATTGGCTGGCTGGCTCCTGGAATTCCATAATATGCAGGATGGTTCCCAGACCCAAGGTGGCACCAGTGCCAAGTCAGGCTGGTTTGACAATGCCATGTGGCTCCTGCAATCTGCCATTCAGAACCGGGGCAGGTGAGTGTTGTTTGTCCGGGTAAAGGGCCGAGGTTTGTCTTCAGGGCCTGTGGCCGGAAGTGGCCGGCTGCCTCCTGAAATTCTGCGATACGCAGGATGGTTCCCAGACCGAAGCTGGCACCACTTGAAAGTCGGGCTGGTTTGACAGTGCCAAGTGGCTCCTGCAAACTGACGTCCAGACTCAGGACGGGTGAGTTTGGTTTCTGCGGGAAAAGGCCTGAAGTTTGTCTTCAAACCCCGTCCCTTAATTGGCCGCGTGGCTCCCGGAATTCCATGATATGCAGGATGGTTCCCAGACCCAGGGTGGCACCACTTCCAAGTCGGGCTGGTTTGACAGTGCCAAGTGGCTCCTGCAAACTGACGTCCAGAATCAGGACAGGTGAGTTTGGTTTCTGCGGGAAAAGGCCTGAAGTTTGTCTTCAAACCCTGTGGCCTAATTGGCCGGCTGGCTCCTGGATTTCCATGATATGCAGGATGGTTCCCAGACCCAAGCTGGCACCACTTCAAAGTCGGGCTGGTTTGACAGTGCCAAGTGGCTCCTGCAAACTGACGTCCAGAATCAGGATGGGTGACTTTGGTTTCTGCAGGAAAAGGCCTGAAGTTTGTCTTCAAACCCTGTGGCCTAATTGGATGGCTGGCTCCTGGAAATCCATGATATGCAGGATGGTCCCCAGACCCAAGCTGGCACCACTTGAAAGTCGGGCTGGTTTGACAGTGCCAAGTGGCTCCTGCAAACTGACGTCCAGAATCAGGATGGGTGACTTTGGTTTCTGCGGGAAAAGGCCTGAAGTTTGTCTTCAAACCCTGTGCCCTAATTGGCCAGCTGGCTCCTGGAATTCCATGATATGCAGGATGGTTCCCAGACCCAAGCTGGCACCGCTTCAAAGTCGCAGTGGTTTAACAGTGCTATGTGGCTCCTGCCATCTGCCCTCCTGAAGCAGGCCCAGTGCTTTTTTTTTTCCAGGGAAAAAGGCCAAGGTTGGTGTTCAGGGCCTGTGGCCTGGAGTGGCAGGCTGGCTCCTGGAATTCCATGATATGCAGGATGGTTCCCAGACCCAAGCTGGCCGCAGTCCCAAGTGTGGCTTCTTTGACAGTGCCAAGTGGCTGCTGCAATCTGCCCTCCTGTACCGGGCCAGGTGAGTTTGGTTTGCCAGGGAAAAGGGTCGAGGTTTGTGTCTGGTGGCCTGTGGCTGGAAGTGGCTGGCTGCCTCCTGAAGTTCTGCGATATGCAGGATGGTTCCCAGACCCAAGCTGGCACCACTTCAAAGTTGGGCTGGTTTGACAGTGCCAAGTGGCTGCTGCAACCTGATGTCCAGTACCGGGCCAGGTGAAATTGGTTTGTCTGGGAAAAGGGCCGAGGTTGCTCTTCAAACCCTGTGGCCTAATTTGCCGGCTGGCTCCTGAAATTCCATGATATGCAGGATGGTTCCCAGACCCAAGCAGGCACCAGTGCCAAGGCAGGCTGGTTTAACAGTACCAAGTGGCTCCTGCAATCTCCCATCTAGAACCAGGCCAGGTGAGGTTTTTTTGCCAGGGAAAAGGGCCGAGGTTGGTGTTCACAGCCTGTGGTCTGGAGGGGCAGCCTGGCTCCTGAAATTCCATGATTCGCAGGATTATTCCCAGACCCAAGCTGGCACCACTTGAAAGTTGGGCTGGTTTGACAGTGCCAAGTGGCTCCTGTACCTTGCTGTCCAGTACCGGGCCAGGTGAGTTTGGTTTGTGCGGGAAAAAGGCTGAGGTTTGTCTTCAAACCCTGTGGCCTAATTGGCCGGCTGGCTCCTGGAATTCCATGATATGCAGGATGGTTCCCAGACCCAAGCTGGTCGCAGTCCCAAGTGTGGCTTCTTTGACAGTGCCAAGTGGCTCCTGCAATCTGCCGTCCTGTACCGGGCCAGGTGAGTTTGGTTTGCCAGGGAAAAGGGCCGAGGTTTGTGTCTGGTGGCCTGTGGCTGGAAGTGGCTGGCTGCCTCCTGAAGTTCTGCGATATGCAGGATGGTTCCCAGACCCAAGCTGGCACCACTTCAAAGTCGCACTGGTTTAACAGTGATATGTGGCTCCTGCAATCTGCCCCCCTGAAGCAGGCCCAGTGCTTTTTTTTTTCCCAGGGAAAAGGCCCGAGGTCTGTGTTCGTGGCCTTGTGGCCTGGAGTGGCAGGCTGGCTCCTGAAATTGCATGGCACGCAGGATGGTTCCCCGGCCCAAGCTGGCACCAGTCCCAAGTTTGGCTGCTTTGACAGTGCCAAGGGGCTCCTACATTCTCCCATCTAGAACTAGGCAAGGTGAGGGGTTTTTTTCCCAGGGAAAAGGGCGGAGGTTGGTGTTCACGGCCTGTGGTCAGGAGTGCCAGGCTGGCTCCTGAAATTCCATGATTCGCAGGATTGTTCCCAGACCCAAGCTGGCACCACTTCAAAGTCGGGCTGGTTTGACAGTGCCAAGTGGCTCCTGCAACCTGACGTCCAGAATCAGGACGGATGAGTTTGGTTTGTCAGGGAAAAGGGCTGAAGTTTGTCTTCAAACCCTGTGGCCTAATTGGCCGGCTGGCTCCTGGATTTCCATGATATGCAGGATGGTTCCCAGACCCAAGCTGGCACCACTTCAAAGTCGGGCTGGTTTGACAGTGCCAAGTGGCTCCTGCAAACTGACGTCCAGAATCAGGATGGGTGAGTTTGGTTTCTGCGGGAAAAGGCCTGAAGTTTGTCTTCAAACCCTGTGGCCTAATTGGACGGCTGGCTCCTGGAATTCCATGATATGCAGGATGGTTCCCAGACCCAAGCTGGCACCACTTCAAAGTCGGGCTGGTTTGACAGTGCCAAGTGGCTCCTGCAAACTGACGTCCAGAATCAGGATGGGTGACTTTGGTTTCTGTGGGAAAAGGCCTGAAGTTTGTCTTCAAACCCTGTGCCCCAATTGGCCGGCTGGCTCCTGGAATTCCATGATATGCAGGATGGTTCCCAGACCCAAGCTGGCACCACTTCAAAGTCGGGCTGGTTTGACAGTGCCAAGTGGCTCCTGCAAACTGACGTCCAGAATCAGGATGGGTGACTTTGGTTTCTGCGGGAAAAGGCCTGAAGTTTGTCTTCAAACCCTCTGCCCTAATTGGCCAGCTGGCTCCTGGAATTCCATGATATGCAGGATGGTTCCCAGACCCAAGCTGGCCGCAGTCCCAAGTGTGGCTTCTTTGACAGTGCCAAGTGGCTGCTGCAATCTGCCGTCCTGTACCGGGCCAGGTGAGTTTGGTTTGCCAGGGAAAAGGGTCGAGGTTTGTGTCTGGTGGCCTGTGGCTGGAAGTGGCTGGCTGCCTCCTGAAGTTCTGCGATATGCAGGATGGTTCCCAGACCCAAGCTGGCACCACTTGAAAGTCGGGCTGGTTTGAGAGTGCCAAGTGGCTCCTGCAAACTGACGTCCAGAATCAGGATGGGTGACTTTGGTTTCTGCGGGAAAAGGCCTGAAGTTTGTCTTCAAACCCTGTGCTCTAATTGGGCGCGTGGCTCCCGGAATTCCATGATATGCAGGATGGTTCCCAGACCCAGGGTGGCACCACTTCCAAGTCGGGCGGGTTTGACAGTGCCAAGTGGCTCCTGCAAACTGACGTCCAGAATCAGGACAGCTGAGTTTGGTTTCTGCGGGAAAAGGCCTGAAGTTTGTCTTCAAACCCTGTGCCCTAATTGGCTGGCTGGCTCCTGGAATTCCATAATATGCAGGATGGTTCCCAGACCCAAGGTGGCACCAGTGCCAAGTCAGGCTGGTTTGACAATGCCATGTGGCTCCTGCAATCTGCCATTCAGAACCGGGGCAGGTGAGTGTTGTTAATCCGGGTAAAGGGCCGAGGTTTTTGGTCAGGGCCTGTGGCCGGAAGTGGCCGGCTGCCTCCTGAAATTCTGTGATACGCAGGATGGTTCCCAGACCGAAGCTAGCACCACTTGAAAGTTGGGCTGGTTTGACAGTGCCTAGTGGCTCCTGCAAACTGACGTCCAGAATCAGGACAGGTGAGTTTGGTTTCTGCGGGAAAAGGCCTGAAGTTTGTCTTCAAACCCCGTGCTCTAATTGGCCGGGTGGCTCCCGGAATTCCACAATATGCAGGATGGTTCCCAGACCCAAGATGGCACCACTTCCAAGTCGGGCTGGTTTGACAGTGCCAAGTGGCTCCTGCAAACTGACGTCCAGAATCCGGATGGGTGACTTTGGTTTCTGCGGGAAAAGGCCTGAAGTTTGTCTTCAAACCCTGTGCCCTAATTGGCCGGCTGGCTCCTGGAATTCCATGATATGCAGGATGGTTCCCAGACCCAAGGTGGCACCAGTGCCAAGTCAGGCTGGTTTGACAATGCCATGTGGCTCCTGCAATCTGCCATTCAGAACCGGGGCAGGTGAGTGTTGTTTGTCCGGGTAAAGGGCCGAGGTTTGTGGTCAGGGCCTGTGGCCGGAAGTGGCCGGCTGCCTCCTGAAATTCTGCGATACGCAGGATGGTTTCCAGACCCAAGCTGGCACCACTTGAAAGTCGGGCTGGTTTGAGAGTGCCAAGTGGCTCCTGCAAACTGACGTCCTGAATCAGGACAGGTGAGTTTGGTTTCTGCGGGAAAAGGCCTGAAGTTTCTCTTCAAACCCTGTGCCCTAATTGGCTGGCTGGCTCCTGGAATTCCATGATATGCAGGATGGTTCCCAGACCCAAGGTGGCACCAGTGCCAAGTCAGGCTGGTTTGACAATGCCATGTGGCTCCTGCAATCTGCCATTCAGAACCGGGGCAGGTGAGTGTTGTTTGTCCGGGTAAAGGGCCGAGGTTTGTGTTCAGGGCCTGTGGCCGGAAGTGGCCGGCTGCCTACTGAAATTCTGCGATACGCAGGATGGTTCCCAGACCGAAGCTGGCACCACTTGAAAGTCGGGCTGGTTTGACAGTGCCAAGTGGCTCCTGCAAACTGACGTCCAGAATCAGGACCGTGAGTTTGGTTTCTGCGGGAAAAGGCCTGAAGTTTGTCTTCAAACCCTGTGCTCTAATTGGCCACGTGGCTCCCGGAATTCCATGATATGCAGGATGGTTCCCAGACCCAAAGTGGCACCACTTCCAAGTCGGGCTGGTTTGACAGTGCCAAGTGGCTCCTGCAAACTGATGTCCAGAATCAGGACAGGTGAGTTTGGTTTCTGCGGGAAAAGGCCTGAAGTTTGTCTTCAAACCCTGTGCCCTAATTGGCTGGCTGGCTCCTGGAATTCCATGATATGCAGGATGGTTCCCAGACCCAAGGTGGCACCAGTGCCAAGTCAGGCTGGTTTGACAATGCCATGTGGCTCCTGCAATCTGCCATTCAGAACCGGGGGCAGGTGAGTGTTGTTTGTCCGGGTAAAGGGCCGAGGTTTGTGGTCAGGGCCTGTGGCCGGAAGTGGCCGGCTGCCTCCTGAAATTCTGCGATACGCAGGATGGTTCCCAGACCGAAGCTGGCACCACTTGAAAGTCGGGCTGGTTTGACAGTGCCAAGTGGCTCCTGCAAACTGACGTCCAGAATCAGGACGGGTGAGTTTTGGTTTCTGCGGGAAAAGGCCTGAAGTTTGTCTTCAAACCCTGTGCCTTAATTGGCCGCGTGGCTCCCGGAATTCCATGATATGCAGGATGGTTCCCAGACCCAGGGTGGCACCACTTCCAAGTCGGGCTGGTTTGACAGTGCCAAGTGGCTCCTGCAAACTGACGTCCAGAATCAGGACAGGTGAGTTTGGTTTCTGCGGGAAAAGGCCTGAAGTTTGTCTTCAAACCCCTTGCTCTAATTGGCCGGGTGGCTCCCGGTATTCCATGATATGCAGGATGGTTCCCAGACCCAAGATGGCACCACTTCCAAGTCGGGCTGGTTTGACAGTGCCAAGTGGCTCCTGCAAACTGACGTCCTGAATCAGAACGGATGATTTTGGTTTCTGCGGGAAAAGGCCTGAAGTTTGTCTTCAAACCCTGTGCCCTAATTGGCTGGCTGGCTCCTGGAATTCCATAATATGCAGGATGGTTCCCAGACCCAAGGTGGCACCAGTGCCAAGTCAGGCTGGTTTGACAATGCCATGTGGCTCCTGCAATCTGCCATTCAGAACCGGGGCAGGTGAGTGTTGTTTGTCCGGGTAAAGGGCCGAGGTTTGTGTTCAGGGCCTGTGGCCGGAAGTGGCCGGCTGCCTCCTGAAATTCTGCGATACGCAGGATGGTTCCCAGACCGAAGCTGGCACCACTTGAAAGTCGGGCTGGTTTGACAGTGCCAAGTGGCTCCTGCAAACTGACGTCCAGAATCAGGACAGGTGAGTTTGGTTTCTGCGGGAAAAGGCCTGAAGTTTGTCTTCAAACCCTGTGGCCTAATTGGATGGCTGGCTCCTGGAATTCCATGATATGCAGGATGGTCCCCAGACCCAAGCTGGCACCACTTCAAAGCCGGGCTGGTTTGACAGTGCCAAGTGGCTCCTGCAAACTGACGTCCAGAATCCGGATGGGTGACTTTGGTTTCTGCGGGAAAAGGCCTGAAGTTTGTCTTCAAACCCTGTGCCCTAATTGGCCAGCTGGCTCCTGGAATTCCATGATATGCAGGATGGTTCCCAGACCCAAGCTGGCACCGCTTCAAAGTCGCAGTGGTTTAACAGTGCTATGTGGCTCCTGCCATCTGCCCTCCTGAAGCAGGCCCAGTGCTTTTTTTTTTTCCAGTGAAAAAGGCCAAGGTTGGTGTTCAGGGCCTGTGGCCTGGAGTGCCAGGCTGGCTCCTGGAATTCCATGATATGCAGGATGGTTCCCAGACCCAAGCTGGCCGCAGTCCCAAGTGTGGCTTCTTTGACAGTGCCAAGTGGCTGCTGCAATCTGCCGTCCTGTACCGGGCCAGGTGAGTTTGGTTTGCCAGGGAAAAGGGTCGAGGTTTGTGTCTGGTGGCCTGTGGCTGGAAGTGGCTGGCTGCCTCCTGAAGTTCTGCGATATGCAGGATGGTTCCCAGACCCAAGGTGGCACCAGTGCCAAGTCAGGCTGGTTTGACAATGCCATGTGGCTCCTGCAATCTGCCATTCAGAACCGGGGCAGGTGAGTGTTGTTTGTCCAGGTAAAGGGCCGAGGTTTGTGTTCAGGGCCTGTGGCCGGAAGTGGCCGGCTGCCTCCTGAAATTCTGCGATACGCAGGATGGTTCCCAGACCGAAGCTGGCACCACTTGAAAGTCGGGCTGGTTTGAGAGTGCCAAGTGGCTCCTGCAAACTGACGTCCAGAATCAGGACGGGTGAGTTTGGTTTCTGCGGGAAAAGGCCTGAAGTTTGTCTTCAAACCCTGTGCTCTAATTGGCCGGCTGGCTCCCGGAATTCCAGGAAATGCAGGATGGTTCCCAGACCCAAGGTGGCACCACTTCCAAGTCGGGCTGGTTTGACAGTGCCAAGTGGCTCCTGCAAACTGACGTCCAGAATCAGGACGGGTGAGTTTGGTTTCTGCGGGAAAAGGCCTGAAGTTTGTCTTCAAACCCTGTGCCCTAATTGGCTGGCTGGCTCCTGGAATTCCATAATATGCAGGATGGTTCCCAGACCCAAGGTGGCACCAGTGCCAAGTCAGGCTGGTTTGACAATGCCATGTGGCTCCTGCAATCTGCCATTCAGAACCGGGGCAGGTGAGTGTTGTTTGTCCGGATAAAGGGCCGAGGTTTGTGTTCAGGGCCTGTGGCCGGAAGTGGCCGGCTGCCTCCTGAAATTCTGCGATACGCAGGATGGTTTCCAGACCGAAGCTGGCACCACTTGAAAGTCGGGCTGGTTTGACAGTGCCAAGTGGCTCCTGCAAACTGACGTCCAGAATCAGGACGGGTGAGTTTGGTTTCTGCGGGAAAAGGCCTGAAGTTTGTCTTCAAACCCCGTGCCTTAATTAGCCGCGTGGCTCCCGGAATTCCATGATATGCAGGATGGTTCCCAGACCCAGGGTGGCACCACTTCCAAGTCGGGCTGGTTTGACAGTGCCAAGTGGCTCCTGCAAACTGACGTCCAGAATCAGGATGGGTGACTTTGGTTTCTGCGGGAAAAGGCCTGAAGTTTGTCTTCAAACCCTGTGGCCTAATTGGCCGGCTGGCTCCTGGAATTCCATGATATGCAGGATGGTTCCCAGACCCAAGCTGGCACCACTTGAAAGTCGGGCTGGTTTGACAGTGCCAAGTGGCTCCTGCAAACTGACGTCCAGAATCAGGATGGGTGACTTTGGTTTCTGCAGGAAAAGGCCTGAAGTTTGTCTTCAAACCCTGTGGCCTAATTGGATGGCTGGCTCCTGGAATTCCATGATATGCAGGATGGTCCCCAGACCCAAGCTGGCACCACTTCAAAGTCGGGCTGGTTTGACAGTGCCAAGTGGCTCCTGCAAACTGACGTCCAGAATCAGGATGGGTGAGTTTGGTTTCTGCGGGAAAAGGCCTGAAGTTTGTCTTCAAACCCTGTGCCCTAATTGGCCAGCTGGCTCCTGGAATTCCATGATATGCAGGATGGTTCCCAGACCCAAGCTGGCACCGCTTCAAAGTCGCAGTGGTTTAACAGTGCTATGTGGCTCCTGCCATCTGCCCTCCTGAAGCAGGCCCAGTGCTTTTTTTTTTCCAGGGAAAAAGGCCAAGGTTGGTGTTCAGGGCCTGTGGCCTGGAGTGCCCGGCTGGCTCCTGGAATTCCATGATATGCAGGATGGTTCCCAGACCCAAGCTGGCCGCAGTCCCAAGTGTGGCTTCTTTGACAGTGCCAAGTGGCTGCTGCAATCTGCCGTCCTGTACCGGGCCAGGTGAGTTTGGTTTGCCAGGGAAAAGGGTCGAGGTTTGTGTCTGGTGGCCTGTGGCTGGAAGTGGCTGGCTGCCTCCTGAAGTTCTGCGATATGCAGGATGGTTCCCAGACCCAAGCTGGCACCACTTCAAAGTTGGGCTGGTTTGACAGTGCCAAGTGGCTGCTGCAACCTGATGTCCAGTACCGGGCCAGGTGAAATTGGTTTGTCTGGGAAAAGGGCCGAGGTTGCTCTTCAAACCCTGTGGCCTAATTTGCCGGCTGGCTCCTGAAATTCCATGATATGCAGGATGGTTCCCAGACCCAAGCAGGCACCAGTGCCAAGGCAGGCTGGTTTAACAGTACCAAGTGGCTCCTGCAATCTCCCATCTAGAACCAGGCCAGGTGAGGTTTTTTTGCCAGGGAAAAGGGCCGAGGTTGGTGTTCACAGCCTGTGGTCTGGAGGGGCAGCCTGGCTCCTGAAATTCCATGATTCGCAGGATTATTCCCAGACCCAAGCTGGCACCACTTCAAAGTTGGGCTGGTTTGACAGTGCCAAGTGGCTCCTGTACCTTGCTGTCCAGTACCGGGCCAGGTGAGTTTGGTTTGTGCGGGAAAAAGGCTCAGGTTTGTCTTCAAACCCTGTGGCCTAATTGGCCGGCTGGCTCCTGGAATTCCATGATATGCAGGATGGTTCCCAGACCCAAGCTGGTCGCAGTCCCAAGTGTGGCTTCTTTGACAGTGCCAAGTGGCTCCTGCAATCTGCCGTCCTGTACCGGGCCAGGTGAGTTTGGTTTGCCAGGGAAAAGGGCCGAGGTTTGTGTCTGGTGGCCTGTGGCTGGAAGTGGCTGGCTGCCTCCTGAAGTTCTGCGATATGCAGGATGGTTCCCAGACCCAAGCTGGCACCACTTCAAAGTCGCACTGGTTTAACAGTGATATGTGGCTCCTGCAATCTGCCCCCCTGAAGCAGGCCCAGTGCTTTTTTTTTTCCCAGGGAAAAGGCCCGAGGTCTGTGTTCGTGGCCTTGTGGCCTGGAGTGGCAGGCTGGCTCCTGAAATTGCATGGCACGCAGGATGGTTCCCCGGCCCAAGCTGGCACCAGTCCCAAGTTTGGCTGCTTTGACAGTGCCAAGGGGCTCCTACATTCTCCCATCTAGAACTAGGCAAGGTGAGGGGTTTATTTCCCAGGGAAAAGGGCGGAGGTTGGTGTTCACGGCCTGTGGTCAGGAGTGCCAGGCTGGCTCCTGAAATTCCATGATTCGCAGGATTGTTCCCAGACCCAAGCTGGCACCACTTCAAAGTCGGGCTGGTTTGACAGTGCCAAGTGGCTCCTGCAAACTGACGTCCAGAATCCGGATGGGTGACTTTGGTTTCTGCAGGAAAAGGCCTGAAGTTTGTCTTCAAACCCTGTGCCCTAATTGGCCAGCTGGCTCCTGGAATTCCATGATATGCAGGATGGTTCCCAGACCCAAGCTGGCACCGCTTCAAAGTCGCAGTGGTTTAACAGTGCTATGTGGCTCCTGCCATCTGCCCTCCTGAAGCAGGCCCAGTGCTTTTTTTTTTCCAGGGAAAAAGGCCAAGGTTGGTGTTCAGGGCCTGTGGCCTGGAGTGCCAGGCTGGCTCCTGGAATTCCATGATATGCAGGATGGTTCCCAGACCCAAGCTGGCACCACTTCAAAGTCGGGCTGGTTTGACAGTGCCAAGTGGCTCCTGCAACCTGACGTCCAGAATCAGGACGGATGAGTTTGGTTTGTCTGGGAAAAGGGCTGAAGTTTGTCTTCAAACCCTGTGGCCTAATTGGCCGGCTGGCTCCTGGAATTCCATGATATGCAGGATGGTTCCCAGACCAAAGCTGGCACCACTTCAAAGTCGGGCTGGTTTGCAAGTGCCAAGTGGCTCCTGCAAACTGACGTCCAGAACCAGGACCGTGAGTTTGGTTTCTGCGGGAAAAGGCCTGAAGTTTGTCTTCAAACCCTGTGGCCTAATTGGCCGGCTGGCTCCCGGAATTCCACAATATGCAGGATGGTTCCCAGACCCAAGATGGCACCACTTCCAAGTCGGGCTGGTTTGACAGTGCCAAGTGGCTCCTGCAAACTGACGTCCAGAATCCGGATGGGTGACTTTGGTTTCTGCGGGAAAAGGCCTGAAGTTTGTCTTCAAACCCTGTGCCCTAATTGGCCGGCTGGCTCCTGGAATTCCATGGTATGCAGGATGGTTCCCAGACCCAAGGTGGCACCAGTGCCAAGTCAGGCTGGTTTGACAATGCCATGTGGCTCCTGCAATCTGCCATTCAGAACCGGGGCAGGTGAGTGTTGTTTGTCCGGGTAAAGGGCCGAGGTTTGTGGTCAGGGCCTGTGGCCGGAAGTGGCCGGCTGCCTCCTGAAATTCTGCGATACGCAGGATGGTTCCCAGACCGAAGCTGGCACCACTTGAAAGTCGGGCTGGTTTGACAGTGCCAAGTGGCTCCTGCAAACTGACGTCCAGAATCAGGGCGGGTGAGTTTGGTTTCTGCGGGAAAAGGCCTGAAGTTTGTCTTCAAACCCTGTGCTCTAATTGGCCGGCTGGCTCCCGGTATTCCATGATATGCAGGATGGTTCCCAGACCCAAGCTGGCACCACTTCCAAGTCGGGCTGGTTTGACAGTGCCAAGTGGCTCCTGCAAACTGACGTCCAGAATCAGGACGGGTGAGTTTGGTTTCTGCGGGAAAAGGCCTGAAGTTTGTCTTCACACCCTGTGCCCTAATTGGCTGGCTGGCTCCTGGAATTCCATAATATGCAGGATGGTTCCCAGACCCAAGGTGGCACCAGTGCCAAGTCAGGCTGGTTTGACAATGCCATGTGGCTCCTGCAATCTGCCATTCAGAACCGGGGCAGGTGAGTGTTGTTTGTCCGGGTAAAGGGCCGAGGTTTGTCTTCAGGGCCTGTGGCCGGAAGTGGCCGGCTGCCTCCTGAAAATCTGCGATATGCAGGATGGTTTCCAGACCGAAGCTGGAACCACTTGAAAGTCGGGCTGGTTTGACAGTGCCAAGTGGCTCCTGCAAACTGACGTCCAGAATCAGGACGGGTGAGTTTGGTTTCTGCGGGAAAAGGCCTGAAGTTTGTCTTCAAACCCCGTGCCTTAATTGGCCGCGTGGCTCCCGGAATTCCATGATATGCAGGATGGTTCCCAGACCCAGGGTGGCACCACTTCCAAGTCGGGCTGGTTTGACAGTGCCAAGTGGCTCCTGCAAACTGACGTCCAGAATCAGGATGGGTGACTTTGGTTTCTGCGGGAAAAGGCCTGAAGTTTGTCTTCAAACCCTGTGCTCTAATTGGCCGGCTGGCTCCTGGAATTCCATGATATGCAGGATGGTCCCCAGACCCAAGCTGGCACCACTTCAAAGTCGGGCTGGTTTGACAGTGCCAAGTGGCTCCTGCAAACTGACGTCCAGAATCAGGATGGGTGACTTTGGTTTCTGCGGGAAAAGGCCTGAAGTTTGTCTTCAAACCCTGTGCCCTAATTGGCCAGCTGGCTCCTGGAATTCCATGATATGCAGGATGGTTCCCAGACCCAAGCTGGCACCGCTTCAAAGTCGCAGTGGTTTAACAGTGCTATGTGGCTCCTGCCATCTGCCCTCCTGAAGCAGGCCCAGTGCTTTTTTTTCCAGGGAAAAAGGCCAAGGTTGGTGTTCAGGGCCTGTGGCCTGGAGTGCCAGGCTGGCTCCTGGAATTCCATGATATGCAGGATGGTTCCCAGACCCAAGCTGGCCGCAGTCCCAAGTGTGGCTTCTTTGACAGTGCCAAGTGGCTCCTGCAATCTGCCGTCCTGTACCGGGCCAGGTGAGTTTGGTTTGCCAGGGAAAAGGGCCGAGGTTTGTGTCTGGTGGCCTGTGGCTGGAAGTGGCTGGCTGCCTCCTGAAGTTCTGCGATATGCAGGATGGTTCCCAGACCCAAGCTGGCACCACTTCAAAGTTGGGCTGGTTTGACAGTGCCAAGTGGCTGCTGCAACCTGATGTCCAGTACCGGGCCAGGTGAAATTGGTTTGTCTGGGAAAAGGGCCGAGGTTGCTCTTCAAACCCTGTGGCCTAATTTGCCGGCTGGCTCCTGAAATTCCATGATATGCAGGATGGTTCCCAGACCCAAGCAGGCACCAGTGCCAAGGCAGGCTGGTTTAACAGTACCAAGTGGCTCCTGCAATCTCCCATCTAGAACCAGGCCAGGTGAGGTTTTTTTGCCAGGGAAAAGGGCCGAGGTTGGTGTTCACAGCCTGTGGTCTGGAGGGGCAGCCTGGCTCCTGAAATTCCATGATTCGCAGGATTATTCCCAGACCCAAGCTGGCACCACTTGAAAGTTGGGCTGGTTTGACAGTGCCAAGTGGCTCCTGTACCTTGCTGTCCAGTACCGGGCCAGGTGAGTTTGGTTTGTGCGGGAAAAAGGCTGAGGTTTGTCTTCAAACCCTGTGGCCTAATTGGCCGGCTGGCTCCTGGAATTCCATGATATGCAGGATGGTTCCCAGACCCAAGCTGGTCGCAGTCCCAAGTGTGGCTTCTTTGACAGTGCCAAGTGGCTCCTGCAATCTGCCGTCCTGTACCGGGCCAGGTGAGTTTGGTTTGCCAGGGAAAAGGGCCGAGGTTTGTGTCTGGTGGCCTGTGGCTGGAAGTGGCTGGCTGCCTCCTGAAGTTCTGCGATATGCAGGATGGTTCCCAGACCCAAGCTGGCACCACTTCAAAGTCGCACTGGTTTAACAGTGATATGTGGCTCCTGCAATCTGCCCCCCTGAAGCAGGCCCAGTGCTTTTTTTTTTCCCAGGGAAAAGGCCCGAGGTCTGTGTTCGTGGCCTTGTGGCCTGGAGTGGCAGGCTGGCTCCTGAAATTGCATGGCACGCAGGATGGTTCCCCGGCCCAAGCTGGCACCAGTCCCAAGTTTGGCTGCTTTGACAGTGCCAAGGGGCTCCTACATTCTCCCATCTAGAACTAGGCAAGGTGAGGGGTTTTTTTCCCAGGGAAAAGGGCGGAGGTTGGTGTTCACGGCCTGTGGTCAGGAGTGCCAGGCTGGCTCCTGAAATTCCATGATTCGCAGGATTGTTCCCAGACCCAAGCTGGCACCACTTCAAAGTCGGGCTGGTTTGACAGTGCCAAGTGGCTCCTGCAACCTGACGTCCAGAATCAGGACGGATGAGTTTGGTTTGTCCGGGAAAAGGGCTGAAGTTTGTCTTCAAACCCTGTGGCCTAATTGGCCGGCTGGCTCCTGGATTTCCATGATATGCAGGATGGTTCCCAGACCCAAGCTGGCACCACTTCAAAGTCGGGCTGGTTTGACAGTGCCAAGTGGCTCCTGCAAACTGACGTCCAGAATCAGGATGGGTGACTTTGGTTTCTGTGGGAAAAGGCCTGAAGTTTGTCTTCAAACCCTGTGGCCTAATTGGCCGGCTGGCTTCTGGAATTCCATGATATGCAGGATGGTTCCCAGACCCAAGCTGGCACCACTTCAAAGTCGGGCTGGTTTGACAGTGCCAAGTGGCTCCTGCAACCTGACGTCCAGAATCAGGACGGATGAGTTTGGTTTGTCCGGGAAAAGGGCTGAAGTTTGTCTTCAAACCCTCTGCCCCAATTGGCCGGCTGGCTCCTGGAATTCCATGATATGCAGGATGGTTCCCAGACCAAAGCTGGCACCACTTCAAAGTCGGGCTGGTTTGACAGTGCCAAGTGGCTCCTGCAAACTGACGTCCAGAACCAGGACCGTGAGTTTGGTTTCTGCGGGAAAAGGCCTGAAGTTTTTCTTCAAACCCTGTGGCCTAATTGGCCGGCTGGCTCCTGGAATTTCATGATATGCAGGATGGTTCCCAGACCCAAGCTGGCACCGCTTCAAAGTCGCAGTGGTTTAACAGTTCTATGTGGGTCCTGCCATCTGCCCTCCTGAAGCAGGCCCAGTGCTTTTTTTTTTTTCCAGGGAAAAAGGCCAAGGTTGGTGCTCAGGGCCTGTGGCCTGGAGTGCCAGGCTGGCTCCTGGAATTCCATGATATGCAGGATGGTTCCCAGACCCAAGCTGGCCGCAGTCCCAAGTGTGGCTTCTTTGACAGTGCCAAGTGGCTGCTGCAATCTGCCGTCCTGTACCGGGCCAGGTGACTTTGGTTTGCCAGGGAAAAGGGTCGAGGTTTGTGTCTGGTGGCCTGTGGCTGGAAGTGGCTGGCTGCCTCCTGAAGTTCTGCGATATGCAGGATGGTTCCCAGACCCAAGGTGGCACCACTTCCAAGTCGGGCTGGTTTGACAGTGCCAAGTGGCTCCTGCAAACTGACGTCCAGAATCAGGACGGGTGAGTTTGGTTTCTGCGGGAAAAGGCCTGAAGTTTGTCTTCAAACCCTGTGCCCTAATTGGCTGGCTGGCTCCTGGAATTCCATAATATGCAGGATGGTTCCCAGACCCAAGGTGGCACCAGTGCCAAGTCAGGCTGGTTTGACAATGCCATGTGGCTCCTGCAATCTGCCATTCAGAACCGGGGCAGGTGAGTGTTGTTTGTCCGGGTAAAGGGCCGAGGTTTGTGTTCAGGGCCTGTGGCCAGAAGTGGCCGGCTGGCTCCTGAAATTCTGCGATACGCAGGATGGTTCCCAGACCGAAGCTGGCACCACTTGAAAGTCGGGCTGGTTTGACAGTGCCTAGTGGCTCCTGCAAACTGACGTCCAGAATCAGGACAGGTGAGTTTGGTTTCTGCGGGAAAAGGCCTGAAGTTTGTCTTCAAACCCCGTGCTCTAATTGGCCGGCTGGCTCCCGGAATTCCACAATATGCAGGATGGTTCCCAGACCCAAGATGGCACCACTTCCAAGTCGGGCTGGTTTGACAGTGCCAAGTGGCTCCTGCAAACTGACGTCCAGAATCCGGATGGGTGACTTTGGTTTCTGCGGGAAAAGGCCTGAAGTTTGTCTTCAAACCCTGTGCCCTAATTGGCCGGCTGGCTCCTGGAATTCCATGATATGCAGGATGGTTCCCAGACCCAAGGTGGCACCAGTGCCAAGTCAGGCTGGTTTGACAATGCCATGTGGCTCCTGCAATCTGCCATTCAGAACCGGGGCAGGTGAGTGTTGTTTGTCCGGGTAAAGGGCCGAGGTTTGTGTTCAGGGCCTGTGGCCGGAAGTGGCCGGCTGGCTCCTGAAATTCTGCGATACGCAGGATGGTTTCCAGACCCAAGCTGGCACCACTTGAAAGTCGGGCTGGTTTGAGAGTGCCAAGTGGCTCCTGCAAACTGACGTCCTGAATCAGGACAGGTGAGTTTGGTTTCTGCGGGAAAAGGCCTGAAGTTTGTCTTCAAACCCCGTGCCCTAATTGGCTGGCTGGCTCCTGGAATTCCATAATATGCAGGATGGTTCCCAGACCCAAGGTGGCACCAGTGCCAAGTCAGGCTTGTTTGACAATGCCATGTGGCTCCTGCAATCTGCCATTCAGAACCGGGGCAGGTGAGTGTTGTTTGTCCGGGTAAAGGGCCGAGGTTTGTGTTCAGGGCCTGTGGCCGGAAGTGGCCGGCTGCCTCCTGAAATTCTGCGATACGCAGGATGGTTCCCAGACCGAAGCTGGCACCACTTGAAAGTCGGGCTGGTTTGACAGTGCCAAGTGGCTCCTGCAAACTGACGTCCAGAATCAGGACGGGTGAGTTTGGTTTCTGCGGGAAAAGGCCTGAAGTTTGGCTTCAAACCCTGTGCTCTAATTGGCCGGCTGGCTCCCGGAATTCCAGGAAATGCAGGATGGTTCCCAGACCCAAGGTGGCACCACTTCCAAGTCGGGCTGGTTTGACAGTGCCAAGTGGCTCCTGCAAACTGACGTCCAGAATCAGGACGGGTGAGTTTGGTTTCTGCGGGAAAAGGCCTGAAGTTTGTCTTCAAACCCTGTGCCCTAATTGGCTGGCTGGCTCCTGGAATTCCATAATATGCAGGATGGTTCCCAGACCCAAGGTGGCACCAGTGCCAAGTCAGGCTGGTTTGACAATGCCATGTGGCTCCTGCAATCTGCCATTCAGAACCGGGGCAGGTGAGTGTTGTTTGTCCGGGTAAAGGGCCGAGGTTTGTGTTCAGGGCCTGTGGCCAGAAGTGGCCGGCTGGCTCCTGAAATTCTGCAATACGCAGGATGGTTCCCAGACCGAAGTTGGCACCACTTGAAAGTCGGGCTGGTTTGACAGTGCCAAGTGGCTCCTGCAAACTGACGTCCAGAATCAGGACGGGTGAGTTTGGTTTCTGCGGGAAAAGGCCTGAAGTTTGTCTTCAAACCCTGTGCTCTAATTGGCCGGCTGGCTCCCGGAATTCCAGGAAATGCAGGATGGTTCCCAGACCCAAGGTGGCACCACTTCCAAGTCGGGCTGGTTTGACAGTGCCAAGTGGCTCCTGCAAACTGACGTCCAGAATCAGGATGGGTGACTTTGGTTTCTGCGGGAAAAGGCCTGAAGTTTGTCTTCAAACCCTCTGCCCTAATTGGCCGGCTGGCTCCTGGAATTCCATAATATGCAGGATGGTTCCCAGACCCAAGGTGGCACGACTTGAAAGTCAGGCTGGTTTGACAATGCCATGTGGCTCCTGCAATCTGCCATTCAGAACCGGGGCAGGTGAGTGTTGTTTGTCCGGGTAAAGGGCCGAGGTTTGTGTTCAGGGCCTGTGGCCGGAAGTGGCCGGCTGCCTCCTGAAATTCTGCGATACGCAGGATGGTTCCCAGACCGAAGCTGGCACCACTTGAAAGTCGGGATGGTTTGACAGTGCCAAGTGGCTCCTGCAAACTGACGTCCAGAATCAGGACGGGTGAGTTTGGTTTCTGCGGGAAAAGGCCTGAAGTTTGTCTTCAAACCCTGTGCCCCAATTGGCTGGCTGGCTCATGGAATTCCATAATATGCAGGATGGTTCCCAGACCGAAGCTGGCACCACTTGAAAGTCGGGCTGGTTTGACAGTGCCAAGTGGCTCCTGCAAAGTGACGTCCAGAATCAGGATGGGTAAGTTTGGTTTCTGCGGGAAAAGGCCTGAAGTTTGTCTTCAAACCCTGTGCTCTAATTGGCCGGCTGGCTCCCGGAATTCCAGGAAATGCAGGATGGTTCCCAGACCCAAGGTGGCACCACTTCCAAGTCGGGCTGGTTTGACAGTGCCAAGTGGCTCCTGCAAACTGACGTCCAGAATCAGGACAGGTGAGTTTGGTTTCTGCGGGAAAAGGCCTGAAGTTTGTCTTCAAACCCTGTGCCCTAATTGGCTGGCTGGCTCCTGGAATTCCATAATATGCAGGATGGTTCCCAGACCCAAGGTGGCACCAGTGCCAAGTCAGGCTGGTTTGACAATGCCATGTGGCTCCGGCAATCTGCCATTCAGAACCGGGGCAGGTGAGTGTTGTTTGTCCGGGTAAAGGGCCGAGGTTTGTGTTCAGGGCCTGTGGCCGGAAGTGGCCGGCTGCCTCCTGAAATTCTGCGATACGCAGGATGGTTCCCAGACTGAAGCTGGCACCACTTGAAATTCGGGCTGGTTTGACAGTGCCAAGTGGCTCCTGCAAACTGACGTCCAGAATCAGGACGGGTGAGTTTGGTTTCTGCGGGAAAAGGCCTGAAGTTTGTCTTCAAACCCCGTGCTCTAATTGGCCGGGTGGCTCCTGGAATTCCATGATATGCAGGATGGTTCCCAGACCCAAGGTGGCACCACTTGAAAGTCAGGCTGGTTTGACAATGCCAAGTGGCTCCTGCAACCTGCCATCCTATACCGGTACAGGTGAGTTTGGTTTGTCCGGGAAAAAGGCCGAGGTTTATGTTCGGGGCCTGTGGCCAGCTGGCTCCTGACGTTCTGCAATACGCAGGATGGTTCCCAGACCCAAGCTGGCACCGCTTCAAAGTCGCAGTGGTTTAACAGTGCTATGTGGCTCCTGCAATCTGCCCTGCTGAAGCAGGCCCAGTGCTTTTTTTTTTCCCCAGGGAAAAAGGCCAAGGTTGGTGTTCAGGGCCTGTGGCCTGGAGTGGCCGGCTGCCTCCTGAAATTCTGCGATACGCAGGATGGTTCCCAGACCGAAGCTGGCACCACTTGAAAGTCGGGCTCGTTTGACAGTGCCTAGTGGCTCCTGCAAACTGACGTCCAGAATCAGGATGGGTGAGTTTGGTTTCTGCGGGGAAAAGGCCTGAAGTTTGTCTTCAAACCCCGTGCTCTAATTGGCCGGCTGGCTCCCGGAATTCCACGATATGCAGGATGGTTCCCAGACCCAAGATGGCACCACTTCCAAGTCGGGCTGGTTTGACAGTGCCAAGTGGCTCCTGCAAACTGACGTCCAGAATCCGGATGGGTGACTTTGGTTTCTGCGGGAAAAGGCCTGAAGTTTGTCTTCAAACCCTGTGCCCTAATGGGCCGGCTGGCTCCTGGAATTCCATGATATGCAGGATGGTTCCCAGACCCAAGGTGGCACCAGTGCCAAGTCAGGCTGGTTTGACAATGCCATGTGGCTCCTGCAATCTGCCATTCAGAACCGGGGCAGGTGAGTGTTGTTTGTCCGGGTAAAGGGCCGAGGTTTGTGTTCAGGGCCTGTGGCCGGAAGTGGCCGGCTGCCTCCTGAAATTCTGCGATACGCAGGATGGTTTCCAGACCGAAGCTGGCACCACTTGAAAGTCGGGCTGGTTTGACAGTGCCAAGTGGCTCCTGCAAACTGACGTCCAGAATCAGGACGGGTGAGTTTGGTTTCTGCGGGAAAAGGCCTGAAGTTTGTCTTCAAACCCCGTGCCCTAATTGGCTGGCTGGCTCCTGGAATTCCATAATATGCAGGATGGTTCCCAGACCCAAGGTGGCACCAGTGCCAAGTCAGGCTGGTTTGACAATGACATGTGGCTCCTGCAATCTGCCATTCAGAACCGGGGCTGCTGAGTGTTGTTTGTCCGGGTAAAGGGCCGAGGTTTGTGTTCAGGGCCTGTGGCCGGAAGTGGCCGGCTGCCTCCTGAAATTCTGCGATACGCAGGATGGTTCCCAGACCGAAGCTGGCACCACTTGAAAGTCGGGCTGGTTTGAGAGTGCCAAGTGGCTCCTGCAAACTGACGTCCAGAATCAGGACGGATGAGTTTGGTTTGTCCGGGAAAAGGGCTGAAGTTTGTCTTCAAACCCTGTGGCCTAATTGGCTCGCTGGCTCCTGGATTTCCATGATATGCAGGATGGTTCCCAGACCAAAGCTGGCACCACTTCAAAGTCGGGCTGGTTTGACAGTGCCAAGTGGCTCCTGCAAACTGACGTCCTGAATCAGGACAGGTGAGTTTGGTTTCTGCGGGAAAAGGCCTGAAGTTTGTCTTCAAACCCTGTGGCCTAATTGGCCGGCTGGCTCCTGGAATTCCATGATATGCAGGATGGTTCCCAGACCCAAGCTGGCACCACTTCAAAGTCGGGCCGGTTTGACAGTGCCAAGTGGCTCCTGCAACCTGACGTCCAGAATCAGGACGGATGAGTTTGGTTTTTCCGGGAAAAGGGCTGAAGTTTGTCTTCAAATCCTCTGCCCCAATTGGCCGGCTGGCTCCTGGAATTCCATGATATGCAGGATGGTTCCCAGACCAAAGCTGGCACCACTTCAAAGTCGGGCTGGTTTGACAGTGCCAAGTGGCTCCTGTACCTTGCTGTCCAGTACCGGGCCAGGTGAGTTTGGTTTGTGCGGGAAAAAGGCTGAGGTTTGTCTTCAAACCCTGTGGCCTAATTGGCCGGCTGGCTCCTGGAATTCCATGATATGCAGGATGGTTCCCAGACCCAAGCTGGTCGCAGTCCCAAGTGTGGCTTCTTTGACAGTGCCAAGTGGCTCCTGCAATCTGCCGTCCTGTACCGGGCCAGGTGAGTTTGGTTTGCCAGGGAAAAGGGCCGAGGTTTGTGTCTGGTGGCCTGTGGCTGGAAGTGGCTGGCTGCCTCCTGAAGTTCTGCGATATGCAGGATGGTTCCCAGACCCAAGCTGGCACCACTTCAAAGTCGCACTGGTTTAACAGTGATATGTGGCTCCTGCAATCTGCCCCCCTGAAGCAGGCCCAGTGCTTTTTTTTTTCCCAGGGAAAAGGCCCGAGGTCTGTGTTCGTGGCCTTGTGGCCTGGAGTGGCAGGCTGGCTCCTGAAATTGCATGGCACGCAGGATGGTTCCCCGGCCCAAGCTGGCACCAGTCCCAAGTTTGGCTGCTTTGACAGTGCCAAGGGGCTCCTACATTCTCCCATCTAGAACTAGGCAAGGTGAGGGGTTTTTTTCCCAGGGAAAAGGGCGGAGGTTGGTGTTCACGGCCTGTGGTCAGGAGTGCCAGGCTGGCTCCTGAAATTCCATGATTCGCAGGATTGTTCCCAGACCCAAGCTGGCACCACTTCAAAGTCGGGCTGGTTTGACAGTGCCAAGTGGCTCCTGCAACCTGACGTCCAGAATCAGGACGGATGAGTTTGGTTTGTCCGGGAAAAGGGCTGAAGTTTGTCTTCAAACCCTGTGGCCTAATTGGCCGGCTGGCTCCTGGATTTCCATGATATGCAGGATGGTTCCCAGACCCAAGATGGCACCACTTCAAAGTCGGGCTGGTTTGACAGTGCCAAGTGGCTCCTGCAAACTGACGTCCAGAATCAGGACAGGTGAGTTTGGTTTCTGCGGGAAAAGGCCTGAAGTTTGTCTTCAAACCCTGTGGCCTAATTGGCCGGCTGGCTTCTGGAATTCCATGATATGCAGGATGGTTCCCAGACCCAAGCTGGCACCACTTCAAAGTCGGGCTGGTTTGACAGTGCCAAGTGGCTCCTGCAACCTGACGTCCAGAATCAGGACGGATGAGTTTGGTTTGTCCCGGAAAAGGGCTGAAGTTTGTCTTCAAACCCTGTGGCCTAATTGGCCGGCTGGCTCCTGGAATTCCATGATATGCAGGATGGTTCCCAGACCCAAGCTGGCACCACTTCAAAGTCGGGCTGGTTTGACAGTGCCAAGTGGCTCCTGCAAACTGACGTCCAGAATCCGGATGGGTGACTTTGGTTTCTGCGGGAAAAGGCCTGAAGTTTGTCTTCAAACCCTGTGGCCTAATTGGCCGGCTGGCTTCTGGAATTCCATGATATGCAGGATGGTTCCCAGACCCAAGCTGGCACCACTTCAAAGTCGGGCTGGTTTGACAGTGCCAAGTGGCTCCTGCAACCTGACGTCCAGAATCAGGACGGGTGAGTTTGGTTTCTGCGGGAAAAGGGCTGAAGTTTGTCTTCAAACCCTGTGGCCTAATTGGCCGGCTGGCTCCTGGAATTCCATGATATGCAGGATGGTTCCCAGACCCAAGCTGGCACCACTTCAAAGTCGGGCTGGTTTGACAGTGCCAAGTGGCTCCTGCAAACTGACGTCCAGAACCAGGACCGTGAGTTTGGTTTCTGCGGGAAAAGGGCTGAAGTTTGTCTTCAAACCCTGTGGCCTAATTGGCCGGCTGGCTCCTGGAATTCCATGATATGCAGGATGGTTCCCAGACCCAAGCTGGCACCACTTCAAAGTCGGGCTGGTTTGACAGTGCCAAGTGGCTCCTGCAAACTGACGTCCAGAATCAGGATGGGTGACTTTGGTTTCTGCAGGAAAAGGCCTGAAGTTTGTCTTCAAACCCTGTGGCCTAATTGGACGGCTGGCTCCTGGAATTCCATGATATGCAGGATGGTTCCCAGACCCAAGCTGGCACCACTTCAAAGTCGGGCTGGTTTGACAGTGCCAAGTGGCTCCTGCAAACTGACGTCCAGAATCAGGATGGGTGACTTTGGTTTCTGCGGGAAAAGGCCTGAAGTTTGTCTTCAAACCCTCTGCCCCAATTGGCCGGCTGGCTCCTGGAATTCTATGATATGCAGGATGGTTCCCAGACCCAAGCTGGCACCACTTCAAAGTTGGGCTGGTTTGACAGTGCCAAGTGGCTCCTGCAAACTGACGTCCAGAATCCGGATGGGTGACTTTGGTTTCTGCGGGAAAAGGCCTGATGTTTGTCTTCAAACCCTGTGCCCTAATTGGCCAGCTGGCTCCTGGAATTCCATGATATGCAGGATGGTTCCCAGACCCAAGCTGGCCGCAGTCCCAAGTGTGGCTTCTTTGACAGTGCCAAGTGGCTCCTGCAATCTGCCATTCAGAACCGGGGCAGGTGAGGTTTTTTTGCCAGGGAAAAGGGCCGAGGTTGGTGTTCACAGCCTGTGGTCTGGAGGGGCAGCCTGGCTCCTGAAATTCCATGATTCGCAGGATTATTCCCAGACCCAAGCTGGCACCACTTGAAAGTTGGGCTGGTTTGACAGTGCCAAGTGGCTCCTGTACCTTGCTGTCCAGTACCGGGCCAGGTGAGTTTGGTTTGTGCGGGAAAAAGGCTGAGGTTTGTCTTCAAACCCTGTGGCCTAATTGGCCGGCTGGCTCCTGGAATTCCATGATATGCAGGATGGTTCCCAGACCCAAGCTGGTCGCAGTCCCAAGTGTGGCTTCTTTGACAGTGCCAAGTGGCTCCTGCAATCTGCCGTCCTGTACCGGGCCAGGTGACTTTGGTTTGCCAGGGAAAAGGGTCGAGGTTTGTGTCTGGTGGCCTGTGGCTGGAAGTGGCTTGCTGCCTCCTGAAGTTCTGCGATATGCAGGATGGTTCCCAGACCCAAGCTGGCACCACTTCAAAGTTGGGCTGGTTTGACAGTGCCAAGTGGCTGCTGCAACCTGATGTCCAGTACCGGGCCAGGTGGAATTGGTTTGTCCGGGAAAAGGGCCGAGGTTACTCTTCAAACCCTGTGGCCTAATTTGCCGGCTGGCTCCTGAAATTCCATGATATGCAGGATGGTTCCCAGACCCAAGCAGGCACCAGTGCCAAGGCAGGCTGGTTTAACAGTACCAAGTGGCTCCTGCAATCTCCCATCTAGAACCAGGCCAGGTGAGGTTTTTTTTGCCAGGGAAAAGGGCCGAGGTTGGTGTTCACAGCCTGTGGTCTGGAGGGGCAGCCTGGCTCCTGAAATTCCATGATTCGCAGGATTATTCCCAGACCCAAGCTGGCACCACTTGAAAGTTGGGCTGGTTTGACAGTGCCAAGTGGCTCCTGTACCTTGCTGTCCAGTACCGGGCCAGGTGAGTTTGGTTTGTGCGGGAAAAAGGCTGAGGTTTGTCTTCAAACCCTGTGGCCTAATTGGCCGGCTGGCTCCTGGAATTCCATGATATGCAGGATGGTTCCCAGACCCAAGCTGGTCGCAGTCCCAAGTGTGGCTTCTTTGACAGTGCCAAGTGGCTCCTGCAATCTGCCGTCCTGTACCGGGCCAGGTGAGTTTGGTTTGCCAGGGAAAAGGGCCGAGGTTTGTGTCTGGTGGCCTGTGGCTGGAAGTGGCTGGCTGCCTCCTGAAGTTCTGCGATATGCAGGATGGTTCCCAGACCCAAGCTGGCACCACTTCAAAGTCGCACTGGTTTAACAGTGATATGTGGCTCCTGCAATCTGCCCCCCTGAAGCAGGCCCAGTGCTTTTTTTTTTTCCCAGGGAAAAGGCCCGAGGTCTGTGTTCGTGGCCTTGTGGCCTGGAGTGGCAGGCTGGCTCCTGAAATTGCATGGCACGCAGGATGGTTCCCCGGCCCAAGCTGGCACCAGTCCCAAGTTTGGCTGCTTTGACAGTGCCAAGGGGCTCCTACATTCTCCCATCTAGAACTAGGCAAGGTGAGGGGGTTTTTTCCCAGGGAAAAGGGCGGAGGTTGGTGTTCACGGCCTGTGGTCAGGAGTGCCAGGCTGGCTCCTGAAATTCCATGATTCGCAGGATTGTTCCCAGACCCAAGCTGGCACCACTTCAAAGTCGGGCTGGTTTGACAGTGCCAAGTGGCTCCTGCAACCTGACGTCCAGAATCAGGACGGATGAGTTTGGTTTGTCCGGGAAAAGGGCTGAAGTTTGTCTTCAAACCCTGTGGCCTAATTGGCCGGCTGACTCCTGGAATTCCATGATATGCAGGATGGTTCCCAGACCCAAGCTGGCACCACTTCAAAGTCGGGCTGGTTTGACAGTGCCAAGTGGCTCCTGCAAACTGACGTCCAGAATCCGGATGGGTGACTTTGGTTTCTGCGGGAAAAGGCCTGAAGTTTGTCTTCAAACCCTGTGCCCCAATTGGCCGGCTGGCTTCTGGAATTCCATGATATGCAGGATGGTTCCCAGACCCAAGCTGGCACCACTTCAAAGTCGGGCTGGTTTGACAGTGCCAAGTGGCTCCTGCAACCTGACGTCCAGAATCAGGACGGATGAGTTTGGTTTGTCCGGGAAAAGGGCTGAAGTTTGTCTTCAAACCCTCTGACCCAATTGGCCGGCTGGGTCCTGGAATTCCATGATATGCAGGATGGTTCCCAGACCAAAGCTGGCACCACTTCAAAGTCGGGCTGGTTTGACAGTGCCAAGTGGCTCCTGCAAACTGACGTCCAGAATCAGGATGGGTGACTTTGGTTTCTGCGGGAAAAGGCCTGAAGTTTGTCTTCAAACCCTGTGGCCTAATTGGCCGGCTGGCTCCTGGAATTCCATGATATGCAGGATGGTTCCCAGACCCAAGCTGGCACCACTTCAAAGTCGGGCTGGTTTGACAGTGCCAAGTGGCTCCTGCAAACTGACGTCCAGAATCCGGATGGGTGACTTTGGTTTCTGCAGGAAAAGGCCTGAAGTTTGTCTTCAAACCCTGTGGCCTAATTGGACGGCTGGCTCCTGGAATTCCATGATATGCAGGATGGTTCCCAGACCCAAGCTGGCACCACTTCAAAGTCGGGCTGGTTTGACAGTGCCAAGTGGCTCCTGCAAACTGACGTCCAGAATCAGGCTGGGTGACTGTGGTTTCTGCGGGAAAAGGCCTGAAGTTTGTCTTCAAACCCTGTGCCCCAATTGGCCGGCTGGCTCCTGGAATTCCATGATATGCAGGATGGTTCCCAGACCCAAGCTGGCACCACTTCAAAGTTGGGCTGGTTTGACAGTGCCAAGTGGCTCCTGCAAACTGACATCCAGAATCAGGATGGGTGACTTTGGTTTCTGCGGGAAAAGGCCTGAAGTTTGTCTTCAAACCCTGTGCCCTAATTGGCCAGCTGGCTCCTGGAATTCCATGATATGCAGGATGGTTCCCAGACCCAAGCTGGCAACCGCTTCAAAGTCGCAGTGGTTTAACAGTGCTATGTGGCTCCTGCCATCTGCCCTCCTGAAGCAGGCCCAGTGCTTTTTTTTTTTCCAGGGAAAAAGGCCAAGGTTGGTGTTCAGGGCCTGTGGCCTGGAGTGCCAGGCTGGCTCCTGGAATTCCATGATATGCAGGATGGTTCCCAGACCCAAGCTGGCCGCAGTCCCAAGGTGTGGCTTCTTTGACAGTGCCAAGTGGCTGCTGCAATCTGCCGTCCTGTACCGGGCCAGGTGAGTTTGGTTTGCCAGGGAAAAGGGTCGAGGTTTGTGTCTGGTGGCCTGTGGCTGGAAGTGGCTGGCTGCCTCCTGAAGTTCTGCGATATGCAGGATGGTTCCACGACCCAAGCTGGCACCACTTCAAAGTTGGGCTGGTTTGACAGTGCCAAGTGGCTGCTGCAACCTGATGTCCAGTACCCGGGCCAGGTGGAATTGGTTTGTCCGGGAAAAGGGCCGAGGTTGCTCTTCAAACCCTGTGGCCTAATTTGCCGGCTGGCTCCTGAAATTCCATGATATGCAGGATGGTTCCCAGACCCAAGCAGGCACCAGTGCCAAGGCAGGCTGGTTTAACAGTACCAAGTGGCTCCTGCAATCTCCCATCTAGAACCAGGCCAGGTGAGGTTTTTTTGCCAGGGAAAAGGGCCGAGGTTGGTGTTCACAGCCTGTGGTCTGGAGGGGCAGCCTGGCTCCTGAAATTCCATGATTCGCAGGATTATTCCAGACCCAAGCTGGCACCACTTGAAAGTTGGGCTGGTTTGACAGTGCCAAGTGGCTCCTGTACCTTGCTGTCCAGTACCGGGCCAGGTGAGTTTGGTTTGTGCGGGAAAAAGGCTGAAGGTTTGTCTTCAAACCCTGTGGCCTAATTGGCCGGCTGGCTCCTGGAATTCCATGATATGCAGGATGGTTCCCAGACCCAAGCTGGTCGCAGTCCCAAGTGTGGCTTCTTTGACAGTGCCAAGTGGCTCCTGCAATCTGCCGTCCTGTACCGGGCCAGGTGAGTTTGGTTTGCCAGGGAAAAGGGCCGAGGTTTGTGTCTGGTGGCCTGTGGCTGGAAGTGGCTGGCTGCCTCCTGAAGTTCTGCGATATGCAGGATGGTTCCCAGACCCAAGCTGGCACCACTTCAAAGTCGCACTGGTTTAACAGTGATATGTGGCTCCTGCAATCTGCCCCCCTGAAGCAGGCCCAGTGCTTTTTTTTTTCCCAGGGAAAAGGCCCGAGGTCTGTGTTCGTGGCCTTGTGGCCTGGAGTGGCAGGCTGGCTCCTGAAATTGCATGGCACGCAGGATGGTTCCCCGGCCCAAGCTGGCACCAGTCCCAAGTTTGGCTGCTTTGACAGTGCCAAGGGGCTCCTACATTCTCCCATCTAGAACTAGGCAAGGTGAGGGGTTTTTTTCCCAGGGAAAAGGGCGGAGGTTGGTGTTCACGGCCTGTGGTCAGGAGTGCCAGGCTGGCTCCTGAAATTCCATGATTCGCAGGATTGTTCCCAGACCCAAGCTGGCACCACTTCAAAGTCGGGCTGGTTTGACAGTGCCAAGTGGCTCCTGCAAACTGACGTCCAGAATCCGGATGGGTGACTTTGGTTTCTGCAGGAAAAGGCCTGAAGTTTGTCTTCAAACCCTGTGCCCTAATTGGCCGGCTGGCTCCTGGATTTCCATGATATGCAGGATGGTTCCCAGACCCAAGCTGGCACAACTTCAAAGTCGGGCTGGTTTGACAGTGCCAAGTGGCTCCTGCAAACTGACGTCCAGAATCAGGATGGGTGACTTTGGTTTCTGCGGGAAAAGGCCTGAAGTTTGTCTTCAAACCCTGTGGCCTAATTGGCCGGCTGGCTTCTGGAATTCCATGATATGCAGGATGGTTCCCAGACCCAAGCTGGCACCACTTCAAAGTCAGGCTGATTTGACAGTGCCAAGTGGCGCCTGCAAACTGACGTCCAGAATCAGGATGGGTGACTTTGGTTTCTGCAGGAAAAGGCCTGAAGTTTGTCTTCAAACCCTGTGCCCTAATTGGCCAGCTGGCTCCTGGAATTCCATGATATGCAGGATGGTTCCCAGACCCAAGCTTGCACCGCTTCAAAGTCGCAGTGGTTTAACAGTGCTATGTGGCTCCTGCCATCTGCCCTCCTGAAGCAGGCCCAGTGCTTTTTTTTTTTCCAGGGAAAAAGGCCAAGGTTGGTGTTCAGGGCCTGTGGCCTGGAGTGCCACGCTGGCTCCTGGAATTCCATGATATGCAGGATGGTTCCCAGACCCAAGCTGGCCGCAGTCCCAAGTGTGGCTTCTTTGACAGTGCCAAGTGGCTCCTGCAATCTGCCGTCCTGTACCGGGCCAGGTGACTTTGGTTTGCCAGGGAAAAGGGTCGTGGTTTGTGTCTGGTGGCCTGTGGCTGGAAGTGGCTGGCTGCCTCCTGAAGTTCTGCGATATGCAGGATGGTTCCCAGACCCAAGCTGGCACCACTTCAAAGTTGGGCTGGTTTGACAGTGCCAAGTGGCTGCTGCAACCTGATGTCCAGTACCGGGCCAGGTGGAATTGGTTTGTCCGGGAAAAGGGCCGAGGTTGCTCTTCAAACCCTGTGGCCTAATTTGCCGGCTGGCTCCTGAAATTCCATGATATGCAGGATGGTTCCCAGACCCAAGCAGGCACCAGTGCCAAGGCAGGCTGGTTTAACAGTACCAAGTGGCTCCTGCAATCTCCCATCTAGAACCAGGCCAGGTGAGGTTTTTTTGCCAGGGAAAAGGGCCGAGGTTGGTGTTCACAGCCTGTGGTCTGGAGGGGCAGCCTGGCTCCTGAAATTCCATGATTCGCAGGATTATTCCCAGACCCAAGCTGGCACCACTTCAAAGTTGGGCTGGTTTGACAGTGCCAAGTGGCTCCTGTACCTTGCTGTCCAGTACCGGGCCAGGTGAGTTTGGTTTGTGCGGGAAAAAGGCTCAGGTTTGTCTTCAAACCCTGTGGCCTAATTGGCCGGCTGGCTCCTGGAATTCCATGATATGCAGGATGGTTCCCAGACCCAAGCTGATCGCAGACCCAAGTGTGGCTTCTTTGACAGTGCCAAGTGGCTGCTGCAATCTGCCGTCCTGTACCGGGCCAGGTGAGTTTGGTTTGCCAGGGAAAAGGGCCGAGGTTTGTGTCTGGTGGCCTGTGGCTGGAAGTGGCTGGCTGCCTCCTGAAGTTCTGCGATATGCAGGATGGTTCCCAGACCCAAGCTGGCACCACTTCAAAGTCGCACTGGTTTAACAGTGATATGTGGCTCCTGCAATCTGCCCCCCTGAAGCAGGCCCAGTGCTTTTTTTTTTCCCAGGGAAAAGGCCCGAGGTCTGTGTTCGTGGCCTTGTGGCCTGGAGTGGCAGGCTGGCTCCTGAAATTGCATGGCACGCAGGATGGTTCCCCGGCCCAAGCTGGCACCAGTCCCAAGTTTGGCTGCTTTGACAGTGCCAAGGGGCTCCTACATTCTCCCATCTAGAACTAGGCAAGGTGAGGGGGTTTTTTCCCAGGGAAAAGGGCGGAGGTTGGTGTTCACGGCCTGTGGTCAGGAGTGCCAGGCTGGCTCCTGAAATTCCATGATTCGCAGGATTGTCCCCAGACCCAAGCTGGCACCACTTCAAAGTCGGGCTGGTTTGACAGTGCCAAGTGGCTCCTGCAACCTGACGTCCAGAATCAGGACGGATGAGTTTGGTTTGTCCGGGAAAAGGGCTGAAGTTTGTCTTCAAACCCTGTGGCCTAATTGGCCGGCTGGCTCCTGGATTTCCATGATATGCAGGATGGTTCCCAGACCCAAGCTGGCACCACTTCAAAGTCGGGCTGGTTTGACAGTGCCAAGTGGCTCCTGCAAACTGACGTCCAGAATCAGGATGGGTGACTTTGGTTTCTGCGGGAAAAGGCCTGAAGTTTGTCTTCAAACCCTGTGGCCTAATTGGCCGGCTGGCTTCTGGAATTCCATGATATGCAGGATGGTTCCCAGACCCAAGCTGGCACCACTTCAAAGTCGGGCTGGTTTGACAGTGCCAAATGGCTCCTGCAACCTGACGTCCAGAATCAGGACGGATGAGTTTGGTTTGTCCGGGAAAAGGGCTGAAGTTTGTCTTCAAACCCTCTGCCCCAATTGGCCGGCTGGCTCCTGGAATTCCATGATATGCAGGATGGTTCCCAGACCAAAGCTGGCACCACTTCAAAGTCGGGCTGGTTTGACAGTGCCAAGTGGCTCCTGCAAACTGACGTCCAGAACCAGGACCGTGAGTTTGGTTTCTGCGGGAAAAGGCCTGAAGTTTGTCTTCAAACCCTGTGGCCTAATTGGCCGGCTGGCTCCTGGAATTCCATGATATGCAGGATGGTTCCCAGACCCAAGCTGGCACCACTTCAAAGTCGGGCTGGTTTGACAGTGCCAAGTGGCGCCTGCAAACTGACGTCCAGAATCAGGATGGGTGACTTTGGTTTCTGCAGGAAAAGGCCTGAAGTTTGTCTTCAAACCCTGTGGCCTAATTGGACGGCTGGCTCCTGGAATTCCATGATATGCAGGATGGTTCCCAGACCCAAGCTGGCACCACTTCAAAGTCGGGCTGGTTTGACAGTGCCAAGTGGCTCCTGCAAACTGACGTCCAGAATCAGGATGGGTGACTTTGGTTTCTGCGGGAAAAGGCCTGAAGTTTGTCTTCAAACCCTGTGCCCCAATTGGCCGGCTGGCTCCTGGAATTCCATGATATGCAGGATGGTTCCCAGACCCAAGCTGGCACCACTTCAAAGTTGGGCTGGTTTGACAGTGCCAAGTGGCTCCTGCAAACTGACGTCCAGAATCAGGCTGGGTGACTTTGGTTTCTGCGGGAAAAGGCCTGAAGTTTGTCTTCAAACCCTGTGCCCTAATTGGCCAGCTGGCTCCTGGAATTCCATGATATGCAGGATGGTTCCCAGACCCAAGCTGGCACCGCTTCAAAGTCGCAGTGGTTTAACAGTGCTATGTGGCTCCTGCCATCTGCCCTCCTGAAGCAGGCCCAGTGCTTTTTTTTTTCCAGGGAAAAAGGCCAAGGTTGGTGTTCAGGGCCTGTGGCCTGGAGTGCCAGGCTGGCTCCTGGAATTCCATGATATGCAGGATGGTTCCCAGACCCAAGCTGGCCGCAGTCCCAAGTGTGGCTTCTTTGACAGTGCCAAGTGTCTGCTGCAATCTGCCGTCCTGTACCGGGCCAGGTGAGTTTGGTTTGCCAGGGAAAAGTGTCGAGGTTTGTGTCTGGTGGCCTGTGGCTGGAAGTGGCTGGCTGCCTCCTGAAGTTCTGCGATATGCAGGATGGTTCCCAGACCCAAGCTGGCACCACTTCAAAGTTGGGCTGGTTTGACAGTGCCAAGTGGCTGCTGCAACCTGATGTCCAGTACCGGGCCAGGTGAAATTGGTTTGTCCGGGAAAAGGGCCGAGGTTGCTCTTCAAACCCTGTGGCCTAATTTGCCGGCTGGCTCCTGAAATTCCATGATATGCAGGATGGTTCCCAGACCCAAGCAGGCACCAGTGCCAAGGCAGGCTGGTTTAACAGTACCAAGTGGCTCCTGCAATCTCCCATCTAGAACCAGGCCAGGTGAGGTTTTTTTGCCAGGGAAAAGGGCCGAGGTTGGTGTTCACAGCCTGTGGTCTGGAGGGGCAGCCTGGCACCTGAAATTCCATGATTCGCAAGATTATTCCCACACCCAAGCTGGCACCACTTCAAAGTTGGGCTGGTTTGACAGTGCCAAGTGGCTCCTGTACCTTGCTGTCCAGTACCGGGCCAGGTGAGTTTGGTTTGTGCGGGAAAAAGGCTGAGGTTTGTCTTCAAACCCTGTGCCCTAATTGGCCGGCTGGCTCCTGGAATTCCATGATATGCAGGATGGTTCCCAGACCCAAGCTGGTCGCAGTCCCAAGTGTGGCTTCTTTGACAGTGCCAAGTGGCTCCTGCAATCTGCCGTCCTGTACCGGGCCAGGTGAGTTTGGTTTGCCAGGGAAAAGGGCCGAGGTTTGTGTCTGGTGGCCTGTGGCTGGAAGTGGCTGGCTGCCTCCTGAAGTTCTGCGATATGCAGGATGGTTCCCAGACCCAAGCTGGCACCACTTCAAAGTCGCACTGGTTTAACAGTGATATGTGGCTCCTGCAATCTGCCCCCCTGAAGCAGGCCCAGTGCTTTTTTTTTTCCCAGGGAAAAGGCCCGAGGTCTGTGTTCGTGGCCTTGTGGCCTGGAGTGGCAGGCTGGCTCCTGAAATTGCATGGCACGCAGGATGGTTCCCCGGCCCAAGCTGGCACCAGTCCCAAGTTTGGCTGCTTTGACAGTGCCAAGGGGCTCCTACATTCTCCCATCTAGAACTAGGCAAGGTGAGGGGTTTTTTTCCCAGGGAAAAGGGCGGAGGTTGGTGTTCACGGCCTGTGGTCAGGAGTGCCAGGCTGGCTCCTGAAATTCCATGATTCGCAGGATTGTTCCCAGACCCAAGCTGGCACCACTTCAAAGTCGGGCTGATTTGACAGTGCCAAGTGGCGCCTGCAAACTGACGTCCAGAATCAGGATGGGTGACTTTGGTTTCTGCAGGAAAAGGCCTAAAGTTTGTCTTCAAACCCTGTGCCCTAATTGGCCAGCTGGCTCCTGGAATTCCATGATATGCAGGATGGTTCCCAGACCCAAGCTTGCACCGCTTCAAAGTCGCAGTGGTTTAACAGTGCTATGTGGCTCCTGCCATCTGCCCTCCTGAAGCAGGCCCAGTGCTTTTTTTTTTCCAGGGAAAAAGGCCAAGGTTGGTGTTCAGGGCCTGTGGCCTGGAGTGCCACGCTGGCTCCTGGAATTCCATGATATGCAGGATGGTTCCCAGACCCAAGCTGGCCGCAGTCCCAAGTGTGGCTTCTTTGACAGTGCCAAGTGGCTCCTGCAATCTGCCGTCCTGTACCGGGCCAGGTGACTTTGGTTTGCCAGGGAAAAGGGTCGTGGTTTGTGTCTGGTGGCCTGTGGCTGGAAGTGGCTGGCTGCCTCCTGAAGTTCTGCGATATGCAGGATGGTTCCCAGACCCAAGCTGGCACCACTTCAAAGTTGGGCTGGTTTGACAGTGCCAAGTGGCTGCTGCAACCTGATGTCCAGTACCGGGCCAGGTGGAATTGGTTTGTCCGGGAAAAGGGCCGAGGTTGCTCTTCAAACCCTGTGGCCTAATTTGCCGGCTGGCTCCTGAAATTCCATGATATGCAGGATGGTTCCCAGACCCAAGCAGGCACCAGTGCCAAGGCAGGCTGGTTTAACAGTACCAAGTGGCTCCTGCAATCTCCCATCTAGAACCAGGCCAGGTGAGGTTTTTTTGCCAGGGAAAAGGGCCGAGGTTGGTGTTCACAGCCTGTGGTCTGGAGGGGCAGCCTGGCTCCTGAAATTCCATGATTCGCAGGATTATTCCCAGACCCAAGCTGGCACCACTTGAAAGTTGGGCTGGTTTGACAGTGCCAAGTGGCTCCTGTACCTTGCTGTCCAGTACCGGGCCAGGTGAGTTTGGTTTGTGCGGGAAAAAGGCTGAGGTTTGTCTTCAAACCCTGTGGCCTAATTGGCCGGCTGGCTCCTGGAATTCCATGATATGCAGGATGGTTCCCAGACCCAAGCTGGTCGCAGTCCCAAGTGTGGCTTCTTTGACAGTGCCAAGTGGCTCCTGCAATCTGCCGTCCTGTACCGGGCCAGGTGAGTTTGGTTTGCCAGGGAAAAGGGCCGAGGTTTGTGTCTGGTGGCCTGTGGCTGGAAGTGGCTGGCTGCCTCCTGAAGTTCTGCGATATGCAGGATGGTTCCCAGACCCAAGCTGGCACCACTTCAAAGTCGCACTGGTTTAACAGTGATATGTGGCTCCTGCAATCTGCCCCCCTGAAGCAGGCCCAGTGCTTTTTTTTTTCCCAGGGAAAAGGCCCGAGGTCTGTGTTCGTGGCCTTGTGGCCTGGAGTGGCAGGCTGGCTCCTGAAATTGCATGGCACGCAGGATGGTTCCCCGGCCCAAGCTGGCACCAGTCCCAAGTTTGGCTGCTTTGACAGTGCCAAGGGGCTCCTACATTCTCCCATCTAGAACTAGGCAAGGTGAGGGGTTTTTTTCCCAGGGAAAAGGGCGGAGGTTGGTGTTCACGGCCTGTGGTCAGGAGTGCCAGGCTGGCTCCTGAAATTCCATGATTCGCAGGATTGTTCCCAGACCCAAGCTGGCACCACTTCAAAGTCGGGCTGGTTTGACAGTGCCAAGTGGCTCCTGCAAACTGACGTCCAGAATCAGGATGGGTGACTTTGGTTTCTGCGGGAAAAGGGCTGAAGTTTGTCTTCAAACCCTGTGGCCTAATTGGCCGGCTGGCTCCTGGAATTCCATGATATGCAGGATGGTTCCCAGACCCAAGCTGGCACCACTTCAAAGTCGGGCTGGTTTGACAGTGCCAAGTGGCGCCTGCAAACTGACGTCCAGAATCAGGATGGGTGACTTTGGTTTCTGCAGGAAAAGGCCTGAAGTTTGTCTTCAAACCCTGTGCCCTAATTGGCCAGCTGGCTCCTGGAATTCCATGATATGCAGGATGGTTCCCAGACCCAAGCTGGCACCGCTTCAAAGTCGCAGTGGTTTAACAGTGCTATGTGGCTCCTGCCATCTGCCCTCCTGAAGCAGGCCCAGTGCTTTTTTTTTTCCAGGGAAAAAGGCCAAGGTTGGTGTTCAGGGCCTGTGGCCTGGAGTGCCAGGCTGGCTCCTGGAATTCCATGATATGCAGGATGGTTCCCAGACCCAAGCTGGCCGCAGTCCCAAGTGTGGCTTCTTTGACAGTGCCAAGTGGCTGCTGCAATCTGCCGTCCTGTACCGGGCCAGGTGAGTTTGGTTTGCCAGGGAAAAGGGTCGAGGTTTGTGTCTGGTGGCCTGTGGCTGGAAGTGGCTGGCTGCCTCCTGAAGTTCTGCGATATGCAGGATGGTTCCCAGACCCAAGCTGGCACCACTTCAAAGTTGGGCTGGTTTGACAGTGCCAAGTGGCTGCTGCAACCTGATGTCCAGTACCGGGCCAGGTGAAATTGGTTTGTCCGGGAAAAGGGCCGAGGTTGCTCTTCAAACCCTATGGCCTAATTTGCCGGCTGGCTCCTGAAATTCCATGATATGCAGGATGGTTCCCAGACCCAAGCAGGCACCAGTGCCAAGGCAGGCTGGTTTAACAGTACCAAGTGGCTCCTGCAATCTCCCATCTAGAACCAGGCCAGGTGAGGTTTTTTTGCCAGGGAAAAGGGCCGAGGTTGGTGTTCACAGCCTGTGGTCTGGAGGGGCAGCCTGGCTCCTGAAATTCCATGATTCGCAGGATTATTCCCAGACCCAAGCTGGCACCACTTGAAAGTTGGGCTGGTTTGACAGTGCCAAGTGGCTCCTGTACCTTGCTGTCCAGTACCGGGCCAGGTGAGTTTGGTTTGTGCGGGAAAAAGGCTCAGGTTTGTCTTCAAACCCTGTGGCCTAATTGGCCGGCTGGCTCCTGGAATTCCATGATATGCAGGATGGTTCCCAGACCCAAGCTGGTCGCAGTCCCAAGTGTGGCTTCTTTGACAGTGCCAAGTGGCTCCTGCAATCTGCCGTCCTGTACCGGGCCAGGTGAGTTTGGTTTGCCAGGGAAAAGGGCCGAGGTTTGTGTCTGGTGGCCTGTGGCTGGAAGTGGCTGGCTGCCTCCTGAAGTTCTGCGATATGCAGGATGGTTCCCAGACCCAAGCTGGCACCACTTCAAAGTCGCACTGGTTTAACAGTGATATGTGGCTCCTGCAATCTGCCCCCCTGAAGCAGGCCCAGTGCTTTTTTTTTTCCCAGGGAAAAGGCCCGAGGTCTGTGTTCGTGGCCTTGTGGCCTGGAGTGGCAGGCTGGCTCCTGAAATTGCATGGCACGCAGGATGGTTCCCCGGCCCAAGCTGGCACCAGTCCCAAGTTTGGCTGCTTTGACAGTGCCAAGGGGCTCCTACATTCTCCCATCTAGAACTAGGCAAGGTGAGGGGTTTTTTTCCCAGGGAAAAGGGCGGAGGTTGGTGTTCACGGCCTGTGGTCAGGAGTGCCAGGCTGGCTCCTGAAATTCCATGATTCGCAGGATTGTCCCCAGACCCAAGCTGGCACCACTTCAAAGTCGGGCTGGTTTGACAGTGCCAAGTGGCTCCTGCAAACTGACGTCCAGAATCAGGATGGGTGACTTTGGTTTCTGCGGGAAAAGGCCTGAAGTTTGTCTTCAAACCCTGTGGCCTAATTGGCCGGCTGGCTCCTGGATTTCCATGATAAGCAGGATGGTTCCCAGACCCAAGCTGGCACCACTTCAAAGTCGGGCTGGTTTGACAGTGCCAAGTGGCTCCTGCAACCTGACGTCCAGAATCAGGACGGATGAGTTTGGTTTGTCCGGGAAAAGGGCTGAAGTTTGTCTTCAAACCCTCTGCCCCAATTGGCCGGCTGGCTCCTGGAATTCCATGATATGCAGGATGGTTCCCAGACCAAAGCTGGCACCACTTCAAAGTCGGGCTGGTTTGACAGTGCCAAGTGGCTCCTGCAAACTGACGTCCAGAACCAGGACCGTGAGTTTGGTTTCTGCGGGAAAAGGCCTGAAGTTTGTCTTCAAACCCTGTGGCCTAATTGGCCGGCTGGCTCCTGGAATTCCATGATATGCAGGATGGTTCCCAGACCCAAGCTGGCACCACTTCAAAGTCGGGCTGATTTGACAGTGCCAAGTGGCGCCTGCAAACTGACGTCCAGAATCAGGATGGGTGACTTTGGTTTCTGCAGGAAAAGGCCTAAAGTTTGTCTTCAAACCCTGTGCCCTAATTGGCCAGCTGGCTCCTGGAATTCCATGATATGCAGGATGGTTCCCAGACCCAAGCTTGCACCGCTTCAAAGTCGCAGTGGTTTAACAGTGCTATGTGGCTCCTGCCATCTGCCCTCCTGAAGCAGGCCCAGTGCTTTTTTTTTTCCAGGGAAAAAGGCCAAGGTTGGTGTTCAGGGCCTGTGGCCTGGAGTGCCATGCTGGCTCCTGGAATTCCATGATATGCAGGATGGTTCCCAGACCCAAGCTGGCCGCAGTCCCAAGTGTGGCTTCTTTGACAGTGCCAAGTGGCTCCTGCAATCTGCCGTCCTGTACCGGGCCAGGTGACTTTGGTTTGCCAGGGAAAAGGGTCGAGGTTTGTGTCTGGTGGCCTGTGGCTGGAAGTGGCTGGCTGCCTCCTGAAGTTCTGCGATATGCAGGATGGTTCCCAGACCCAAGCTGGCACCACTTCAAAGTTGGGCTGGTTTGACAGTGCCAAGTGGCTGCTGCAACCTGATGTCCAGTACCGGGCCAGGTGGAATTGGTTTGTCCGGGAAAAGGGCCGAGGTTGCTCTTCAAACCCTGTGGCCTAATTTGCCGGCTGGCTCCTGAAATTCCATGATATGCAGGATGGTTCCCAGACCCAAGCAGGCACCAGTGCCAAGGCAGGCTGGTTTAACAGTACCAAGTGGCTCCTGCAATCTCCCATCTAGAACCAGGCCAGGTGAGGTTTTTTTGCCAGGGAAAAGGGCCGAGGTTGGTGTTCACAGCCTGTGGTCTGGAGGGGCAGCCTGGCTCCTGAAATTCCATGATTCGCAGGATTATTCCCAGACCCAAGCTGGCACCACTTGAAAGTTGGGCTGGTTTGACAGTGCCAAGTGGCTCCTGTACCTTGCTGTCCAGTACCGGGCCAGGTGAGTTTGGTTTGTGCGGGAAAAAGGCTGAGGTTTGTCTTCAAACCCTGTGGCCTAATTGGCCGGCTGGCTCCTGGAATTCCATGATATGCAGGATGGTTCCCAGACCCAAGCTGATCGCAGACCCAAGTGTGGCTTCTTTGACAGTGCCAAGTGGCTCCTGCAATCTGCCGTCCTGTACCGGGCCAGGTGAGTTTGGTTTGCCAGGGAAAAGGGCCGAGGTTTGTGTCTGGTGGCCTGTGGCTGGAAGTGGCTGGCTGCCTCCTGAAGTTCTGCGATATGCAGGATGGTTCCCAGACCCAAGCTGGCACCACTTCAAAGTCGCACTGGTTTAACAGTGATATGTGGCTCCTGCAATCTGCCCCCCTGAAGCAGGCCCAGTGCTTTTTTTTTTCCCAGGGAAAAGGCCCGAGGTCTGTGTTCGTGGCCTTGTGGCCTGGAGTGGCAGGCTGGCTCCTGAAATTGCATGGCACGCAGGATGGTTCCCCGGCCCAAGCTGGCACCAGTCCCAAGTTTGGCTGCTTTGACAGTGCCAAGGGGCTCCTACATTCTCCCATCTAGAACTAGGCAAGGTGAGGGGTTTTTTTCCCAGGGAAAAGGGCAGAGGTTGGTGTTCACGGCCTGTGGTCAGGAGTGCCAGGCTGGCTCCTGAAATTCCATGATTCGCAGGATTGTTCCCAGACCCAAGCTGGCACCACTTCAAAGTCGGGCTAGTTTGACAGTGCCAAGTGGCTCCTGCAAACTGACGTCCAGAATCAGGATGGGTGACTTTGGTTTCTGCGGGAAAAGGCCTGAAGTTTGTCTTCAAACCCTGTGGCCTAATTGGCCGGCTGGCTCCTGGAATTCCATGATATGCAGGATGGTTCCCAGACCCAAGCTGGCACCACTTCAAAGTCGGGCTGGTTTGACAGTGCCAAGTGGCTCCTGCAAACTGACGTCCAGAATCAGGACGGATGAGTTTGGTTTGTCCGGGAAAAGGCCTGAAGTTTGTCTTCAAACCCTGTGGCCTAATTGGCCGGCTGGCTCCTGGAATTCCATGATATGCAGGATGGTTCCCAGACCAAAGCTGGCACCACTTCAAAGTCGGGCTGGTTTGACAGTGCCAAGTGGCTCCTGCAAACTGACGTCCAGAACCAGGACCGTGAGTTTGGTTTCTGCGGGAAAAGGCCTGAAGTTTGTCTTCAAACCCTGTGCCCTAATTGGCCAGCTGGCTCCTGGAATTCCATGATATGCAGGATGGTTCCCAGACCCAAGCTGGCACCGCTTCAAAGTCGCAGTGGTTTAACAGTGCTATGTGGCTCCTGCCATCTGCCCTCCTGAAGCAGGCCCAGTGCTTTTTTTTTTCCAGGGAAAAAGGCCAAGGTTGGTGTTCAGGGCCTGTGGCCTGGAGTGCCAGGCTGGCTCCTGGAATTCCATGATATGCAGGATGGTTCCCAGACCCAAGCTGGCCGCAGTCCCAAGTGTGGCTTCTTTGACAGTGCCAAGTGGCTGCTGCAATCTGCCGTCCTGTACCGGGCCAGGTGACTTTGATTTGCCAGGGAAAAGGGTCGAGGTTTGTGTCTGGTGGCCTGTGGCTGGAAGTGGCTGGCTGCCTCCTGAAGTTCTGCGATATGCAGGATGGTTCCCAGACCCAAGCTGGCACCACTTCAAAGTTGGGCTGGTTTGACAGTGCCAAGTGGCTGCTGCAACCTGATGTCCAGCACCGGGCCAGGTGAAATTGGTTTGTCCGGGAAAAGGGCCGAGGTTGCTCTTCAAACCCTGTGGCCTAATTTGCCGGCTGGCTCCTGAAATTCCATGATATGCAGGATGGTTCCCAGACCCAAGCAGGCACCAGTGCCAAGGCAGGCTGGTTTAACAGTACCAAGTGGCTCCTGCAATCTCCCACCTAGAACCAGGCCAGGTGAGGTTTTTTTGCCAGGGAAAAGGGCGGAGGTTGGTGTTCACAGCCTGTGGTCTGGAGGGGCAGCCTGGCTCCTGAAATTCCATGATTCGCAGGATTATTCCCAGACCCAAGCTGGCACCACTTGAAAGTTGGGCTGGTTTGACAGTGCCAAGTGGCTCCTGTACCTTGCTGTCCAGTACCGGGCCAGGTGAGTTTGGTTTGTGCGGGAAAAGGGCTGAGGTTTGTCTTCAAACCCTGTGGCCTAATTGGCCGGCTGGCTCCTGGAATTCCATGATATGCAGGATGGTTCCCAGACCCAAGCTGGTCGCAGTCCCAAGTGTGGCTTCTTTGACAGTGCCAAGTGGCTCCTGCAATCTGCCGTCCTGTACCGGGCCAGGTGAGTTTGGTTTGCCAGGGAAAAGGGCCGAGGTTTGTGTCTGGTGGCCTGTGGCTGGAAGTGGCTGGCTGCCTCCTGAAGTTCTGCGATATGCAGGATGGTTCCCAGACCCAAGCTGGCACCACTTCAAAGTCGCACTGGTTTAACAGTGATATGTGGCTCCTGCAATCTGCCCCCCTGAAGCAGGCCCAGTGCTTTTTTTTTTCCCAGGGAAAAGGCCCGAGGTCTGTGTTCGTGGCCTTGTGGCCTGGAGTGGCAGGCTGGCTCCTGAAATTGCATGGCACGCAGGATGGTTCCCCGGCCCAAGCTGGCACCAGTCCCAAGTTTGGCTGCTTTGACAGTGCCAAGGGGCTCCTACATTCTCCCATCTAGAACTAGGCAAGGTGAGGGGTTTTTTTCCCAGGGAAAAGGGCGGAGGTTGGTGTTCACGGCCTGTGGTCAGGAGTGCCAGGCTGGCTCCTGAAATTCCATGATTCGCAGGATTGTTCCCAGACCCAAGCTGGCACCACTTCAAAGTCAGGCTGGTTTGACAGTGCCAAGTGGCTCCTGCAAACTGACGTCCAGAATCAGGACAGGTGAGTTTGGTTTCTGCGGGAAAAGGCCTGAAGTTTGTCTTCAAACCCTGTGGCCTAATTGGCCGGCTGGCTCCTGGAATTCCATGATATGCAGGATGGTTCCCAGACCCAAGCTGGCACCACTTCAAAGTCGGGCTGGTTTGACAGTGCCAAGTGGCTCCTGCAAACTGACGTCCAGAATCAGGACGGATGAGTTTGGTTTGTCCGGGAAAAGGCCTGAAGTTTGTCTTCAAACCCTGTGGCCTAATTGGCCGGCTGGCTCCTGGAATTCCATGATGTGCAGGATGGTTCCCAGACCCAAGCTGGCACTGCTTCAAAGTCGCAGTGGTTTAACAGTGCTATGTGGCTCCTGCCATCTGCCCTCCTGAAGCAGGCCCAGTGCTTTTTTTTTTCCAGGGAAAAAGGCCAAGGTTGGTGTTCAGGGCCTGTGGCCTGGAGTGCCAGGCTGGCTCCTGGAATTCCATGATGTGCAGGATGGTTCCCAGACCCAAGCTGGCCGCAGTCCCAAGTGTGGCTTCTTTGACAGTGCCAAGTGGCTGCTGCAATCTGCCGTCCTGTACCGGGCCAGGTGAGTTTGGTTTGCCAGGGAAAAGGGCCGAGGTTTGTGTCTGGTGGCCTGTGGCTGGAAGTGGCTGGCTGCCTCCTGAAGTTCTGCGATATGCAGGATGGTTCCCAGACCCAAGCTGGCACCACTTCAAAGTTGGGCTGGTTTGACAGTGCCAAGTGGCTGCTGCAACCTGATGTCCAGTACCGGGCCAGGTGAAATTGGTTTGTCCGGGAAAAGGGCCGAGGTTGCTCTTCAAACCCTATGGCCTAATTTGCCGGCTGGCTCCTGAAATTCCATGATATGCAGGATGGTTCCCAGACCCAAGCAGGCACCAGTGCCAAGGCAGGCTGGTTTAACAGTACCAAGTGGCTCCTGCAATCTCCCATCTAGAACCAGGCCAGGTGAGGTTTTTTTGCCAGGGAAAAGGGCCGAGGTTGGTGTTCACAGCCTGTGGTCTGGAGGGGCAGCCTGGCTCCTGAAATTCCATGATTCGCAGGATTATTCCCAGACCCAAGCTGGCACCACTTGAAAGTTGGGCTGGTTTGACAGTGCCAAGTGGCTCCTGTACCTTGCTGTCCAGTACCGGGCCAGGTGAGTTTGGTTTGTGCGGGAAAAAGGCTGAGGTTTGTCTTCAAACCCTGTGGCCTAATTGGCCGGCTGGCTCCTGGAATTCCATGATATGCAGGATGGTTCCCAGACCCAAGCTGGTCGCAGTCCCAAGTGTGGCTTCTTTGACAGTGCCAAGTGGCTCCTGCAATCTGCCGTCCTGTACCGGGCCAGGTGAGTTTGGTTTGCCAGGGAAAAGGGCCGAGGTTTGTGTCTGGTGGCCTGTGGCTGGAAGTGGCTGGCTGCCTCCTGAAGTTCTGCGATATGCAGGATGGTTCCCAGACCCAAGCTGGCACCACTTCAAAGTCGCACTGGTTTAACAGTGATATGTGGCTCCTGCAATCTGCCCCCCTGAAGCAGGCCCAGTGCTTTTTTTTTTCCCAGGGAAAAGGCCCGAGGTCTGTGTTCGTGGCCTTGTGGCCTGGAGTGGCAGGCTGGCTCCTGAAATTGCATGGCACGCAGGATGGTTCCCCGGCCCAAGCTGGCACCAGTCCCAAGTTTGGCTGCTTTGACAGTGCCAAGGGGCTCCTACATTCTCCCATCTAGAACTAGGCAAGGTGAGGGGTTTTTTTCCCAGGGAAAAGGGCAGAGGTTGGTGTTCACGGCCTGTGGTCAGGAGTGCCAGGCTGGCTCCTGAAATTCCATGATTCGCAGGATTGTTCCCAGACCCAAGCTGGCACCACTTCAAAGTCGGGCTAGTTTGACAGTGCCAAGTGGCTCCTGCAAACTGACGTCCAGAATCAGGATGGGTGACTTTGGTTTCTGCGGGAAAAGGCCTGAAGTTTGTCTTCAAACCCTGTGGCCTAATTGGCCGGCTGGCTCCTGGAATTCCATGATATGCAGGATGGTTCCCAGACCCAAGCTGGCACCACTTCAAAGTCGGGCTGGTTTGACAGTGCCAAGTGGCTCCTGCAAACTGACGTCCAGAATCAGGACGGATGAGTTTGGTTTGTCCGGGAAAAGGCCTGAAGTTTGTCTTCAAACCCTGTGGCCTAATTGGCCGGCTGGCTCCTGGAATTCCATGATATGCAGGATGGTTCCCAGACCAAAGCTGGCACCACTTCAAAGTCGGGCTGGTTTGACAGTGCCAAGTGGCTCCTGCAAACTGACGTCCAGAACCAGGACCGTGAGTTTGGTTTCTGCGGGAAAAGGCCTGAAGTTTGTCTTCAAACCCTGTGCCCTAATTGGCCAGCTGGCTCCTGGAATTCCATGATATGCAGGATGGTTCCCAGACCCAAGCTGGCACCGCTTCAAAGTCGCAGTGGTTTAACAGTGCTATGTGGCTCCTGCCATCTGCCCTCCTGAAGCAGGCCCAGTGCTTTTTTTTTTCCAGGGAAAAAGGCCAAGGTTGGTGTTCAGGGCCTGTGGCCTGGAGTGCCAGGCTGGCTCCTGGAATTCCATGATATGCAGGATGGTTCCCAGACCCAAGCTGGCCGCAGTCCCAAGTGTGGCTTCTTTGACAGTGCCAAGTGGCTGCTGCAATCTGCCGTCCTGTACCGGGCCAGGTGACTTTGATTTGCCAGGGAAAAGGGTCGAGGTTTGTGTCTGGTGGCCTGTGGCTGGAAGTGGCTGGCTGCCTCCTGAAGTTCTGCGATATGCAGGATGGTTCCCAGACCCAAGCTGGCACCACTTCAAAGTTGGGCTGGTTTGACAGTGCCAAGTGGCTGCTGCAACCTGATGTCCAGCACCGGGCCAGGTGAAATTGGTTTGTCCGGGAAAAGGGCCGAGGTTGCTCTTCAAACCCTGTGGCCTAATTTGCCGGCTGGCTCCTGAAATTCCATGATATGCAGGATGGTTCCCAGACCCAAGCAGGCACCAGTGCCAAGGCAGGCTGGTTTAACAGTACCAAGTGGCTCCTGCAATCTCCCACCTAGAACCAGGCCAGGTGAGGTTTTTTTGCCAGGGAAAAGGGCGGAGGTTGGTGTTCACAGCCTGTGGTCTGGAGGGGCAGCCTGGCTCCTGAAATTCCATGATTCGCAGGATTATTCCCAGACCCAAGCTGGCACCACTTGAAAGTTGGGCTGGTTTGACAGTGCCAAGTGGCTCCTGTACCTTGCTGTCCAGTACCGGGCCAGGTGAGTTTGGTTTGTGCGGGAAAAGGGCTGAGGTTTGTCTTCAAACCCTGTGGCCTAATTGGCCGGCTGGCTCCTGGAATTCCATGATATGCAGGATGGTTCCCAGACCCAAGCTGGTCGCAGTCCCAAGTGTGGCTTCTTTGACAGTGCCAAGTGGCTCCTGCAATCTGCCGTCCTGTACCGGGCCAGGTGAGTTTGGTTTGCCAGGGAAAAGGGCCGAGGTTTGTGTCTGGTGGCCTGTGGCTGGAAGTGGCTGGCTGCCTCCTGAAGTTCTGCGATATGCAGGATGGTTCCCAGACCCAAGCTGGCACCACTTCAAAGTCGCACTGGTTTAACAGTGATATGTGGCTCCTGCAATCTGCCCCCCTGAAGCAGGCCCAGTGCTTTTTTTTTTCCCAGGGAAAAGGCCCGAGGTCTGTGTTCGTGGCCTTGTGGCCTGGAGTGGCAGGCTGGCTCCTGAAATTGCATGGCACGCAGGATGGTTCCCCGGCCCAAGCTGGCACCAGTCCCAAGTTTGGCTGCTTTGACAGTGCCAAGGGGCTCCTACATTCTCCCATCTAGAACTAGGCAAGGTGAGGGGTTTTTTTCCCAGGGAAAAGGGCGGAGGTTGGTGTTCACGGCCTGTGGTCAGGAGTGCCAGGCTGGCTCCTGAAATTCCATGATTCGCAGGATTGTTCCCAGACCCAAGCTGGCACCACTTCAAAGTCAGGCTGGTTTGACAGTGCCAAGTGGCTCCTGCAAACTGACGTCCAGAATCAGGACAGGTGAGTTTGGTTTCTGCGGGAAAAGGCCTGAAGTTTGTCTTCAAACCCTGTGGCCTAATTGGCCGGCTGGCTCCTGGAATTCCATGATATGCAGGATGGTTCCCAGACCCAAGCTGGCACCACTTCAAAGTCGGGCTGGTTTGACAGTGCCAAGTGGCTCCTGCAAACTGACGTCCAGAATCAGGACGGATGAGTTTGGTTTGTCCGGGAAAAGGCCTGAAGTTTGTCTTCAAACCCTGTGGCCTAATTGGCCGGCTGGCTCCTGGAATTCCATGATGTGCAGGATGGTTCCCAGACCCAAGCTGGCACTGCTTCAAAGTCGCAGTGGTTTAACAGTGCTATGTGGCTCCTGCCATCTGCCCTCCTGAAGCAGGCCCAGTGCTTTTTTTTTTCCAGGGAAAAAGGCCAAGGTTGGTGTTCAGGGCCTGTGGCCTGGAGTGCCAGGCTGGCTCCTGGAATTCCATGATGTGCAGGATGGTTCCCAGACCCAAGCTGGCCGCAGTCCCAAGTGTGGCTTCTTTGACAGTGCCAAGTGGCTGCTGCAATCTGCCGTCCTGTACCGGGCCAGGTGAGTTTGGTTTGCCAGGGAAAAGGGCCGAGGTTTGTGTCTGGTGGCCTGTGGCTGGAAGTGGCTGGCTGCCTCCTGAAGTTCTGCGATATGCAGGATGGTTCCCAGACCCAAGCTGGCACCACTTCAAAGTTGGGCTGGTTTGACAGTGCCAAGTGGCTGCTGCAACCTGATGTCCAGTACCGGGCCAGGTGAAATTGGTTTGTCCGGGAAAAGGGCCGAGGTTGCTCTTCAAACCCTATGGCCTAATTTGCCGGCTGGCTCCTGAAATTCCATGATATGCAGGATGGTTCCCAGACCCAAGCAGGCACCAGTGCCAAGGCAGGCTGGTTTAACAGTACCAAGTGGCTCCTGCAATCTCCCATCTAGAACCAGGCCAGGTGAGGTTTTTTTGCCAGGGAAAAGGGCCGAGGTTGGTGTTCACAGCCTGTGGTCTGGAGGGGCAGCCTGGCTCCTGAAATTCCATGATTCGCAGGATTATTCCCAGACCCAAGCTGGCACCACTTGAAAGTTGGGCTGGTTTGACAGTGCCAAGTGGCTCCTGTACCTTGCTGTCCAGTACCGGGCCAGGTGAGTTTGGTTTGTGCGGGAAAAAGGCTGAGGTTTGTCTTCAAACCCTGTGGCCTAATTGGCCGGCTGGCTCCTGGAATTCCATGATATGCAGGATGGTTCCCAGACCCAAGCTGGTCGCAGTCCCAAGTGTGGCTTCTTTGACAGTGCCAAGTGGCTCCTGCAATCTGCCGTCCTGTACCGGGCCAGGTGACTTTGGTTTGCCAGGGAAAAGGGTCGAGGTTTTTGTCTGGTGGCCTGTGGCTGGAAGTGGCTGGCTGCCTCCTGAAGTTCTGCGATATGCAGGATGGTTCCCAGACCCAAGCTGGCACCACTTCAAAGTCGCACTGGTTTAACAGTGATATGTGGCTCCTGCAATCTGCCCCCCTGAAGCAGGCCCAGTGCTTTTTTTTTTCCCAGGGAAAAGGCCCGAGGTCTGTGTTCGTGGCCTTGTGGCCTGGAGTGGCAGGCTGGCTCCTGAAATTGCATGGCACGCAGGATGGTTCCCCGGCCCAAGCTGGCACCAGTCCCAAGTTTGGCTGCTTTGACAGTGCCAAGGGGCTCCTACATTCTCCCATCTAGAACTAGGCAAGGTGAGGGGTTTTTTTCCCAGGGAAAAGGGCGGAGGTTGGTGTTCACGGCCTGTGGTCAGGAGTGCCAGGCTGGCTCCTGAAATTCCATGATTCGCAGGATTGTTCCCAGACCCAAGCTGGCACCACTTCAAAGTCGGGCTGGTTTGACAGTGCCAAGTGGCTCCTGCAAACTGACGTCCAGAATCAGGACAGGTGAGTTTGGTTTCTGCGGGAAAAGGCCTGAAGTTTGTCTTCAAACCCTGTGGCCTAATTGGCCGGCTGGCTCCTGGAATTCCATGATATGCAGGATGGTTCCCAGACCCAAGCTGGCACCACTTCAAAGTCGGGCTGGTTTGACAGTGCCAAGTGGCTCCTGCAAACTGACGTCCAGAATCAGGACGGATGAGTTTGGTTTGTCCGGGAAAAGGCCTGAAGTTTGTCTTCAAACCCTGTGGCCTAATTGGCCGGCTGGCTCCTGGAATTCCATGATGTGCAGGATGGTTCCCAGACCCAAGCTGGCACTGCTTCAAAGTCGCAGTGGTTTAACAGTGCTATGTGGCTCCTGCCATCTGCCCTCCTGAAGCAGGCCCAGTGCTTTTTTTTTTCCAGGGAAAAAGGCCAAGGTTGGTGTTCAGGGCCTGTGGCCTGGAGTGCCAGGCTGGCTCCTGGAATTCCATGATATGCAGGATGGTTCCCAGACCCAAGCTGGCCGCAGTCCCAAGTGTGGCTTCTTTGACAGTGCCAAGTGGCTGCTGCAATCTGCCGTCCTGTACCGGGCCAGGTGAGTTTGGTTTGCCAGGGAAAAGGGTCGAGGTTTGTGTCTGGTGGCCTGTGGCTGGAAGTGGCTGGCTGCCTCCTGAAGTTCTGCGATATGCAGGATGGTTCCCAGACCCAAGCTGGCACCACTTCAAAGTTGGGCTGGTTTGACAGTGCCAAGTGGCTGCTGCAACCTGATGTCCAGTACCGGGCCAGGTGAAATTGGTTTGTCCGGGAAAAGGGCCGAGGTTGCTCTTCAAACCCTGTGGCCTAATTTGCCGGCTGGCTCCTGAAATTCCATGATATGCAGGATGGTTCCCAGACCCAAGCAGGCACCAGTGCCAAGGCAGGCTGGTTTAACAGTACCAAGTGGCTCCTGCAATCTCCCATCTAGAACCAGGCCAGGTGAGGTTTTTTTTGCCAGGGAAAAGGGCCGAGGTTGGTGTTCACAGCCTGTGGTCTGGAGGGGCAGCCTGGCTCCTGAAATTCCATGATTCGCAGGATTATTCCCAGACCCAAGCTGGCACCACTTGAAAGTTGGGCTGGTTTGACAGTGCCAAGTGGCTCCTGTACCTTGCTGTCCAGTACCGGGCCAGGTGAGTTTGGTTTGTGCGGGAAAAAGGCTGAGGTTTGTCTTCAAACCCTGTGGCCTAATTGGCCGGCTGGCTCCTGGAATTCCATGATATGCAGGATGGTTCCCAGACCCAAGCTGGTCGCAGTCCCAAGTGTGGCTTCTTTGACAGTGCCAAGTGGCTCCTGCAATCTGCCGTCCTGTACCGGGCCAGGTGAGTTTGGTTTGCCAGGGAAAAGGGCCGAGGTTTGTGTCTGGTGGCCTGTGGCTGGAAGTGGCTGGCTGCCTCCTGAAGTTCTGCGATATGCAGGATGGTTCCCAGACCCAAGCTGGCACCACTTCAAAGTCGCACTGGTTTAACAGTGATATGTGGCTCCTGCAATCTGCCCCCCTGAAGCAGGCCCAGTGCTTTTTTTTTTCCCAGGGAAAAGGCCCGAGGTCTGTGTTCGTGGCCTTGTGGCCTGGAGTGGCAGGCTGGCTCCTGAAATTGCATGGCACGCAGGATGGTTCCCCGGCCCAAGCTGGCACCAGTCCCAAGTTTGGCTGCTTTGACAGTGCCAAGGGGCTCCTACATTCTCCCATCTAGAACTAGGCAAGGTGAGGGGTTTTTTTTCCCAGGGAAAAGGGCGGAGGTTGGTGTTCACGGCCTGTGGTCAGGAGTGCCAGGCTGGCTCCTGAAATTCCATGATTCGCAGGATTGTTCCCAGACCCAAGCTGGCACCACTTCAAAGTCGGGCTGGTTTGACAGTGCCAAGTGGCTCCTGCAAACTGACGTCCAGAATCAGGATGGGTGACTTTGGTTTCTGCGGGAAAAGGCCTGAAGTTTGTCTTCAAACCCTGTGGCCTAATTGGCCGGCTGGCTCCTGGAATTCCATGATATGCAGGATGGTTCCCAGACCCAAGCTGGCACCACTTCAAAGTCGGGCTGGTTTGACAGTGCCAAGTGGCTCCTGCAAACTGACGTCCAGAATCAGGACGGATGAGTTTGGTTTGTCCGGGAAAAGGCCTGAAGTTTGTCTTCAAACCCTGTGGCCTAATTGGCCGGCTGGCTCCTGGAATTCCATGATATGCAGGATGGTTCCCAGACCAAAGCTGGCACCACTTCAAAGTCGGGCTGGTTTGACAGTGCCAAGTGGCTCCTGCAAACTGACGTCCAGAACCAGGACCGTGAGTTTGGTTTCTGCGGGAAAAGGCCTGAAGTTTGTCTTCAAACCCTGTGCCCTAATTGGCCAGCTGGCTCCTGGAATTCCATGATATGCAGGATGGTTCCCAGACCCAAGCTGGCACCGCTTCAAAGTCGCAGTGGTTTAACAGTGCTATGTGGCTCCTGCCATCTGCCCTCCTGAAGCAGGCCCAGTGCTTTTTTTTTTCCAGGGAAAAAGGCCAAGGTTGGTGTTCAGGGCCTGTGGCCTGGAGTGCCAGGCTGGCTCCTGGAATTCCATGATATGCAGGATGGTTCCCAGACCCAAGCTGGCCGCAGTCCCAAGTGTGGCTTCTTTGACAGTGCCAAGTGGCTGCTGCAATCTGCCGTCCTGTACCGGGCCAGGTGACTTTGATTTGCCAGGGAAAAGGGTCGAGGTTTGTGTCTGGTGGCCTGTGGCTGGAAGTGGCTGGCTGCCTCCTGAAGTTCTGCGATATGCAGGATGGTTCCCAGACCCAAGCTGGCACCACTTCAAAGTTGGGCTGGTTTGACAGTGCCAAGTGGCTGCTGCAACCTGATGTCCAGCACCGGGCCAGGTGAAATTGGTTTGTCCGGGAAAAGGGCCGAGGTTGCTCTTCAAACCCTGTGGCCTAATTTGCCGGCTGGCTCCTGAAATTCCATGATATGCAGGATGGTTCCCAGACCCAAGCAGGCACCAGTGCCAAGGCAGGCTGGTTTAACAGTACCAAGTGGCTCCTGCAATCTCCCACCTAGAACCAGGCCAGGTGAGGTTTTTTTGCCAGGGAAAAGGGCGGAGGTTGGTGTTCACAGCCTGTGGTCTGGAGGGGCAGCCTGGCTCCTGAAATTCCATGATTCGCAGGATTATTCCCAGACCCAAGCTGGCACCACTTGAAAGTTGGGCTGGTTTGACAGTGCCAAGTGGCTCCTGTACCTTGCTGTCCAGTACCGGGCCAGGTGAGTTTGGTTTGTGCGGGAAAAGGGCTGAGGTTTGTCTTCAAACCCTGTGGCCTAATTGGCCGGCTGGCTCCTGGAATTCCATGATATGCAGGATGGTTCCCAGACCCAAGCTGGTCGCAGTCCCAAGTGTGGCTTCTTTGACAGTGCCAAGTGGCTCCTGCAATCTGCCGTCCTGTACCGGGCCAGGTGAGTTTGGTTTGCCAGGGAAAAGGGCCGAGGTTTGTGTCTGGTGGCCTGTGGCTGGAAGTGGCTGGCTGCCTCCTGAAGTTCTGCGATATGCAGGATGGTTCCCAGACCCAAGCTGGCACCACTTCAAAGTCGCACTGGTTTAACAGTGATATGTGGCTCCTGCAATCTGCCCCCCTGAAGCAGGCCCAGTGCTTTTTTTTTTCCCAGGGAAAAGGCCCGAGGTCTGTGTTCGTGGCCTTGTGGCCTGGAGTGGCAGGCTGGCTCCTGAAATTGCATGGCACGCAGGATGGTTCCCCGGCCCAAGCTGGCACCAGTCCCAAGTTTGGCTGCTTTGACAGTGCCAAGGGGCTCCTACATTCTCCCATCTAGAACTAGGCAAGGTGAGGGGTTTTTTTCCCAGGGAAAAGGGCGGAGGTTGGTGTTCACGGCCTGTGGTCAGGAGTGCCAGGCTGGCTCCTGAAATTCCATGATTCGCAGGATTGTTCCCAGACCCAAGCTGGCACCACTTCAAAGTCGGGCTGGTTTGACAGTGCCAAGTGGCTCCTGCAAACTGACGTCCAGAATCAGGACAGGTGAGTTTGGTTTCTGCGGGAAAAGGCCTGAAGTTTGTCTTCAAACCCTGTGGCCTAATTGGCCGGCTGGCTCCTGGAATTCCATGATATGCAGGATGGTTCCCAGACCCAAGCTGGCACCACTTCAAAGTCGGGCTGGTTTGACAGTGCCAAGTGGCTCCTGCAAACTGACGTCCAGAATCAGGACGGATGAGTTTGGTTTGTCCGGGAAAAGGCCTGAAGTTTGTCTTCAAACCCTGTGGCCTAATTGGCCGGCTGGCTCCTGGAATTCCATGATGTGCAGGATGGTTCCCAGACCCAAGCTGGCACTGCTTCAAAGTCGCAGTGGTTTAACAGTGCTATGTGGCTCCTGCCATCTGCCCTCCTGAAGCAGGCCCAGTGCTTTTTTTTTTCCAGGGAAAAAGGCCAAGGTTGGTGTTCAGGGCCTGTGGCCTGGAGTGCCAGGCTGGCTCCTGGAATTCCATGATATGCAGGATGGTTCCCAGACCCAAGCTGGCCGCAGTCCCAAGTGTGGCTTCTTTGACAGTGCCAAGTGGCTGCTGCAATCTGCCGTCCTGTACCGGGCCAGGTGAGTTTGGTTTGCCAGGGAAAAGGGTCGAGGTTTGTGTCTGGTGGCCTGTGGCTGGAAGTGGCTGGCTGCCTCCTGAAGTTCTGCGATATGCAGGATGGTTCCCAGACCCAAGCTGGCACCACTTCAAAGTTGGGCTGGTTTGACAGTGCCAAGTGGCTGCTGCAACCTGATGTCCAGTACCGGGCCAGGTGAAATTGGTTTGTCCGGGAAAAGGGCCGAGGTTGCTCTTCAAACCCTGTGGCCTAATTTGCCGGCTGGCTCCTGAAATTCCATGATATGCAGGATGGTTCCCAGACCCAAGCAGGCACCAGTGCCAAGGCAGGCTGGTTTAACAGTACCAAGTGGCTCCTGCAATCTCCCATCTAGAACCAGGCCAGGTGAGGTTTTTTTGCCAGGGAAAAGGGCCGAGGTTGGTGTTCACAGCCTGTGGTCTGGAGGGGCAGCCTGGCTCCTGAAATTCCATGATTCGCAGGATTATTCCCAGACCCAAGCTGGCACCACTTGAAAGTTGGGCTGGTTTGACAGTGCCAAGTGGCTCCTGTACCTTGCTGTCCAGTACCGGGCCAGGTGAGTTTGGTTTGTGCGGGAAAAAGGCTGAGGTTTGTCTTCAAACCCTGTGGCCTAATTGGCCGGCTGGCTCCTGGAATTCCATGATATGCAGGATGGTTCCCAGACCCAAGCTGGTCGCAGTCCCAAGTGTGGCTTCTTTGACAGTGCCAAGTGGCTCCTGCAATCTGCCGTCCTGTACCGGGCCAGGTGAGTTTGGTTTGCCAGGGAAAAGGGCCGAGGTTTGTGTCTGGTGGCCTGTGGCTGGAAGTGGCTGGCTGCCTCCTGAAGTTCTGCGATATGCAGGATGGTTCCCAGACCCAAGCTGGCACCACTTCAAAGTCGCACTGGTTTAACAGTGATATGTGGCTCCTGCAATCTGCCCCCCTGAAGCAGGCCCAGTGCTTTTTTTTTTCCCAGGGAAAAGGCCCGAGGTCTGTGTTCGTGGCCTTGTGGCCTGGAGTGGCAGGCTGGCTCCTGAAATTGCATGGCACGCAGGATGGTTCCCCGGCCCAAGCTGGCACCAGTCCCAAGTTTGGCTGCTTTGACAGTGCCAAGGGGCTCCTACATTCTCCCATCTAGAACTAGGCAAGGTGAGGGGTTTTTTTCCCAGGGAAAAGGGCGGAGGTTGGTGTTCACGGCCTGTGGTCAGGAGTGCCAGGCTGGCTCCTGAAATTCCATGATTCGCAGGATTGTTCCCAGACCCAAGCTGGCACCACTTCAAAGTCGGGCTGGTTTGACAGTGCCAAGTGGCTCCTGCAAACTGACGTCCAGAATCAGGATGGGTGACTTTGGTTTCTGCGGGAAAAGGCCTGAAGTTTGTCTTCAAACCCTGTGGCCTAATTGGCCGGCTGGCTCCTGGAATTCCATGATATGCAGGATGGTTCCCAGACCCAAGCTGGCACCACTTCAAAGTCGGGCTGGTTTGACAGTGCCAAGTGGCTCCTGCAAACTGACGTCCAGAATCAGGACGGATGAGTTTGGTTTGTCCGGGAAAAGGCCTGAAGTTTGTCTTCAAACCCTGTGGCCTAATTGGCCGGCTGGCTCCTGGAATTCCATGATATGCAGGATGGTTCCCAGACCAAAGCTGGCACCACTTCAAAGTCGGGCTGGTTTGACAGTGCCAAGTGGCTCCTGCAAACTGACGTCCAGAACCAGGACCGTGAGTTTGGTTTCTGCGGGAAAAGGCCTGAAGTTTGTCTTCAAACCCTGTGCCCTAATTGGCCAGCTGGCTCCTGGAATTCCATGATATGCAGGATGGTTCCCAGACCCAAGCTGGCACCGCTTCAAAGTCGCAGTGGTTTAACAGTGCTATGTGGCTCCTGCCATCTGCCCTCCTGAAGCAGGCCCAGTGCTTTTTTTTTTCCAGGGAAAAAGGCCAAGGTTGGTGTTCAGGGCCTGTGGCCTGGAGTGCCAGGCTGGCTCCTGGAATTCCATGATATGCAGGATGGTTCCCAGACCCAAGCTGGCCGCAGTCCCAAGTTTGGCTTCTTTGACAGTGCCAAGTGGCTGCTGCAATCTGCCGTCCTGTACCGGGCCAGGTGACTTTGGTTTGCCAGGGAAAAGGGTCGAGGTTTGTGTCTGGTGGCCTGTGGCTGGAAGTGGCTGGCTGCCTCCTGAAGTTCTGCGATATGCAGGATGGTTCCCAGACCCAAGCTGGCACCACTTCAAAGTTGGGCTGGTTTGACAGTGCCAAGTGGCTGCTGCAACCTGATGTCCAGTACCGGGCCAGGTGAAATTGGTTTGTCCGGGAAAAGGGCCGAGGTTGCTCTTCAAACCCTATGGCCTAATTTGCCGGCTGGCTCCTGAAATTCCATGATATGCAGGATGGTTCCCAGACCCAAGCAGGCACCAGTGCCAAGGCAGGCTGGTTTAACAGTACCAAGTGGCTCCTGCAATCTCCCATCTAGAACCAGGCCAGGTGAGGTTTTTTTGCCAGGGAAAAGGGCCGAGGTTGGTGTTCACAGCCTGTGGTCTGGAGGGGCAGCCTGGCTCCTGAAATTCCATGATTCGCAGGATTATTCCCAGACCCAAGCTGGCACCACTTGAAAGTTGGGCTGGTTTGACAGTGCCAAGTGGCTCCTGTACCTTGCTGTCCAGTACCGGGCCAGGTGAGTTTGGTTTGTGCGGGAAAAAGGCTGAGGTTTGTCTTCAAACCCTGTGGCCTAATTGGCCGGCTGGCTCCTGGAATTCCATGATATGCAGGATGGTTCCCAGACCCAAGCTGGTCGCAGTCCCAAGTGTGGCTTCTTTGACAGTGCCAAGTGGCTCCTGCAATCTGCCGTCCTGTACCGGGCCAGGTGAGTTTGGTTTGCCAGGGAAAAGGGCCGAGGTTTGTGTCTGGTGGCCTGTGGCTGGAAGTGGCTGGCTGCCTCCTGAAGTTCTGCGATATGCAGGATGGTTCCCAGACCCAAGCTGGCACCACTTCAAAGTCGCACTGGTTTAACAGTGATATGTGGCTCCTGCAATCTGCCCCCCTGAAGCAGGCCCAGTGCTTTTTTTTTTTCCCAGGGAAAAGGCCCGAGGTCTGTGTTCGTGGCCTTGTGGCCTGGAGTGGCAGGCTGGCTCCTGAAATTGCATGGCACGCAGGATGGTTCCCCGGCCCAAGCTGGCACCAGTCCCAAGTTTGGCTGCTTTGACAGTGCCAAGGGGCTCCTACATTCTCCCATCTAGAACTAGGCAAGGTGAGGGGTTTTTTTCCCAGGGAAAAGGGCAGAGGTTGGTGTTCACGGTCTGTGGTCAGGAGTGCCAGGCTGGCTCCTGAAATTCCATGATTCGCAGGATTGTTCCCAGACCCAAGCTGGCACCACTTCAAAGTCGGGCTGGTTTGACAGTGCCAAGTGGCTCCTGCAAACTGACGTCCAGAATCAGGATGGGTGACTTTGGTTTCTGCGGGAAAAGGCCTGAAGTTTGTCTTCAAACCCTGTGGCCTAATTGGCCGGCTGGCTCCTGGAATTCCATGATATGCAGGATGGTTCCCAGACCCAAGCTGGCACCACTTCAAAGTCGGGCTGGTTTGACAGTGCCAAGTGGCTCCTGCAAACTGACGTCCAGAATCAGGACGGATGAGTTTGGTTTGTCCGGGAAAAGGCCTGAAGTTTGTCTTCAAACCCTGTGGCCTAATTGGCCGGCTGGCTCCTGGAATTCCATGATATGCAGGATGGTTCCCAGACCAAAGCTGGCACCACTTCAAAGTCGGGCTGGTTTGACAGTGCCAAGTGGCTCCTGCAAACTGACGTCCAGAACCAGGACCGTGAGTTTGGTTTCTGCGGGAAAAGGCCTGAAGTTTGTCTTCAAACCCTGTGCCCTAATTGGCCAGCTGGCTCCTGGAATTCCATGATATGCAGGATGGTTCCCAGACCCAAGCTGGCACCGCTTCAAAGTCGCAGTTGTTTAACAGTGCTATGTGGCTCCTGCCATCTGCCCTCCTGAAGCAGGCCCAGTGCTTTTTTTTTTCCAGGGAAAAAGGCCAAGGTTGGTGTTCAGGGCCTGTGGCCTGGAGTGCCAGGCTGGCTCCTGGAATTCCATGATATGCAGGATGGTTCCCAGACCCAAGCTGGCCGCAGTCCCAAGTGTGGCTTCTTTGACAGTGCCAAGTGGCTGCTGCAATCTGCCGTCCTGTACCGGGCCAGGTGAGTTTGGTTTGCCAGGGAAAAGGGTCGAGGTTTGTGTCTGGTGGCCTGTGGCTGGAAGTGGCTGGCTGCCTCCTGAAGTTGTGCGATATGCAGGATGGTTCCCAGACCCAAGCTGGCACCACTTCAAAGTTGGGCTGGTTTGACAGTGCCAAGTGGCTGCTGCAACCTGATGTCCAGTACCGGGCCAGGTGGAATTGGTTTGTCCGGGAAAAGGGCCGAGGTTGCTCTTCAAACCCTGTGGCCTAATTTGCCGGCTGGCTCCTGAAATTCCATGATATGCAGGATGGTTCCCAGACCCAAGCAGGCACCAGTGCCAAGGCAGGCTGGTTTAACAGTACCAAGTGGCTCCTGCAATCTCCCATCTAGAACCAGGCCAGGTGAGGTTTTTTTGCCAGGGAAAAGGGCCGAGGTTGGTGTTCACAGCCTGTGGTCTGGAGGGGCAGCCTGGCTCCTGAAATTCCATGATTCGCAGGATTATTCCCAGACCCAAGCTGGCACCACTTGAAAGTTGGGCTGGTTTGACAGTGCCAAGTGGCTCCTGTACCTTGCTGTCCAGTACCGGGCCAGGTGAGTTTGGTTTGTGCGGGAAAAAGGCTGAGGTTTGTCTTCAAACCCTGTGGCCTAATTGGCCGGCTGGCTCCTGGAATTCCATGATATGCAGGATGGTTCCCAGACCCAAGCTGGTCGCAGTCCCAAGTGTGGCTTCTTTGACAGTGCCAAGTGGCTCCTGCAATCTGCCATCCTGTACCGGGCCAGGTGAGTTTGGTTTGCCAGGGAAAAGGGCCGAGGTTTGTGTCTGGTGGCCTGTGGCTGGAAGTGGCTGGCTGCCTCCTGAAGTTCTGCGATATGCAGGATGGTTCCCAGACCCAAGCTGGCACCACTTCAAAGTCGCACTGGTTTAACAGTGATATGTGGCTCCTGCAATCTGCCCCCCTGAAGCAGGCCCAGTGCTTTTTTTTTTTTCCCAGGGAAAAGGCCCGAGGTCTGTGTTCGTGGCCTTGTGGCCTGGAGTGGCAGGCTGGCTCCTGAAATTGCATGGCACGCAGGATGGTTCCCCGGCCCAAGCTGGCACCAGTCCCAAGTTTGGCTGCTTTGACAGTGCCAAGGGGCTCCTACATTCTCCCATCTAGAACTAGGCAAGGTGAGGGGTTTTTTTCCCAGGGAAAAGGGCGGAGGTTGGTGTTCACGGCCTGTGGTCAGGAGTGCCAGGCTGGCTCCTGAAATTCCATGATTCGCAGGATTGTTCCCAGACCCAAGCTGGCACCACTTCAAAGTCGGGCTGGTTTGACAGTGCCAAGTGGCTCCTGCAAACTGACGTCCAGAATCAGGACAGGTGAGTTTGGTTTCTGCGGGAAAAGGCCTGAAGTTTGTCTTCAAACCCTGTGGCCTAATTGGCCGGCTGGCTCCTGGAATTCCATGATATGCAGGATGGTTCCCAGACCCAAGCTGGCACCACTTCAAAGTCGGGCTGGTTTGACAGTGCCAAGTGGCTCCTGCAAACTGACGTCCAGAATCAGGACGGATGAGTTTGGTTTGTCCGGGAAAAGGCCTGAAGTTTGTCTTCAAACCCTGTGGCCTAATTGGCCGGCTGGCTCCTGGAATTCCATGATGTGCAGGATGGTTCCCAGACCCAAGCTGGCACCACTTCAAAGTCGGGCTGGTTTGACAGTGCCAAGTGGCTCCTGCAAACTGACGTCCAGAACCAGGACCGTGAGTTTGGTTTCTGCGGGAAAAGGCCTGAAGTTTGTCTTCAAACCCTGTGCCCTAATTGGCCAGCTGGCTCCTGGAATTCCATTATATGCAGCATGGTTCCCAGACCCAAGCTGGCACCGCTTCAAAGTCGCAGTGGTTTAACAGTGCTATGTGGCTCCTGCCATCTGCCCTCCTGAAGCAGGCCCAGTGCTTTTTTTTTTCCAGGGAAAAAGGCCAAGGTTGGTGTTCAGGGCCTGTGGCCTGGAGTGCCAGGCTGGCTCCTGGAATTCCATGATATGCAGGATGGTTCCCAGACCCAAGCTGGCCGCAGTCCCAAGTGTGGCTTCTTTGACAGTGCCAAGTGGCTGCTGCAATCTGCCGTCCTGTACCGGGCCAGGTGAGTTTGGTTTGCCAGGGAAAAGGGTCGAGGTTTGTGTCTGGTGGCCTGTGGCTGGAAGTGGCTGGCTGCCTCCTGAAGTTCTGCGATATGCAGGATGGTTCCCAGACCCAAGCTGGCACCACTTCAAAGTTGGGCTGGTTTGACAGTGCCAAGTGGCTGCTGCAACCTGATGTCCAGTACCGGGCCAGGTGAAATTGGTTTGTCCGGGAAAAGGGCCGAGGTTGCTCTTCAAACCCTGTGGCCTAATTTGCCGGCTGGCTCCTGAAATTCCATGATATGCAGGATGGTTCCCAGACCCAAGCAGGCACCAGTGCCAAGGCAGGCTGGTTTAACAGTACCAAGTGGCTCCTGCAATCTCCCATCTAGAACCAGGCCAGGTGAGGTTTTTTTTGCCAGGGAAAAGGGCCGAGGTTGGTGTTCACAGCCTGTGGTCTGGAGGGGCAGCCTGGCTCCTGAAATTCCATGATTCGCAGGATTATTCCCAGACCCAAGCTGGCACCACTTGAAAGTTGGCTGGTTTGACAGTGCCAAGTGGCTCCTGTACCTTGCTGTCCAGTACCGGGCCAGGTTGAGTTTGGTTTGTGCGGGAAAAAGGCTGAGGTTTGTCTTCAAACCCTGTGGCCTAATTGGCCGGCTGGCTCCTGGAATTCCATGATATGCAGGATGGTTCCCAGACCCAAGCTGGTCGCAGTCCCAAGTGTGGCTTCTTTGACAGTGCCAAGTGGCTCCTGCAATCTGCCGGTCCTGTACCGGGCCAGGTGAGTTTGGTTTGCCAGGGAAAAGGGCCGAGGTTTGTGTCTGGTGGCCTGTGGCTGGAAGTGGCTGGCTGCCTCCTGAAGTTCTGCGATATGCAGGATGGTTCCCAGACCCAAGCTGGCACCACTTCAAAGTCGCACTGGTTTAACAGTGATATGTGGCTCCTGCAATCTGCCCCCCTGAAGCAGGCCCAAGTGCTTTTTTTTTTTCCCAGGGAAAAGGCCCGAGGTCTGTGTTCGTGGCCTTGTGGCCTGGAGTGGCAGGCTGGCTCCTGAAATTGCATGGCACGCAGGATGGTTCCCGGCCCAAGCTGGCACCAGTCCCAAGTTTGGCTGCTTTGACAGTGCCAAGGGGCTCCTACATTTCTCCCATCTAGAACTAGGCAAGGTGAGGGGTTTTTTGTTCCCAGGGAAAAGGGCGGAGGTTGGTGTTCACGGCCTGTGGTCAGGAGTGCCAGGCTGGCTCCTGAAATTCCATGATTCGCAGGATTGTTCCCAGACCCAAGCTGGCACCACTTCAAAGTCGGGCTGGTTTGACAGTGCCAAGTGGCTCCTGCAAACTGACGTCCAGAATCAGGACAGGTGAGTTTGGTTTCTGCGGGAAAAGGCCTGAAGTTTGTCTTCAAACCCTGTGGCCTAATTGGCCGGCTGGCTCCTGGAATTCCATGATATGCAGGATGGTTCCCAGACCCAAGCTGGCACCACTTCAAAGTCGGGCTGGTTTGACAGTGCCAAGTGGCTCCTGCAAACTGACGTCCAGAATCAGGACGGATGAGTTTGGTTTGTCCGGCGAAAAGGCCTGAAGTTTGTCTTCAAACCCTGTGGCCTAATTGGCCGGCTGGCTCCTGGATTCCATGATGTGCAGGATGGTTCCCAGACCCAAGCTGGCACCACTTCAAAGTCGGGCTGGTTTGACAGTGCCAAGTGGCTCCTGCAAACTGACGTCCAGAACCAGGACCGTGAGTTTGGTTTCTGCGGGAAAAGGCCTGAAGTTTGTCTTCAAACCCTGTGCCCTAATTGGCCAGCCTGGCTCCTGGAATTCATGATATGCAGGATGGTTCCCAGACCCAAGCTGGCACCGCTTCAAAGTCGCAGTGGTTTAACAGTGCTATGTGGCTCCTGCCATCTGCCCTCCTGAAGCAGGCCCAGTGCTTTTTTTTTTTCCAGGGAAAAAGGCCAAGGTTGGTGTTCAGGGCCTGTGGCCTGGAGTGCCAGGCTGGCTCCTGGAATTCCATGATATGCAGGATGGTTCCCAGACCCAAGCTGGCCGCAGTCCCAAGTGTGGCTTCTTTGACAGTGCCAAGTGGCTGCTGCAATCTGCCGTCCTGTACCGGGCCAGGTGAGTTTGGTTTGCCAGGGAAAAGGGTCGAGGTTTGTGTCTGGTGGCCTGTGGCTGGAAGTGGCTGGCTGCCTCCTGAAGTTCTGCGATATGCAGGATGGTTCCCAGACCCAAGCTGGCACCACTTCAAAGTTGGGCTGGTTTGACAGTGCCAAGTGGCTGCTGCAACCTGATGTCCAGTACCGGGCCAGGTGAAATTGGTTTGTCCGGGAAAAGGGCCGAGGTTGCTCTTCAAACCCTGTGGCCTAATTTGCCGGCTGGCTCCTGAAATTCCATGATATGCAGGATGGTTCCCAGACCCAAGCAGGCACCAGTGCCAAGGCAGGCTGGTTTAACAGTACCAAGTGGCTCCTGCAATCTCCCATCTAGAACCAGGCCAGGTGAGGTTTTTTTTGCCAGGGAAAAGGGCCGAGGTTGGTGTTCACAGCCTGTGGTCTGGAGGGGCAGCCTGGCTCCTGAAATTCCATGATTCGCAGGATTATTCCCAGACCCAAGCTGGCACCACTTGAAAGTTGGGCTGGTTTGACAGTGCCAAGTGGCTCCTGTACCTTGCTGTCCAGTACCGGGCCAGGTGAGTTTGGTTTGTGCGGGAAAAAGGCTGAGGTTTGTCTTCAAACCCTGTGCCCTAATTGGCCGGCTGGCTCCTGGAATTCCATGATATGTCAGGATGGTTCCCAGACCCAAGCTGGTCGCAGTCCCAAGTGTGGCTTCTTTGACAGTGCCAAGTGGCTCCTGCAATCTGCCGTCCTGTACCGGGCCAGGTGAGTTTGGTTTGCCAGGGAAAAGGGCCGAGGTTTGTGTCTGGTGGCCTGTGGCTGGAAGTGGCTGGCTGCCTCCTGAAGTTCTGCGATATGCAGGATGGTTCCCAGACCCAAGCTGGCACCACTTCAAAGTCGCACTGGTTTAACAGTGATATGTGGCTCCTGCAATCTGCCCCCCTGAAGCAGGCCCAGTGCTTTTTTTTTTCCCAGGGAAAAGGCCCGAGGTCTGTGTTCGTGGCCTTGTGGCCTGGAGTGGCAGGCTGGCTCCTGAAATTGCATGGCACGCAGGATGGTTCCCCGGCCCAAGCTGGCACCAGTCCCAAGTTTGGCTGCTTTGACAGTGCCAAGGGGCTCCTACATTCTCCCATCTAGAACTAGGCAAGGTGAGGGTTGTTTTTTCCCAGGGAGGAAAAGGCGGAGGTTGGTGTTCACGGCCTGTGGTCAGGAGTGCCAGGCTGGCTCCTGAAATTCCATGATTCGCAGGATTGTTCCCAGACCCAAGCTGGCACCACTTCAAAGTCGGGCTGGTGGTTTGACAGTGCCAAGTGGCTCCTGCAAACTGACGTCCAGAATCAGGATGGGTGACTTTGGTTTCTGCGGGAAAAGGCCTGAAGTTTGTCTTAAACCCTGGGAAAAGGCCCTGTAGTTTGTCTTAAACCCTGTGCCCCAAATTTGGCCGGCTGGCTCCTGGGAATTCCATTATATGCAGGATGGTTCCCAGACCCAAGCTTGCACCGCTTCAAAGTCCACAGTGGTTTAACAGTGCTATGTGGGCTCCTGCCATCTGCCCTCCTGAAGCAGGGCCCAGTGCTTTTTTTTTTCCAGGGAAAAAAGGCCAAGGTTTGGTGTTCAGGGCCTGTGGCCTGGAGTGCCAGGCTGGCTCCCTGGAATTCCATGATATGCAGGATGGTTCCCAGACCCAAGCTGGCCGCAGTCCCAAGTGTGGCTTCTTTGACAGTGCCAAGTGGGCTCCTGCAATCTGCCGTCCTGTACCGGGCCAGGTGACTTTGGTTTGCCAGGGAAAAGGGTCGAGGTTTGTGTCTGGTGGCCTGTGGCTGGAAGTGGCCGGCTGCCTCCTGAAGTTCTGCGATATGCAGGATGGTTCCCAGACCAAGTGGCACCACTTCAAAGTCGGGCTGGTTTGACAGTGCCAAGTGGCTCCTGCAACCTGACGTCCAGAAATCAGGACGGATGAGTTTGGTTTGTCCGGGAAAAGGGCTGAAGTTTGTCTTCAAACCCTGTGGCCTTAATTGGCCGGCTGGCTCCTGGATTTCCATGAATATGCAGATGGTTCCCAGACCCAAGCTGGCACCACTTCAAAGTCGGGCTGGTTTGACAGTGCCAAGTGGCTCCTGCAAAACTGACGTCCAGAATCAGGATGGGTGACTTTGGGTTTCTGCGGGAAAAGGCCTGAAGTTTGTCTTCAAAACCCCTGTGGCCTAATTGGCCGGCTGGCTCCTGGAATTCCATGATATGCAGGATGGTTCCCCAGACCCAAGCTGGCAACCCACTTCAAAGTCGGGCTGGTTTGACAGTGCCAAGTGGCTCTGCAACCTGACGTCCAGAATCAGGAGGGATGGAGTTTGGTTTGTCCGGCGAAAAGGCCTGAAGTTTGTCTTCAAACCTGTGCCCCAATTGGCCGGCTGGCTCCTGGAATTCCATGATATGCAGGATGGTTCCCAGACCAAAGCTGGCACACTTCAAAGTCGGGCTGTTTTGACAGTGCCAAGTGGGCTCCTGCAAAACTGACGTCCAGAACCAGGACCGTGAGTTTGGTTTCTGCGGGAGAAAAATGCCTGAAGTTTGTCTTCAAACCCTGTGCCCCAATTGGCGGCTGGCTCCTGGAATTTCCATGATATGCAGGATGGTTCCCAGACCCCAGCTGGCACCACTTCAAAGTCTGGCTGGTTTGACAGTGCCAAGTGGCTCCTGAAAACTGACGTCCAGAATCCGGATGGGTGACTTTGGTTTCTGCGGGAAAAGGCCTGAAGTTTGTCTTCAAACCCTGTGGCCTAATTGGCCGGCTGGCTCCTGGAATTCCATGATATGCAGGATGGTTCCCAGACCCAAGCTGGAACCACTTCAAAGTCGCAGTGGTTTAACAGTGCTATGTGGCTCCTGCCATCATGCCCTCCTGAAGCAGGCCCCAGTGCTTTTTTTTTTCAGGGAAAAAGGCCAAGGTTGGTGTTCAGGGCCTGTGGCCTGGAGTGCCAGCTGGCTCCTGGAAATTCCATGATATGCAGGATGGTTCCCAGACCCAAGCCTGCCGCAGTCCCAAGTGTGGCTTCTTTGACAGTGCCAAGTGGCTGCTGCAAATCTGCCGTCCTGTACCGGCGCCAGGTGAGTTTGGTTTGCCAGGGAAATGGGTCGAGGTTTGTGTCTGGTGGCCTGTGGCTGGAAGTGGCTGGCTGCCTCCTGAAGTTCTGCGATATGCAGGATGGTTCCCAGACCCAAGCTGGCACCACTTCAAGTTGGGCTGGTTTGACAGTGCCAAGTGGCATGCTGCAACCTGATGTCCAGTACCGGGCCAGGTGAAATTGGTTTGTCCGGGAAAAGGGCCGAGGTTGCTCTTCAAACCCTGTGGCCTAATTTGCCGGCTGGCTCCTGAAAATTCCATGATATGCCAGGATGGTTCCCAGACCCAAGCAGGCACCAGTGCCAAGGCAGGCTGGTTTAACAGTACCAAGTGGCTCCTGCAATTCTCCCATCTAGAACCAGGCCAGGTGAGGTTTTTTTGCCAGGGAAAAGGGCCGAGGTTGGTGTTCACAGCCTGGTGGTCTGGAGGGGCAGCCTGGTGCTCCTGAAATTCCATTGATTCCCTTGCTGTCCAGTACCGGGCCAGGTGAGTTTGGTTTGTGCGAGAAAAAGGCTGAGGTTTGTCTTCAAACCCTGTGGCCTAATTGGCCGGCTGGCTCCTGGAATTCCATGATATGCAGGATGGTTCCCAGACCCAAGCTGGTCGCAGACCCAAGTGTGGCTTCTTTGACAGTGCCAAGTGGCTCCTGCAATCTGCCGTCCTGTACCGGGCCAGGTGAGTTTGGTTTGCCAGGGAAAAGGGCCGAGGTTTGTGTCTGGTGGCCTGTGGCTGGAAGTGGCTGGCTGCCTCCTGAAGTTCTGCGATATGCAGGATGGTTCCCAGACCCAAGCTGGCACCACTTCAAAGTCGGGCTGGTTTGACAGTGCCAAGTGGCTCCTGCAAACTGACGTCCAGAACCAGGACCGTGAGTTTGGTTTCTGCGGGAAAAGGCCTGAAGTTTGTCTTCAAACCCTGTGGCCTAATTGGCCGGCTGGCTCCTGGAATTCCATGATATGCAGGATGGTTCCCAGACCCAAGCTGGCACCACTTCAAAGTCGGGCTGGTTTGACAGTGCCAAGTGGCTCCTGCAAACTGACGTCCAGAATCAGGATGGGTGACTTTGGTTTCTGCGGGAAAAGGCCTGAAGTTTTTCTTCAAACCCTGTGCCCTAATTGGCCAGCTGGCTCCTGGAATTCCATGATATGCAGGATGGTTCCCAGACCCAAGCTGGCACCGCTTCAAAGTCGCAGTGGTTTAACAGTGCTATGTGGCTCCTGCCATCTGCCCTCCTGAAGCAGGCCCAGTGCTTTTTTTTTTCCAGGGAAAAAGGCCAAGGTTGGTGTTCAGGGCCTGTGGCCTGGAGTGCCAGGCTGGCTCCTGGAATTCCATGATATGCAGGATGGTTCCCAGACCCAAGCTGGCCGCAGTCCCAAGTGTGGCTTCTTTGACAGTGCCAAGTGGCTGCTGCAATCTGCCGTCCTGTACCGGGCCAGGTGAGTTTGGTTTGCCAGGGAAAAGGGTCGAGGTTTGTGTCTGGTGGCCTGTGGCTGGAAGTGGCTGGCTGCCTCCTGAAGTTCTGGGATATGCAGGATGGTTCCCAGACCCAAGCTGGCACCACTTCAAAGTCGCACTGGTTTAACAGTGATATGTGGCTCCTGCAATCTGGCCCCCTGAAGCAGGTCCAGTGCTTTTTTTTTTCCCAGGGAAAAGGGCCGAGGTCTGTGTTCGTGGCCTTGTGGCCTGGAGTGGCAGGCTGGCTCCTGAAATTGCATGGCACGCAGGATGGTTCCCCAGCCCAAGCTGGCACCAGTCCCAAGTTTGGCTGCTTTGACAGTGCCAAGGGGCTCCTACATTCTCCCATCTAGAACTAGGCAAGGTGAGGGGTTTTTTTCCCAGGGAAAAGGGCGGAGGTTGGTGTTCACGGCCTGTGGTCAGGAGTGCCAGGCTGGCTCCTGAAATTCCATGATTCGCAGGATTGTTCCCAGACCCAAGCTGGCACCACTTCAAAGTCGGGCTGGTTTGACAGTGCCAAGTGGCTCCTGCAAACTGACGTCCAGAATCAGGATGGGTGACTTTGGTTTCTGCGGGAAAAGGCCTGAAGTTTGTCTTAAACCCTGTGCCCCAATTGGCCGGCTGGCTCCTGGAATTCCATGATATGCAGGATGGTTCCCAGACCCAAGCTTGCACCGCTTCAAAGTCACAGTGGTTTAACAGTGCTATGTGGCTCCTGCCATCTGCCCTCCTGAAGCAGGCCCAGTGCTTTTTTTTTTCCAGGGAAAAAGGCCAAGGTTGGTGTTCAGGGCCTGTGGCCTGGAGTGCCAGGCTGGCTCCTGGAATTCCATGATATGCAGGATGGTTCCCAGACCCAAGCTGGCCGCAGTCCCAAGTGTGGCTTCTTTGACAGTGCCAAGTGGCTGCTGCAATCTGCCGTCCTGTACCGGGCCAGGTGACTTTGGTTTGCCAGGGAAAAGGGTCGAGGTTTGTGTCTGGTGGCCTGTGGCTGGAAGTGGCTGGCTGCCTCCTGAAGTTCTGCGATATGCAGGATGGTTCCCAGACCCAAGCTGGCACCACTTCAAAGTCGGGCTGGTTTGACAGTGCCAAGTGGCTCCTGCAACCTGACGTCCAGAATCAGGACGGATGAGTTTGGTTTGTCCGGGAAAAGGGCTGAAGTTTGTCTTCAAACCCTGTGGCCTAATTGGCCGGCTGGCTCCTGGATTTCCATGATATGCAGGATGGTTCCCAGACCCAAGCTGGCACCACTTCAAAGTCGGGCTGGTTTGACAGTGCCAAGTGGCTCCTGCAAACTGACGTCCAGAATCAGGATGGGTGACTTTGGTTTCTGCAGGAAAAGGCCTGAAGTTTGTCTTCAAACCCTGTGGCCTAATTGGCCGGCTGGCTTCTGGAATTCCATGATATGCAGGATGGTTCCCAGACCCAAGCTGGCACCACTTCAAAGTCGGGCTGGTTTGACAGTGCCAAGTGGCTCCTGCAAACTGACGTCCAGAACCAGGATGGGTGACTTTGGTTTCTGCGGGAAAAGGCCTGAAGTTTGTCTTCAAACCCTGTGGCCTAATTGGCCGGCTGGCTCCTGGAATTCCATGATATGCAGGATGGTTCCCAGACCAAAGCTGGCACCACTTCAAAGTCGGGCTGGTTTGACAGTGCCAAGTGGCTCCTGCAAACTGACGTCCAGAATCAGGATGGGTGACTTTGGTTTCTGCGGGAAAAGGCCTGAAGTTTGTCTTCAAACCCTGTGCCCCAATTGGCCGGCTGGCTCCTGGAATTCCATGATATGCAGGATGGTTCCCAGACCCAAGCTGGCACCACTTCAAAGTCTGGCTGGTTTGACAGTGTCAAGTGGCTCCTGAAAACTGACGTCCAGAATCCGGATGGGTGACTTTGGTTTCTGCGGGAAAAGGCCTGAAGTTTGTCTTCAAACCCTGTGCCCTAATTGGCCGGCTGGCTCCTGGAATTCCATGATATGCAGGATGGTTCCCAGACCCAAGCTGGAACCACTTCAAAGTCGCAGTGGTTTAACAGTGCTATGTGGCTCCTGCCATCTGCCCTCCTGAAGCAGGCCCAGTCCTTTTTTTTTTCCAGGGAAAAAGGCCAAGGTTGGTGTTCAGGGCCTGTGGCCTGGAGTGCCAGGCTGGCTCCTGGAATTCCATGATATGCAGGATGGTTCCCAGACCCAAGCCTGCCGCAGTCCCAAGTGTGGCTTCTTTGACAGTGCCAAGTGGCTGCTGCAATCTGCCGTCCTGTACCGGGCCAGGTGAGTTTGGTTTGCCAGGGAAATGGGTCGAGGTTTGTGTCTGGTGGCCTGTGGCTGGAAGTGGCTGGCTGCCTCCTGAAGTTCTGCGATATGCAGGATGGTTCCCAGACCCAAGCTGGCACCACTTCAAAGTTGGGCTGGTTTGACAGTGCCAAGTGGCTGCTGCAACCTGATGTCCAGTACCGGGCCAGGTGAAATTGGCTTGTCCGGGAAAAGGGCCGAGGTTGCTCTTCAAACCCTGTGGCCTAATTTGCCGGCTGGCTCCTGAAATTCCATGATATGCAGGATGGTTCCCAGACCCAAGCAGGCACCAGTGCCAAGGCAGGCTGGTTTAACAGTACCAAGTGGCTCCTGCAATCTCCCATCTAGAACCAGGCCAGGTGAGGTTTTTTTGCCAGGGAAAAGGGCCGAGGTTGGTGTTCACAGCCTGTGGTCTGGAGGGGCAGCCTGGCTCCTGAAATTCCATGATTCGCAGGATTATTCCCAGACCCAAGCTGGCACCACTTGAAAGTTGGGCTGGTTTGACAGTGCCAAGTGGCTCCTGTACCTTGCTGTCCAGTACCGGGCCAGGTGAGTTTGGTTTGTGCGAGAAAAAGGCTGAGGTTTGTCTTCAAACCCTGTGGCCTAATTGGCCGGCTGGCTCCTGGAATTCCATGATATGCAGGATGGTTCCCAGACCCAAGCTGGTCGCAGACCCAAGTGTGGCTTCTTTGACAGTGCCAAGTGGCTCCTGCAATCTGCCGTCCTGTACCGGGCCAGGTGAGTTTGGTTTGCCAGGGAAAAGGGCCGAGGTTTGTGTCTGGTGGCCTGTGGCTGGAAGTGGCTGGCTGCCTCCTGAAGTTCTGCGATATGCAGGATTGTTCCCAGACCCAAGCTGGCACCACTTCAAAGTCGGGCTGGTTTGACAGTGCCAAGTGGCTCCTGCAAACTGACGTCCAGAATCAGGATGGGTGACTTTGGTTTCTGCGGGAAAAGGCCTGAAGTTTGTCTTAAACCCTGTGCCCCAATTGGCCGGCTGGCTCCTGGAATTCCATGATATGCAGGATGGTTCCCAGACCCAAGCTTGCACCGCTTCAAAGTCACAGTGGTTTAACAGTGCTATGTGGCTCCTGCCATCTGCCCTCCTGAAGCAGGCCCAGTGCTTTTTTTTTTCCAGGGAAAAAGGCCAAGGTTGGTGTTCAGGGCCTGTGGCCTGGAGTGCCAGGCTGGCTCCTGGAATTCCATGATATGCAGGATGGTTCCCAGACCCAAGCTGGCCGCAGTCCCAAGTGTGGCTTCTTTGACAGTGCCAAGTGGCTCCTGCAATCTGCCGTCCTGTACCGGGCCAGGTGACTTTGGTTTGCCAGGGAAAAGGGTCGAGGTTTGTGTCTGGTGGCCTGTGGCTGGAAGTGGCTGGCTGCCTCCTGAAGTTCTGCGATATGCAGGATGGTTCCCAGACCCAAGCTGGCACCACTTCAAAGTCGGGCTGGTTTGACAGTGCCAAGTGGCTCCTGCAACCTGACGTCCAGAATCAGGACGGATGAGTTTGGTTTGTCCGGGAAAAGGGCTGAAGTTTGTCTTCAAACCCTGTGGCCTAATTGGCCGGCTGGCTCCTGGATTTCCATGATATGCAGGATGGTTCCCAGACCCAAGCTGGCACCACTTCAAAGTCGGGCTGGTTTGACAGTGCCAAGTGGCTCCTGCAAACTGACGTCCAGAATCAGGATGGGTGACTTTGGTTTCTGCAGGAAAAGGCCTGAAGTTTGTCTTCAAACCCTCTGCCCCAATTGGCCGGCTGGCTCCTGGAATTCCATGATATGCAGGATGGTTCCCAGACCAAAGCTGGCACCACTTCAAAGTCGGGCTGGTTTGACAGTGCCAAGTGGCTCCTGCAAACTGACGTCCAGAACCAGGATGGGTGACTTTGGTTTCTGCGGGAAAAGGCCTGAAGTTTGTCTTCAAACCCTGTGGCCTAATTGGCCGGCTGGCTCCTGGAATTCCATGATATGCAGGATGGTTCCCAGACCAAAGCTGGCACCACTTCAAAGTCGGGCTGGTTTGACAGTGCCAAGTGGCTCCTGCAAACTGACGTCCAGAATCAGGATGGGTGACTTTGGTTTCTGCGGGAAAAGGCCTGAAGTTTGTCTTCAAACCCTGTGCCCCAATTGGCCGGCTGGCTCCTGGAATTCCATGATATGCAGGATGGTTCCCAGACCCAAGCTGGCACCACTTCAAAGTCTGGCTGGTTTGACAGTGTCAAGTGGCTCCTGAAAACTGACGTCCAGAATCCGGATGGGTGACTTTGGTTTCTGCGGGAAAAGGCCTGAAGTTTGTCTTCAAACCCTGTGCCCTAATTGGCCGGCTGGCTCCTGGAATTCCATGATATGCAGGATGGTTCCCAGACCCAAGCTGGAACCACTTCAAAGTCGCAGTGGTTTAACAGTGCTATGTGGCTCCTGCCATCTGCCCTCCTGAAGCAGGCCCAGTCCTTTTTTTTTTCCAGGGAAAAAGGCCAAGGTTGGTGTTCAGGGCCTGTGGCCTGGAGTGCCAGGCTGGCTCCTGGAATTCCATGATATGCAGGATGGTTCCCAGACCCAAGCCTGCCGCAGTCCCAAGTGTGGCTTCTTTGACAGTGCCAAGTGGCTGCTGCAATCTGCCGTCCTGTACCGGGCCAGGTGAGTTTGGTTTGCCAGGGAAATGGGTCGAGGTTTGTGTCTGGTGGCCTGTGGCTGGAAGTGGCTGGCTGCCTCCTGAAGTTCTGCGATATGCAGGATGGTTCCCAGACCCAAGCTGGCACCACTTCAAAGTTGGGCTGGTTTGACAGTGCCAAGTGGCTGCTGCAACCTGATGTCCAGTACCGGGCCAGGTGAAATTGGCTTGTCCGGGAAAAGGGCCGAGGTTGCTCTTCAAACCCTGTGGCCTAATTTGCCGGCTGGCTCCTGAAATTCCATGATATGCAGGATGGTTCCCAGACCCAAGCAGGCACCAGTGCCAAGGCAGGCTGGTTTAACAGTACCAAGTGGCTCCTGCAATCTCCCATCTAGAACCAGGCCAGGTGAGGTTTTTTTGCCAGGGAAAAGGGCCGAGGTTGGTGTTCACAGCCTGTGGTCTGGAGGGGCAGCCTGGCTCCTGAAATTCCATGATTCGCAGGATTATTCCCAGACCCAAGCTGGCACCACTTGAAAGTTGGGCTGGTTTGACAGTGCCAAGTGGCTCCTGTACCTTGCTGTCCAGTACCGGGCCAGGTGAGTTTGGTTTGTGCGAGAAAAAGGCTGAGGTTTGTCTTCAAACCCTGTGGCCTAATTGGCCGGCTGGCTCCTGGAATTCCATGATATGCAGGATGGTTCCCAGACCCAAGCTGGTCGCAGACCCAAGTGTGGCTTCTTTGACAGTGCCAAGTGGCTCCTGCAATCTGCCGTCCTGTACCGGGCCAGGTGAGTTTGGTTTGCCAGGGAAAAGGGCCGAGGTTTGTGTCTGGTGGCCTGTGGCTGGAAGTGGCTGGCTGCCTCCTGAAGTTCTGCGATATGCAGGATGGTTCCCAGACCCAAGCTGGCACCACTTCAAAGTCGGGCTGGTTTGACAGTGCCAAGTGGCTCCTGCAAACTGACGTCCAGAACCAGGACCGTGAGTTTGGTTTCTGCGGGAAAAAGCCTGAAGTTTGTCTTCAAACCCTGTGGCCTAATTGGCCGGCTGGCTCCTGGAATTCCATGATATGCAGGATGGTTCCCAGACCCAAGCTGGCACCACTTCAAAGTCGGGCTGGTTTGACAGTGCCAAGTGGCTCCTGCAAACTGACGTCCAGAATCAGGATGGGTGACTTTGGTTTCTGCGGGAAAAGGCCTGAAGTTTTTCTTCAAACCCTGTGCCCTAATTGGCCAGCTGGCTCCTGGAATTCCATGATATGCAGGATGGTTCCCAGACCCAAGCTGGCACCGCTTCAAAGTCGCAGTGGTTTAACAGTGCTATGTGGCTCCTGCCATCTGCCCTCCTGAAGCAGGCCCAGTGCTTTTTTTTTTCCAGGGAAAAAGGCCAAGGTTGGTGTTCAGGGCCTGTGGCCTGGAGTGCCAGGCTGGCTCCTGGAATTCCATGATATGCAGGATGGTTCCCAGACCCAAGCTGGCCGCAGTCCCAAGTGTGGCTTCTTTGACAGTGCCAAGTGGCTGCTGCAATCTGCCGTCCTGTACCGGGCCAGGTGAGTTTGGTTTGCCAGGGAAAAGGGTCGAGGTTTGTGTCTGGTGGCCTGTGGCTGGAAGTGGCTGGCTGCCTCCTGAAGTTCTGCGATATGCAGGATGGTTCCCAGACCCAAGCTGGCACCACTTCAAAGTTGGGCTGGTTTGACAGTGCCAAGTGGCTGCTGCAACCTGATGTCCAGTACCGGGCCAGGTGAAATTGGTTTGTCCGGGAAAAGGGCCGAGGTTGCTCTTCAAACCCTGTGGCCTAATTTGCCGGCTGGCTCCTGAAATTCCATGATATGCAGGATGGTTCCCAGACCCAAGCAGGCACCAGTGCCAAGGCAGGCTGGTTTAACAGTACCAAGTGGCTCCTGCAATCTCCCATCTAGAACCAGGCCAGGTGAGGTTTTTTTGCCAGGGAAAAGGGCCGAGGTTGGTGTTCACAGCCTGTGGTCTGGAGGGGCAACCTGGCTCCTGAAATTCCATGATTCGCAGGATTATTCCCAGACCCAAGCTGGCACCACTTGAAAGTTGGGCTGGTTTGACAGTGCCAAGTGGCTCCTGTACCTTGCTGTCCAGTACCGGGCCAGGTGAGTTTGGTTTGTGCGGGAAAAAGGCTGAGGTTTGTCTTCAAACCCTGTGCCCTAATTGGCCGGCTGGCTCCTGGAATTCCATGATATGCAGGATGGTTCCCAGACCCAAGCTGGTCGCAGTCCCAAGTGTGGCTTCTTTGACAGTGCCAAGTGGCTCCTGCAATCTGCCGTCCTGTACCGGGCCAGGTGAGTTTGGTTTGCCAGGGAAAAGGGCCGAGGTTTGTGTCTGGTGGCCTGTGGCTGGAAGTGGCTGGCTGCCTCCTGAAGTTCTGCGATATGCAGGATGGTTCCCAGACCCAAGCTGGCACCACTTCAAAGTCGCACTGGTTTAACAGTGATATGTGGCTCCTGCAATCTGCCCCCCTGAAGCAGGCCCAGTGCTTTTTTTTTTCCCAGGGAAAAGGCCCGAGGTCTGTGTTCGTGGCCTTGTGGCCTGGAGTGGCAGGCTGGCTCCTGAAATTGCATGGCACGCAGGATGGTTCCCTGGCCCAAGCTGGCACCAGTCCCAAGTTTGGCTGCTTTGACAGTGCCAAGGGGCTCCTACATTCTCCCATCTAGAACTAGGCAAGGTGAGGGGTTTTTTTCCCAGGGAAAAGGGCGGAGGTTGGTGTTCACGGCCTGTGGTCAGGAGTGCCAGGCTGGCTCCTGAAATTCCATGATTTGCAGGATTGTTCCCAGACCCAAGCTGGCACCACTTCAAAGTCGGGCTGGTTTGACAGTGCCAAGTGGCTCCTGCAACCTGACGTCCAGAATCAGGACGGATGAGTTTGGTTTGTCCGGGAAAAGGGCTGAAGTTTGTCTTCAAACCCTGTGGCCTAATTGGCCGGCTGGCTCCTGGATTTCCATGATATGCAGGATGGTTCCCAGACCCAAGCTGGCACCACTTCAAAGTCGGGCTGGTTTGACAGTGCCAAGTGGCTCCTGCAAACTGACGTCCAGAATCAGGATGGGTGACTTTGGTTTCTGCGGGAAAAGGCCTGAAGTTTGTCTTCAAACCCTGTGGCCTAATTGGCCGGCTGGCTTCTGGAATTCCATGATATGCAGGATGGTTCCCAGACCCAAGCTGGCACCACTTCAAAGTCGGGCTGGTTTGACAGTGCCAAGTGGCTCCTGCAACCTGACGTCCAGAATCATGACGGATGAGTTTGGTTTGTCCGGGAAAAGGGCTGAAGTTTGTCTTCAAACCCTCTGCGCCAATTGGCCGGCTGGCTCCTGGAATTCCATGATATGCAGGATGGTTCCCAGACCAAAGCTGGCACCACTTCAAAGTCGGGCTGGTTTGACAGTGCCAAGTGGCTCCTGCAAACTGACGTCCAGAATCAGGATGGGTGACTTTGGTTTCTGCGGGAAAAGGCCTGAAGTTTGTCTTCAAACCCTTTGCCCCAATTGGCCGGCTGGCTCCTGGAATTCCATGATATGCAGGATGGTTCCCAGAACCAAGCTGGCACCACTTCAAAGTCGGGCTGGTTTGACAGTGCCATGTGGCTCCTGCAAACTGACGTCCAGAATCAGGATGGGTGACTTTGGTTTCTGCGGGAAAAGGCCTGAAGTTTGTCTTCAAACCCTTTGCCCCAATTGGCCGGCTGGCTCCTGGAATTCCATGATATGCAGGATGGTTCCCAGACCCAAGCTGGCCGCAGTCCCAAGTGTGGCTTCTTTGACAGTGCCAAGTGGCTGCTGCAATCTGCCGTCCTGTACCGGGCCAGGTGAGTTTGGTTTGCCAGGGAAAAGGGTCGAGGTTTGTGTCTGGTGGCCTGTGGCTGGAAGTGGCTGGCTGCCTCCTGAAGTTCTGCGATATGCAGGATGGTTCCCAGACCCAAGCTGGCACCACTTCAAAGTTGGGCTGGTTTGACAGTGCCAAGTGGCTGCTGCAACCTGATGTCCAGTACCGGGCCAGGTGAAATTGGTTTGTCCGGGAAAAGGGCCGAGGTTGCTCTTCAAACCCTGTGGCCTAATTTGCCGGCTGGCTCCTGAAATTCCATGATATGCAGGATGGTTCCCAGACCCAAGCAGGCACCAGTGCCAAGGCAGGCTGGTTTAACAGTACCAAGTGGCTCCTGCAATCTCCCATCTAGAACCAGGCCAGGTGAGGTTTTTTTGCCAGGGAAAAGGGCCGAGGTTGGTGTTCACAGCCTGTGGTCTGGAGGGGCAGCCTGGCTCCTGAAATTCCATGATTCGCAGGATTATTCCCAGACCCAAGCTGGCACCACTTGAAAGTTGGGCTGGTTTGACAGTGCCAAGTGGCTCCTGTACCTTGCTGTCCAGTACCGGGCCAGGTGAGTTTGGTTTGTGCGGGAAAAAGGCTGAGGTTTGTCTTCAAACCCTGTGGCCTAATTGGCCGGCTGGCTCCTGGAATTCCATGATATGCAGGATGGTTCCCAGACCCAAGCTGGTCGCAGTCCCAAGTGTGGCTTCTTTGACAGTGCCAAGTGGCTCCTGCAAACTGACGTCCAGAATCAGGATGGGTGACTTTGGTTTCTGCAGGAAAAGGCCTGAAGTTTGTCTTCAAACCCTCTGCCCCAATTGGCCGGCTGGCTCCTGGAATTCCATGATATGCAGGATGGTTCCCAGACCAAAGCTGGCACCACTTCAAAGTCGGGCTGGTTTGACAGTGCCAAGTGGCTCCTGCAAACTGACGTCCAGAATCAGGATGGGTGACTTTGGTTTCTGCGGGAAAAGGCCTGAAGTTTGTCTTCAAACCCTGTGGCCTAATTGGCCGGCTGGCTCCTGGAATTCCATGATATGCAGGATGGTTCCCAGACCCAAGCTGGCACCACTTCAAAGTCGGGCTGGTTTGACAGTGCCAAGTGGCTCCTGCAAACTGACGTCCAGAATCAGGATGGGTGACTTTGGTTTCTGCGGGAAAAGGCCTGAAGTTTTTCTTCAAACCCTGTGCCCTAATTGGCCAGCTGGCTCCTGGAATTCCATGATATGCAGGATGGTTCCCAGACCCAAGCTGGCACCGCTTCAAAGTCGCAGTGGTTTAACAGTGCTATGTGGCTCCTGCCATCTGGCCTCCTGAAGCAGGCCCAGTGCTTTTTTTTTTCCAGGGAAAAAGGCCAAGGTTGGTGTTCAGGGCCTGTGGCCTGGAGTGCCAGGCTGGCTCCTGGAATTCCATGATATGCAGGATGGTTCCCAGACCCAAGCTGGCCGCAGTCCCAAGTGTGGCTTCTTTGACAGTGCCAAGTGGCTGCTGCAATCTGCCGTCCTGTACCGGGCCAGGTGAGTTTGGTTTGCCAGGGAAAAGGGTCGAGGTTTGTGTCTGGTGGCCTGTGGCTGGAAGTGGCTGGCTGCCTCCTGAAGTTCTGGGATATGCAGGATGGTTCCCAGACCCAAGCTGGCACCACTTCAAAGTCGCACTGGTTTAACAGTGATATGTGGCTCCTGCAATCTGGCCCCCTGAAGCAGGTCCAGTGCTTTTTTTTTTCCCAGGGAAAAGGGCCGAGGTCTGTGTTCGTGGCCTTGTGGCCTGGAGTGGCAGGCTGGCTCCTGAAATTGCATGGCACGCAGGATGGTTCCCCAGCCCAAGCTGGCACCAGTCCCAAGTTTGGCTGCTTTGACAGTGCCAAGGGGCCCCTACATTCTCCCATCTAGAACTAGGCAAGGTGAGGGGTTTTTTTCCCAGGGAAAAGGGCGGAGGTTGGTGTTCACGGCCTGTGGTCAGGAGTGCCAGGCTGGCTCCTGAAATTCCATGATTCGCAGGATTGTTCCCAGACCCAAGCTGGCACCACTTCAAAGTCGGGCTGGTTTGACAGTGCCAAGTGGCTCCTGCAAACTGACGTCCAGAATCAGGATGGGTGACTTTGGTTTCTGCGGGAAAAGGCCTGAAGTTTGTCTTAAACCCTGTGCCCCAATTGGCCGGCTGGCTCCTGGAATTCCATGATATGCAGGATGGTTCCCAGACCCAAGCTTGCACCGCTTCAAAGTCACAGTGGTTTAACAGTGCTATGTGGCTCCTGCCATCTGCCCTCCTGAAGCAGGCCCAGTGCTTTTTTTTTTCCAGGGAAAAAGGCCAAGGTTGGTGTTCAGGGCCTGTGGCCTGGAGTGCCAGGCTGGCTCCTGGAATTCCATGATATGCAGGATGGTTCCCAGACCCAAGCTGGCCGCAGTCCCAAGTGTGGCTTCTTTGACAGTGCCAAGTGGCTCCTGCAATCTGCCGTCCTGTACCGGGCCAGGTGACTTTGGTTTGCCAGGGAAAAGGGTCGAGGTTTGTGTCTGGTGGCCTGTGGCTGGAAGTGGCTGGCTGCCTCCTGAAGTTCTGCGATATGCAGGATGGTTCCCAGACCCAAGCTGGCACCACTTCAAAGTCGGGCTGGTTTGACAGTGCCAAGTGGCTCCTGCAACCTGACGTCCAGAATCAGGACGGATGAGTTTGGTTTGTCCGGGAAAAGGGCTGAAGTTTGTCTTCAAACCCTGTGGCCTAATTGGCCGGCTGGCTCCTGGATTTCCATGATATGCAGGATGGTTCCCAGACCCAAGCTGGCACCACTTCAAAGTCGGGCTGGTTTGACAGTGCCAAGTGGCTCCTGCAAACTGACGTCCAGAATCAGGATGGGTGACTTTGGTTTCTGCAGGAAAAGGCCTGAAGTTTGTCTTCAAACCCTCTGCCCCAATTGGCCGGCTGGCTCCTGGAATTCCATGATATGCAGGATGGTTCCCAGACCAAAGCTGGCACCACTTCAAAGTCGGGCTGGTTTGACAGTGCCAAGTGGCTCCTGCAAACTGACGTCCAGAACCAGGATGGGTGACTTTGGTTTCTGCGGGAAAAGGCCTGAAGTTTGTCTTCAAACCCTGTGGCCTAATTGGCCGGCTGGCTCCTGGAATTCCATGATATGCAGGATGGTTCCCAGACCAAAGCTGGCACCACTTCAAAGTCGGGCTGGTTTGACAGTGCCAAGTGGCTCCTGCAAACTGACGTCCAGAATCAGGATGGGTGACTTTGGTTTCTGCGGGAAAAGGCCTGAAGTTTGTCTTCAAACCCTGTGCCCCAATTGGCCGGCTGGCTCCTGGAATTCCATGATATGCAGGATGGTTCCCAGACCAAAGCTGGCACCACTTCAAAGTCTGGCTGGTTTGACAGTGTCAAGTGGCTCCTGAAAACTGACGTCCAGAATCCGGATGGGTGACTTTGGTTTCTGCGGGAAAAGGCCTGAAGTTTGTCTTCAAACCCTGTGCCCTAATTGGCCGGCTGGCTCCTGGAATTCCATGATATGCAGGATGGTTCCCAGACCCAAGCTGGAACCACTTCAAAGTCGCAGTGGTTTAACAGTGCTATGTGGCTCCTGCCATCTGCCCTCCTGAAGCAGGCCCAGTCCTTTTTTTTTTCCAGGGAAAAAGGCCAAGGTTGGTGTTCAGGGCCTGTGGCCTGGAGTGCCAGGCTGGCTCCTGGAATTCCATGATATGCAGGATGGTTCCCAGACCCAAGCCTGCCGCAGTCCCAAGTGTGGCTTCTTTGACAGTGCCAAGTGGCTGCTGCAATCTGCCGTCCTGTACCGGGCCAGGTGAGTTTGGTTTGCCAGGGAAATGGGTCGAGGTTTGTGTCTGGTGGCCTGTGGCTGGAAGTGGCTGGCTGCCTCCTGAAGTTCTGCGATATGCAGGATGGTTCCCAGACCCAAGCTGGCACCACTTCAAAGTTGGGCTGGTTTGACAGTGCCAAGTGGCTGCTGCAACCTGATGTCCAGTACCGGGCCAGGTGAAATTGGTTTGTCCGGGAAAAGGGCCGAGGTTGCTCTTCAAACCCTGTGGCCTAATTTGCCGGCTGGCTCCTGAAATTCCATGATATGCAGGATGGTTCCCAGACCCAAGCAGGCACCAGTGCCAAGGCAGGCTGGTTTAACAGTACCAAGTGGCTCCTGCAATCTCCCATCTAGAACCAGGCCAGGTGAGGTTTTTTTGCCAGGGAAAAGGGCCGAGGTTGGTGTTCACAGCCTGTGGTCTGGAGGGGCAGCCTGGCTCCTGAAATTCCATGATTCGCAGGATTATTCCCAGACCCAAGCTGGCACCACTTGAAAGTTGGGCTGGTTTGACAGTGCCAAGTGGCTCCTGTACCTTGCTGTCCAGTACCGGGCCAGGTGAGTTTGGTTTGTGCGAGAAAAAGGCTGAGGTTTGTCTTCAAACCCTGTGGCCTAATTGGCCGGCTGGCTCCTGGAATTCCATGATATGCAGGATGGTTCCCAGACCCAAGCTGGTCGCAGACCCAAGTGTGGCTTCTTTGACAGTGCCAAGTGGCTCCTGCAATCTGCCGTCCTGTACCGGGCCAGGTGAGTTTGGTTTGCCAGGGAAAAGGGCCGAGGTTTGTGTCTGGTGGCCTGTGGCTGGAAGTGGCTGGCTGCCTCCTGAAGTTCTGCGATATGCAGGATGGTTCCCAGACCCAAGCTGGCACCACTTCAAAGTCGGAGTGGTTTGACAGTGCCAAGTGGCTCCTGCAAACTGACGTCCAGAACCAGGACGGATGAGTTTGGTTTGTCCGGGAAAAGGCCTGAAGTTTGTCTTCAAACCCTGTGGCCTAATTGGCCGGCTGGCTCCTGGAATTCCATGATATGCAGGATGGTTCCCAGACCCAAGCTGGCACCACTTCAAAGTCGGGCTGGTTTGACAGTGCCAAGTGGCTCCTGCAAACTGACGTCCAGAATCAGGATGGGTGACTTTGGTTTCTGCGGGAAAAGGCCTGAAGTTTTTCTTCAAACCCTGTGCCCTAATTGGCCAGCTGGCTCCTGGAATTCCATGATATGCAGGATGGTTCCCAGACCCAAGCTGGCACCGCTTCAAAGTCGCAGTGGTTTAACAGTGCTATGTGGCTCCTGCCATCTGCCCTCCTGAAGCAGGCCCAGTGCTTTTTTTTTTCCAGGGAAAAAGGCCAAGGTTGGTGTTCAGGGCCTGTGGCCTGGAGTGCCAGGCTGGCTCCTGGAATTCCATGATATGCAGGATGGTTCCCAGACCCAAGCTGGCCGCAGTCCCAAGTGTGGCTTCTTTGACAGTGCCAAGTGGCTGCTGCAATCTGCCGTCCTGTACCGGGCCAGGTGAGTTTGGTTTGCCAGGGAAAAGGGTCGAGGTTTGTGTCTGGTGGCCTGTGGCTGGAAGTGGCTGGCTGCCTCCTGAAGTTCTGGGATATGCAGGATGGTTCCCAGACCCAAGCTGGCACCACTTCAAAGTCGCACTGGTTTAACAGTGATATGTGGCTCCTGCAATCTGGCCCCCTGAAGCAGGTCCAGTGCTTTTTTTTTTCCCAGGGAAAAGGGCCGAGGTCTGTGTTCGTGGCCTTGTGGCCTGGAGTGGCAGGCTGGCTCCTGAAATTGCATGGCATGCAGGATGGTTCCCCAGCCCAAGCTGGCACCAGTCCCAAGTTTGGCTGCTTTGACAGTGCCAAGGGGCTCCTACATTCTCCCATCTAGAACTAGGCAAGGTGAGGGGTTTTTTTCCCAGGGAAAAGGGCGGAGGTTGGTGTTCACGGCCTGTGGTCAGGAGTGCCAGGCTGGCTCCTGAAATTCCATGATTCGCAGGATTGTTCCCAGACCCAAGCTGGCACCACTTCAAAGTCGGGCTGGTTTGACAGTGCCAAGTGGCTCCTGCAAACTGACGTCCAGAATCAGGATGGGTGACTTTGGTTTCTGCGGGAAAAGGCCTGAAGTTTGTCTTAAACCCTGTGCCCCAATTGGCCGGCTGGCTCCTGGAATTCCATGATATGCAGGATGGTTCCCAGACCCAAGCTTGCACCGCTTCAAAGTCACAGTGGTTTAACAGTGCTATGTGGCTCCTGCCATCTGCCCTCCTGAAGCAGGCCCAGTGCTTTTTTTTTTCCAGGGAAAAAGGCCAAGGTTGGTGTTCAGGGCCTGTGTCCTGGAGTGCCAGGCTGGCTCCTGGAATTCCATGATATGCAGGATGGTTCCCAGACCCAAGCTGGCCGCAGTCCCAAGTGTGGCTTCTTTGACAGTGCCAAGTGGCTCCTGCAATCTGCCGTCCTGTACCGGGCCAGGTGACTTTGGTTTGCCAGGGAAAAGGGTCGAGGTTTGTGTCTGGTGGCCTGTGGCTGGAAGTGGCTGGCTGCCTCCTGAAGTTCTGCGATATGCAGGATGGTTCCCAGACCCAAGCTGGCACCACTTCAAAGTCGGGCTGGTTTGACAGTGCCAAGTGGCTCCTGCAACCTGACGTCCAGAATCAGGACGGATGAGTTTGGTTTGTCCGGGAAAAGGGCTGAAGTTTGTCTTCAAACCCTGTGGCCTAATTGGCCGGCTGGCTCCTGGATTTCCATGATATGCAGGATGGTTCCCAGACCCAAGCTGGCACCACTTCAAAGTCGGGCTGGTTTGACAGTGCCAAGTGGCTCCTGCAAACTGACGTCCAGAATCAGGATGGGTGACTTTGGTTTCTGCAGGAAAAGGCCTGAAGTTTGTCTTCAAACCCTCTGCCCCAATTGGCCGGCTGGCTCCTGGAATTCCATGATATGCAGGATGGTTCCCAGACCAAAGCTGGCACCACTTCAAAGTCGGGCTGGTTTGACAGTGCCAAGTGGCTCCTGCAAACTGACGTCCAGAACCAGGATGGGTGACTTTGGTTTCTGCGGGAAAAGGCCTGAAGTTTGTCTTCAAACCCTGTGGCCTAATTGGCCGGCTGGCTCCTGGAATTCCATGATATGCAGGATGGTTCCCAGACCAAAGCTGGCACCACTTCAAAGTCGGGCTGGTTTGACAGTGCCAAGTGGCTCCTGCAAACTGACGTCCAGAATCAGGATGGGTGACTTTGGTTTCTGCGGGAAAAGGCCTGAAGTTTGTCTTCAAACCCTGTGCCCCAATTGGCCGGCTGGCTCCTGGAATTCCATGATATGCAGGATGGTTCCCAGACCCAAGCTGGCACCACTTCAAAGTCTGGCTGGTTTGACAGTGTCAAGTGGCTCCTGAAAACTGACGTCCAGAATCCGGATGGGTGACTTTGGTTTCTGCGGGAAAAGGCCTGAAGTTTGTCTTCAAACCCTGTGCCCTAATTGGCCGGCTGGCTCCTGGAATTCCATGATATGCAGGATGGTTCCCAGACCCAAGCTGGAACCACTTCAAAGTCGCAGTGGTTTAACAGTGCTATGTGGCTCCTGCCATCTGCCCTCCTGAAGCAGGCCCAGTCCTTTTTTTTTTCCAGGGAAAAAGGCCAAGGTTGGTGTTCAGGGCCTGTGGCCTGGAGTGCCAGGCTGGCTCCTGGAATTCCATGATATGCAGGATGGTTCCCAGACCCAAGCCTGCCGCAGTCCCAAGTGTGGCTTCTTTGACAGTGCCAAGTGGCTGCTGCAATCTGCCGTCCTGTACCGGGCCAGGTGAGTTTGGTTTGCCAGGGAAATGGGTCGAGGTTTGTGTCTGGTGGCCTGTGGCTGGAAGTGGCTGGCTGCCTCCTGAAGTTCTGCGATATGCAGGATGGTTCCCAGACCCAAGCTGGCACCACTTCAAAGTTGGGCTGGTTTGACAGTGCCAAGTGGCTGCTGCAACCTGATGTCCAGTACCGGGCCAGGTGAAATTGGTTTGTCCGGGAAAAGGGCCGAGGTTGCTCTTCAAACCCTGTGGCCTAATTTGCCGGCTGGCTCCTGAAATTCCATGATATGCAGGATGGTTCCCAGACCCAAGCAGGCACCAGTGCCAAGGCAGGCTGGTTTAACAGTACCAAGTGGCTCCTGCAATCTCCCATCTAGAACCAGGCCAGGTGAGGTTTTTTTGCCAGGGAAAAGGGCCGAGGTTGGTGTTCACAGCCTGTGGTCTGGAGGGGCAGCCTGGCTCCTGAAATTCCATGATTCGCAGGATTATTCCCAGACCCAAGCTGGCACCACTTGAAAGTTGGGCTGGTTTGACAGTGCCAAGTGGCTCCTGTACCTTGCTGTCCAGTACCGGGCCAGGTGAGTTTGGTTTGTGCGAGAAAAAGGCTGAGGTTTGTCTTCAAACCCTGTGGCCTAATTGGCCGGCTGGCTCCTGGAATTCCATGATATGCAGGATGGTTCCCAGACCCAAGCTGGTCGCAGACCCAAGTGTGGCTTCTTTGACAGTGCCAAGTGGCTCCTGCAATCTGCCGTCCTGTACCGGGCCAGGTGAGTTTGGTTTGCCAGGGAAAAGGGCCGAGGTTTGTGTCTGGTGGCCTGTGGCTGGAAGTGGCTGGCTGCCTCCTGAAGTTCTGCGATAGGCAGGATGGTTCCCAGACCCAAGCTGGCACCACTTCAAAGTCGGGCTGGTTTGACAGTGCCAAGTGGCTCCTGCAAACTGACGTCCTGAACCAGGACCGTGAGTTTGGTTTCTGCGGGAAAAGGGCTGAAGTTTGTCTTCAAACCCTGTGGCCTAATTGGCCGGCTGGCTCCTGGAATTCCATGATATGCAGGATGGTTCCCAGACCCAAGCTGGCACCACTTCAAAGTCGGGCTGGTTTGACAGTGCCAAGTGGCTCCTGCAAACTGACGTCCAGAATCAGGATGGGTGACTTTGGTTTCTGCAGGAAAAGGCCTGAAGTTTTTCTTCAAACCCTGTGCCCTAATTGGCCAGCTGGCTCCTGGAATTCCATGATATGCAGGATGGTTCCCAGACCCAAGCTGGCACCGCTTCAAAGTCGCAGTGGTTTAACAGTGCTATGTGGCTCCTGCCATCTGCCCTCCTGAAGCAGGCCCAGTGCTTTTTTTTTTCCAGGGAAAAAGGCCAAGGTTGGTGTTCAGGGCCTGTGGCCTGGAGTGCCAGGCTGGCTCCTGGAATTCCATGATATGCAGGATGGTTCCCAGACCCAAGCTGGCCGCAGTCCCAAGTGTGGCTTCTTTGACAGTGCCAAGTGGCTGCTGCAATCTGCCGTCCTGTACCGGGCCAGGTGAGTTTGGTTTGCCAGGGAAAAGGGTCGAGGTTTGTGTCTGGTGGCCTGTGGCTGGAAGTGGCTGGCTGCCTCCTGAAGTTCTGCGATATGCAGGATGGTTCCCAGACCCAAGCTGGCACCACTTCAAAGTTGGGCTGGTTTGACACTGCCAAGTGGCTGCTGCAACCTGATGTCCAGTACCGGGCCAGGTGAAATTGGTTTGTCCGGGAAAAGGGCCGAGGTTGCTCTTCAAACCCTGTGGCCTAATTTGCCGGCTGGCTCCTGAAATTCCATGATATGCAGGATGGTTCCCAGACCCAAGCAGGCACCAGTGCCAAGGCAGGCTGGTTTAACAGTACCAAGTGGCTCCTGCAATCTCCCATCTAGAACCAGGCCAGGTGAGGTTTTTTTGCCAGGGAAAAGGGCCGAGGTTGGTGTTCACAGCCTGTGGTCTGGAGGGGCAACCTGGCTCCTGAAATTCCATGATTCGCAGGATTATTCCCAGACCCAAGCTGGCACCACTTGAAAGTTGGGCTGGTTTGACAGTGCCAAGTGGCTCCTGTACCTTGCTGTCCAGTACCGGGCCAGGTGAGTTTGGTTTGTGCGGGAAAAAGGCTGAGGTTTGTCTTCAAACCCTGTGCCCTAATTGGCCGGCTGGCTCCTGGAATTCCATGATATGCAGGATGGTTCCCAGACCCAAGCTGGTCGCAGTCCCAAGTGTGGCTTCTTTGACAGTGCCAAGTGGCTCCTGCAATCTGCCGTCCTGTACCGGGCCAGGTGAGTTTGGTTTGCCAGGGAAAAGGGCCGAGGTTTGTGTCTGGTGGCCTGTGGCTGGAAGTGGCTGGCTGCCTCCTGAAGTTCTGCGATATGCAGGATGGTTCCCAGACCCAAGCTGGCACCACTTCAAAGTCGCACTGGTTTAACAGTGATATGTGGCTCCTGCAATCTGCCCCCCTGAAGCAGGCCCAGTGCTTTTTTTTTTCCCAGGGAAAAGGCCCGAGGTCTGTGTTCGTGGCCTTGTGGCCTGGAGTGGCAGGCTGGCTCCTGAAATTGCATGGCACGCAGGATGGTTCCCTGGCCCAAGCTGGCACCAGTCCCAAGTTTGGCTGCTTTGACAGTGCCAAGGGGCTCCTACATTCTCCCATCTAGAACTAGGCAAGGTGAGGGGTTTTTTTCCCAGGGAAAAGGGCGGAGGTTGGTGTTCACGGCCTGTGGTCAGGAGTGCCAGGCTGGCTCCTGAAATTCCATGATTTGCAGGATTGTTCCCAGACCCAAGCTGGCACCACTTCAAAGTCGGGCTGGTTTGACAGTGCCAAGTGGCTCCTGCAACCTGACGTCCAGAATCAGGACGGATGAGTTTGGTTTGTCCGGGAAAAGGGCTGAAGTTTGTCTTCAAACCCTGTGGCCTAATTGGCCGGCTGGCTCCTGGATTTCCATGATATGCAGGATGGTTCCCAGACCCAAGCTGGCACCACTTCAAAGTCGGGCTGGTTTGACAGTGCCAAGTGGCTCCTGCAAACTGACGTCCAGAATCAGGATGGGTGACTTTGGTTTCTGCGGGAAAAGGCCTGAAGTTTGTCTTCAAACCCTGTGGCCTAATTGGCCGGCTGGCTTCTGGAATTCCATGATATGCAGGATGGTTCCCAGACCCAAGCTGGCACCACTTCAAAGTCGGGCTGGTTTGACAGTGCCAAGTGGCTCCTGCAACCTGACGTCCAGAATCATGACGGATGAGTTTGGTTTGTCCGGGAAAAGGGCTGAAGTTTGTCTTCAAACCCTCTGCGCCAATTGGCCGGCTGGCTCCTGGAATTCCATGATATGCAGGATGGTTCCCAGACCAAAGCTGGCACCACTTCAAAGTCGGGCTGGTTTGACAGTGCCAAGTGGCTCCTGCAAACTGACGTCCAGAATCAGGATGGGTGACTTTGGTTTCTGCGGGAAAAGGCCTGAAGTTTGTCTTCAAACCCTTTGCCCCAATTGGCCGGCTGGCTCCTGGAATTCCATGATATGCAGGATGGTTCCCAGAACCAAGCTGGCACCACTTCAAAGTCGGGCTGGTTTGACAGTGCCATGTGGCTCCTGCAAACTGACGTCCAGAATCAGGATGGGTGACTTTGGTTTCTGCGGGAAAAGGCCTGAAGTTTGTCTTCAAACCCTTTGCCCCAATTGGCCGGCTGGCTCCTGGAATTCCATGATATGCAGGATGGTTCCCAGACCCAAGCTGGCCGCAGTCCCAAGTGTGGCTTCTTTGACAGTGCCAAGTGGCTGCTGCAATCTGCCGTCCTGTACCGGGCCAGGTGAGTTTGGTTTGCCAGGGAAAAGGGTCGAGGTTTGTGTCTGGTGGCCTGTGGCTGGAAGTGGCTGGCTGCCTCCTGAAGTTCTGCGATATGCAGGATGGTTCCCAGACCCAAGCTGGCACCACTTCAAAGTCGCAGTGGTTTAACAGTGATATGTGGCTCCTGCAATCTGCCCCCCTGAAGCAGGCCCAGTGCTTTTTTTCCCAGGGAAAAGGCCCGAGGTCTGTGTTCGTGGCCTTGTGGCCTGGAGTGGCAGGCTGGCTCCTGAAATTGCATGGCACGCAGGATGGTTCCCCGGCCCAAGCTGGCACCAGTCCCAAGTTTGGCTGCTTTGACAGTGCCAAGGGGCTCCTACATTCTCCCATCTAGAACTAGGCAAGGTGAGGGGTTTTTTTCCCAGGGAAAAGGGCGGAGGTTGGTGTTCATGGCCTGTGGTCAGGAGTGCCAGGCTGGCTCCTGAAATTCCATGATTCGCAGGATTGTTCCCAGACCCAAGCTGGCACCACTTCAAAGTCGGGCTGGTTTGACAGTGCCAAGTGGCTCCTGCAACCTGACGTCCAGAATCAGGACGGATGAGTTTGGTTTGTCCGGGAAAAGGGCTGAAGTTTGTCTTCAAACCCTGTGGCCTAATTGGCCGGCTGGCTCCTGGATTTCCATGATATGCAGGATGGTTCCCAGACCCAAGCTGGCACCACTTCAAAGTCGGGCTGGTTTGACAGTGCCAAGTGGCTCCTGCAAACTGACGTCCAGAATCAGGATGGGTGACTTTGGTTTCTGCGGGAAAAGGCCTGAAGTTTGTCTTCAAACCCTGTGGCCTAATTGGCCGGCTGGCTTCTGGAATTCCATGATATGCAGGATGGTTCCCAGACCCAAGCTGGCACCACTTCAAAGTCGGGCTGGTTTGACAGTGCCAAGTGGCTCCTGCAACCTGACGTCCAGAATCAGGACGGATGAGTTTGGTTTGTCCGGGAAAAGGGCTGAAGTTTGTCTTCAAACCCTCTGACCCAATTGGCCGGCTGGCTCCTGGAATTCCATGATATGCAGGATGGTTCCCAGACCAAAGCTGGCACCACTTCAAAGTCGGGCTGGTTTAACAGTGCTATGTGGCTCCTGCCATCTGCCCTCCTGAAGCAGGCCCAGTGCTTTTTTTTTTCCAGGAAAAAAGGCCAAGGTTGGTGTTCAGGGCCTGTGGCCTGGAGTGCCAGGCTGGCTCCTGGAATTCCATGATATGCAGGATGGTTCCCAGACCCAAGCTGGCCGCAGTCCCAAGTGTGGCTTCTTTGACAGTGCCAAGTGGCTACTGCAATCTGCCCTCCTGTACCGGGCCAGGTGAAATTGGTTTGTCCGGGAAAAGGGCCGAGGTTGCTCTTCAAACCCTGTGGCCTAATTTGCCGGCTGGCTCCTGAAATTCCATGATATGCAGGATGGTTCCCAGACCCAAGCAGGCACCAGTGCCAAGGCAGGCTGGTTTAACAGTGCCAAGTGGCTCCTGCAATCTCCCATCTAGAACCAGGCCAGGTGAGGTTTTTTTGCCAGGGAAAAGGGCCGAGGTTGGTGTTCACAGCCTGTGGTCTGGAGGGGCAGCCTGGCTCCTGAAATTCCATGATTCGCAGGATTATTCCCAGACCCAAGCTGGCACCACTTGAAAGTTGGGCTAGTTTGACAGTGACAAGTGGCTCCTGTACCTTGCTGTCCAGTACCGGGCCAGGTGAGTTTGGTTTGTGCGGGAAAAAGGCTGAGGTTTGTCTTCAAACCCTGTGGCCTAATTGGCCGGCTGGCTCCTGGAATTCCATGATATGCAGGATGGTTCCCAGACCCAAGCTGGTCGCAGTCCCAAGTGTGGCTTCTTTGACAGTGCCAAATGGCTCCTGCAATCTGCCGTCCTGTACCGGGCCAGGTGAGTTTGGTTTGCCAGGGAAAAGGGCCGAGGTTTGTGTCTGATGGCCTGTGGCTGGAAGTGGCTGGCTGCCTCCTGAAGTTCTGCGATATGCAGGATGGTTCCCAGACCCAAGCTGGCACCACTTCAAAGTCGCACTGGTTTAACAGTGATATGTGGATCCTGCAATCTGTCCCCCTGAAGCAGGCCCAGTGCTTTTTTTTTTCCCAGGGAAAAGGCCCGAGGTCTGTGTTCGTGGCCTTGTGGCCTGGAGTGGCAGGCTGGCTCCTGAAATTGCATGGCACGCAGGATGGTTCCCCGGCCCAAGCTGGCACCAGTCCCAAGTTTGGCTGCTTTGACAGTGCCAAGGGGCTCCTACATTTTCCCATCTAGAACTAGGCAAGGTGAGGGGTTTTTTTCCCAGGGAAAAGGGCGGAGGTTGGTGTTCACGGCCTGTGGTCAGGAGTGCCAGGCTGGCTCCTGAAATTCCATGATTCGCAGGATTGTTCCCAGACCCAAGCTGGCACCACTTCAAAGTCGGGCTGGTTTGACAGTGCCAAGTGGCTCCTGCAACCTGACGTCCAGAATCAGGACGGATGAGTTTGGTTTGTCTGGGAAAAGGGCTGAAGTTTGTCTTCAAACCCTGTGGCCTAATCGGCCGGCTGGCTCCTGGATTTCCATGATATGCAGGATGGTTCCCAGACCCAAGCTGGCACCACTTCAAAGTCGGGCTGGTTTGACAGTGCCAAGTGGCTCCTGCAAACTGACGTCCAGAATCCGGATGGGTGACTTTGGTTTCTGCGGGAAAAGGCCTGAAGTTTGCCTTCAAACCCTCTGCCCCAATTGGCCGGCTGGCTCCTGGAATTCCATGATATGCAGGATGGTTCCCAGACCCAAGCTGGCACCACTTCAAAGTCGGGCTGGTTTGACAGTGCCAAGTGGCTCCTGCAAACTGACGTCCAGAATCAGGATGGGTGACTTTGGTTTCTGCGGGAAAAGGCCTGAAGTTTGTCTTAAAACCCTCTGCCCCAATTGGCCGGCTGGCTCCTGGAATTCCATGATATGCAGGATGGTTCCCAGACCCAAGCTGGCACCACTTCAAAGTCGGGCTGGTTTGACAGTGCCAAGTGGCTCCTGCAAACTGACGTCCAGAATCCGGATGGGTGACTTTGGTTTCTGCGGGAAAAGGCCTGAAGTTTGTCTTCAAACCCTGTGCCCTAATTGGCCAGCTGGCTCCTGGAATTCCATGATATGCAGGATGGTTCCCAGACCCAAGCTGGCACCGCTTCAAAGTCGCAGTGGTTTAACAGTGCTATGTGGCTCCTGCCATCTGCCCTCCTGAAGCAGGCCCAGTGCTTTTTTTTTTCCAGGAAAAAAGGCCAAGGTTGGTGTTCAGGGCCTGTGGCCTGGAGTGCCAGGCTGGCTCCTGGAATACCATGATATGCAGGATGGTTCCCAAACCCAAGCTGGCCGCAGTCCCAAGTATGGCTTCTTTGACAGTGCCAAGTGGCTACTGCAATCTGCCGTCCTGTACCGGGCCAGGTGAAATTGGTTTGTCCGGGAAAAGGGCCGAGGTTGCTCTTCAAACCCTGTGGCCTAATTTGCCGGCTGGCTCCTGAAATTCCATGATATGCAGGATGGTTCCCAGACCCAAGCAGGCACCAGTGCCAAGGCAGGCTGGTTTAACAGTGCCAAGTGGCTCCTGCAATCTCCCATCTAGAACCAGGCCAGGTGAGGTTTTTTTGCCAGGGAAAAGGGCCGAGGATGGTGTTCACAGTCTGTGGTCTGGAGGGGCAGCCTGGCTCCTGAAATTCCATGATTCGCAGGATTATTCCCAGACCCAAGCTGGCACCACTTGAAAGTTGGGCTGGTTTGACAGTGCCAAGTGGCTCCGGCAACCTGACGTCCAGAATCAGGACGGAAGAGTTTGGTTTGTCCGGGAAAAGGGCTGAAGTTTGTCTTCAAACCCTGTGGCCTAATTGGCCGGCTGGCTCCTGGATTTCCATGATATGCAGGATGGTTCCCAGACCCAAGCTGGCACCACTTCAAAGTCGGGCTGGTTTGACAGTGCCAAGTGGCTCCTGCAAACTGACGTCCAGAATCCGGATGGGTGACTTTGGTTTCTGCGGGAAAAGGCCTGAAGTTTGCCTTCCAACCCTCTGCCCCAATTGGCCGGCTGGCTCCTGGAATTCCATGATATGCAGGATGGTTCCCAGACCCAAGCTGGCACCACTTCAAAGTCGGGCTGGTTTGACAGTGCCAAGTGGCTCCTGCAACCTGACGTCCAGAATCAGGACGGATGAGTTTGGTTTGTCCGGGAAAAGGGCTGAAGTTTTTCTTCAAACCCTGTGCCCCAATTGGCCAGCTGGCTCCTGAAATTCCATGATATGCAGGATGGTTCCCAGACCCAAGCTGGCACCACTTCAAAGTCGGGCTGGTTTGACAGTGCCAAGTGGCTCCTGCAAACTGACGTCCAGAATCCGGATGGGTGACTTTGGTTTCTGCGGGAAAAGGCCTGAAGTTTGTCTTCAAACCCTGTGCCCTAATTGGCCAGCTGGCTCCTGGAATTCCATGATATGCAGGATGGTTCCCAGACCCAAGCTGGCACCACTTCAAAGTCGCAGTGGTTTAACAGTGCTATGTGGCTCCTGCCATCTGCCCTCCTGAAGCAGGCCCAGTGCTTTTTTTTTTCCAGGGAAAAAGGCCAAGGTTGGTGTTCAGGGCCTGTGGCCTGGAGTGCCAGGCTGGCTCCTGGAATTCCATGATATGCAGGATGGTTCCCAGACCCAAGCTGGCACCACTTCAAAGTCGCACTGGTTTAACAGTGATATGTGGCTCCTGCAATCTGCCCCCCTGAAGCAGGCCCAGTGCTTTTTTTCCCAGGGAAAAGGCCCGAGGTCTGTGTTCGTGGCCTTGTGGCCTGGAGTGGCAGGCTGGCTCCTGAAATTGCATGGCACGCAGGATGGTTCCCCGGCCCAAGCTGGCACCAGTCCCAAGTTTGGCTGCTTTGACAGTGCCAAGGGGCTCCTACATTCTCCCATCTAGAACTAGGCAAGGTGAGGGGTTTTTTTCCCAGGGAAAAGGGCGGAGGTTGGTGTTCATGGCCTGTGGTCAGGAGTGCCAGGCTGGCTCCTGAAATTCCATGATTCGCAGGATTGTTCCCAGACCCAAGCTGGCACCACTTCAAAGTCGGGCTGGTTTGACAGTGCCAAGTGGGTCCTGCAAACTGACGTCCAGAATCAGGACGGATGAGTTTGGTTTGTCCGGGAAAAGGGCTGAAGTTTGTCTTCAAACCCTGTGGCCTAATTGGCCGGCTGGCTCCTGGATTTCCATGATATGCAGGATGGTTCCCAGACCCAAGCTGGCACCACTTCAAAGTCGGGCTGGTTTGACAGTGCCAAGTGGCTCCTGCAAACTGACGTCCAGAATCAGGATGGGTGACTTTGGTTTCTGCGGGAAAAGGCCTGAAGTTTGTCTTCAAACCCTGTGGCTTAATTGGCCGGCTGGCTTCTGGAATTCCATGATATGCAGGATGGTTCCCAGACCCAAGCTGGCACCACTTCAAAGTCGGGCTGGTTTGACAGTGCCAAGTGGCTCCTGCAACCTGACGTCCAGAATCAGGACGGATGAGTTTGGTTTGTCCGGGAAAAGGGCTGAAGTTTGTCTTCAAACCCTCTGACCCAATTGGCCGGCTGGCTCCTGGAATTCCATGATATGCAGGATGGTTCCCAGACCAAAGCTGGCACCACTTCAAAGTCGGGCTGGTTTAACAGTGCTATGTGGCTCCTGCCATCTGCCCTCCTGAAGCAGGCCCAGTGCTTTTTTTTTTCCAGGAAAAAAGGCCAAGGTTGGTGTTCAGGGCCTGTGGCCTGGAGTGCCAGGCTGGCTCCTGGAATTCCATGATATGCAGGATGGTTCCCAGACCCAAGCTGGCCGCAGTCCCAAGTGTGGCTTCTTTGACAGTGCCAAGTGGCTACTGCAATCTGCCCTCCTGTACCGGGCCAGGTGAAATTGGTTTGTCCGGGAAAAGGGCCGAGGTTGCTCTTCAAACCCTGTGGCCTAATTTGCCGGCTGGCTCCTGAAATTCCATGATATGCAGGATGGTTCCCAGACCCAAGCAGGCACCAGTGCCAAGGCAGGCTGGTTTAACAGTGCCAAGTGGCTCCTGCAATCTCCCATCTAGAACCAGGCCAGGTGAGGTTTTTTTGCCAGGGAAAAGGGCCGAGGATGGTGTTCACAGTCTGTGGTCTGGAGGGGCAGCCTGGCTCCTGAAATTCCATGATTCGCAGGATTATTCCCAGACCCAAGCTGGCACCACTTGAAAGTTGGGCTAGTTTGACAGTGACAAGTGGCTCCTGTACCTTGCTGTCCAGTACCGGGCCAGGTGAGTTTGGTTTGTGCGGGAAAAAGGCTGAGGTTTGTCTTCAAACCCTGTGGCCTAATTGGCCGGCTGGCTCCTGGAATTCCACGATATGCAGGATGGTTCCCAGACCCAAGCTGGTCGCAGTCCCAAGTGTGGCTTCTTTGACAGTGCCAAGTGGCTCCTGCAACCTGACGTCCTGTACCGGGCCAGGTGACTTTGGTTTACCAGTGAAAAGGGCTGAGGTTTGTGTCTGGTGGCCTGTGGCTGGAAGTGGCTGGCTGCCTCCTGAAGTTCTGCGATAGGCAGGATGGTTCCCAGACCCAAGCTGGCACCACTTGAAAGCCAGGCTGGTTTGACAGTGCCAAGTGGCTCCTGCATCCTGACATCCAGAATCAGGATGGGCGACTTTGGTTTCTGCGGGAAAAGGCCTGAAGTTTGTCATCAAACCCTCTGCCCTAATTGGCCAGCTGGCTCCTGGAATTCCATGATATGCAGGATGGTTCCCAGACCCAAGCTTGCCACAGTCCCAAGTGTGGCTTCTTTGACAGTGCCAAGTGGCTGCTGCAATCTGCCGTCCTGTACCGGGCCAGGTGAGTTTGGTTTGCCAGGGAAAAGGGCCGAGGTTTGTGTCTGGTGGCCTGTGGCTGGAAGTGGCTGGCTGCCTCCTGAAGTTCTGCGATATGCAGGATGGTTCCCAGACCCAAGCTGGCACCACTTCAAAGTTGGGCTGGTTTGACAGTGCCAAGTGGCTCCTGCAAACTGACGTCCAGAATCAGGATGGGTGACTTTGGTTTCTGTGGGAAAAGGCCTGAAGTTTGTCTTCAAATCCTCTGCCCCAATTGGCCGGCTGGCTCCTGGAATTCCATGATATGCAGGATGGTTCCCAGACCCAAGCTGGCACCACTTCAAAGTCGGGCTGGTTTGACAGTGCCAAGTGGCTCCTGCAAACTGATGTCCAGAATCCGGATGGGTGACTTTGGTTTCTGCGGGAAAAGGCCTGAAGTTTCTCTTCAAATCCTGTGCCCTAATTGGCCGGCTGGCTCCTGGAATTCCATGATATGCAGGATGGTTCTCAGACCCAAGGTGGCACCACTTCAAAGTCGGGCTGGTTTGACAGTGCCAAGTGGCTCCTGCAACCTGCCATCCTGTACCGGGCCAGGTGAGTTTGGTTTGTCCGGGAAAAAGGCTGAGCTTTATGTTCGGGGCCTGTGGCCGGCTGCCTCCTGAAGTTCTGCAATACGCAGGATGGTTCCCAGACCCAAGCTGGCACCGCTTCAAAGTCACAGTGGTTTAACAGTGCTATGTGGCTCCTGCCATCTGCCCTCCTGAAGCAGGCCCAGTGCTTTTTTTTTTTCCAGGGAAAAAGGCCAAGGTTGGTGTTCAGGGCCTGTGGCCTGGAGTGCCAGGCTGGCTCCTGGAATTCCATGATATGCAGGATGGTTCCCAGACCCAAGCTGGTCGCAGTCCCAAGTGTGGCTTCTTTGACAGTGCCAAGTGGCTGCTGCAATCTGCCGTCCTGTACCGGGCCAGGTGAGTTTGGTTTGCCAGGGAAAAGGGCCGAGGTTTGTGTCTGGTGGCCTGTGGCTGGAAGTGGCTGGCTGCCTCCTGAAGTTCTGCGATATGCAGGATGGTTCCCAGACCCAAGCTGGCACCACTTCAAAGTTGGGCTGGTTTGACAGTGCCAAGTGGCTGCTGCAACCTGATGTCCAGTACCGGGCCAGGTGAAATTGGTTTGTCCGGGAAAAGGGCCGAGGTTGCACTTCAAACCCTGTGGCCTAATTTGCCGGCTGGCTCCTGAAATTCCATGATATGCAGGATGGTTCCCAGACCCAAGCAGGCACCAGTGCCAAGGCAGGCTGGTTTAACAGTACCAAGTGGCTCCTGCAATCTCCAATCTAGAACCAGGCCAGGTGAGGTTTTTTTGCCAGGGAAAAGGGCCGAGGATGGTGTTCACAGCCTGTGGTCTGGAGGGGCAGCCTGGCTCCTGAAATTCCATGATTCGCAGGATTATTCCCAGACCCAAGCTGGCACCACTTCAAAGTTGGGCTGGTTTGACAGTGCCAAGTGGCTCCTGTACCTTGCTGTCCAGTACCGGGCCAGGTGAGTTTGGTTTGTGCAGGAAAAAGGCTGAGGTTTGTCTTCAAACCCTGTGGCCTAATTGGCCGGCTGGCTCCTGGAATTCCATGATATGCAGGATGGTTCCCAGACCCAAGCTGGTCGCAGTCCCAAGTGTGGCTTCTTTGACAGTGCCAAGTGGCTCCTGCAATCTGCCGTCCTGTACCGGGCCAGGTGAGTTTGGTTTGCCAGGGAAAAGGGCCGAGGTTTGTGTCTGGTGGCCTGTGGCTGGAAGTGGCTGGCTGCCTCCTGAAGTTCTGCGATATGCAGGATGGTTCCCAGACCCAAGCTGGCACCACTTCAAAGTCGCACTGGTTTAACAGTGATATGTGGCTCCTGCAATCTGCCCCCCTGAAGCAGGCCCAGTGCTTTTTTTCCCAGGGAAAAGGCCCGAGGTCTGTGTTCGTGGCCTTGTGGCCTGGAGTGGCAGGCTGGCTCCTGAAATTGCATGGCACGCAGGATGGTTCCCCGGCCCAAGCTGGCACCAGTCCCAAGTTTGGCTGCTTTGACAGTGCCAAGGGGCTCCTACATTCTCCCATCTAGAACTAGGCAAGGTGAGGGGTTTTTTTCCCAGGGAAAAGGGCGGAGGTTGGTGTTCATGGCCTGTGGTCAGGAGTGCCAGGCTGGCTCCTGAAATTCCATGATTCGCAGGATTGTTCCCAGACCCAAGCTGGCACCACTTCAAAGTCGGGCTGGTTTGACAGTGCCAAGTGGCTCCTGCAACCTGACGTCCAGAATCAGGACGGATGAGTTTGGTTTGTCCGGGAAAAGGGCTGAAGTTTGTCTTCAAACCCTGTGGCCTAATTGGCCGGCTGGCTCCTGGATTTCCATGATATGCAGGATGGTTCCCAGACCCAAGCTGGCACCACTTCAAAGTCGGGCTGGTTTGACAGTGCCAAGTGGCTCCTGCAAACTGACGTCCAGAATCCGGATGGGTGACTTTGGTTTCTGCGGGAAAAGGCCTGAAGTTTGTCTTCAAACCCTGTGGCCTAATTGGCCGGCTGGCTTCTGGAATTCCATGATATGCAGGATGGTTCCCAGACCCAAGCTGGCACCACTTCAAAGTCGGGCTGGTTTGACAGTGCCAAGTGGCTCCTGCAACCTGACGTCCAGAATCAGGACGGATGAGTTTGGTTTGTCCGGGAAAAGGGCTGAAGTTTGTCTTCAAACCCTCTGACCCAATTGGCCGGCTGGCTCCTGGAATTCCATGATATGCAGGATGGTTCCCAGACCAAAGCTGGCACCACTTCAAAGTCGGGCTGGTTTAACAGTGCTATGTGGCTCCTGCCATCTGCCCTCCTGAAGCAGGCCCAGTGCTTTTTTTTTTCCAGGAAAAAAGGCCAAGGTTGGTGTTCAGGGCCTGTGGCCTGGAGTGCCAGGCTGGCTCCTGGAATTCCATGATATGCAGGATGGTTCCCAGACCCAAGCTGGCCGCAGTCCCAAGTGTGGCTTCTTTGACAGTGCCAAGTGGCTACTGCAATCTGCCCTCCTGTACCGGGCCAGGTGAAATTGGTTTGTCCGGGAAAAGGGCCGAGGTTGCTCTTCAAACCCTGTGGCCTAATTTGCCGGCTGGCTCCTGAAATTCCATGATATGCAGGATGGTTCCCAGACCCAAGCAGGCACCAGTGCCAAGGCAGGCTGGTTTAACAGTGCCAAGTGGCTCCTGCAATCTCCCATCTAGAACCAGGCCAGGTGAGGTTTTTTTGCCAGGGAAAAGGGCCGAGGATGGTGTTCACAGTCTGTGGTCTGGAGGGGCAGCCTGGCTCCTGAAATTCCATGATTCGCAGGATTATTCCCAGACCCAAGCTGGCACCACTTGAAAGTTGGGCTAGTTTGACAGTGACAAGTGGCTCCTGTACCTTGCTGTCCAGTACCGGGCCAGGTGAGTTTGGTTTGTGCGGGAAAAAGGCTGAGGTTTGTCTTCAAACCCTGTGGCCTAATTGGCCGGCTGGCTCCTGGAATTCCACGATATGCAGGATGGTTCCCAGACCCAAGCTGGTCGCAGTCCCAAGTGTGGCTTCTTTGACAGTGCCAAGTGGCTCCTGCAACCTGACGTCCTGTACCGGGCCAGGTGACTTTGGTTTACCAGTGAAAAGGGCTGAGGTTTGTGTCTGGTGGCCTGTGGCTGGAAGTGGCTGGCTGCCTCCTGAAGTTCTGCGATAGGCAGGATGGTTCCCAGACCCAAGCTGGCACCACTTGAAAGCCAGGCTGGTTTGACAGTGCCAAGTGGCTCCTGCATCCTGACATCCAGAATCAGGATGGGCGACTTTGGTTTCTGCGGGAAAAGGCCTGAAGTTTGTCATCAAACCCTCTGCCCTAATTGGCCAGCTGGCTCCTGGAATTCCATGATATGCAGGATGGTTCCCAGACCCAAGCTTGCCACAGTCCCAAGTGTGGCTTCTTTGACAGTGCCAAGTGGCTGCTGCAATCTGCCGTCCTGTACCGGGCCAGGTGAGTTTGGTTTGCCAGGGAAAAGGGCCGAGGTTTGTGTCTGGTGGCCTGTGGCTGGAAGTGGCTGGCTGCCTCCTGAAGTTCTGCGATATGCAGGATGGTTCCCAGACCCAAGCTGGCACCACTTCAAAGTTGGGCTGGTTTGACAGTGCCAAGTGGCTCCTGCAAACTGACGTCCAGAATCAGGATGGGTGACTTTGGTTTCTGTGGGAAAAGGCCTGAAGTTTGTCTTCAAATCCTCTGCCCCAATTGGCCGGCTGGCTCCTGGAATTCCATGATATGCAGGATGGTTCCCAGACCCAAGCTGGCACCACTTCAAAGTCGGGCTGGTTTGACAGTGCCAAGTGGCTCCTGCAAACTGATGTCCAGAATCCGGATGGGTGACTTTGGTTTCTGCGGGAAAAGGCCTGAAGTTTCTCTTCAAATCCTGTGCCCTAATTGGCCGGCTGGCTCCTGGAATTCCATGATATGCAGGATGGTTCTCAGACCCAAGGTGGCACCACTTCAAAGTCGGGCTGGTTTGACAGTGCCAAGTGGCTCCTGCAACCTGCCATCCTGTACCGGGCCAGGTGAGTTTGGTTTGTCCGGGAAAAAGGCTGAGCTTTATGTTCGGGGCCTGTGGCCGGCTGCCTCCTGAAGTTCTGCAATACGCAGGATGGTTCCCAGACCCAAGCTGGCACCGCTTCAAAGTCACAGTGGTTTAACAGTGCTATGTGGCTCCTGCCATCTGCCCTCCTGAAGCAGGCCCAGTGCTTTTTTTTTTTCCAGGGAAAAAGGCCAAGGTTGGTGTTCAGGGCCTGTGGCCTGGAGTGCCAGGCTGGCTCCTGGAATTCCATGATATGCAGGATGGTTCCCAGACCCAAGCTGGTCGCAGTCCCAAGTGTGGCTTCTTTGACAGTGCCAAGTGGCTGCTGCAATCTGCCGTCCTGTACCGGGCCAGGTGAGTTTGGTTTGCCAGGGAAAAGGGCCGAGGTTTGTGTCTGGTGGCCTGTGGCTGGAAGTGGCTGGCTGCCTCCTGAAGTTCTGCGATATGCAGGATGGTTCCCAGACCCAAGCTGGCACCACTTCAAAGTTGGGCTGGTTTGACAGTGCCAAGTGGCTGCTGCAACCTGATGTCCAGTACCGGGCCAGGTGAAATTGGTTTGTCCGGGAAAAGGGCCGAGGTTGCACTTCAAACCCTGTGGCCTAATTTGCCGGCTGGCTCCTGAAATTCCATGATATGCAGGATGGTTCCCAGACCCAAGCAGGCACCAGTGCCAAGGCAGGCTGGTTTAACAGTACCAAGTGGCTCCTGCAATCTCCAATCTAGAACCAGGCCAGGTGAGGTTTTTTTGCCAGGGAAAAGGGCCGAGGATGGTGTTCACAGCCTGTGGTCTGGAGGGGCAGCCTGGCTCCTGAAATTCCATGATTCGCAGGATTATTCCCAGACCCAAGCTGGCACCACTTCAAAGTTGGGCTGGTTTGACAGTGCCAAGTGGCTCCTGTACCTTGCTGTCCAGTACCGGGCCAGGTGAGTTTGGTTTGTGCAGGAAAAAGGCTGAGGTTTGTCTTCAAACCCTGTGGCCTAATTGGCCGGCTGGCTCCTGGAATTCCATGATATGCAGGATGGTTCCCAGACCCAAGCTGGTCGCAGTCCCAAGTGTGGCTTCTTTGACAGTGCCAAGTGGCTCCTGCAATCTGCCGTCCTGTACCGGGCCAGGTGAGTTTGGTTTGCCAGGGAAAAGGGCCGAGGTTTGTGTCTGGTGGCCTGTGGCTGGAAGTGGCTGGCTGCCTCCTGAAGTTCTGCGATATGCAGGATGGTTCCCAGACCCAAGCTGGCACCACTTCAAAGTCGCACTGGTTTAACAGTGATATGTGGCTCCTGCAATCTGCCCCCCTGAAGCAGGCCCAGTGCTTTTTTTCCCAGGGAAAAGGCCCGAGGTCTGTGTTCGTGGCCTTGTGGCCTGGAGTGGCAGGCTGGCTCCTGAAATTGCATGGCACGCAGGATGGTTCCCCGGCCCAAGCTGGCACCAGTCCCAAGTTTGGCTGCTTTGACAGTGCCAAGGGGCTCCTACATTCTCCCATCTAGAACTAGGCAAGGTGAGGGGTTTTTTTCCCAGGGAAAAGGGCGGAGGTTGGTGTTCATGGCCTGTGGTCAGGAGTGCCAGGCTGGCTCCTGAAATTCCATGATTCGCAGGATTGTTCCCAGACCCAAGCTGGCACCACTTCAAAGTCGGGCTGGTTTGACAGTGCCAAGTGGCTCCTGCAACCTGACGTCCAGAATCAGGACGGATGAGTTTGGTTTGTCCGGGAAAAGGGCTGAAGTTTGTCTTCAAACCCTGTGGCCTAATTGGCCGGCTGGCTCCTGGATTTCCATGATATGCAGGATGGTTCCCAGACCCAAGCTGGCACCACTTCAAAGTCGGGCTGGTTTGACAGTGCCAAGTGGCTCCTGCAAACTGACGTCCAGAATCCGGATGGGTGACTTTGGTTTCTGCGGGAAAAGGCCTGAAGTTTGTCTTCAAACCCTGTGGCCTAATTGGCCGGCTGGCTTCTGGAATTCCATGATATGCAGGATGGTTCCCAGACCCAAGCTGGCACCACTTCAAAGTCGGGCTGGTTTGACAGTGCCAAGTGGCTCCTGCAACCTGACGTCCAGAATCAGGACGGATGAGTTTGGTTTGTCCGGGAAAAGGGCTGAAGTTTGTCTTCAAACCCTCTGACCCAATTGGCCGGCTGGCTCCTGGAATTCCATGATATGCAGGATGGTTCCCAGACCAAAGCTGGCACCACTTCAAAGTCGGGCTGGTTTAACAGTGCTATGTGGCTCCTGCCATCTGCCCTCCTGAAGCAGGCCCAGTGCTTTTTTTTTTTCCAGGGAAAAAGGCCAAGGTTGGTGTTCAGGGCCTGTGGCCTGGAGTGCCAGGCTGGCTCCTGGAATTCCATGATATGCAGGATGGTTCCCAGACCCAAGCTGGCCGCAGTCCCAAGTGTGGCTTCTTTGACAGTGCCAAGTGGCTACTGCAATCTGCCCTCCTGTACCGGGCCAGGTGAAATTGGTTTGTCCGGGAAAAGGGCCGAGGTTGCTCTTCAAACCCTGTGGCCTAATTTGCCGGCTGGCTCCTGAAATTCCATGATATGCAGGATGGTTCCCAGACCCAAGCAGGCACCAGTGCCAAGGCAGGCTGGTTTAACAGTGCCAAGTGGCTCCTGCAATCTCCCATCTAGAACCAGGCCAGGTGAGGTTTTTTTGCCAGGGAAAAGGGCCGAGGTTGGTGTTCACAGCCTGTGGTCTGGAGGGGCAGGCTGGCTCCTGAAATTCCATGATTTGCAGGATTATTCCCAGACCCAAGCTGGCACCACTTGAAAGTTGGGCTAGTTTGACAGTGACAAGTGGCTCCTGTACCTTGCTGTCCAGTACCGGGCCAGGTGAGTTTGGTTTGTGCGGGAAAAAGGCTGAGGTTTGTCTTCAAACCCGGTGGCCTAATTGGCCGGCTGGCTCCTGGAATTCCATGATATGCAGGAGGGTTCCCAGACCCAAGCTTGCCACAGTCCCAAGTGTGGCTTCTTTGACAGTGCCAAGTGGCTGCTGCAATCTGCCGTCCTGTACCGGGCCAGGTGAGTTTGGTTTGCCAGGGAAAAGGGCCGAGGTTTGTGTCTGGTGGCCTGTGGCTGGAAGTGGCTGGCTGCCTCCTGAAGTTCTGCGATATGCAGGATGGTTCCCAGACCCAAGCTGGCACCACTTCAAAGTTGGGCTGGTTTGACAGTGCCAAGTGGCTGCTGCAACCTGATGTCCAGTACCGGGCCAGGTGAAATTGGTTTGTCCGGGAAAAGGGCCGAGGTTGCACTTCAAACCCTGTGGCCTAATTTGCCGGCTGGCTCCTGAAATTCCATGATATGCAGGATGGTTCCCAGACCCAAGCAGGCACCAGTGCCAAGGCAGGCTGGTTTAACAGTACCAAGTGGCTCCTGCAATCTCCCATCTAGAACCAGGCCAGGTGAGGTTTTTTTGCCAGGGAAAAGGGCCGAGGATGGTGTTCACAGCCTGTGGTCTGGAGGGGCAGCCTGGCTCCTGAAATTCCATGATTCGCAGGATTATTCCCAGACCCAAGCTGGCACCACTTCAAAGTTGGGCTGGTTTGACAGTGCCAAGTGGCTCCTGTACCTTGCTGTCCAGTACCGGGCCAGGTGAGTTTGGTTTGTGCAGGAAAAAGGCTGAGGTTTGTCTTCAAACCCTGTGGCCTAATTGGCCGGCTGGCTCCTGGAATTCCATGATATGCAGGATGGTTCCCAGACCCAAGCTGGTCGCAGTCCCAAGTGTGGCTTCTTTGACAGTGCCAAGTGGCTCCTGCAATCTGCCGTCCTGTACCGGGCCAGGTGAGTTTGGTTTGCCAGGGAAAAGGGCCGAGGTTTGTGTCTGGTGGCCTGTGGCTGGAAGTGGCTGGCTGCCTCCTGAAGTTCTGCGATATGCAGGATGGTTCCCAGACCCAAGCTGGCACCACTTCAAAGTCGCACTGGTTTAACAGTGATATGTGGCTCCTGCAATCTGCCCCCCTGAAGCAGGCCCAGTGCTTTTTTTCCCAGGGAAAAGGCCCGAGGTCTGTGTTTCGTGGCCTTGTGGCCTGGAGTGGCAGGCTGGCTCCTGAAATTGCATGGCACGCAGGATGGTTCCCCGGCCCAAGCTGGCACCAGTCCCAAGTTTGGCTGCTTTGACAGTGCCAAGGGGCTCCTACATTCTCCCATCTAGAACTAGGCAAGGTGAGGGGTTTTTTTCCCAGGGAAAAGGGCGGAGGTTGGTGTTCATGGCCTGTGGTCAGGAGTGCCAGGCTGGCTCCTGAAATTCCATGATTCGCAGGATTGTTCCCAGACCCAAGCTGGCACCACTTCAAGTCGGGCTGGTTTGACAGTGCCAAGTGGCTCCTGCAACCTGACGTCCAGAATCAGGACGGATGAGTTTGGTTTGTCCGGGAAAAGGGCTGAAGTTTGTCTTCAAACCCTGTGGCCTAATTGGCCGGCTGGCTCCTGGATTTCCATGATATGCAGGATGGTTCCCAGACCCAAGCTGGCACCACTTCAAAGTCGGGCTGGTTTGACAGTGCCAAGTGGCTCCTGCAAACTGACGTCCAGAATCCGGATGGGTGACTTTGGTTTCTGCGGGAAAAGGCCTGAAGTTTGTCTTCAAACCCTGTGGCCTAATTGGCCGGCTGGCTTCTGGAATTCCATGATATGCAGGATGGTTCCCAGACCCAAGCTGGCACCACTTCAAAGTCGGGCTGGTTTGACAGTGCCAAGTGGCTCCTGCAACCTGACGTCCAGAATCAGGACGGATGAGTTTGGTTTGTCCGGGAAAAGGGCTGAAGTTTGTCTTCAAACCCTCTGACCCAATTGGCCGGCTGGCTCCTGGAATTCCATGATATGCAGGATGGTTCCCAGACCAAAGCTGGCACCACTTCAAAGTCGGGCTGGTTTAACAGTGCTATGTGGCTCCTGCCATCTGCCCTCCTGAAGCAGGCCCAGTGCTTTTTTTTTTTCCAGGGAAAAAGGCCAAGGTTGGTGTTCAGGGCCTGTGGCCTGGAGTGCCAGGCTGGCTCCTGGAATTCCATGATATGCAGGATGGTTCCCAGACCCAAGCTGGCCGCAGTCCCAAGTGTGGCTTCTTTGACAGTGCCAAGTGGCTACTGCAATCTGCCCTCCTGTACCGGGCCAGGTGAAATTGGTTTGTCCGGGGAAAAGGGCCGAGGTTGCTCTTCAAACCCTGTGGCCTAATTTGCCGGCTGGCTCCTGAAATTCCATGATATGCAGGATGGTTCCCAGACCCAAGCAGGCACCAGTGCCAAGGCAGGCTGGTTTAACAGTGCCAAGTGGCTCCTGCAATCTCCCATCTAGAACCAGGCCAGGTGAGGTTTTTTTGCCAGGGAAAAGGGCCGAGGTTGGTGTTCACAGCCTGTGGTCTGGAGGGGCAGGCTGGCTCCTGAAATTCCATGATTTGCAGGATTATTCCCAGACCCAAGCTGGCACCACTTGAAAGTTGGGCTAGTTTGACAGTGACAAGTGGCTCCTGTACCTTGCTGTCCAGTACCGGGCCAGGTGAGTTTGGTTTGTGCGGGAAAAAGGCTGAGGTTTGTCTTCAAACCCGGTGGCCTAATTGGCCGGCTGGCTCCTGGAATTCCATGATATGCAGGAGGGTTCCCAGACCCAAGCTGGCCACAGTCCCAAGTGTGGCTTCTTTGACAGTGCCAAGTGGCTGCTGCAATCTGCCGTCCTGTACCGGGCCAGGTGAGTTTGGTTTGCCAGGGAAAAGGGCCGAGGTTTGTGTCTGGTGGCCTGTGGCTGGAAGTGGCTGGCTGCCTCCTGAAGTTCTGCGATATGCAGGATGGTTCCCAGACCCAAGCTGGCACCACTTCAAAGTCGGGCTGGTTTGACAGTGCCAAGTGGCTCCTGCATCCTGACGTCCAGAATCAGGATGGGTGACTTTGGTTTCTGTGGGAAAAGGCCTGAAGTTTGTCTTCAAACCCTCTGCCCCAATTGGCCGGCTGGCTCCTGGAATTCCATGATATGCAGGATGGTTCCCAGACCCAAGCTGGCACCACTTCAAAGTCGGGCTGGTTTGACAGTGCCAAGTGGCTCCTGCAAACTGACGTCCAGAATCCGGATAGGTGACTTTGGTTTCTGCGGGAAAAGGCCTGAAGTTTGTCTTCAAACCCTGTGCCCTAATTGGCCGGCTGGCTCCTGGAATTCCATGATATGCAGGATGGTTCACAGACCCAAGGTGGCACCACTTCAAAGTCGGGCTGGTTTGACAGTGCCAAGTGGCTCCTGCAACCTGCCATCCTGTACCGGGCCAGGTGAGTTTGGTTTGTCGGGAAAAAGCCTGAGCTTTATGTTCGGGGCCTGTGGCCGGCTGCCTCCTGAAGTTCTGCAATACGCAGGATGGTTCCCAGACCCAAGCTGGCACCGCTTCAAAGTCGCAGTGGTTTAACAGTGCTATGTGGCTCCTGCCATCTGCCCTCCTGAAGCAGGCCCAGTGCTTTTGTTTTTCCAGGGAAAAAGGCCAAGGTTGGTGTTCAGGGCCTGTGGCCTGGAGTGCCAGGCTGGCTCCTGGAATTCCATGATATGCAGGATGGTTCCCAGACCCAAGCTGGCCGCAGTCCCAAGTGTGGCTTCTTTGACAGTGCCAAGTGGCTGCTGCAATCTGCCGTCCTGTACCGGGCCAGGTGAGTTTGGTTTGCCAGGGAAAAGGGTCGAGGTTTGTGTCTGGTGGCCTGTGGCTGGAAGTGGCTGGCTGCCTCCTGAAGTTCTGCGATATGCAGGATGGTTCCCAGACCCAAGCTGGCACCACTTCAAAGTTGGGCTGGTTTGACAGTGCCAAGTGGCTGCTGCAACCTGATGTCCAGTACCGGGCCAGGTGAAATTGGTTTGTCCGGGAAAAGGGCCGAGGTTGCTCTTCAAACCCTGTGGCCTAATTTGCCGGCTGGCTCCTGAAATTCCATGATATGCAGGATGGTTCCCAGACCCAAGCAGGCACCAGTGCCAAGGCAGGCTGGTTTAACAGTGCCAAGTGGCTCCTGCAATCTCCCATCTAGAACCAGGCCAGGTGAGGTTTTTTTGCCAGGGAAAAGGGCCGAGGTTGGTGTTCACAGCCTGTGGTCTGGAGGGGCAGCCTGGCTCCTGAAATTCCATGATTCGCAGGATTATTCCCAGACCCAAGCTGGCACCACTTTAAAGTTGGGCTAGTTTGACAGTGCCAAGTGGCTCCTGTACCTTGCTGTCCAGTACCGGGCCAGGTGAGTTTGGTTTGTGCGGGAAAAAGGCTGAGGTTTGTCTTCAAATCCTGTGGCCTAATTGGCCGGCTGGCTCCTGGAATTCCATGATATGCAGGATGGTTCCCAGACCCAAGCTGGTCGCAGTCCCAAGTGTGGCTTCTTTGACAGTGCCAAGTGGCTCCTGCAACCTGACGTCCTGTACCGGGCCAGGTGAGTTTGGTTTACCAGGGAAAAGGGCTGAGGTTTGTGTCTGGTGGCCTGTGGCTGGAAGTGGCTGGCTGCCTCCTGAAGTTCTGCGATACGCAGGATGGTTCCCAGACCCAAGCTGGCACCATTTCAAAGTTGGGCTGGTTTGACAGTGCCAAGTGGCTCCTGCAAACTGACGTCCAGAATCAGGATGGCTGACTTTGTTTTCTGCGGGAAAACACCTGAAGTTTGTCTTCAAACCCTCTGCCCCAATTGGCCGGCTGGCTCCTGGAATTCCATGATATGCAGGATGGTTTCCAGACCCAAGCTGGCACCACTTCAAAGTCGGGCTGGTTTGACAGTGCCAAGTGGCTCCTGCAAACCAACGTCCAGAATCCGGATGGGTGACTTTGGTTTCTGCGGGAAAAGGCCTGAAGTTTCTCTTCAAATCCTGTGCCCTAATTGGCCGGCTGGCTCCTGGAATTCTATGATATGCAGGATGGTTCACAGACCCAAGGTGGCACCACTTCAAAGTCGGGCTGGTTTGACAATGCCAAGTGGCTCCTGCAACCTGCCATCCTGTACCGGGCCAGGTGAGTGTGGTTTGTCCGGGAAAAAGGCTGAGCTTTATGTTCGGGGCCTGTGGCCGGCTGCCTCCTGAAGTTCTGCAATACGCAGGATGGTTCCCAGACCCAAGCTGGCACCGCTTCAAAGTCGCAGTGGTTTAACAGTGCTATGTGGCTCCTGCCATCTGCCCTCCTGAAGCAGGCCCAGTGCTTTTGTTTTTCCAGGGAAAAAGGCCAAGGTTGGTGTTCAGGGCCTGTGGCCTGGAGTGCCAGGCTGGCTCCTGGAATTCCATGATATGCAGGATGGTTCCCAGACCCAAGCTGGCCGCAGTCCCAAGTGTGGCTTCTTTGACAGTGCCAAGTGGCTGCTGCAATCTGCCGTCCTGTACCGGGCCAGGTGAGTTTGGTTTGCCAGGGAAAAGGGTCGAGGTTTGTGTCTGGTGGCCTGTGGCTGGAAGTGGCTGGCTGCCTCCTGAGGTTCTGCGATATGCAGGATGTTTCCCAGACCCAAGCTGGCACCACTTCAAAGTTGGGCTGGTTTGACAGTGCCAAGTGGCTGCTGCAACCTGATGTCCAGTACCGGGCCAGGTGAAATTGGTTTGTCCGGGAAAAGGGCCGAGGTTGCTCTTCAAACCCTATGGCCTAATTTGCCGGCTGGCTCCTGAAATTCCATGATATGCAGGATGGTTCCCAGACCCAAGCAGGCACCAGTGCCAAGGCAGGCTGGTTTAACAGTACCAAGTGGCTCCTGCAATCTCCCATCTAGAACCAGGCCAGGTGAGGTTTTTTTGCCAGGGAAAAGGGCCGAGGTTGGTGTTCACAGCCTGTGGTCTGGAGGGGCAGCCTGGCTCCTGAAATTCCATGATTCGCAGGATTATTCCCAGACCCAAGCTGGCACCACTTTAAAGTTGGGCTGGTTTGACAGTGCCAAGTGGCTCCTGTACCTTGCTGTCCAGTACCGGGCCAGGTGAGTTTGGTTTGTGCGGGAAAAAGGCTGAGGTTTGTCTTCAAACCCTGTGGCCTAATTGGCCGGCTGGCTCCTGGAATTCCATGATATGCAGGATGGTTCCCAGACCCAAGCTGGTCGCAGTCCCAAGTGTGGCTTCTTTGACAGTGCCAAGTGGCTCCTGCAACCTGACGTCCTGTACCGGGCCAGGTGAGTTTGGTTTACCAGGGAAAAGGGCTGAGGTTTGTGTCTGGTGGCCTGTGGCTGGAAGTGGCTGGCTGCCTCCTGAAGTTCTGCGATACGCAGGATGGTTCCCAGACCCAAGCTGGCACCACTTGAAAGTTGGGCTGGTTTGACAGTGCCAAGTGGCTCCTGCAAACTGACGTCCAGAATCAGGATGGGTGACTTTGGTTTCTGCGGGAAAAGGCCTGAAGTTTGTCTTCAAACCCTCTGCCCCAATTGGCCGGCTGGCTCCTGGAATTCCATGATATGCAGGATGGTTCCCAGACCCAAGCTGGCACCACTTCAAAGTCGGGCTGGTTTGACAATGCCAAGTGGCTCCTGCAACCTGCCATCCTGTACCGGGCCAGGTGAGTTTGGTTTGTCCGGGAAAAAGGCCGAGCTTTATGTTCGGGGCCTGTGGCCGGAAGTGGCCGGCTGCCTCCTGAAGTTCTGCAATACGCAGGATGGTTCCCAGACCGAAGCTGGCACCACTTCAAAGTCGCACTGGTTTAACAGTGATATGTGGCTCCTGCAATCTGCCCTCCTGAAGCAGGCTAAGTGCTTTTTTTTTTCCCAGGGAAAAGGCCCGAGGTCTGTGTTCGTGGCCTTGTGGCCTGGAGTGGCAGGCTAGCTCCTGAAATTCCATGGCATGCAGGATGGTTCCCCGGCCCAAGCTGGCACCAGTCCCAAGTTTGGCTGCTTTGACAGTGCCAAGGGGCTCCTACATTCTCCCATCTAGAACTAGGCCAGGTGAGGTTTTTTTTTTGCCAGGGAAAAGGGCCGAGGTTGGTGTTCACGGCCTGTGGTCTGGAGGGGCAGCCTGGCTCCTGAAATTCCATGATTCGCAGGATTGTCCCCAGACCCAAGCTGGCACCACTTCAAAGTCGGGCTGGTTTGACAGTGCCAAGTGGCTCCTGCAAACTGACGTCCAGAATCCGGATAGGTGACTTTGGTTTCTGCGGGAAAAGGCCTGAAGTTTGTCTTCAAACCCTGTGCCCTAATTGGCCGGCTGGCTCCTGGAATTCCATGATATGCAGGATGGTTCACAGACCCAAGGTGGCACCACTTCAAAGTCAGGCTGGTTTGACAGTGCCAAGTGGCTCCTGCAACCTGCCATCCTGTACCGGGCCAGGTGAGTTTGGTTTGTCCGGGAAAAAGCCTGAGCTTTATGTTCGGGGCCTGTGGCCGGCTGCCTCCTGAAGTTCTGCAATACGCAGGATGGTTCCCAGACCCAAGCTGGCACCGCTTCAAAGTCGCAGTGGTTTAACAGTGCTATGTGGCTCCTGCCATCTGCCCTCCTGAAGCAGGCCCAGTGCTTTTGTTTTTCCAGGGAAAAAGGCCAAGGTTGGTGTTCAGGGCCTGTGGCCTGGAGTGCCAGGCTGGCTCCTGGAATTCCATGATATGCAGGATGGTTCCCAGACCCAAGCTGGCCGCAGTCCCAAGTGTGGCTTCTTTGACAGTGCCAAGTGGCTGCTGCAATCTGCCGTCCTGTACCGGGCCAGGTGAGTTTGGTTTGCCAGGGAAAAGGGTCGAGGTTTGTGTCTGGTGGCCTGTGGCTGGAAGTGGCTGGCTGCCTCCTGAAGTTCTGCGATATGCAGGATGGTTCCCAGACCCAAGCTGGCACCACTTCAAAGTTGGGCGGGTTTGACAGTGCCAAGTGGCTGCTGCAACCTGATGTCCAGTACCGGGCCAGGTGAAATTGGTTTGTCCGGGAAAAAGGGCCGAGGTTGCTCTTCAAACCCTGTGGCCTAATTTGCCGGCTGGCTCCTGAAATTCCATGATATGCAGGATGGTTCCCAGACCCAAGCAGGCACCAGTGCCAAGGCAGGCTGGTTTAACAGTGCCAAGTGGCTCCTGCAATCTCCCATCTAGAACCAGGCCAGGTGAGGTTTTTTTGCCAGGGAAAAGGGCCGAGGTTGGTGTTCACAGCCTGTGGTCTGGAGGGGCAGCCTGGCTCCTGAAATTCCATGATTCGCAGGATTATTCCCAGACCCAAGCTGGCACCACTTGAAAGTTGGGCTAGTTTGACAGTGCCAAGTGGCTCCTGTACCTTGCTGTCCAGTACCGGGCCAGGTGAGTTTGGTTTGTGCGGGAAAAAGGCTGAGGTTTGTCTTCAAATCCTGTGGCCTAATTGGCCGGCTGGCTCCTGGAATTCCATGATATGCAGGATGGTTCCCAGACCCAAGCTGGTCGCAGTCCCAAGTGTGGCTTCTTTGACAGTGCCAAGTGGCTCCTGCAACCTGACGTCCTGTACCGGGCCAGGTGAGTTTGGTTTACCAGGGAAAAGGGCTGAGGTTTGTGTCTGGTGGCCTGTGGCTGGAAGTGGCTGGCTGCCTCCTGAAGTTCTGCGATACGCAGGATGGTTCCCAGACCCAAGCTGGCACCATTTCAAAGTTGGGCTGGTTTGACAGTGCCAAGTGGCTCCTGCAAACTGACGTCCAGAATCAGGATGGGTGACTTTGGTTTCTGCGGGAAAAGGCCTGAAGTTTGTCTTCAAACCCTCTGCCCCAATTGGCCGGCTGGCTCCTGGAATTCCATGATATGCAGGATGGTTTCCAGACCCAAGCTGGCACCACTTCAAAGTCGGGCTGGTTTGACAGTGCCAAGTGGCTCCTGCAAACCAACGTCCAGAATCCGGATGGGTGACTTTGGTTTCTGCGGGAAAAGGCCTGAAGTTTCTCTTCAAATCCTGTGCCCTAATTGGCCGGCTGGCTCCTGGAATTCTATGATATGCAGGATGGTTCACAGACCCAAGGTGGCACCACTTCAAAGTCGGGCTGGTTTGACAATGCCAAGTGGCTCCTGCAACCTGCCATCCTGTACCGGGCCAGGTGAGTGTGGTTTGTCCGGGAAAAAGGCTGAGCTTTATGTTCGGGGCCTGTGGCCGGCTGCCTCCTGAAGTTCTGCAATACGCAGGATGGTTCCCAGACCCAAGCTGGCACCGCTTCAAAGTCGCAGTGGTTTAACAGTGCTATGTGGCTCCTGCCATCTGCCCTCCTGAAGCAGGCCCAGTGCTTTTTTTTTTCCAGGGAAAAAGGCCAAGGTTGGTGTTCAGGGCCTGTGGCCTGGAGTGCCAGGCTGGCTCCTGGAATTCCATGATATGCAGGATGGTTCCCAGACCCAAGCTGGCCGCAGTCCCAAGTGTGGCTTCTTTGACAGTGCCAAGTGGCTGCTGCAATCTGCCGTCCTGTACCGGGCCAGGTGAGTTTGGTTTGCCAGGGAAAAGGGTCGAGGTTTGTGTCTGGTGGCCTGTGGCTGGAAGTGGCTGGCTGCCTCCTGAAGTTCTGCGATATGCAGGATGGTTCCCAGACCCAAGCTGGCACCACTTCAAAGTTGGGCTGGTTTGACACTGCCAAGTGGCTGCTGCAACCTGATGTCCAGTACAGGGCCAGGTGAAATTGGTTTGTCCGGGAAAAGGGCCGAGGTTGCTCTTCAAACCCTATGGCCTAATTTGCCGGCTGGCTCCTGAAATTCCCATGATATGCAGGATGGTTCCCAGACCCAAGCAGGCACCAGTGCCAAGGCAGGCTGGTTTAACAGTACCAAGTGGCTCCTGCAATCTCCCATCTAGAACCAGGCCAGGTGAGGTTTTTTTGCCAGGGAAAAGGGCCGAGGTTGGTGTTCACAGCCTGTGGTCTGGAGGGGCAGCCTGGCTCCTGAAATTCCATGATTCGCAGGATTATTCCCAGACCCAAGCTGGCACCACTTGAAAGTCGGGCTGGTTTGACAGTGCCAAGTGGCTCCTGTACCTTGCTGTCCAGTACCGGGCCAGGTGAGTTTGGTTTGTGCGGGAAAAGGGCTGAGGTTTGTCTTCAAACCCTGTGGCCTAATTGGCCGGCTGGCTCCTGGAATTCCATGATATGCAGGATGGTTCCCAGACCCAAGCTGGTCGCAGTCCCAAGTGTGGCTTCTTTGACAGTGCCAAGTGGCTCCTGCAACCTGACGTCCTGTACCGGGCCAGGTGAGTTTGGTTTACCAGGGAAAAGGGCTGAGGTTTGTGTCTGGTGGCCTGTGGCTGGAAGTGGCTGGCTGCCTCCTGAAGTTCTGCGATACGCAGGATGGTTCCCAGACCCAAGCTGGCACCACTTGAAAGTTGGGCTGGTTTGACAGTGCCAAGTGGCTCCTGCAAACTGACGTCCAGAATCAGGATGGGTGACTTTGGTTTCTGCGGGAAAAGGCCTGAAGTTTGTCTTCAAACCCTCTGCCCCAATTGGCCGGCTGGCTCCTGGAATTCCATGATATGCAGGATGGTTCCCAGACCCAAGCTGGCACCACTTCAAAGTCGGGCTGGTTTGACAATGCCAAGTGGCTCCTGCAACCTGCCATCCTGTACCGGGCCAGGTGAGTTTGGTTTGTCCGGGAAAAAGGCCGAGCTTTATGTTCGGGGCCTGTGGCCGGCTGCCTCCTGAAGTTCTGCAATACGCAGGATGGTTCCCAGACCCAAGCTGGCACCACTTCAAAGTCGCACTGGTTTAACAGTGATATGTGGCTCCTGCAATCTGCCCTCCTGAAGCAGGCGAAGTGCTTTTTTTTTTCCCAGGGAAAAGGCCCGAGGTCTGTGTTCGTGGCCTTGTGGCCTGGAGTGGCAGGCTAGCTCCTGAAATTCCATGGCATGCAGGATGGTTCCCCGGCCCAAGCTGGCACCAGTCCCAAGTTTGGCTGCTTTGACAGTGCCAAGGGGCTCCTACATTCTCCCATCTAGAACTAGGCCAGGTGAGGTTTTTTTTTGCCAGGGAAAAGGGCCGAGGTTGGTGTTCACGGCCTGTGGTCTGGAGGGGCAGCCTGGCTCCTGAAATTCCATGATTCGCAGGATTGTTCCCAGACCCAAGCTGGCACCACTTCAAAGTCGGGCTGGTTTGACAGTGCCAAGTGGCTCCTGCAACCTCACGTCCAGAATCAGGACGGATGAGTTTGGTTTCTGCGGGAAAAGGGCTGAAGTTTGTCTTCAAACCCTGTGCCCCAATTGGCCGGCTGGCTCCTGGAATTCCATGATATGCAGGATGGTTCCCAGACCCAAGCTGGCACCACTTCAAAGTTGGGCTGGTTTGACAGTGCCAAGTGGCTCCTGCAAACTGACGTCCAGAATCAGGATGGGTGACTTTGGTTTCTGCGGGAAAAGGCCTGAAGTTTGTCTTCAAACCCTCTGCCCCAATTGGCCGGCTGGCTCCTGGAATTCCATGATATGCAGGATGGTTCCCAGACCCAAGCTGGCACCACTTCAAAGTCGGGCTGGTTTGACAGTGCCAAGTGGCTCCTGCAAACTGACGTCCAGAATCCGGATGGGTGACTTTGGTTTCTGCGGGAAAAGGCCTGAAGTTTGTCTTCAAACCCTCTGCCCTAATTGGCCGGCTGGCTCCTGGAATTCCATGATATGCAGGATGGTTCCCAGACCCAAGCTGGCACCACTTCAAAGTCGGGCTGGTTTGACAATGCCAAGTGGCTCCTGCAACCTGCCATCCTGTACCGGGCCAGGTGAGTTTGGTTTGTCCGGGAAAAAGGCCGAGCTTTATGTTCGGGGCCTGTGGCCGGCTGCCTCCTGAAGTTCTGCAATACGCAGGATGGTTCCCAGACCCAAGCTGGCACCGCTTCAAAGTTGCAGTGGTTTAACAGTGCTATGTGGCTCCTGCCTTCTGCCCTCCTGAAGCAGGCCCAGTGCTTTTTTTTTTCCAGGGAAAAGGGCCAAGGTTGGTGTTCAGGGCCTGTGGCCTGGAGTGCCAGGCTGGCTCCTGAAATTCCATGATTGGCAGGATTGTTCCCAGACCCAAGCTGGCACCACTTCAAAGTCGGGCTGGTTTGACAGTGCCAAGTGGCTCCTGCAACCTGACGTCCAGAACCAGGACCGTGAGTTTGGTTTCTGCGGGAAAAGGCCTGAAGTTTGTCTTCAAACCCTGTGGCCTAATTGGCCGGCTGGCTCCTGGAATTCCATGATATGCAGGATGGTTCCCAGACCCAAGCTGGCCGCAGTCCCAAGTGTGGCTTCTTTGACAGTGCCAAGTGGCTCCTGCAATCTGCCGTCCACAACGAGGACAGGTGAGTTTTCTTTGCCTGGGTAAAGTTCCGGGTTTTTTTTTTTTTGTGGCCTGTGGTCAGAGCAGCCTGGTGGCTCCTGAAATTCCACGATATGCAGGATGGTTCCCAGACCCAAGATGGCACCAGTGCCAAGTCGGGCTGATTTGATAGTTCAAAGTGACTCCTGCTATCTGTCACCAGGAACCTTGGCTGGTGAGTTTTTTGCCAGGGAAAAGGGCTGAGGTTGGTGTTTAGTGGCCTGTGGCCAAAAGTCCACAATACCCAGGATGCCTCCCCGACCCAAGCTGGCACCTGTGCCAAGTCGGGCTGTTTTGACAGTTCAAAGTGACTCCTGCCATCTGGAACTGGCGCTGGTGAGTGTTGTTTCCCAGGGAAAACAGCCGAATTTTCTATGTCGGCTCTCTGGCCGGGAGTGGCCGGCTGGCTCCTGACATTCCACATTACGCAGGATGGTTCCCAGACCCTGAGCTGCAGTGATCCCGTCGGGATTCTGGCTTCAGACCCCGCCTTTGGAGGACCCAGACCCGGAGCCGTGCCGAGTTCCCCCGTCCTGCCCTGACCTCCGTTCCCTTGGTAACCGCAGCTCCGGCTGCTCAGGGGAGCTCTCCAAAGGAATCACCCTATCGAAACACTGTAAGTTCAGTTAAAAGGAAACCCTCTCCTGATTCTTCCTGAAAATACGGGAGAAAAGCTATAGAAGATAAAAATCCATAAAGAATGGGATAAAGGGATTGGTCTATTTCCATTAAAAGAGGTTCCCTTAGGAGGGGGCGGACCAGGATTTGTAAATGCTCCTTTGACTTCGTCCGAGGCCAGACGTTTTAAGAAATAAATAAAACGGATATTTGGAGGATTCCATAGGCATAGCTGAACAATTCGACCAATTGTTATGTCCAAACATTTCTACTGGAGAAGAGATGCGGTCTGTAATGAGAATAATATTTTTCTCAGGAAGAAAGGTAATTAATCAGAACAGCTGAAATAAAAGCTTAGGAAAAAAGATAATCCACGGGGACCCCCAGAGAAGACAAAATGCTGACTGTACCTCCTGAGTGGGGTAAAAATAATGAGGAGGGGAGTAAACACATGAATAATTATCGTAATTACATAATCAAAGGAATAAATGAGACAGCATATCAAAGGCGAAATGCAAAAAAAAAAAAAAGGGGTTTTTAAGGGACAGCTTTTAGAGGGGAAAGAAGAAACTCCAACTAAATAGATAAATAAACTTAAGAGAAATAGGAAAAAGGTCCTAAGTAAGTGGAAGGTCTGAAAATCGTTAAAGAGATGGGCAGAGAGGAGGAATAGAGAGGTCAAAAGCTCTAATTTTTTTGCGGGGGACAAATACCATCTGGAGCCTCTGATAACTTTAAAAGTGGGTCCCCAAGAAGAAGAATTGGAATTTGTAATAGACACAGGGGCAGAGAGAACCTGCCTGTTAAATATTCCAAAAAGTTATAGTTTGAGCAAACATATAGTGAAAGTAACAGGGGCAAAACAGGAAAGTTTTACATTTCCAGTCATTAAAGATGTAGTAATTGAGGGATGAACACAAAATTTGGACGGGAGCTGTCTTATTGGTCCCACGGGCAGGTAGCAATTTATTGGGAAGAGTCTTACAAGTGCAATTAAGAATAGGAGTTATATCGGAAAATGGGAAAATGACAGCCAGAGTTTTAAAATTAGGCCAAGAGGATGAAGAAAAAAAAAATCAACAAAGAAGTTTGGGCTGGAGAAAGAAATAGGGGAGGATTAAATATCGGCCCCATAAGCGTTACAACTGAGAGAGAAGATTGTCCCGTACGAGTACGTCAGTATCCTGTATTTTAGAAGGATAGGAAGGTTTGAAGCCAGCAATAGAAGGACTAATAAAGGATATGGGGCATTAAAACCTTGCATGTCTCCTCATAATTCCCCTATTCCCCCAGTAAAGTCTGATGGGAGGTATAGACTAGTACAAGATTTAAGGGAGGTCAATAAAAGAACTCAGACTCGCTACCCAGTGGTAAAATATCTTAGACAATAAATAAAAGTAGCTAGAAAACCAACCGTGAGAAAATTGCAAGAATCTTATTCATTCTCCCTCCCTCTTCAAAGAGGGAAATCAGAAAATTGCCTAGATTATTTAAATATTATAGATTATAGATTGAGGGGTACATACAAGGAGCAAAATTAGTGTATGAATAAAATTCACATTTGTTGTCCTTTGCCTTTTGGGATACCGGCAAGATTATGTCACGAATGCTACAGAAAGCATCGCATGGAAGGAAACCAAAGTTCCTCTTCTATTACACACACCTATGTCAACAGCCACTGTTATACCCCATCCCAATTAAGAACCTGTAGGCAAAACGGAGTACATTATTGAAACTTAGGAAAAAGTGGTAATAGATTTGGAATTGAATGTCCAAAAGGAGAGAGAGATGGATTTGTTTTTATTTTAATCTTGAAGATACGGTTCAAGATTTGGTAAAAAAAACAAATAATAAACAAAAATGTAAAACCAGGGCAGCAATTTAACTCGGTACTGACCCCAAATTATCTGTTGAGTCGTATTACAAGACTCCAAGCAGTTATAGAAATGGTAGCAAATGGAGCTGCCCAGGCATTAGAGTTAATATCAAGTCAGCTAAGCCGAACAAAATCTGTAGGGTATCGGAATAGGCCGGCTTTAGACTATTTATTGTTTGTGGAACGTTAAATATATCAGATTGTTGAAAATTGATGAGCACAGACAAGTCATTCTAGAAAAAGCAAAAGAAATCAAAGAAGAAAAAAATATATATGCATATAATAACCCAGGTACCCGTCCAGAAATTAGAAAACAGTGTTAAAACCTAGCTGGTAGGGTAATGTATTAGAAGAAATGAAGATCTTTCATTTTATGTGTTACAACTGTTTTTATATTTCTTCCTTGTGTAATCCCCTGTTTTATTTTGCCAGCATAGTCCAGAAGATGCAAGTAGATAAGAAATATTGCTCAAGCCAAATTATTTACAAAGAATAAGAGTGGGGATTGTGAAAAATACCCTGTGATCAAAAGTGAGACTTGGCTTTTATGGGGCCTAACGGCCCGCTTCTCGGCTACCCTCATCTCCACAGCCAATCCAATCCCCCCACCCCGCCCCGGCAGTCCTGACCCAGAACCCCACTTTCATCCCCTCTGTGGGTCGTAGCCCTCGACTTATCTCTCGGGCATCTGGGGATGCTGGTCCGTGTCAGGTGCGAAGGAAATCCGCCTCACCGGCTGGGAAGTTCCTGCTGTCACTGGGCTGTTGTCTCTTAGACTGCTAGATTAAAGAAAACCAAACAGCAACGCCTCATCTTGGCGCCCTATCAGCCAAAACCCCACAAGTCTGGTGCTCACCGTTCTCCTAAGAAGGCCCCGCACCTCCTAACCGTAACCCGCTGCCATGGATACAATGCATCTGCACCTGAAAGAGAGTTAGAACATATGTCAAACACCTGCAGGCTAACTCAAAAGCTGCAAACACCTTATGTCAACCTAGGAATAGCATCTAGAGTCCAAGTACTGCCCACATTACAATTTTCAACTCCACAGGGCTTTTCCTATTACACCAGGCTATGCGGCAGGGCAGAGCAGCTCTGGCACAAATGTGTGCTGACACCCGTGACACAGGACAGATGGGACATGACAAACAACGGGCACAAGACACAGACAGAAATCTCTAGGCAAGAAGGATGACTGCGAGGACTGAGAGAATATAAAAGGAGACGACCAAGGTAAAACTGATGGCGAGCTGATGAGGCTCAGAGAAACCTGGAAGAAGAAGATGCTAACTGAAGGATTTATTCCAAGAACTGCAAAGATGGATGTGCGAGAATCCTACGGTCAGAATCCTCTACCTGTCCTCACATTCTTACAAGTCCTAGTCTGCCATAATGGATCCTGGCAGGGCATAACTGTCCATACAGCTCAGAACAAGACCTGAAAAGACATCTGACTGGATGCTTCTAAAAAGAGATGCAATTCTGATCCCTGTCTGAGCTCCTGAGTCAAAAGTTCCATGGCACGAGGGCCGGGGCAAAGAACGTGGAGATCATGGATGCTAAGAGTGCTGCCAAGGTTTCTGACAGACCCCTCAAAGGGCTAAGATGAAAGAGATGGGATATCCAAACAACACATAATACAAAAAAGACAAGTGACACAATACACACCAGGACTGCTCTGCCCTGCGCACCTCAGCCCTGTGATCAAAAGTGAGACTTTGCTTTCATAGGGCCCAAGGGAGCCACTTCTTGGCTACCCTCATCTCCACAGCCAATTCAAACCCCCCCCTCTCCATGCCAGGAGGCCCGACCCAGCACCCCACTTTCATCCCCTCTGTGGGTTTTAGCCCTCGACTTATCTCTCGGGCATCTGGGGATGCTGGGTCCGTGTCAGGTGCGAAGGAAGGCCGCCTCACCAGCTGGGAAGTTCCTGCTGTCACCAGGCTGGTGTCTCTTAGACAGCTAGATTTAAGAAAACCAAACATCAGTGCCTGATCTTGGCACCACATTGGCCAAAACCCCACAAGTCTCCTACTCACCGTTCTCCTAAGAAGGCCCATCTCCTCGGGTCCCACGCTGCGGCCGCCCTTGGAGGCCGACGCCGTCGTCACGGGGTATGCCTGGCTTAACAGGAAAGGAGGTGATGTGGCCTTGCTGAAACCTGAGCGGACCCTCGCTCCTCCTCCCTGCTACCCCGACTCACCGCAACTCCTTGCTGCTTCCTGACAGCTACCCGGAAGACAGGGCTCACAAGGGCGGAAAATCCATCGGCCGGTTGGGGATGGGAGCTTGATGTGGGCCGAGTGGATTGCCTAAGGCACAAAAACGAGAAGGGAGACTTAGACTTGCCCCGGGAATTGAGAATTCAGCAACAAGAAAGGCTACTTTTCACTGCTCACCTGGCCTTCTTGAACTTGACTGCTGAGATCCAGCTATACTTCCTAAAAATAAAGACAAAGAACAGTGCTGTAACAGGGTCACACTCGACACTCCCCCTGCACAGACAAATGGTGACTGACCTGCTTGTGGGAACCCCCTCAACCAGGACGGGGTTCTCTGCCATGGATACAATGCATCTGCACCTGAAAGAGTTAGAACATATGTCAAATACCTGCAGGATAACTCAAAAGCTGCAAACACCTTATGTCAACCTAGGAATAGCATCTAGAGTCCAAGTACTGCCCACATTACAAATTTCAACTCCCCAGGGCTCTTCCTATTACACCAGGCTATGCGGCAGGGCAGAGCAGCTCTGGCACAAATGTGTGCTGACACTCGTGACACAGGACAGACGGGACATGACAAACAATGGGCACAAGACACAGACAAAAATCTCTGGGCAAGAAGGATGACTGCGAGGACTGAGAGAATATAAAAGGAGATGACCAAGGTAAAACTGATGGCAAGCTGACAAGGCGCAGAGAAACCTGGAGGAAGAAGATGCTAACTGAAGGATGTATTCCAAGAACTGCAAAGATGGATGCCACAGAATCCTCTACCTGTCCTCACATTCTTACAAGTCCTAGTCTGCCATAATAGAACCTTGCAGGATGGAGCTGTCCATACAGCTCAGAACAAGACCTGAAAAGACATCTGACTGGATGCTTCTAAAAAGAGATGCAATTCTGATACCTGTCTGAGCTCCTGAGTCAAAACTTCTACGGCATTGGTGCCAGGACAAGGAATGCAGAGATCACAGATGCTAACAATGATGCCAGGGTTTCTAACAGGCCCCTCAAAGGCCTAAGGTAAAGGACATGACACATCCAAACACACAGAATGCATAAAAGACAAATGACACGATACACACCGGGACTGCTCTGCCCTGCTCACCTCGGTTCTGTCATCAAAAGTGACACTTTGCTTTTATGGGGCCTAAAGGGCCACTTCATGGACACATCCATCTCCAAAGGGGACTCTAAAACGCCTCCCAGTGGGTCCCTACCCTGCACCCCTCTTTCATCCCCTCTGTGGGTCATAGCCCTCGACTTATCTCTCAGACATCTGGGGATGCAGGTCCGTGTCAGGTGCAAAAGAAGGTGGCCTCCATATCTGGGAAGTTCCTGCTGGCCCTGCTGTTCAACAACTTCCTGTTCTTTCTTAGTCAGCTACATTAAAGAAAACCAAATATCAAAGCATGATCTCCGCAGCACACTGGCCAAAACCCAGCATCTCTGCTACTCACCGTCCTCCTAAGAATGCCCAGCGCCTGGGGCCGCACGCTTCGGCCGTGCTCGGAGGCTGACGCCGTGGATGGATTTTGCCCTGGATTTTATCCTTCTGTATCTGAAAGAAAGTGAGGACGAAAGTCAAAGGGCTGCAGGATAACGTCACAGCTCCAAACATCTTGGGTCTATCTAGAAATATCAGCTAGAGTCCGGCGACACCCCACAAAGTGCGAGTCCCCGGGACTTCTCCTACTGCACCAGGCTATGCGGCAGGGCAGAGCAGCTCCAGCACAAACGTGTGCTGACACCCGTGACACAGGACAGGACGGGACAGACAATGGGGACACAACAGGAACAGAAATCTCTTGGCAAGGAAAATGGCTGTGAGGACTGAGAGAATGCAAAAGGAGATGACCGAGGTGAAACTGATGGTGGGCTGATGAGGCTCACAGAACCCCGGAGGAAGAAGATGCTGACTGAATAATTTATTCCAAGAACTGCAAAGATGGATGCCTGAGAATCCTACGGTCAGAATCCTCTCCCTAACCTCACGTTCTTACAAAGCCTAACCTGCCATAATGGATCCTGGCAGGGCATAGCTGTGCATACAGCTCAGAACAAGACCTGACAAGACATCTGACTGGATGCTTCCAAAGAGAGAAGAGAGTCTGATGCCTGTCTGAGCTCCCAAGACAAAAGATCCATGGCCCTGGTGCCAGTCCAAGGAATGCAGAGATCATGGATGCAAAGAATGGTGCCAAGGTTTCTCACAGGCCCCTCAAAGGGCTAAGATCCGAGACATGACATATCCAAACAACACATAACACACAAGAGACAAGTGACAGGATACACACCGGGACTGCTCTGCCCTGCTGTGCACCTCAGCACTGTGATCAAAATGGCACTTTCCTTTTATGTCTCCTAAGGGGCCGCTCCATGGACACCCCCCACCTCCAAAGCAGACTCAAAAATCCCTCCCAGTAATTCCCAAACCAGCACCCTGCTTTCATCCCCTCTGTGGGTCATAGCCCTCTACTTATCTCTCAGGCATCTGGGGATGCTGGTCTCGGGTGCAAAGAAAGGCCACCTCGTCAGCTGGGAAGGTCCTGTTGGCACCAGGCTGGTGTGTCTTCCACAGCTAGATTAAAGAAAACCAAACACCAGTGCCTGATTGTGGCAGCCCACTGGCCAAAACCCCAGAAGTGTGCTGCTGACCGCTCTCCTATGAATGCTCCGCTGCTCAGGCTGCACGCTTCAGGCACGCTTGGAGACCGAGGCCGTCGTCACAGGGGGTGCCTGGGGTAAGAGGAGATGAGGAGATTTGTCATGGCTGAAACCTGAGTGGACCCTCGCTCCTCCTCCCTACTTCCCTGACTCACTGCAACACCTTGGCAGCTGCTGAAGGCCACCTGGATGGCACCTTTAAATAGAAAAGCTCAGGGCTTCATCACCAGGTCCTGTAATGCATCCACAGGGCTCACGTGTGCAGGAAACCCGCTGCATCGGCCGGGTGGTGACGGCGGCTTGGCATGCTCCGAGTCGATTGCCTGAAGGGCACAAAGGAGAATGGAAGCTTAGAGCTGCACCAGAAATTGAGAGCTGAGCAATAACAACTGCTTCTCTGCACTGCTCACCTTGACTGCTGGTATCCAGGCTCACTTCCTAAAATGAAACACAAAGAACAGAGCTGTAACAGAGTCACCACATACACTTCTGCTGCAGAGACAAAGGGTGCCTCACCTGCTCAGGGAAAACCCCTCACCCGGGATGGGGCCCTCTGGCACAGATTTAATCCATCTGAATCTGAAAAAAAGTTAAGACAAGAGTCAAACTGTTGCAGGATAACTTCAGAGCTCCAGATATCTTGTGTCCATCTTCAAACCCCATCTAGAGTCCAGCTACACCCCACATTACAAACTCCAAGCCCCCGGGACTTCTCCTACTGCACCAGGCTATGCGGCAGGGCAGAGCAGCTCCGGCACAAATGTGTGCTGACACCCGTGACACAGGACAGGACGGGACAGACAATGGGCACAAGACAGACAGAAAACTCTTGGCAAGGAAAATGGCTGTGAGGACTGAGAGAATGCAAAAGGAGATGACCGAGGTGAAACTGATGGTGAGCTGATGAGGCTCACAGAACCCTGGAGGAAGAAGATGCTGACGGAATGATTTATTCCAAGAACTGCAAAGATGAATGCCTGAGAATCCTACGGTCAGAATCCTCTCCCTAACCTCATACCCTTACAAGGCCTAACCTGCCATAATGGATCCTGGCAGTGCATAGCTGTGCATACAGCTCAGAACAAGACCTGACAAGACATCTGACTGGATGCTTCCAAAGAGAGAAGAGAGTCTGATGCCTGTCTGAGCTCTTGAGTCAAAACTTCTACGGCATTGGTGCCAGGACAAGGAATGCAGAGATCACAGATGCTAACAATGATGCCAGGGTTTCTGACAGGCCCCTCAAAGGCATAAGGTAAAGGACATGACACATCGAAACACACAGAACGCATGACACACAAGTGACACAATACACACTGGGACTGCTCTGCCCTGCTCACCTCGGTTCTGTCATCAAAAGTGACACTTTCCTTTCCTAAAGGGCCACTTCATGGACACCCCCATCTCCAAAGGGAACTCTAAAACCCCTCCCACTTGGTCCCTGCCCTGCGCCCCACTTTCACCCCCTCTGTGGGTCTTAGCCCTCTACTTATCTCCTGGATGTCTGGGGATGCAGGTCCGTGTCAGGTGCAAAAGAAGGTGGCCTCGATATCTGGGAAGTTCCTGCTGGCACTGCTGTTCTACAACTTCCTGTTCTTTCTTAGTCAGCTACATTAAAGAAAACCAAATATGAATGCATGATCTCCGCAGCACACTGGCCAAAACCCAGCCATTCCGCTACTCACCGTCCTCCTAAGAATGCCCGGCGCCTGGGGCCCGCACGCTTTGGCTGTGCTCGGAGGCTGACGCCATGGATGGATTTTGCCCTGGATTTTATCCTTCTGCATCTGAAAGAAAGTGAGGACAAAATTCAAAGGGCTGCAGGATAACTTCACAGCTCCAAACATCTTGCGTCTCTCTAGGAACATCATCTAGAGCCTGGCAACACCCCACAAAGTGCGAGTCCCCGGGACTTCTCCTGTTCCAGCAGGCTATGCGGCAGGGCAGAACAGCTCCGGCACAAACGTGTGCAGACACCCGTGACACAGAACGTGACAAACAGGGGGACGATAAACACGACACATTATGCTCGTGGTGAGGGCCTCGAGGGGAAAAGGGGGAGATATCTGACCAAAGGGACCCAAAGGCACACTAGGTTAACACGGTACACTGGACGACACGACATGGACCGGAACTGTTCTGCGCCGCCCGCCCTGAAAGCTGCCATCAAAAGTAGAGCTTCTCCCTTCAGCTGTCCCAAGAGGGCCCCTTGGAGAAGATTGCTTTTCCTCTGCTAATTTTTAAATCTGTCCCAAGTACTCCAACCCGCTACTCTCCCATTGTCCCGTCTCCAGGCTGTGGCCCCCGACTTATCTTTTGGATGATTGGTGATCTGGATCCACGTTGCACCTGAAAGGAGTCTGCCTCGGAGGGGCCCGTGAATGCCTGTTAGCCTCTTGGTCAGCTACAATAAAGAAAATCAAAACCAAAGGAGGAGAACAGAGTTATGTGGGCCAAATCCCAGAAAGTCAGCTACTTGCCCTCTCCTGAATGTGCCTGGCTCCTTCAGGCTCCAGTTTCATCCCGATTCCAAGGCTGTGGCCTTTATTAGGAGTGGACCTGGGTAAGAGAAAGGCAAAGCTAAATGGCATTCCTGTGAGTGCAGTGGATGACCTTGTGCGCTGTGAGACATGGGAATGCCTCTGCTAGGCTTCTGAAAAGCCTTGTGGGGGGCCCTCAAATAAACACCCTTTCTCACCCTGCTGCCTGCAAACCCCCCTGCCCCCACAATAACCCCTAACTGGATACCTGCTCTCCTAACCACAATCCTCAACTCACCTGAAGCCTCAGTCTCAAACATCGCTTCTGACACTGTGCAGATGCCTCTTGTGACACGATGCATCTGCTGAAAGAACTGCTATACTTGACACAACCTGGAGTCTCTGGAAGCTGCGCTCCTCCTAATAAAAATACAAAGCAAAATAAGAACAAAACCAGAAATTACAAATGTGCTTTACCACCCCTAAACACAAAACCCAAAATCATGAACTTAAATACTCCCTGTATTCCATGCTGTTTCCTTCACAGTATCTTCCAAGCCTCTGTTGCTTTAGATGCCCAGAAACACCTGCTGAAAACAAGCTGGGATAAGCTGAAAGAGCCTCTCCGCTGAAATGAGAGGAGAGCTCTTATCCCAGCACATCCCAGAGAGGGAATGGAGCCCCTCAACAGAGGCTGGGGTTAATATACCCCTGATTGTGCCCGCCTCTCGTTCCCATGGCACCCGGGAAAAGGGAGGAGGCAAATCCCACCAGGTATAAAAGCCCTCAGAGCAGCTGCAGCTGTTTGGCTCCTCTGACTCAAATTCAAGGTGAGTAAAGGGCTTGTTGTATAAGAAAACTCTTCAGAAAAATAACAGCGCTTTCTTTTTTGCAACAACTACTTGGAGCAGAAGAACAGAAAGCTGGTAAGACATAAAACTTTGTGTTTAGGTAGCACAGCTAGATAAATTGGGTAATTTGCTGTTAACTTACATAATTATTCTGTGTTTAACAAAAGCCATCTAAAAAATTAACACCCCAAACTCCAGCAGCCGAGCTGGCCCTACAAAATCTGTATGTTTATACATACAGCAAACAAAACCAAAATCCCAGTAATACCTATCAGATGTCTATTAAAGAAACCTATTGAAATTAATCCTACCTCAAATACAAACCAACCCATCCAGAAAGTGAGCTTCACTCAAAAAACAATTTACACAGAGTTAATAATACCAAGAAATAAAACAACACACCATATACCACCAATGAATATAATAGTAAAGGGAAATAAACCCATATTTATTTCTTTTTTTTTTTAACTAACTTCCTTTATTAGCTAGAATAAAAGATTTTGCCAGGACTGTAACAACAACTTATTTTTCTTGTCCTTCTGACGTGTCCCTTCTCATTCCCAAATTCCTTACAACTTCTGAGTTTAAATCCAAGCAAAAAGCAAAATTCGTGCACTTGTGTGTTCGATGCCCCTGTCAGATTCTCTGTTTCACTCCACATCTTCTTACACTTTCAGTCTTCACGCTGTCCTGCTCTGATGAGTTTGACGCAAGGATGGGCACATGTTAATAGAGGATTTCCCTCCCTCCCCAAAGCTGGTTTCCTTAGCACATTTCAATCAATCCCAAGCCTGCAATGATGCACGCTCCCTTCGAGACTCACAGCAAGCATGCAGCTGCTCAGGCTTACTTGGCTCCAGGGCTCTGTGCCTTAGATAGCTGAGAAAACTTCTGAGGAGTCTCTGTTCCAATAAATTGGAATGCAAACTCAGCTCCATCTCAGAGCCTCAGTGTCCCGGCCAGCCCCTTCCTCGCTTCCCTGTGTCACAATGACATCCGGGCAGAAGGATGCAAAGCAGGTTTTTGTCTTTTCTCTTGAGAGCCAATAGGTTAAAATATTTAGGCTTTGAAATAACTCATTACCCTCTCTTTGAACTCTCCCAAGGACAGTTTTAAAGAAAAGACAGAAGATTGCTGCTAAATCCATATGGGATAAGGAGGAAAGCAGCAAGGATCCAAGGCCAGCAGCGTGGTCAGGCAGTGTCACGTCCCTGCCACCTTGTGACAAGGCACGCAGCTGCAAAGCTCCAAAGCCTGCAAGCCCTGGAGCTGCCACACCGGATGGACCTGGTTCCCTTCCCGGGTGCCCAGAGGGAAACCTTAGGGCAGGCGTCCACCCCGAGGGTGCACCCGGAGGCCCGGGCAGGGATGGAGTCACTGACTGCTCTCTGGGGACGAGACCCTCCCCGCAGGTGACACTGGCTTGTCCTCTCCCTGTGGGACAGGGACCTCCAGGGTCTATGACCAGCCTCATGTTGTCAGCGTCCAGATGCTGTGTTAGAGCGAGAGGGGTCAAGGCTTTCCAGAACCACAGGATCCTTTAGGTTGGAAAAGCCTTCTAAGGTCATCGAGCCCAGCTGCTGCCCCAGCACTGCCAAGCTCCCCCCAAAATCAGGTCCCTAAACACCACATCTTGACATCCTTTAAATGTCTCCAGGCATGGGGACTGCCCTGGGCAGCCTGCTCCTCTGCCTGATCACCCTTTCAGTGAAGAAATTGTTCCTCAACACCAATCTAAGCTTTCCCTGCTGCAACTTGAGCCCATTTCCTTTTGCCATGTCACTTCTCGCTGGGGAGATCTCGGGACTTAAACCTTACCTGCTTGTTCCCTAGGAGGTCTCTGGCTTGGCCAGGTGAGAGAAGAAACACTCCCACCGCAGGAATGGGAGCTCAGGAGGTCCCACACCAAGGCCGGGGGAGCAGCAGTCCTCACCAGGGCTCGCATGTCAGTTCTCAGAGATTGGCTCTGCTTTTCTTCCGGGGCAGATCTCTGCTCAGTGCTTCAAAACTGGCTGTTTTGAGGAGAGGGGAAAAACAGGTTAGCCCAGTTTTTTATCCAGACTTATCTGATGTCTTTGCCTGCTTTGCCTCTTCCTGACTTCCTTCTGCTAAGAAAACAGCTGTCTTTGGACTTCTAGGGGGAACTTTGCTGAACGTCCTTCACCCTCCCCGCCATTTACAGACCCCGTCCCGCCCGCCGCTCGCTCCCGCCCCTCGCCCTTCCCTCGCTCGGCAGCCGCGTCCTTCCCCCGCCCCCGGCACCCCGCGGCGAGGGGCAGGGGGCTGGCTCGGGGGGCTGCAGTACCGCTCTGTGGCCACAGGGCGGCAGACTCACAGTGATATGCGATTTTCCCGCCCTTTTGGCCACCATTTCGAGAAGGTCAAGCTAATCCGTGACATCCGCAACACGCCACTCCCAACATGGCGGCCTCTCGGTTGCCTGTCGGCGCGGGGCTGCAGTACCACGCTCTGCCCACAAGGCGGCAGCACTGCCGCGCGGGCCGTGGCCGGGGGCGCCGCGCGGCTGCGGCCGGGGAAGGCGGCCGAAAAGAACAGAGGCCGTCCCCGCCAAAAACTCCTCTGAAATAAGTGCCAAAAACCCGCCTCTTAGCCAACAAGAACAAAACAAGCCCCCCTTCCTGAAAACCAGATTGAAAGAAATTTTATCTTTCTATTTTTAGTATTTATATGCACATGCATATTTATAGTGGACATTGATGTATTATGTAATTTATATAATATATTATGTCTATTCCTATTATTTATATTTATTGATCTTTTGTGTTTTCATAAATATCCTTATATATTGATTGCATACTTCGATATTTAAAACTACATTTCTATAATACTTTAAGATTATTTATAATAAAAATCCCGTCTCTAGCTAAAAAAATACAAAATACCCTTTTCTTTTAAACTATATTGAAAGATTTTCTTATTTACAGCTTCCATAACAACATTCACATTTATATTTATAGTTTATATTCATGCATTATTTTAATAATTGTATATCATATGTATAAAATTCAAATAATATAGATAAATTATTTTTATATTATGTACCATATCTACTGCTACAACATATTTTTTCATATATTTTTAATTTTTATATTAGTCTTTATGAACTGATGATAAATTTCTATACGTAGATTTCTATCTTTCTATTATTTGTATTTATTATATTTATACTAAAACCCCTGCTTTTGCCAAATAACATACAAAACCATCCTTTATTTTAAGCTACTTAAAACCTATTTTTATATTTATATTTATCATATCTAAATTTTGTTATAGGTTATATCATATGGATGTACCATATTTATATCCATTTTATATCTATTTCCTATAATAGATTATAACAGATATATGCAGTATTACTTGTATTATGTATTGTATCAATTCATGTTATTTTATATTTACAATTATTTAATTATTTTTACATATCTGCATATATTTGCAATACATTCATATATTTATAATTTGTTTGGGCTATGTTTATATTTATAATGTCTGTTTATATATCTATAAACATACACAATACTCTATTAAAAATATAATATCTTATTGTAATATAGAATGACTTACGTTACATGTTAAATTTTAAAAATAGACCGAATATATAAAAGACTTGTTTATTCCCATTTCTACACGTATATTGGTTTTGTTTACATATACTTATAGTTATAATTGTACATTTAAAATCCAATTCCTAAATAAAATGACAAAACAAACAGCATCAAATTCCCATCAATATCTCCCAAAAACATTAAGATACCTCCACCAGCCAAACAACTGCCAGCAAACAAAAATACACAACAGTCTTTGAAGGTCACAATTCTCATCACATCAGAAAAATGGAAAGATAATAAAAGAAAACCCCATAGAAACACACACAGCAAATCGCAAAAACTACTAAAAAAAAAAATCAAACCAACTTACTAAACGCCAAACACTGCCACTCACCCTGATTTTCCTAAACAAAATAACCAAAATTCTACCTCTACACTAACTCAAAGAATAACCAATACTCTGTAAAAATCACTTTAAAACCCGAATTAATTAACGAAATAGAAAAAAAAAACTCAACCACTAAAAAAATAAGAAAATAACTACCCAAAATTACAACAAAAACATTATTCTATACTGAATAAACGCATAGTGCCCCAATCTATCAAAATAAAATATCACCTAGAAATAAACACAAAGCCTAAAGAGAAACGTAACCATAAACAATATCTCCACAATGATCCGTAACAATAAAATATACACTACAATCAAACAAACCAAAAAGCAAAAGCCCTGGAAGAAATAAACAAAAACGCAACTATAAATATTAAAAACCCCGCTGCTATTAACGACATGACGCTGCCTCAAGCCCACCAAAAACAAACACTACACACTCACGCTAATAAAAGCCACCACAACAGAATTAAAATCCTGACCGCTGCTTCCCGCTACGACCCGTAAAAACCATTGCACGCCTTTAAAAACGTAACACGCCGGCAAAACAAACAAACAAACAAAAAAATCCGAGTACAAAACTCAATCCAAACAAACCTTTATCATCCCCACCGGATCCGAGAACCACAGCAGTCAGGACGAACCCCGTATCCCTGAGCGCGCACCCGCTGCACACCGAGCCAAGCGATGCGATCGGTCCCCACGAAGCGCCTCCGAGCCGCGGCACCCGAGGGCTTTCAGCGGCCGAACCCCGCGCTGCCGGCCCCGGACGGAGCGCGGCTCCCGGCGGGAAAGCGGCTCCACCGGCGGCTCCTCCGGCGCGCGGGGCCGGCGCCGCCCCGGAGAGCCCCGCCCGCTCCCCCCTGCCCGGCGGGGCCGGCACCCGGGCCCGGGGGCCCCGGCGGCGCCCGAGCCCCGCGCCCGGAGCGGACGGAGCGGCCGGCACCGCCCGGGCCGGCGCAGCAGCGCCCGCGCCGCCTCTGTCGCCCTCGGCCGGCCCGGCACGGCTCCCCTCGGCTCCGCACGGCTCGCACCGGCGCGGCTCCGGCCCTGCCGCGCCAAATTCCCCGCCCGCCTCGGCAGCTGCCCGGCCCGTGCCAGGAGCGCTCCCGAGCGGGAACGGGCCGGGCCGGGCCACGGGCACCAGAAGCGCCCTCAAATGCGGCGGCACAGCCCGACTGCGGCCCCGGCGACGCTGCCGCAGCTGCAGGCTCCTGCAACTGAACCCCGAAACTGAGGCCGCAGCCGGGGCTGGCCGCGCTCCAACAAGGGCAAAGAAATGCGCTCTCCCCTTCAATTTCATCCCCTATGAGAGCAGAAAAGAAGGGGTGCTCCTCAACTGAAAGCCTTCAAATGATGGGGAAAGGGGGATTTTGACCTCAGTTCAAACCCTTCAAAAGGAGGGACACCAGGGCTGCCCCCTCAATTTAAGCCTTAGGATGATGAAAATGGGGTGGCTGCCTTCAAATCAAACCCATAATAGCGCAACAATAATTTCCTCATTCCCCCTAAAATAGAACGCAGGGATTCCCTGTCACCCCTGGGATACCCCTAACAGCCTGGAAAAGGCAGCTTTTCCTTCCATCAACACTTAAAACCACAAGCGAAGGGGGATTCCCCCCCCCCCCCCCCCCAGTTCAAACACAGACAATAATAGAAGAGTAGCTGCTTCACTCTCCTTAATTTTTTTGTCTTCACAAGCTCCGTTTTTGTTCCTGGGGCACCGGGGAGGGACTGGCAAGATGAAATTGAAAATGGAAAGGACAAAAGTCCCCGCTCCAAATCCACACGGGCTCACCTGTTCGGCTGCTGCTTCCCGGCACAAAGATTCGTCCCTCGGCACCTCCTTTAAGCGATGCTCCACGTATCCAAGCGCGTATCCCGGTGTCCCCCCAGGCGCTGGGAGAAACTCTCGCAGTCCTTCCACGAGACAGCCCCAGGAAGCCCCCATAAACCCCTCTATCCAGCAGCTCCATGTACAAGGGAGCTGAGGCAAACCACCTAAAATAGCCCCTGGCAGGAGCGGCCCCTCATCATCCTCACACTCACACCTGGGGTGCTCCGAGCCCCCATCATCCTCACACTCACACCTGGGGTGCTCCGAGCCCCCATCATCCTCACACTCACACCTGGGGTGCGCCGAGCCCCCATCATCCTCACACTCACACCTGGCGCTGTCGCCGCTCTCCAGCAGCGCCTCTCCCCGTCCAGCACACAGCCCGCTTCTCACAGACACAGAGCAAACAGGAATCTGCTACGGGCGTTGCCTTCTCTTAGTCCGTCTAGGTTGCACAATTCAAACACGTACGGGCGCTGATCGCTTTGAGGGAAAGCTTTCCAGTGCAGAAAGCTGTCATTCTGGTAGCACACTTTGATGCACCTTCAGAAAAAGCAGAATCAGCGCCAACTCCTAAGACCCCTGCTGAGGAACCCAGCCCTCCTTGGGACACCCAATGCAGCAGACCTCGAAAAACGAGGGCAAAAGTCAAGCTTGGAGTGGAAAAAGAGAATAGACCAGCCTTTGAAAAAAGCCTTCACACAGCCACAGCGGGAACCAGTCACATTTATTCTTTCCCTGCTCTCCGGAATGACATAAATATAAAGTAAAGAAACCACACGAAACACAAGGCAGAGCTGGGATTTTACAGGTCTTCCTTTTGGCACTCTGGATGACAAGCGCCTCTTCCGAGACTGGGACACGATTTGGGGACTGGCAGAGAACGGAGGCAAAAGGTGCCAGAGAGCCCTTTCTATTGCCTTCAGCCCCTGCAGCTGTTCTGATGGCTTCAGGGCACAGCTTGGTCCATTCCTAGATAAAAACGCGAGGGCAATAGCTTCAAAACCACTACCCATCTCCAGTCGGAGTTTCCCGCATTCCTGTAAACAAATGAGTGGATAGGGAAAGGGTTTCTCCCCAAAGGAATTTAAGAGACAAATTCCTGTTCTTTACCAATACCTATACAACCGACTGCCTGGACAGGTTTTAGCATTCTACAGCCGCCCCTCCCTGTTAATTTTGCGGCGGCTTTGGGTCCCTCTGGGGGACGGCACCCAGCGTGCCCCCCCTCGCCCGCCACCCCTCTGCTCCTGCCCCGCAGCGGGGCTCCCTCGGGGTGCCCCCAAGGGCATCAGAGCCCCGAGTCTTCAGCCCCTTTTCCTCAGCCCCAAAGAAGGCGCAGAACGAGTCCGACTGCCCCGGACAACAGCGCGGCGCTTCCTCCGAGCCCTTTCCACACGTCCATCGCCCCAGACAGGGATTCTGCTGCAACAAGCAAGGGCTGGGGGGGCAGCTCCCAGAAGGGTCGAGGCTCCTCCCCAGCCTCGCTGTCACGGGCCAGGGGCAGCGAGAGGGAGCGGCAGAGGCGGCGGGGCCGGCGCGGCACAGGGCGGGGGCCGCTCTCAGCGCGATGCCGGGAAAGCCGCGGCTCCGGCGCTGTCGGGCGGAGCCTTTGACCGGCACCGGGGGATCCGCCGAGAGCCTCCGGCCCCGCGCGGGGACTCCTGCGAGGGCCGGGGGGCGCCGGGCTCCGGCCCTCGGGGCTTTATTCTCCGGCACCCCGAGCCCCGCGGCTGCGGGCCAAAGAAGGAAAGGGGGCACGGGCAGAGAGGAGCGAGAGCAGGCCACGAGAAAGGGCAGGGAGGGAGGGAGGGCGGGCTGCGGAGGAAGGCGGGACGGGAAGGGAAAGCCCGGGAGGGGGGTACAGGGAGGGTGAACACAGGAGGGAGAGAGGGGGAACAGAAGGGAGTAGCGGGGTAGGGGCAGGACAGGAAGGAGCCGGGCTTGTGGGGGGAGAGGGAATGGGGGAAAGGGAGCGAGAGAAGGCGAATACGGGGAGAAGGAAGGAGGGGGAGAGAGAGGGACGGGACGGGAAGCCTCACAGAGCCCCGGCGGCGCCCCGAGCCCGGCCCGCGGTGCTGGTAATAAAAATAAACCAAATCTGATATCAATGTCTTTAAAAGCCATTCAAGCTTTTTAAACCCCAGAAGACCATCCTGATTCCTGAGTCCAGACTTCCTCTGTCTCCTCGTTCTTTGCACTCACACCCCGTTGTGGGAAGCTCTGCAGCCTTTTTGTCCTGTCCTATATCGGAGAGAGGATGGATACCAAGGGCACACACGTGCACAATCAGTCTGCTTCTTCAAAAAGATAAAAATGCCTGTAATAAAAATTACATAAGTAGTACTGTCTCTCAAACTGTTCAAGGAAAGGGAAACTGGAGCTTGAATGTCCCTCTGAGAGATGGTGAATAAAATCTTCCCCCTGAGTTTGGACACAGGAATAAAATCCTGATTTCTGTGCCCAACCAAGGCAGGTCTGTATGAGAACAGCTCAGGAGGCTTGCAGGGCTCACGGTGATGAGGACAGAGCACAGAAGAACGTTACAGATCAATGTCAGTCCCCTGAATTATTGCCCTGATGGAGCCCAATCTTTTTGCAAAGAGACACAAGAGTTTCTCCCCCTTGTTTCCGAGCATCCGGGTCACCCTGTAACTCACAATCTGCGCCAGTGCACACCAGTCTGGCGTGGGTGAGTAACAGATCCGGCTGCTGTGCTCCCAGACACGTGTCCCCGATGTAAATGGAAGTCAGGAACACAGAAACAGCTGTGGGAGAAAGGGGAGACAAGTCAGAGCAGACATTGTTCTATTTCCCCACAGCATTCCCAAGCCAAGCTGCTCGGTGCCTCCAGGACTGTGTTTTAAAAGAGTTCCCCAAGCTCTTTCCTAGCTGGAAAATCTGGAGTGGCTCTGCCTGTGCAAAGGCACAGACACACTCCCGGCTCCCAGGAATGAACAAAGCAGTTTCCTGTTCAATACAGCAGTTTGAAATCTGCCCTGGCAGATGCTCTCACTGACCAGCAGCAGGGATCAGCATCCAGGCCCACGTGGAGTTGGGGTTTTTGCAGACTATGTTCCCTCTTGGAATTCTATTTCTTTTAAACCTTTTGTTCCATTTTAGTCCCTGAAAGGAAGTTTCTCAGAGGGAGTGGGAGTGTTGCAGTGCCAGAAAAGTTCCCAGTGTGACCCCGCTCTGTGCTGCCCACCCCTGCCCCATCCCACCAGACACAGCTCCTGCTCTGGACAGCCACGAGCCTGGCTGGACACGGGAGAGCCGATTCCATGGATTACAGCAGCCCTGGAATCTCCTCGTTTCTCCCACCACCGCCTCCTAACACGAGCGATAAGAACAAGACAACTCACCCGTCTCGCGCGCATCCTCGTCCAGCGCTGCCGATGGCCACAGAGATGTCACCGGCCCGTGGAAGGGGCTGGGCGGGCCCTGCTGCTCCATGAGCTGCAGCATGATGGAGCTGAGCCCACGGAGCTGCCGGCAGAGCCCGCCTGAGGAGCTGCTGGCCTGGCAGAGCCGGCTGTGCAGCTGGAAGAGGCCGTTCCTCAGCGTCCCATCCCCGAGCACCTCCTGCACGGCCTCTGGCTGTGGCAGGACACGGCTCTGCAGCCACCTCAGCGCTGGGGACACGTCCTGCTCCCCGAGGGGGCTCTGCCCAGCCAGGGACCTCACCGGCAGCTTGGTGACAACGGGAATGGAGGCACAGGTGACAGCCGCTGCCTCGCCCCCAGCCTCACCGGCCCTAGGGGCGTCCCCTCCCTGTGCGCAGGGTGGTGCTGGCAAACCAGGCTCCCAAGGGGCAAGGATGGAATTCAGGTGCTCTCTGCATTTCCCCAGCTCAGACTGCCATGTCTGCAGCAGCATCATCTGCTCCCACCTCGCTCCTTTTCCCGGTGTGACCATACACAGGACATGAGGCTTGAGCTTTGCTCTTGTCTTTGATATTTTCTGTAACATAACCACCAAAAAAACAAACATCAGACACTCCAAAGGATTTTCCTAGCACAAAATGGTGCAAGTGAGGTGCTCTCTTGTGTGGATTCAGTCGTTACAAGTCCTGGCTTTTTTTCCTTTCTTCAAAACTGGTGACAGCAAGAGATGCCAACTATTACCTTTCTCTTGCTCTATTTATTTATTGGTTTTATTTACACATCACTTTCAGACCCCCATCCACGCTCAGAAGGATTCACGCCTTTGAGCACAAAGCCTCCAGGCACTGCTTTTTCTCTTAAGATTTCATTAAAGAATACTCTTTTTCAAAGCCTAACTCAAAGCCTGATTTGCCACTAAGTTTCACTTTAAAGCTCTCTCCCTTCATAAACCGTGTTTCTCCAAAGCTTCCAAATTGTGGTAAGGCTCAAAACCACCACAAGGAAGATGTGAAAAATGCCCTTCCATGTCCTTTCCTCTTCCCTCAAGGTCCATCAGTCTGACAGAAGGCATTGGCCCTACTGCCAGAGAAGTCTGCCTCACCTGAGCTGCTGCTCTGTAACAGCCCCAACAAAACAAACCTTCCTTGAGGCATTTCAGCACTTACTGAGCAATTCTTTGTGTTGGTACTTCTGGGCCAGGGCCTGCAGATCCTGCTGCAGCTGCAGGTCTGCGCTGACAAGGCTCCACCTGTGCAGCAGCAGCTCCCTGCTGGAGAGGACGCTGGCATTGACCGTCAATCGCCTCATGTCCCTGAAAGCCTCCACAACGCCAGCACGGTATTCCAGCACGGAGCTCAGGGTGCTGAACAGCTCAGTCAGCTTGGCCAGGTCCATGTTAGTCCTGGCAAAAGGAAACACAAGTGACATGCATGCTAATTCATCAGCACAGCTCTAATCCCTGCTGTCAGAAGGGCCAGGAGTTAAGGACAAAGGACTCAACAGCAACTGTGCAGCACATTTTACTTTACTGTATTCAAACACTTAAATCCTCCTGTCAAAGAAGTCTCATCCAAATTCACTACTCAACACACAAACTGAAGGTGAAAAAAGCCATCCAGCAGAGATACAGAAATCCTCCTGGCCATAATAAAGTTCCAACTAGGCAGAGGATGAAATGCAAACCAGCTAAACACAAAACAAAGCAAAGCACTTACCGAATATGTTTGATTAACGCCACCAAAACACACAGAAATTCATTTACAAGCTGAATAGGAAGAAGTTTCCTGTTCTCCTGGGATGGATTCTTGTTTTGTCTCTTGTCTCCTAAATTTGTTAGCCACAGCGTGTGGACTAAGGAAATAATTCTATGTATCACCTTGTTCTCCAGAAACCTGAAAAACAAAACCAAACAAAAAAAGAAAAAGAAAAAAAGAAAACCACATTTTAAAGGCAGATCCTCACCAGCAGCTGGCCCATCACCTCCAGGGGACCATATTCCAGTGCACTTTTGGTGCATTGCCTGAGCCTGTCGGGGCACTCCGTGCATGCACAAGAGATGTTGGTGTGAGGGAGAGGCAAGGGGAGCAGGAATGTTCTAGACAGCTCAGATCCATCGCTGCGCCGCTTCCCGTGCGGCAGCTCCCGTGACAGGAGGTGAACTGAGGCTGCTTGAAATGGAAAAGGCAAAGACACCAGCACAAGGTGCCATTTTGCTTTTCCAGATTTTCAGGGAAGTGACCCCAAATCACAAAGCTCCCCCAGCATCCTCCCTCCCAGCCCAGCCTGAAAGCAGCTGGGTGCTGTTCTCAGAAACACAAGGGACAGCTCAGAGTGCAGCAAGTTCTGCCAGCACAGCCCTTGGTGCCCCTGTCTGGGAGCTGCTCCTTCCCTTCCTCTCAGCACCGGGGAGCCCAAACCAGGAGCTTTGTGTTCAGGTCTGGACTCCCCAGAAAATGGAGACACTGGGGAGAGTCCAGAGCTTAGGCTCCCAAAAATGGTGAAGGGACTGGAACATCTCTCCTGTGAGGAATGGCTGGGGGAGCTGGGACTGCTCAGACTGAAGAGAAGGCTCAGGGGCATTTTATTAATGCATATGAGCACCTGAGAGTGCAAAGATGATGGTGCCAAGCTCCTCCCAGGAGCACCTGGGGGCAGGAGCAGAGGCACTGGGCAAAAAGTGAACCACAGGAACACTCTGAGCATCAGGAAACACTTTCTGACTTGAGCACCCACACAGGCTGCCCTAAGGGGTTCTGGAGTCCCCATCCTTGGAGATGTTCAGAAGCTGTGCGAATGTGGACCTGGGTACCCGGGTTTAGGCAGAGGAATCAGCCAAGATGATTTACAGAGATCCCTTCCAACCCCAGCCACTCTGTGATCCTGGGACAGCCAAGTCAAACTGTTCAACCTTCTAGCAGCAGGGGCAGCCTCTGTGCTGAACTGTGCTCTCAGGCAATTCTAACAGCCTGAAGAACTGAACAAAGAAAAGGTGAGCAGTAAATACAAGTGAGATTCTGCTGAAGTTAAGGGTGGGATCAGGGTTTCACACCACTCATTCCTACAGAGATAAGAAGCTGTAACTCCACCTGCTTTGCCTACCATGCTGCTCAGCAACTTCTGTCTCGGTCATTGCCTTCACAGTGGAGGCATCACCTTCCTTTTTCTCTGCTGGGCCGCTGTTGTTTTCTCTCTCTTGCTTCAGAAGGGACTGCCAGACAGCCACTATGCTGGTCATGTCTGGCAAAACCTAAAAGCAAGCAGGGAAAATTGCAACAGCTCTCAGTGCCAGACAGACACAATGCTGGTCATGTCTGGTAAAACCTAAAAACAAACAGGGTAAATTGCTTTGTGAAGCTCCTGTGATAAATACATCCCCAAACACCCAACAGGAAGATCTGCAGCTCTTCACAAAGGTTGGAATTGACCTTGTGTGCAATCAGAGAATTACCTCAAATCAAGCGCTGCACTTCCACTTGTGCCTAAAGTAAGTACTGGAAAGAACATTTTATTGAAAAGGCTTCCTGTGAAAAATTTGTTCGGTTCTTCTTCCTCATGGCATATTTTCAACTCAAGTGCTCTCTTGTCCAGTTACTTGTGAGTAACCTCTGCTGGCTACATTGACTTGAAGCAGGAAGAGACCTTGCTTCCTGCTCCTGGAAATCATTTGCAGCACCACAGCCATTCATGCTGCAGCTCTGTCTCCCCACAGAACTGCATCTGCGTTCCCATCAGACAGACACGTCAGGAAGTGCAGGCTCCTCCCTCACCATTTAACCCAGAGCCTCCCCAGGTACCATCCCCTGGCCCCTCAGCTGCACCACTCCAGGACAAAGTACAGGGAGAGCAGCTGTCTGCTGCAATTGTCTCTTTCTTCCTACCTTCCTGACAGCTTCTCTGTAGAGCTGCACAAACTCCTGCACTGCTGGCAGTGTGTACATCTGTGACCTCTGCCAGGTTTCCTCGGACAAGCAGTGCTGAATGTTCCTCAGGGCTCTTCTCAGCACCACGGACACCAGGGATAGGATGATTTGCTTCACCTCTGTGCTGGGCAGCTAAAAGAAGGAAGTGAATTAATGACATTTCAGTGATTCCTGTTGTGCTATGCACAGAATCCATACTCTGAAAGTGTGCTAAAATTGGTCACTGAATTACTTATTTTCTAGATCTTAGCTAGCAGTAAAAAATCCATAGGTTTTCAGATTCCCAGCCTAAAACACCAGCGGACAGAGGCAGAACTGGTGCTTGTGAAAGGCACCTGGAATCAGTATCAGTGATTTTAATTCATTTTCCAGTGCTTCACCGAGCCAGATTTATGCTGAGGCAGACAACATAAACCACGAGTAATTAACCAACTTAAGAAATGTCTTGAATGATCAGACACTAAAATGAAACAGTACAAACTAGGACAGAAGAGTCACTGAAATACCACAGACTGCTCTTAAAAGTCACTGAAATAGACTGCTCTTACATTTAGCCCTTGCGTGAACATTGTTCTACTGCACGCTGCAGGGACTGTTGTTACCATCACCACAGAGAGCAATCTGGGAAGAGGAATAAATTCTGAACTCTTAAAAGCATTGGAGATCTCTGGTTGAGCCTCGAAGATCTGAAAGAAAAGAAACAAAACTTTAAGCCCATTGATACAGTTCTGGAGATGACAGCTTCTTCTAGGAAGCATTTCACAGAAGGATTTTGACTTGACAGAAGTAATGGCAACGTTAAATGTCAATTTTTATGCAAAAATGCTACAGAGCATCCTCCAGACTCCTACTCAACTAAATGGACCCCCTGTATGCAACCAGCATCCCTGCTAAAGGCCATCCCTTTTCAAGAGATTCCAGATCCTACTTGCCCATTTTAGGCTAAACAAAGAGGCAGCAGAACACTCACAAAGGACAAAAGGTTTTCTAGTTGAGCTTCGATGTCGCTGCATCTCAAAAAATATGTCCCCGATGTGACGTTTTCCACTGTTTCTTACATCAATTCCTTCTTTACCAGTTTAGTTTAAATGTTTATAGAGCCTCCTGCCCTGAGCATGGCTTTTTACCATCACCCACACTCTCACCTTCTTGAGTAACTTCACGTTATCCATCCAAGCAGACTTCACTCTAGGAACAAAGGAATACTGGCTCTCCTTGAAGTATCTGTTCAATAAATCTGGGCACACTTTGAGAATATTCACCACGAGATCAGCAACCATTTCATCTTCTGTTGCAGTTTTTAAACCAAGCAGGAAGTGCAGCAGTACCACATTTCCTCCCCTGTTGAAGACAAAAAAAAAATTATTTTGAATAAGAAATCCTTATTTTGATACTTTATATAGGATGTGAACTCTGCAGCTTCTCTAACTGTTAATTGAAGGCAAAACTATTAATTGAAGGCAAGATCTCTCACCCTCCTGGCAAATTTCTGAGTTTACGCTCAAAGAAGTAAGAAATTAATTCAGCTCCACATTTTCTGCGTGACAAGCAGTGAATTAACACCACGCATTTCAGGGCAGACACGATAACTGGTGAGGTCTCTTTTGCTTCTAGCAAAGACCCCCTGTACAATCCCAGCTGCCCAGTGACTCACTTGCCAGAAGTGCCAAGACTTGGGTCATAGAAGGTTATGCCATGTTTCAGAGAGCAGCACAGGTCCGTCAAGAAACTATGCACGAGTTCTCGCACCATTGCTCTGCCCACCTCCTCAGAACCTTGAGCCACCTGTAAGACCCAAAAGGAGTAAAAAAGGCATGTGAGATTTGGCATCACAGGTATCAGCCTCACTCTACATTTTATATGGCTCCTCTCAGAGAAATACTAAAACAAAGTTTGGCTTTTGTTCAGATGAAAAAGAGAAACTTCAGGACTTGAAGGTCCCCTCCAACCCAAACCATTCTGTGATTCTACAATTCCATTAACTTTCTAAATCCAGAACAACTCAAGATGCCTATGGGTGAGAAGACTCTTGACTATATGGCTGGGAAATCATGAATCATATGACTTACAGGGACTGCCAGGAACTGCAAGAACTTACAATGACTCAGAACTGAAATGTATGCTTATGAATGGGGTCAGGGATTTGCGCAGCTCCGAGCAGATCCCTACCAGAAACAGATCTCCTCCAAAGGGTGTTTACAGTACATCAGCGTGGGAGTGGCAGGATCATAAGCATGTGGCAGAGGAATACAAGAGGGCACACACAAAGGTGAAAACTCTGTAGCCAAAACCCAGTGAGAAGCAGCAGAAATCTGAGGGGTCTTTTTCAACAGGCTCAGTAGATTCCCCTTTTTGAGCACATCGAGCTCAGAGCGACTGGGAGTGGTTTCAAAAGCTGCGGGCTGCAAGAGGAGGGGAAATCAAGGCAGCACAAGGACTGAGAGTAACAAAGAAATAAATGGCCAGACCTTTAAATCTTCAGGGCTGACATCAGTAATCCCATTCCAGCGGTACAGGGAAGCAATGTGAAGCAACACCTCTGCAGTGAAAAAACGCACCTTCTGTGTCTTGCTGATGTTTTTGTTATGAACCACCTGAAAATGAGAAAAATGCAAACTCTTCTATTTATGGCAAGTTGTCGCAAAACCATGGCAAAACAGCATCACACCTCATTCCTCTAGTACACACAGAGCTGGCTCTCCTCACACAGTAGAAGAAAGGCTCTGCCTGTCCTGTCAATGCTTCTCTCACCTGCTCCTGCTCCACCCTGACCCTGCACCAATCTCTGCACACCCTGCACGCCCTGGACAGGACAGACGTTCATGTTAAAGAGCACAGATCATGTTTAGAGCATCACAGCCACGGAGCAGGACCAGGGGAACCTGGGTGCAGGCATAGCAAAGCCTGCTACAAATAAAGTTTGAATGAAAGGGAAGGAAGTTTCTCAAAAGTTCTTCTGCTGTGCTTTACTGCTGGCATTGTTTTAATTCTCATTTTTCTTGCTAAGCTGAAAGAGTCATGCAGTGTGCTGGGATCCGCCAATAACACAACAGCTCACGATATATGATTCCCACACAGGAAAAGCTTCATTTGAAACACAAAGTTCCAAGGAGGTTTATTTTACATTTAAATGACAGCTTTTTTATTATCCTTCTTTTTCGTGTTATAGCAAAATCAAAGAATATTTTTGGCTTCAGCTGGTCAGTTATGAAAAGCCCAAGTCTGAGGCAGGCTCTTAGGGCTACATTCTAAATTTCAAACTATTTTTTCCTTCATTCTCTCAACTCTTCATGCAACAGCTTATGCAACATTGCTACAGCAGCTCAGAACAGATATTAAAAAGCCATAGATTCTGGAGCTAAAAACCTTTTTAAATAAATAAAAAACATCTCAGGTGCAGCTGCTCTGCAAGCAACAAGAGCGGCCCACGAAAGAGGCAGGGCCATGCTCAGAAGGTGACAGAGCACAGCAAAGGCAGCCACCACTAAACCAACTCTCACATCTTTCAGCAATTCCCGCTTCCCTGTTTTCAACCCTGAGACAGCAATACAGCCAAGCTACCAACGTCCAACACATATCATCAGTCCCACAGTGCAGCAGCAGTGCTGCCAGCAGCCCTGAGAACTGAACATTGTGGGGGAAATCACTGCAGAACTGCCTTCAGCAGCAAGGAAATAGACAACATGAGACAACACAGTTTCAAGGGTGTATCATACCTTAGCTGTCAGTGTGGAAAGCAGAAGATTGACAGTAGAAACTCTGTCTTCCTTTATTTCAGAGCGAAGAATAGCTGGAATGAAATCTAAGAGGACATTTCAAATGGTAAGTCAAAATGTGAAAGCTCTTTTCTTACTAAAATACTTCAGGCAATTCATCCCCATTCCTCTTCCATGTCAAATTATTTATCCTGCTGTTTTATTCCAGGATGAACCAAAGGCAGCAATCAGAGTTCAGAAGGATGATTACTATGGTTATGAGCAAGTGATGCTGCCAAACCTACTCTCATCTTGACTGGTTAACACTGCTACAGCATCTGTCAACTTGAAATGCATTTTGGGCCCTGAAATGCCACACTAAAATTCAAGCAATGTCATACTCCTCCCCTTGAAGCACTTGTAATTGTTTCACTGAGTGATTCTCAAAGGTTTGGAGGTTCCATCTCCAACTACATCCATCACATTTGGGCTCACCAGTGCTTCCCCAAGTCAGACAACCTCAGTTTATAGAGAGCCTGGGGCTCCTGCAGGGGAATGAAAGCCATCTGTACTGCCTGGGCCAAGGTGGGCAATCCCCAGCCAACCAGAACTGAACCCCTGCCAGCACCTAAAGGAAACCAGCAGCCCTGGGGAGCAGGAGCAGTCAGTAATTACAGCCAGTTCTCAGTCCCCTGCCATTACTGCTGCCAGCTAGTGGCTTAAGCACTTTCTTTTAAACAATATTTCTAGATCCCTCCTGAATTGTCTCATAACTTTTCCAAGGGTCACAATTCACAGGGCAGAAAGGCAACTGAAGTACACCCTTTTCAAAAGAAAATTAATGCAACATATCCACTGTTACTGTCCTATGAGCAAGGCTGGAAGCCATGAATTTTTTTTCTTTATTGACTCTATGACCTCAAAGTTTTCTATTAGATTTACAGTTTTTTAACCTGTGTCACCAAAGACTCTATTTTTGCAAAGTTTTAGCAGATAGCATATTGTTCTCAAGCAGGAGAGGCTTATTTACTACACTACCAAAGAAGTTTAAAGCTTTTCAGATAATAAGATGAAAAATATATATTTTGCTTCTCATTAGTGCTCTCTACCTGGTTCACATTTTTAATTAGGTAATATTTATTATCACCTATAAATGACTGTGCCTTAAAAACAAAAACCCACCAAGCAGTTATGAAGTACCTTTTAGTTTCAGCACCTGTGCCAAGATTGCATTGTCACCAGCAATGAGAAAGGAGAGAGCAAACTGAATGTAGGCCATGCGGACATCTGGTCTCCCCTGGAAACACAAAAATATAAATATAAAATTAAAAATTGTTGTTAGCACACAGATTGTACCCAACTGCAGAATTGATACTGCAACTGCTGATTATCCCTAGAAGTGCCATAAATGGGTGAATGAACAACTTTTATAAGAATGTTGCATGCAGCCACAGACATACATTTACATGCAATTCAGCTAAAAAACTTCCTGCATTAAACAGAGCACTTTTACATAAAAAGGAAAATGTACCGGTTCACGCGCTTTTCAATTCTCAATGTACGAGACCAGGCCACGGATTTAAATAAAAAGGAAACGCTAACAGCCATCTCATGGCAAACCCTGCATCACTGACCCTCCCCACCTGTGCACTGCTTGGTCAGATCACAGAAATGCCCGTGAGAAGGGGGGAATATAAAACTGCCGGCTCAGACACAGCGGAAGCAGTGCAAGCTTGGCCTGTAACAGCACCACAGGACATGAACACTGACTCACAAAATGGTTTGAGCTGGAAGGGATCTCCAGGATCCCCTCACTGCACGCCCTGCCAGGGGCAGAGACACCTTCCACCATCCCAAGCCCTGCTGCTCCCAGCCCTGTCCAGCGTGGCCTTGGACACCCCAGGGATGGGGCAGTTCCTTCTGTGGGCAGCCTGTGCAGGACAGCGTCCCATCACCCCCATGGCCCAGAATCCCCTCCCAATATCCAGTGTAAATACACCTCTTCCCAAGAGTCACCCCTCATCCCACCACTCCATCCCCTGACAGAGTCCTGCCATCATTTACAACTTTTTTTAAACCTTTTTTAAAAACCTTTTTGCTGTGCAAAATTAAGCTGCATGTAAAGGAGCCTGAAAGAAGGTTCTAAGTAATCAAAAGATAAGGCAGCAGGGACTCACCAAAGGGTTGAAAGAAGAAATAGAAACAAACAAGATTTTGCTGTAAACTTTGGGCCTGGTATTTCTGTGTTAAAATCTCACCTCTGATAGCCAGCTGTGAAATTTTTTCACTGAAAGCTGTACAAGACTGAGACCTTTTGGATGCTAGTTTCCTTGTACCTTATTTAGGCAGCTTGTGGTCTAAAGACTACACCCGAGCATTTAAAATCAATGGTGGAGGTACTCCTGTGGACAGCTCCTGCAGTGAGGTCAAAATCCATGGAATCTGACAATTCCAAACTATAAAAGTGGTTCCAGGGAAAAAGGGATGTGTTTGGTTTTTTGCCTTCCACTTGATTGCTTTATAAAGAAAAAGTCTGAATTTTCATCTCAGATGGCACAAATCCTACACATTTGCTCTGCAAGTAATCTTTAAAATCCAGAAACAATATGTCAACATTGCAAACAACACTGGATTTATTATACACTTGCATTTGGAATGACACAAATATTCTTGTTCTAAAGCACTGGTTTGGGTCAATCCTGGCTATTTTTAGCAAACGGGGAGGGAAAAGAGATAGTTTCTTCTGGAAAAAGAGTGACTTTTTTCTCTTGACTCACATATTCTTCTTAAGGATTTCCAGCTACAGATTATCTAGAACTCTTGTTTATGTTTTCAAATGCAATTACTCTGTATAATTACTCTCAGTATCCCCTCTCCAATTCCCATCTTTTTCAGTGGCACCAAACTGCAAAAAAAAAAGACTTGTTTTCAGGAGTTTACTGTCACTTTCACTCTGCTTCAGACATTAGAAGGGCAGTTCACAGGAACTGTACATTCCTATTTCTCCATAGCTGGTTGGAAACACATGAGGCATTTTCATGTGTCCAGCTGGGCACAATCAAGGGCTTCAGCCTGACACAGGATGGGAGAGTTAAGCTCTTGCAGATGAAAATAGAGCAAACATTGGCAACGGCTTTGTTCTGAACAGACAGCTAAAAAAGCTGGTGGAGCCATGGCACAGCACACCATGGCACGCAGCACCTCAATTTACCTGCTTACATCTTCTTTTCAGCAAGCCAGGCGGGTACTTGTTGTTGAAATCAAAATGACTGTAGACATCCCTTGCAGAATCCGGGCCCTGAGCCACCATGGCTGACAGCAGGGTGAGGCACCCCGGGCTCACCCTAAAAAACAAAACAAAGCCCAGCCAAACCTGCAGGCATTCCCAGGAGAATGGCTACACAAACTGCCAAATCAAGAGATTAAAATTAAAAGAGAAAGTAGAAGGGAGGTTCAACTATCAGAGTAATTATTTTAGGCAGTAAGAACTGCAGCTGGGAAAGAGGGGCGAGGGGAGAAAGGAGAAGGAAATGCCTTTTTATGTTCTTCCCCAAAATTAAGCTGTAATGTGAGGCTGGACTTGTTCATGGCAGTGGAGTTGGACTAGAGAACGCTTAATTATTCCATGATTCTATGAACTCCTGAACTCACAGAGGTTTGCCATTTATTTCAGCAGGAATGTGTCAGGGCCACCATGCACAAGACTGCAGACCTGCACCATCTGAACAGCCACTGCCATGAACAGCTCTGCAATCTGTCCGTCATGTTTCTGTCATGGACAAACTGCAAAAAGCCACCTGACTCAAGCAGAGATCCCATCTAGACATACAGGAAAGAAAATACCTCTGCACATCAAAGAGGTTGCACAGAAAATGCAGAGCATCTCCCATCAGAGATCTGCAGCCTCCTCTGTGCAGGTTCTAGAAGGATTTCTCCAGAAGCTGCAACCTTTGAACACTTAGTCAGAAGCGCAGATCTTGCACAGCCTCAGAATTTGTTTCTAGTGTACCTATTTGAGATTCTTTGTCCCGTTAAAATTCCTGCTGCAATAAGATCAACTGCACGGTGCAGGAAGCAGAGTGGAGTCTTTAAACTGGGAAAGCACAGAAAACTTTTCCAGTTCTGCTCCAAGACTGAAAGATGAGTCACTGGCCTCGGACAAGCCAATTTCAGTCTGCTTTTTCCTCTGCTTTCCTCTTCCTCCCAGCTGTGTCCTGAAATGTCTGACATTTGCAACTTCTTTCCCCTATCCACACGAGCATGAGATCATGGATAGATAACACAATTACTGAACAACCTAAAATGACCTCAGACTTAAGAGACTGAAAAAATTGCAGAAGTCAGTCTGAAAGAGAAAAATCCAATATAAACGTGGAAACCTGACTCCAAAAAACACAGGAAAATAAAGCACTCGAGAGCAGCTCTTTTTGCCATCACGGGAAGACTGCCCAGGCCTGTTCCACACCGTACATTTCACCCCACAAATCAAGCAGCATTGAAATAACAGCACTCGAGGTACCACCCATGCTAGCTGTCATCAGCACAGGCCCAGCTGATGAAAACTACAGCTTCAGGAAAGTATCCTACCGCACTGGATTGTTTGATGTGGCAGTTTCCGCTTTGCAAAGATTTCCACAGGCAATTATTTTATGACAAGTGGGAAAGGATTATGAAATAAAGGGGCATTATTAGCAGTAAGTCAAGATGAATTTTGCAACATCTGGAACAGTCCCTCCAGATCACTTGACAGAGATTCTCCACCAGAGCACCAAGAAGACTTACCTGTGATTTTCAGAATACAAAGCAGCATAGACCAGTTTCATATAGGAATGAATCGACTTTTTGACAATGTTCGTTCCCACAACAGAAAAATGTGAGAGGTCGCTGGCTGTCCTCAGTAAAATGGCTTCTAGAGCTTGAAAGATTAACAGCATCTGCAGGATAAAAAAGTATGTTAGTACCTGACAATATCAGGTAAGACTTGAAATTATTCGCTGAGCAAACAGTAATAACCACCGTTAATAAAAAGAGCAACCCCACTCCAAGAGGAAATCTTCCACACATGAAAGTGACATTAACTTCCAGATTCTCTCCCAAATTATGCTTCCTCTTTGCAAAGATCACATCCGAGAGCATGAAGTTTCAAGGAATCAACACTTCAAGAGACAATTGCTCCTAAGCGGATGACGAAAAATGAAATGTGCTGGAGAAAAGTATCGTGTTCCAATCTTGCAATTAATTCCTGCCAGAAGAATTCAGAATCCATACAGCACTGGGACTGTGCCCATTACAAACATCAGCCCCTGCTAGCAATGGGATATTGAGGAAAGGCTGTCACTGAACATTACAGAGACAAAAATGATACTGAAAGGCAAAGAACAGCAAGTGATGGTTAAAAAGCCACACAATACAATACTACATTGTAAGCAACACTACATTGTAAGCAATACTGCACCAGCATTCACAGTGAAAAGTTATTGAACTCTGTTTATTCATCATATTCTGAGGAGGATAAAATTGTGTCCGGATGACATAACAAAAATGAAGTCGACTTTACCAGTGGCATCCTAGAAATGCTGATGTATCAGGCAGATATCTAAAAACATTTACTTTCACTAGGCTACTTTTTTGCTTTCTTAACTGCTTCTGTTGATCCCCTTATTTCCTAAAAGGCCTTTTGATAACAGCTTGATTGGGACAGGACTATTGGTTGTGTGTGTCATTAAATCCAAGAACATCTATGAACAGAAAGGAGCATCTCCCATTTGGTAGGTGATTCTGCCATTGCCACTTCCAGAAAAAAAATAAACCCAAACCAAAAATTTACAGTGTTATTTACACCACAAAGCACTATTTTTTCATAAAACCACAGAATATCCTGAGCCTGAAGAGACCTACGGGGATCATCCAGCCCAACTCCAAGCCCTGCACAGACACCTGAACAATCCCACCCTGTGCCTGAGAACACTGTCCAAATGCTCCAGGAGTTCTGTCAGCCTTGGCAGCTGTGACCATTCCCTAGTGACCTTTTGTTGGTTCTTCTCCAGAGTGGGATTGTCGGGATTGCAGCCACCAGCCCCTGAATGACAGCCCCCATATCCAACTTACTTCACTTTCAGGTTTCCTTTCTCCATCGAGAAGCCTGAATATCTCAGCACACTCCATGGAAATTTTCACGTATCCCTCCACGACATCGTACACTTGGGGCGACGGCAGCGTCTTGGCGATGGACACGAAGGTCTCCAGCCCTGCAAAGCCACAGCGTCACCCGGGCCACCAGCGCCACGTGTGGGGCCCGCTCTGGGCCACAGAGGGGCAGGGTCCAGCCCGGGGCAGCCGCCTCAGCCCGGACCGGCCGCCTCCGGGCGCGCCTCTCCCGCCCTGCATAGCCCCTCACCCTCGGCGGCGGCCGCCGGGTCCCGCAGCAGCGCCTTGAAGCGGGCGCCATTGAACTCCTTGTCCTGCGGGCCAATGACATGGCACGTCGGCCGTTGCGTCAGACGCCACGCCGGCAGCAGGGCCTGCCGGGAGTTGTAGTCTCGGGCTGACGCTGGCAGTGAGTAAAAAACCTCCAAAACTAAAATGATTTAAATAAAACTATTGATTCCCTGGGAGTCTGAAATTTTCTACATCTGCGCGTGACATACAGCTTTTATTCCTCTTAGTATACACTTTATATACTAGATTTATACAGCGCGTCCTGCCGCCTGCCCGGGCTCACTGCTGTAACAGCGCCCCCTGCCGTCAGCAGCGGAGCACTGCAGGCAAAGTGTTACGGCGTCGTTCGGTTCTGTTTAATTAAACTCGGCTAAATTGGGCTTGGTTCGGCTCTTGGTCTAAAGTCGTTTCAGTTGGGATTTTCGTGGAAATTGGTCTCTTTCGGCTCTTTTCGGCTGCCCTCGGCTTTTCGGCTGCAGTCGGCTCTTTTCGGCTGCCCTCGACTCTTCGGCTGCAGTCGGCTCTTTTCGGCTGCGCTCGGCTCTTCGGCTCCAGTCGGCTCTTTTCGGCCGCCCTCGGCTCTTCGGCTCCAGTCGGCTCTTTTCGGCCGCCCTCGGCTCTTCGGCTCTTTTCGGAACAATTCGGGCCGGCTCGGCTCGCTGAGGGCGGGGAAGCGGCCAAAAGAGGACCCCGGCACAGAGAGCCGATTACCCCGGTGCCGGTCAGAAACCCGCCAAATTACGCACGCCCGCGGCGCCGCTGAGCCCACAGCCCGTGTCGGGTACGCTTGAAATGCCAGAGAAAATCCCGCGAAGCCGTGCCGGCGTCGGTGTGCCGCGCAGGCGGTCCGGATAAACACCCACCGGGGGCCCTCGATTTTCGCGCCCTTCTGCCCGCCATTGCGAGAAGGTCAAACAAAGTCCGCGACACTCGCGACACGCCACACTCAACATGGCGGCCTCTCGGCGCGGGGCTGCAGTACCGCGCTCCGCCCACAAGGCGGCAGCACTGCCGCCCACCCCCGCCGGGGGCGCCGCGCGGCTGCGGCCGGGCAAGGCGGCCCGAAAGACCGGCGGCCGTCCCCGCCAAAAACTCCTCTGAAATAAGTGCCAAAAACCCGCCTCTTAGCCAACCAGAACAAAACAAGCCCCCCTTCTCGCAAACCATATTGAAAGAAATTTTATCTTTCTATTTTTCCTATTTATATGCACATGCCTATTTATAGTGGACATTGCTCTGTTATGGAATTTATAGAATATATTATGTCTATTCCTATTATTTATATTTATGGATCTTTTGTGTTGTTATAAATATCCTTATATATTGATTGTATATTTCGATATTTAGATTTATATTTCTAGAATACTAATAGTACTCCAAATAAAAACCCCCGTCTCTAACCAAGTAAATACAAAAAACCCCCTTCTTTTAAATGACATTGAAATATTTTTATTTATCCTTTGTCTAATTATATTCACATTTATATTGATCGTTTCTTTTGATGCATGATATTAAGAATTATATATAAGCATCTATAAAATCCTAAAAATAGATATAAATTACTATTTAAATGATGTATCGTATCTACTGCTACAACTAATTTCTTCTTCTATGTTTAGATTTTATATATCTGTATGTATTTATGATATATTCCTGTACTTGAATTTCTACCTTTATACTATTTGCCTTTCTCATTTTTATAATCAAAACCCTGCCTACTGACAAATAAAAAAACCTCGCTTTATTTAACTATTTAAAAATATGTTTCTATTTATATTTTTCCTGTTTATATTTATGATTTGTTCCATATCACGTGATAACATACCTGCTCCTGCACCGCAGGGGGGCTCCCTCTCCCGGGGACCTTGGGGTGCCCCCAATGGCATCAGAGCCCCGAGTCTTCACCCACTTTTCCTCTCTTTAGACACTACACTGGAACTTTTTTCTGGAAACGAAGACATTGCCTAAATCCTCTCCCCATGTCCCAGACAGGGCTAGGTAGGTATTCGGTTATCAGTTGCCTGGGCAGCAGTTTCTCCAATAGAATGATAAACAAGATGGAAACATTCGAGCTACAGGCAAATCTGAACAAGGTATACTGGTGGCCAACCCCTGAAGTTATTTGCAAGCAATTTCTTCAACAATAAAATACTGGCACCACAAAAATAAAGCCAAAAGCTAACTCCTGGCTAAGAAAAAATGAACTTTTGACACCAACACCATTCCACCAACACAGGCATTTCCCCAGTGTCGTACCTTACACCTACCTCTCTCGGGAATTCTCATCGTCTATCCCAAAAGGAATAAACACCTCAGAGTGTGCTAAAGCAAAAAGCAGCACACGCCAGGCTCCTCACACTCCCAGGAGGCCAGCACAGCGGGCACCGAGTCTGCAACAAATTCTGCTCAGCCAGGCTCTGCAAAAAGACTTCCAACTGATGCATTCAACTGATTTGCAGGGGATGTTTTCTAAGCACAGAAGCACAACAAAGTACAAGCAGAAACAATTCTTAGAAACATCTGCAGCTTTTATTTAGCACAGATGGGACTGATTTCCACCCCACGGCTTCTCCCTTGGCTTTGTCTGTAGGTTCAGGAAGATGATCACGCACACTCTGCCTTCCCCGAGCCCCCCCCAGCAGCCGAGCGCTGCTCGGCGCGCTCAGATCGTCGGCGACCGGATGACACGGACCCGGGTGGACGGGGACTCCTCTGCTGGACACTCAGGAGAGGATGGCAGAGAGGGGCTGAGCCAGGCGTCGTCCCAATTCCCTTTCCTTGTGACGAGAAGCGGTCTGCTCCCAACAGCTGCAACGATCCTCAGCTCCCTTCCGTGGCGAGTACTGATGGCACACAAATGGCAGCCCGAGGAAATCGTGTTCTCGGCTCTAAGCGCTTGGGACAGGGTCTGATTTTTTGTTTTGCATCTGTAGGACGATTAGTACAACAGGGCCCTGACGGATGACTTGGCAACACAGCATGAACAGCTCCTCAATAGGATTCCATCGCCCTGGGGGAAAAGACAGAAGCCTATCACCCTTCTGAAATCTACTTTTAATCCCAAGCTGCAACTTGCAGCTTTTCAAAGCGGCTTATTTCTGAAGACCAGGAAACATTGATTTCTACAGAAATGATGGGCAACAGCCGGCCTAATCTAAGCACTGCTCTTTAACAGGGGATCTGCCAGCGTGCCAGTCCAGCTTCAAGCGTGCTTTATTTCAGTCTAGCGTCCCCACAAAATTCTTCTCCTATCCCCCAACCCTGAAATCTTTTTCCCTAAAGCTTCTCATCATTAGCAATTTCCAAGGAACCTGGGTTTTTTTACAACATTCAAAAACGTCATGCTGGACTGTACTAGAGAGTAGTTTTCAAACAGAAGCTTAGCAAAGTTTGAATTGACTTGTCCAGAGAAAAAACCTACAAGTGAACACCTACACCTGCCTAGAAAGAGCTAACAAGCCCCTGGCAGCTACCAGCATCAAAGCACAGTGGATGCTTTTCATACAGGGTAAGGATAACAATACCACCTTCTGTTCTCTCCGCTTTGTTTTCTCTGCAGTCCTATTTGCTTCTTATGATTTTTTTAGTCTCTGCATCTTCTTGGACAGCACCGAGTCTGAAGACAAGGATACGAGAGTCTTTCCCTGCCCTGAGGAGAGAACCAGGAAAAAAGTTCAAAAAAGAACACGGCAGTTTGAAATGAATGCTTCCAATGAGAAGCAGCACCTAACAAACAGAGCAAAAGCAAACAAAGCATGATCCCTGCCTGGGGACAGGAGACTTCCAGAGCCTCCGGGAGTTACAATCCTAGTAAGCAAGCCCTTCGGTGCAGCGGCCGAGCGTCCCATTGGGCGGTGCCGCACCAAAGAAGGATCCGAGAGGTTCCAGAGAGCGAAACGCACGGTATCTCGCAAATCTTGCAAAATAACAAAAAGACAAGAGATATGAACTCCAGGGCAAGAGTACAAGTGTTAACTTTAGGAGCTGGAACCACCCAGGTGAGCAACTGATAACCGCATCCTCGACAGAGATTGAGCCCTTCAGGCTACAGAAGGGTTTTGCCCAGAGATTTCACAGACTGAGTTTTGATACAAGTACACTTGCCAGCTCCTCAGAAACGTCACCCATTCTCCAGGTGTCTGGAGAGACTTGCAAACGGCTCTCACCTAGTTTCAGCTGCTTCTGTAAGGTCTCAGCAGGGTGAATTTCCCCAGATGCAACCAAACTGGGCAACTCCCAGTGGGACAGAAGGAACCCAAAGCTTGGGCAAGCAGAGCTCCAGCAAATACTGAGGAACCAGCCATAACAGGGTCAAAAAAAAAAATTAAACCTACTTAATTTTTTCCTTTAATCTTGCCTTTTTTTTTTTTTTTTTTTTTTTTTATTCAGACGAACAAAACAATTAAGGAGAAGGTGAAAAACTCACCATTACTGAACACTTCATCATCTGTAAGCTGGCCATCCTTAGCAGAGAGGACTCCAAAGTTCAAATTCACCGATCCCTAGGAACTAAAACCAAACATTGTATGATAAACAGTCCAACAGAAGGCATAAAAATTTGCTTCTCTAAGGACTTTCAAGTATGTACGTATCTTTGTATATATCTTACGCATTAGAACATACACTCTATACCGTCTCCTCATACATAATAATTGACCTTTAAACTTTGATAGTACAGCATAACATTATTAACTTAAATTGGTGATCTATTATTATTAAGTTGGTGTTTCAAGTTCTTTTTGCTGTTACGTTCAAAAAGACATTAAATTTTTTTTTACTGTAATGAGCAATTTATGATTTCAAAGTCTTCATAAACCCATCAAAATACAAAGCTGTATTCACTGGACGGGTCTGTGAGCTAGAAGTAGTCAGGCTTATACTTACCTCTTGTTCTTCCAGGACCAATAAATCCTGTAAACCATGCCAGTATCTTTAGCCCTCTCCTATTAAAGATTCTACAAGGATGATGGTTCTATTTGTGTTTAGAAGTTCTGATTTGAAATGGCCAGTTCAATGGATAAAAACAGTTTAAGTAGTATTACACTATTATTATTATTATTATTATTATTATTATTATTATTATTACTATTATTACTATTATTATTACCTGCTACTGGGAGAAACCAACCAGTAGTATCTATACTTAATTACTTCTATTTCCAGAAAATAATAAAGAAAAAACCAAACAAAAAAAAGTCACTTCCTACCTTTTGTATCTCAGGCTGGTGAATTTCTCTTGGGCTCTTCTCCAATTTATCGAGACTCATAGCACTGAAATGCAAATGAAACAGTGCTTTATAGAAGGGCAAGTGCACATTTCAATGCTGAACCACCAGCTGATTGCAGTTACAGCGGCCACAAAATGAATCGTTCCGAGAGCCTCTGTTCAATGGAATGTCTTGGGGAACTGCCATTCCTTTCCCAAAATACTAACTTCCAACACTTCCTAAACTTATTTTGTATTTCAAAACCAGAAATTAGTAAGACTCTGTGTGGAGATCAGGTTTCAATAGATTTCCTTCGAAAGCACAGACCTCTGTTCCATCACCCTTCACTCTGGCTCCACACAGAATCACGGTGAGCATTTTAGGAGGGCTCAGTAACCAATTCTATTTCTCTCTTTTTCTAGTTCTCTCTCTTCCTAAATAATTCAAGGCAAGTCAAATGAAAAATGACAAGCTCAGCATCAAATCCACACTTTTTTCCCTTTGTCCGCTCACGACCAGGCTTTAAAACCACTCACTGCTGCCTTCAACGATTAAGGCTTGCAAAACCATTTTTACCAAGGTTTGATAGGTTTATCATCAAAACCACAGAACGCAAGCTCTGAGTTACAGGGAAAGGTACACAGGCACATATCTCAACCGATCGCTTCTTTGTCAATACATTCCTTAACAGAGATTGCACTGAGAATGTTTTGGGGGGACTCTAAGGGAGACATATTTTCTGAGTACCCTGTAAACAAGAAAAGCTAGGATCTATTACAGGACATACCCACTTTTTCTGCATATTCAAATAGGATTATTAAGAAAAACATGCAAGTTAAAAAAGAGGGAAGAAAACCAAGGTAATTTTACTCAGCTATATTTACTGCGGATTTAGAGAAAAAAAAAAAAAAAGTCACAGATGCCGCAAAGAAAAAAAGAAAGTGAACCATAAATGCCTGCAGTAAAATTTTAAACCAATTGCTTGGTTAAGACCATCTCATGGAACATTAAGTAGAAAAAAAGTGAAACCTGTATCCGACCTGCCTATTTTCTCACCCTTGCACAAAAAAATCCTAAAAGCAGTATAAAGTCACTGCCTAAAACCGATGGCAGGATGTAACCGAGAACAATTTAGGCATTTGCTCACCTAAACAGAAACCTTTTCTGGAGGCCAGTGTCCAATCGCAGGTTCTGTCTTTCGGCAGCTCGACGCCGGAAAGCATTTTCCCCGGGCTCGGCAGGGCAGGGGCCGAAGGGGGCGAGTTTGCGGATCGCACCCGCGCCATCGGAAGGATGCAGCCCGCGCGCTCCTTGCGCTCGCCACTCTCCCGGCCACCTCTGTGCGTCCTGCTCAGCTCCATCCGTTTCCGCGGCAAAAGAGCCACAAGCACCGCCGCGGTCAGCAGCCGTGTCCTCGCGGCGCCGCGGAAGCGCTCTCCGCTCGCAAGGCTGAAGCGCTGCGGAGCCGCCTCCGCAGCCGCTCGCCCGGCCCCGCCCGCAGCAGCGGCGGCAGCGGCCCGAGGGAGACGGCTGCAGCTCGGGGGCTCCTGCGCCCCCGCCAGCCCGAGGGCAGCCGCCCCACAGGGACCGCGGGAGCGCCCGGCGCCGCCCGCCCGGGGCGGCTCCCGCAGCTGCCGGCCCGCGGCGGCGAAGCACCGCCGAGCCCTCCGCCATCGGCGGGCGGCAGCGCGCCCCGCCCCGCCCGAGCGGAGCCCCCTCCGCCGCCGGTAGCGCCGAGCGAGGCCGAGGAACCGGGCGGACGCCCCTTCCGCGCCGCTCAGCTCCGTGCGGGCGGCCGGACGGAGGCTGCGCCCCTCCGGCGGCAGCGTCGCCGCCGCGGCTCCGTCCCGCGCGGGAGAGGCGCCGGGAGCGGCCCGCGCGCAGCCCGACCCCCGGCGCACGGCCCCGCGCGGCCGCCTCGGGCCGCCAGCCAATGATATGGCGCGTCGGCCGTTGCGTCAGACGCCGCGCCGAGAGCGGGGCCTGCCGGGAGCTGTAGTCTCGGGCTGACAGCCACCGCTCCCTCCGCCGCCGCCGGGAGCTGCGGTCCCGCCGGGGCATCAAACGGGTCCTTCGCTCCTGGGCGGAGAAGGGCCTGAGGCAGCACCGCTCCTCCCCAGTGTCCTTTCTTTTCCACTCCAAGGACTTTTTCTTTTTTTCACCCCCTCTTTCACCCTCCCTCTTCCTTTTTCACTCTCACCTCCTTTCGTTTCCTTTTCCTTTTCCTTTCCCTATATTTCTAATCTTGGTTTTCCTTTCTAGCTTTAGAAGAAAAAAGCAGCAATAAAACCTTCAGGCTACCTGGGAGTAAAAAAAATGCCCCAAACTAAAATGATTAAAAAAAAACCACTTATTCCCTGGGCTTCGTTCGGCTCTTGGTCTAAAGTCGTTTCAGTTGGGATTTTCGTGGAAATTGGTCTCTTTCGGCTCTTTTCGGCTGCCCTCGGCTCCAGTCGGCTCTTTTCGGAACAATTCGGGCCGGCTCGGCTCGCTGAGGACGGGGAAGCGGCCAAAAGAGGACCCCGGCACAGAGAGCCGATTACCCCGGTGCCTGTCAGAAACCCGCCAAATTACGCACGCCCGCGGCGCCGCTGAGCCCACAGCCCGTGTCGGGTACGCTTGAAATGCCAGAGAAAATCCCGCGAAGCCGCGCCGGCGTCGGTGTGCCGCGCAGGCGGTCCGGATAAACACCCACCGGGGGCCCTCGATTTTCGCGCCCTTCTGCCCGCCATTGCGAGAAGGTCAAACAAAGTCCGCGACACTCGCGACACGCCACACTCAACATGGCGGCCTCGCGGCCGCCTCTCGGCGCGGGGCTGCAGTACCGCGCTCTGCCCACAAGGCGGCAGCACTGCCGCCCACCCCCGCCGGGGGCGCCGCGCGGCTGCGGCCGGGCAAGGCGGCCCGAAAGACCGGCGGCCGTCCCCGCCAAAAACTCCTCTGAAATAAGCGCCAAAAACCCGCCTCTTAGCCAACCAGAACAAAACAAGCCCCCCTTCCTGCAAACCATATTGAAAGAAATTTTATCTTTCTATTTTTCCTATTTATATGCACATGCCTATTTATAGTGGACATTGCTCTGTTATGGAATTTATAGAATATATTATGTCTATTCCTATTATTTATATTTATGGATCTTTTGTGTTGTTATAAATATCCTTATATATTGATTGTATATTTCGATATTTAGATTTATATTTCTAGAATACTAATAGTACTCCGAATAAAAACCCCCGTCTCTAACCAAGTAAATACAAAAAAACCCCTTCTTTTAAATGACATTGAAATATTTCTATTTATCCTTTGTCTAATTATATTCACATTTATATTGATCGTTTCTTTTGATGCATGATATTAAGAATTATATATAAACATCTATAAAATCCTAAAAATAGATATCAATTATTATTTAAATTATGTATCATATCTACCGCTACAACTAATTTCTTCTTCTATTTTTAAATTTTATATATCTGTATGTATTTATGATATATTCCTGTACTTGAATTTCTACCTTTATACTATTTGCCTTTCTCATTTTTATAATCAAAACCCTGCCTACTGACAAATAAAAAAAACCCTCGCTTTATTTAACTATTTAAAAAATATGTTTCTATTTATAATTTTCCTGTTTATATTTATGATTTGTTCCATATCACGTGATAACATACCTGCTCCTGCACCGCAGGGGGGCTCCCTCTCCCGGGGACCTTGGGGTGCCCCCAATGGCATCAGAGCCCCGAGTCTTCACCCACTTTTCCTCTCTTTAGACACTACACTGGAACTTTTTTCTGGAAACGAAGACATTGCCTAAATCCTCTCCCCATGTCCCAGACAGGGCTAGGTAGGTATTCGGTTATCAGTTGCCTGGGCAGCAGTTTCTCCAATAGAATGATAAACAAGATGGAAACATTCGAGCTACAGGCAAATCTGAACAAGGTATACTGGTGGCCAACCCCTGAAGTTATTTGCAAGCAATTTCTTCAACAATAAAATACTGGCACCACAAAAATAAAGCCAAAAGCTAACTCCTGGCTAAGAAAAAATGAAATTTTGACACCAACACCATTCCACCAACACGGGCTTTTCCCCAGTGTCGTACCTTATACCTGCCTCTCTCGGGAATTCTCATCGTCTATCCCAAAAGGAATAAACACCTCAGAGTGTGCTAAAGCAAAAAGCAGCACTCGCCAGGCTCCTCACACTCCCAGGAGGCCAGCACAGCGGGCACCGAGTCTGCAACAAATTCTGCTCAGCCAGGCTCTGCAAAAAGACTTCCAACTGATGCATTCAACTGATTTGCAGGGGATGTTTTCTAAGCACAGAAGCACAACAAAGTACAAGCAGAAACAATTCTTAGAAACATCTGCAGCTTTTATTTAGCGTAGATGGGACTGATTTCCACCCCACGGCTTCTCCCTTGGCTTTGTCTGTAGGTTCAGGAAGATGACCATGCACACTCTGCCTTCCCTTCCCTTCCCTTCCCTTCCCTTCCCTTCCCTTCCCTTCCCTTCCCTTCCCTTCCCTTCCCTTCCCTTCCCTTCCCTTCCCTTCCCTTCCCTTCCCTTCCCTTCCCTTCCCTTCCCTTCCCTTCCCTTCATTTCTAATCTTGGTTTTCCTTTCTAGCTTTAGAATAAAAAAGCAGTAGTAGTAACTTTCAAGCTACCTGGGAGTAAAAAAAACCCTAAACTAAAATGATTTAAAGAAAACTATTTATTCCCTGGGAGTCTGAAATTTTCTACTGCTGCACTTGACACAGAGCTTTTATTCCTTCTTAGGTATGGTTTCTATTTTCTACTTTGTTTCTACAGCAGCGTCTGCCCCGGCGCAAAGTGCTACGGCGTCGTTCGGTTCTTTCTAATTAAACTCGGCTACCTTGGGCTTGGTTCGGCTCTTGGTCTAAAGTCGTTTCAGTTGGGATTTTCGTGGAAATTCGTCTCTTTCGGCTCTTTGGCTGAACTCGGCGCGGTTCGGCTAAACTCGGTCCTGTTGGGCTCTTTGTCTAAAGGCGGCTCATGTCGGCTCCACGCGCCTACCGGCTACTTTCGGCCATCATGGGCTCTTCGTCTAAAGTCGGCTCTTTTCGGCTGCGCTCGGCTCTTCGGCTCCAGTCGGCTCTTTTCGGCTGCCCTCGGCTCCAGTCGGCTCTTTTCGGAACAATTCGGGCCGGCTCGGCTCGCTGAGGGCGGGGAAGCGGGCGAGAGAGGACCCCGGCACAGAGAGCCGATTACCCCGATGCCCGTCAGAAACCCGCCAAATTACGCACGCCCGCGGCGCCGCTGAGCCCACAGCCCGTGTCGGGTACACTTGAAATGCCAGAGAAAATCCCGCGGAGCCGCGCCGGCGTCGGTGTGCCGCGCAGGCGGTCCGGATAAACACCCACCGTGGTCCTCCATTTTCGCCGCCATTTCGAGAAGGTCTTGCGAGTCCGCGACACTCGCGACACGCCACACTCAACATGGCGGCCTCGCGGCCGCCTCTCGGCGCGGGGCTGCAGTACCGCGCTCCGCCCACAAGGCGGCAGCACTGCCGCCCACCCCCGCCGGGGGTGCCGCGCGGCTGCGGCCGGGCAAGGCGGCCCGAAAGACCGGCGGCCGTCCCCGCCAAAAACTCCTCTGAAATAAGCGCCAAAAACCCGCCTCTTAGCCAACCAGAACAAAACAAGCCCCCCTTCTTGCAAACCATATTGAAAGAAATTTTATCTTTCTATTTTTCCTATTTACATGCACATGCCTATTTATAGTGGACATTGATGGGTTATGGAATTTATATATTATGTCTATTCCTATTATTTATATTTATGGATCTTTTGTGTTTTTATAAATATCCTTATATATTGATAGTATATTTTGATATTTAAAATTACATTTCTATAATACTTTAATATTGTTTATAATAAAAATCCCGTCTCTAACTAAAAAAATACTAAAAACCCTCTTCTTTTAAACTATATTGAAATATTTTCATATTCATACCTTCCATAACTATATTCACATTTATATTTATAGTTTATATTCATGCATTATATTAGAAATTATATATCATATGTATAATAGTAAAATAATATAGATAAATTATTTTTATATTATGTACCATATCTACTGCTAGAACATATTTTTTCATATATTTTTAAGTTTTATATTAATCTTTATTAATTGATGATACATTTCTATACTTAGATTTCTATCTTTTTATTATTTGTATTTATTATTTTTATACTAAAACCCCTGGTGTTGCAAAAAAAATACAAAACCATCCTTTATTTTAACTACTTAAAAACTATTTTTATATTTATAATATCTATAATTTGTTCTATATCATATGGATGTACGATATTTATATCTATTTTATATCTATTTCCCATAATAGATTATAATAGATATATGCAGTATTACTTGTATTATGGATTGTATCGATTTATGTTATTTTATATTTACAATTATTTATTTTTATATATCTGCATAGATTTGCAATACATTCATAAATTTATAATTTGTTTGGGTTGTGTTTATATTTATAATGTCTCTTTATATATCTATAAACATATATAATACGCTACTAAAATAGCATATCTTATTGTAATATGCAATGACTTATGTTACATGTTAAATTTTAAAAATAGACCGAATATGTGTTAAAAAGTTGTTTATTCCCCTTTTTACACGTATATTTGTTTTGTTTACATATAGCTATAGTTATAATTCTACATTTAAAATCCAATTCCTGAATAAAATGACAAAAAAACAGCATCAAATTCCCACCAATATCTTCCAAAAACATTGATTCCTCCACCAGCCAAACAACTGCCAGCGAAAAAAATACACAACAGTCTTTGAGGTAACAATTCTCATCACGTCAGAAAAATGGAACGAAAATAAAAGAAAACCCCATAGAAACACGCACAGCAAATCACAAAAACTTCTAAAAAAAATCAAACCAACTTACAAAACTCCAAACACTGCCACGGACCCTGAACGTTACTAAACAAAATAACCAAAATTCTACCTCGACACTAACTCAAAGAATAACCGACACTCTGTAAAAATCACTTTAAAATCGAACTAATTAACGAAATAGAAAAACAAAAACCCTCAACCACTAAAAAATAAGAAAACAGCTACCCAAATAAAAAAAAAATACTTATAAAGATCCACCATATACAGACCCACATTCCCAAAAATAAAACTGATAAACACCAAACAAATACATCAAAGGACAACCAAAAAAAAAAAAAATCCCCCAAACCCAATATACTTAAATTTACAACGAAAAAAATTATTCCTAACGAAATAAACCCAGAGTGCCTCAATCTATCAGAATAAAAATACCACCTAGAAATAAACACAAAGCCTAAAGAGAAACGTAACCATAAACAATATCGCCCCAATGATCCGTAACAATAAACCATACACTACCATCAAACAAACCAAAGAAGCAAAAGCCCTGCAAACCGATAAACACAAACGCAAATATAGATTTTAAAAACCCCGCTGCTGTTAACGACATGACGCTGCCTCAAGCCCACCAAAACAAACACTACACACTCACGCTAATAAAAGCCACCACAACAGAATTGAAATCCGAACCGCTGCTTCCCGCTACGACCCCTCGGCCGGCCCGGCACGGCTCCCCTCGGCTCCGCACGGCTCGCACCGGCGCGGCTCCGGCCCTGCCGCGCCAGCCCGGCCGCGCCAAATTCCCCGCCCGCCTCGGCAGCTGCCCGGCCCGTGCCAGGAGCGCTCCCGAGCGGGAACGGGCCGGGCCGGGCCACGGGCACCAGAAGCGCCCTCAAATGCGGCGGCACAGCCCGACCGCGGCCCCGCCGACGCTGCCGCAGCTGCAGGCTCCTGCAACCGAACCCCGAAACTGAGGCCGCAGCCGGGGCTCGCCGCGCTCCAACAAGGGCAAAGAAATGCGCTCTCCCCTTCAATTCCATCCCCTGTGAGAGCAGAAAAGAAGGGGTGCTCCTCAACTGAAAGCCTTCAAATGATGGGGAAAGGGGGATTTTGACCTCAGTTCGAACCCTTGAAAAGGAGGGACACCAGGGGCTGTCCCCTCAATTTAAACCTTAGGATGATGAAAATGGGGTGGCTGCCTTCAAATCAAACCCATAATAGCATAACAATAATTTCCTCATTCCCCCTAAAATGGACCGCAGGGATTCCCTGTCTGCTACGGGCGTTGGCTTCTCTTAGTCCCTCTGGTTCCACAATTGAAACACGTACGGGCGCTGATGGCTTTGAGGGAAAGCTTTCCAGTGCAGAAAGCTGTCATTCTGGTAGCGCACTTTGATGCACCTTCAGAAAAAGCAGAATCGGCGCCAACTCCTAAGACCCCTGCTGAGGAACCCAGCCCTCCTTGGGACACCCAATGCAGCAGACCTCGAAAAACGAGGGGAAAAGTCAAGCTTGGAGTGGAAAAAGAGAATAGACCAGCCTTTGAAAAAAGCCTTCACACAGCCACAGCGGGAACCAGTCACATTTCTTCTTTCCTTGCTCTCCGGAATGACATAAATAGGAAGTAAAGAAACCACACGAAACACAAGGCAGAGCTGGGATTTTACAGGTCTTCCTTTTGGCACTCTGGATGACAAGCGCCTCTTCCGAGACTGGGACACGATTTGGGGACTGGCAGAGAACGGAGGCAAAAGGTGCCAGAGAGCCCTTTCTATTGCCTTCAGCCCCTGCAGCTGTTCTGGTGGCTTCAGGGCACAGCTTGGTCCATTCCTAGATAAAAACGCGAGGGCAATAGCTTCAAAACCACTACCCATCTCCAGTCGGAGTTTCCGACATTCCTGTAAACAAATGAGTGGATAGAGAGGGTTTCTCCCCAAAGGAATTTAGAGACAAATTCCTGTTCTTTACCAATACCTATACAACCGACTGCCTGGACAGGTTTTAGCATTCTACAGCCGCCCCTCCCCGTCAATTTTGCGGCGGCTTTGGGTCCCTCTGGGGGACGGCACCCAGCGTGCCCCCCCTCGCCCGCCACCCCTCTGCTCCCGCCCCGCAGCGGGGCTCCCTCGGGGTGCCCCCAAGGGCATCAGAGCCCCGAGTCTTCAGCCCCTTTTCCTCAGCCCCAAAGAAGGCGCAGAACGAGTCCGACTGCCCCGGACAGCAGCGCGGCGCTTCCTCCGAGCCCTTTCCACGCGTCCATCGCCCCAGACAGGGATTCTGCTGCAACAAGCAAGGGCTGGGGGGGCAGCCCCCAGAAGGGTCGAGGCTCCTCCCCAGCCTCGCTGTCACGGGCCAGGGGCAGCGAGAGGGAGCGGCAGAGGCGGCGGGGCCGGCGCGGCACAGGGCGGGGGCCGCTCTCAGCGCGATGCCGGGAAAGCCGCGGCTCCGGCGCTGTCGGGCGGAGCCTTTGACCGGCACCGGGGGATCCGCCGAGAGCCTCCGGCCCCGCGCGGGGACTCCTGCGAGGGCCGGGGGGCGCCGGGCTCCGACCCTCGGGGCTTTATTCTCCGGCACCCCGAGCCCCGCGGCTGCGGGCCAAAGAAGGAAAGGGGGCACGGGCAGAGAGGAGCGAGAGCAGGCCACGAGAAAGGGCAGGGAGGGAGGGCGGGCTGCGGAGGAAAGCGGGACGGGAAGGGAAAGCCCGGGAGGGGGGTAGAGGGAGGGCGGACAGAGGAGGGAGAGAGGGCGAACAGAAGGGAGTAGCGGGGTAGGGACAGGACAGGAAGGAGCCGGGCTTGGCAGGGTTGGGGGGAGAGAGGCAAATGGGGAGAAAGAGAGATAACTAAGGGGAATACGGGGAGGAGAAAGGACCGGTAGAGAGAGGGACGGGCGGGGAAGCCTCACAGAGGCCCGGCTGCGCCCCGAGCCCCCCCCGGCTTCCCACCCTGCCCGGGATGCTGCGCTCGGCGGAGCTCGGCTCGCTCCGGAGACACTCGGCTAGACTCGGCTCTTCGGCTAAATTCTGCTATTACCGGCTATTAACAGCTGCATTCGGTGGATTCGCCTCTTCGGCGCAGCTCGGCTCGACTGAACTCGGAGCCACTCTTTGCGTTCGGCGCAGCTCGGCTCGGCTCGGCCCCCTGAGGACGGCGCGGGCGGGGCCGAGGCGCCGCGCGGGAAAGCGGCGCCCCCTCACGTTAAACTCGCCCAGCTCGGGGCTCTCCTGCTGCCGTGTCCCGCGGGCAGCCCGGCCATCGCACGGACACGACCGGGAGCGCGGGGTGGGCAGAAGCTCATTAGGGAGTGACTGCACTCGCGCTAATTAATGGTCATGAGATCAGGAGGCTGGGTTCCATGGAGCTCCGTTCAGTTCGGCCGGGCTCGTAAAATTCGGCGTTTAGCTTTGGTTCGGCCGACCTCGTAAAGTTCGGCTGATCTCCGACTGGTGCGGCTGACCTCGGCTATGTTCGGCTGAACGCGACTACATTCGGTTCTGTTCAGTTAAACTCGGCTAGTTCAGCTTTTCGTCTGAACTCGCCTCGGTTCGGAAAATTTTGGCCAGATTCGGCTCTTCGACTACACTCAGCTCGTTTCGGCTACACTCGTCTAGATTCGGCCATTCGGCCGAGCTCAGCTAGATTCGGCTCGCAGATTCCCTAATGGCAGCTCCTAAGGAATTCTTCGTAAGACAAATTGCAGACTCTAAAAGGCTTGCAGGTTTTTAAAGAAATATAATTTTAACTCAGCTCTCGGGACAGAGCTGATGGCTCCTTTAGGACAAGAATATTTACATGTAGAAGCAATGCCCTCATTTGCATCTCGTTTTTATTTAACACCCCCCCCCCCCCCCCAAATTCCATACATATCACAAGCAATGTGCAGTGCTGGTTTTCCCCCGTACACTATTTGTGCAAAGGATCTGGGCACAGCACACAGTCATGATTCAATTGAATAAATCCTGGTTTGCATTTCAAAGGTTCTGGCACTGCGTGTTTGCAGATCTGGACTGCCATGCTCAACTACCCTCATGGCAACATTCAAGAACAATGTATCAGATTTCACAGAGAGTTCCCAATAAAACTCACCTATAATCACTGAGCAGAAAATCCTTTGGGGTTTAGTTCCATCTCTCAGCTGTTACCACTGCAGCAAAAGCAGTGATGGATCAGGGCTTTTTTTTTTTTCTTTTTAATTAAAAAAAAAAAAGGGTAATAAAAATAAGCCAGGTCTGATATAAATGTCTTGAAGGGCCATTCAAGCCTTTTAAACCCAAGAAGACCATCCTGATTCCCAAGTCTTCTATTCATACTCGTTTTGGTATCATGAAATCAAACAGGTTCTCCAAGAAATCATCATGACTAAACCTCTGTGTCCTCATTCTTTGCACTTATACCCCATTGCATGAAGCTCTGCAACCATTTTTTCCCATCCTGTATTAGAGACAGGATGAATATTAAGGGCACACACATGCACAGTCTTTCTGGTTTTCCAAAAGATAAAAATGCCTGTAATAAAAATTACATAAGTCATATTGTCTCTCAAACTGTTCAAGAAAAGGGAAATTGGAGCTTTAATGTCCCACTGAGAGATGTTGAATAAAATCTTCTCCGAGTTTGCACACATTTTTTTGACCAAACAAGGTAGGTCTGTAGGAGAACAGCTCAGGAGGCTTTCACAGCTCACAGTGATGAGGGCAGAGCATAGAAGAACATTAAAGATGAATGTTAGCCCCCTGAATTAATGCCCTGATGTAGATATTTTTTTCTGCTAAGAGACATGGCAGTTTCTTTCCTTTGTTTCTGAGTCTCCAAGTCACTCTGTAATTTGTAACCTGCACCAACTTGACACAGGTAAGTGACATACCCGGGTCCTGTGCTCCAAACCACATGTCCCCGATGTGAAGTCAGGAACACAGAAACAGCTGTGGAAGAAAGATGAGAAAAAAAATCAGAACAGATATTCTTCTATTTCCCCACAGTATTACCAAGTCAACCTGCTTGGTACCTCCAGGATTATGTTTTAAAAGAGGTCTCTAACTTTTTCCTAGCTGAAAAATCTGGAGTGGCTTTGCCCATGCAAAGCCAACGATCCTACTCACAAGAAGGAACAAACCAGTTTCCTTTTAAATAAAGCAGTTTGAAATCTGACCTGTCAGATGCTCTCACTGACCAGCAATAGAAAACAGCATCCAGGCCCATGTGGACTTGGTTTTTTTGCAGACTATTTTCCCTCTTGGAATTATATTTCTTTTATACCTTTTGTTCCATTTTAGTCCCTGAAAGGGAAGTTTCTTAGAGGGTGTGGGAGTGTTGTACTATCAGAAAATCTCCCAGTGTGACCGCGCTCTTTGCTGCCCACCCCTGCCCCCATCCCATCAAAGACAGCTTCTGTTTTGGGCAGCCATGAGCCTGGGTGGATATGGGAGAAATTATGTAATGGATTAAAAAAGCCATGGAATCTCCTAGTTTCTCCCACCACTGCTTCATAACATAAGTGATAAGAACAAGACAAGTCACCTGTCTTGTGCACAATTTATCAGTACAGTTCTTAATCCCTACCGTCAGAATGGCCAGGAATTAAGGACAAAGGACTTGACAACAACTGTGCATCACATTTTACTTTATTCCCCATGTATTCAAAGACAAACATCAGATACTCCAAAGGATTTTCCTGGTACAAAAATTGTGCAAGTAAAGTGCTTTCCTGTGTTCATTCAGTCATTACAATGGCAAGTACCAGCCTCCTTAAGCAGCCTCATGGAACCTGCACGGTTCAAAGGGGCTCCAGGAGCTCCCAGGGACTCCAGGCTGGAACCCTGCTCCAAACTGGATCGCCCAGCCTGGAGATGAGAGAAGCTCCTGAAGCCTGGAGCAACACAACCCACACATGCAGTAAGTTACAGGCATCACTCCAAAAACACTCTTCAGGTCTTTCTGAGGAGTTTTAAAGGGTGAAAAAACTGTAAAGGGTGAAAAAACTGTAGAAAAGCTAAAGCTTTTACAGAATCCCTTAAATATATGATACTTTCTTAACTGATACAGAACATTCAACCAAACCTACAAAAGCTTTAATGTGCACCAAAAGCAGCTGCTGCTACCAAAAAAAACAGTGTTTAGGACCTCCCACTCCCAAGTTCCTTACACTTTTTGTTCACAGAGAGAACAAGAGAAGTCACACAAGTCCTGGCTTTTTTCCGTTCTTCAAAACTGTGACAACAAGGGACACCAACTATTAACTTCCGCTTGCTTTATGTATTTATTGTTTTTACTTACACATTGCTTTCAGATTCCCATCCATGGTCAGAATGATTCACACCTTTGAGCGCAAAGCCTCCAGGCACTGCTTCTTCTCTTAAGATTTCATTAAAAAAATACTGGTTTTCAAAGCCTGACTCGAGATTTGCACCTAAGTTTCATTTTAAAGCTCTTTCCCTTCATAAATTGTGTTTCTCCAAAGCTTCCAAATTGTGACAAGGTTTGAAATAACCACAAGGCAGATCTGAAAAATGCCTTTGCATTTCCTTCCCTCCTCTCTCAAGGCACATCAGTCGGACAGAAGGCATTAGGACTACTTCCAGAGAAGTTTGCCTCACTTGAACTGCTGGTCTTTAACAGCTACAACAAAATATGCTTTCCTTGAAGTATTTCAGTACTTACTGAGCAATTCAATGTTTTAGTACTTCTGAGCCAGGGCCTGCAGGTCCTCCTGCAGCTGCAGGTCTTTGCTGACAAGACTCCACTTGTGCAGCAGCAGCAGCTCCCTGCTGGAGAGGACGCTGTCATTTACTGTGAAACGCCTCATCTCCCTAAAAGCCTCCACAACAGCACAGAATTCCAGCACAGAGCTGAGGCTGCCAAACAAGTCGGTCAGCTTGGCCAGATCTACATTAGTCCTGTCAAAAGAAAACACGAGTGCCATGCATGCTAATTTATCAGCACAGTTCTTAATCCCTACCGTCAGAATGGCCAGGAATTAAGGACAAAGGACTTGACAACAACTGTGCATCACATTTTACTTTATTCCCCATGTATTCAAAGACTTAAATCCTCCTGTCAAAGAAATCTCATCCAAATTCACAACTCAACACACAAACTGAAGGTAAAAAAAGCCATCCATCTAGCAGAGATAAAGAAATCTTAATAAAGATTTCTTTTTCTTAATAAAGAAAACTTAATAAAGTTCAAACTGGGCAGAGGATAAAATGCAAACCGACTAAAACAAAAAACAAAACAAAGGACTTACTGAATATATTTGATTAATGTGACCAAAACACACAAGAAATTCATTTACAAGCTTATTAGAAAGAAGTTTGGTGTTCTTCTGGGATTGATTCTTGTTTTCTCTTGTCTCTTAAATTTATTAGCCATAGAGTATGGAGTAAGGAAATAATTTTATTTATCACCTTGTTCTCCAGACACCTGGAAAAAAAAAAAAAAAAAAAAAAGAAAACCAAATTTGAAAGGCAGATCCTCACCAGCATCTGGTCCATCACCTCCAGGGTGCACTAGTGCACCCTGTACTCTAGTGCACTTTTGGTGTACTTGCCTGAACCTGTCAGGGCACTCTATGTATGCAGAAGAGATGTTTTTGTGAGGGAGAGGCAAGGCAAGGAGGAATGTTCTAGACAGTTTAAATCCATTACTATGCCACTTCCTGTGCAACAGGTCCTGCGACAGGATGTGAACCGAGGGGGCTTGAAATTTAAGAGGTAAAAACACCAGCACAAGGTGCCATTTTGCTTTTTCAGTTTTTCAGGGAAGTGATTTCCAAATCACAAAGCCCCCCCACCATCCTCCCTCCTACCACAACCTGAAAGCATCTTGGTTCTGTTTTCAAAATCACAAGGAACACCTCAGAGTTCAGCAAGTTCTGCCAGTACAGCCCTTGGTGCCCCTATTTCCATGTCTGTCACCTTTGCTTTTATCCTAAGCCACATAATTCTTCTACTGTGGACAGGAAAATTGTTCCCATTTCTCCTGTACTTCTCTGGTTACCTTTTCTCTAAGCTGTTCAGGACCCACATGAGGATGCTCTGATCCTCTATCAGCTCATAGGCAGCTCTGGTGACACAGGCAGCACTTTGCAGTATCTCCAGAATACGACACTGAAACAGAAAATGTAACTTGTTCTTTTATAGTCAGGATCTAATTATCTAACTTAAAATTAGCAATTTGGGTGCTATCTGATCAACTCCAAAGTAAAATAAACACCACCTCTTCTCAACAACTCCAGGAAAGGAAAGAAATTTCCCCTTCAAAGCTTCATACCACAGGTGCTGCTCTTAAAAGAAGTATTCAGGTAGCAAGACAATTTTATCTTTTTGTCCAAGGTTTTGGTGCCTGAAATACCCAGGGTGGATGCTCCCAAACCTGAGAGCTCCTGGCATGTGAATTCCCTCCTGCTGAAGCACTGTTCAGGTAACAAATGCAGTTGTTGGGGAATAGAGACCCCAAAAAAAGAAAAGGCCCCGACTGTAGCAGCAAAACCATGGCACCCACATGAGGCTCCATGATGGCAGGAACCTGTTCCAGTTTCAGGGGATAAGGATGGGACTGGTTTAGACACAAGTAATTACTTCCCCCTCCACACATACACAAAACCAACAAGGAACAGATTTTCAAGAGGGCCAAGGCAGAGTCAGCTGTTCCTTTCTGTTTGGACTTGAGATCTCAAAGCCATGCAAACCTTTGTGGTTTGGAGTTTTTTGGAACTTTCTTTTTAAATTCTTACCTGGGAGCCCTTGTCACACAAAGGACTGTTGAAAAGGGATAGAATGACCCAGAAAACCCTCTGGTAGTCATAGAGCTCATAGCAATGTTTCTCACGTAGCCCTTCTCCAAGAAATCTGAGAATCCACTCATGCCGTGTTTTGTACGGGAAGCCACAAAGAAAAATACCACCATCAGACATTTCCAAAGAATACCTGCTCCTAAGAGCACAAAACCCTGGTTCCTTCTGAGTGCCAGCTCAGGGCTTACCACAGCTTGTTCTGGACTTCTCGTTTTCCATTCCTATCTAATTCCTATCAAATCACTAACATCCATGGGGAACAGTCAGTCTGCAGCCCAAACATCCAGTGGAAACAGAATTTTAGAAGTTGCTGTTTCTAAAATACTTCAGTTGAACTCAAAGTTGTGGGATTCACATTCTCTAAACCCAAGAGAAGCAGTGAGAGAAGCAGAGAAAAGAATGATCAAAACAATTCTTATCTCATTTGCTGCTCCTGTGTTGTGCTAAAGTAGAATGCAATATGGAGATTGTTTACCCAAAGTGATGGTGCTTTGTTTCCTTGGCCTATCAGGTCCAAGGCACATAAAGCAGTTAATTAGCCTTCTGATATCAATGGAGTCAGATACATCATTTCTCCCTGCCACGAGGGTCGCCTTGTTTTTACTATATAAAGTTACTAATCTAAACTCAAAGAGGAATTGTAGCTAGCTGGGGCAGAATATTCTGTTTATTGTGCTCAGAGAGCATACACAGCACAACTCGTGCATTAGTATTAAGAAAACAACAAAAACCCCACAGAAATAATATTTTTCATATATGAAACATAAGAAAGATGCCTCTAATAACTATCTATGGAGAATGAGATTTCATTGTATTTTTACAGCTGTTTTTAATACATTTCTAAAGAATTACTGGATACCTAAAATGGGACTCTTACCTCAAAATCAAAACTGTAGAAAAGCTGGAAAAAAACTGGTACCTTCCTCAGGTCCAAATACTGGTGTGACAGAAGGAATCTGTTTACCTTTATGTACATGTGCTCATGTGCTCCTCTCTGAAGAGAAAAAGCTGGCACCGTGGGGAACAATGCTCCCAATCCACAACCATGCACGACAATCCGTGGAAGCTGTAGCAAGTGTGCAGTGTTCCAAGCTGGGAGAACAGTCCAGCAACTGCAGAAGGCCTTTGCTCTGAGGCTCATTCAATTGCTGCCCAGCCTCCCCTTCTCTTCCCCAGAAGGAAAAGCTCAGTCAAGAGTGCACAAGCACAAAGCAGGTGAGGAGATCAACACTCCCCAAGGCTCTGTTTTTCACCCCAGCAGTGACACACACAGAGCAAGTTCCAGTACCTGGCTTCAGGATCTGCTGTGCCACACGATCAATGTAGAGGGTCAGGGAGAAGGTGGACCTGAGGTTTGGCTGCCTGATTCTGTCCTGCACAGCATCCAAGAGATACAGCAACTGCAAGAGCCCAAGGAGAGAAGCCTGAAGCACAGCCCAAATGAACACAACAGGAGCACCAAGACATCAATCAGCTTCCAGGATATTTCATGTGCCATACAGGTAGGAGCCCTAATTCAGCAAACCTGAGGGTTTGGCGATGTCAGGATCAAAACACCCAGAAACCTGTGAAAAAGAACCCGAACCAAAGCTGGCTAAAAGTGGTCCCTGGTGATGACTCCTTAAAACAACTTGCTCATGAGGAGGCAGGGATTGATCCAATACTCACCAGCCCATCCGGCCAAGGTCAGAGCTCTCTGCCCACCGAGGACACGGCAAACAGCAGGGACCTTTCTTCCACTCTCCAGCACAGACCTGTGAAGCCAGAGAGAAGTTTACAGAGTAGAAATAGCCAGAATGTGCTCTCTACTTCCATACACTCTCTGATCGATCATTCCAAAGGAAAGCCCCCACGGATCAGAAGCAATCACCTGTCATTTTTCCTCTGGAATCATCACTGCTTTGCCTTTCTGTGCAAGTGTTTCTTTCCATGCCCATCCATCCCCAGAGCACATTTAATCCACCTTTTCTCCCCAGCTGCAAGTCTCCAGCACAAATGCCACTTCTCACAGACACAAAGCAAACAGTCATCTGTGACAGATTTTGGGTTAGAAAGTAAAAACCTTAGTGCATCTGGCTACATTATTAAAACACATAGACACATGGGTGGTCATAGATGGAAAGCTTTTCAGGAGAGAAAAGAGCTGTTTCAATAGAACACTTCTATACACCTCCAGAAAAACCAGAATTAATAGCAACTCCTAAGACCCCTGATGAGGAAACCAGCCCTCGCGGGGACACCCACTGCAGCAGACATGGTAAAAGGATGGGCAAGGCCAAGCTTGGAGTGAAAAAAAGAGAACATAAATACAGTAGCCTGTAAAAAGCCTTCACACAGCAGTGGAAGGAACCAGTCCCATTTACTCCATCCTTGCTTTCTGCCCCGATGCTTTTGTGTTTTCCTCCATTTCCCTGGACGGGAGTGGGGCGGAGGGAGGGGAGTGGGGACGGCGGAGAGTGGAAGGAGTGCGGGGAGGCGGCGGGACGAGACAGGGACGCGGCGGGACGGGGACGACCGACCCCGCGCTCTCGGCGCGATTTTCCGCCGCCTTTCCAAGGTCGAGGACACGGGCGGCGCCGGAGCCAGGAGCAGTGCAGCGGCAGCACAGGGACGCGGAGGGACGAGACGGGCGACTGGCAGGACCTTCCAAAGCTGGCTGAATGAAGGGCGGGGAGCGCCGGGATCCCGCTCCGCCTCTTGCGCCTCAGGCCCGCCGCCCCGGCGCCGCCCCGCAGGGATTTTCCGGCGGTCGCTTCGACCGCCTGGAGAGGGGCGTGCGCGGGGTCGGAGGGTGTAGCCCTGTTCCGACGCCGCTTGCCCGCCCCCGCCCGCTGCCCCCGGCCCGCGGAGCGCTGCGACCGCGCCTCCGCCGCCCGCCGAAACCGGCCCCGCCGGGCCGCCCTCGCCGCTGCCATTCGTCTCTGTCATCGTGAGCCTTTGCACTCCTGAATCTCCCTCAGCCCTCCCCTCGATTTACAGACACCGCCCCGCTTGCCGCTCGCTCCCGCCCCTCGCCCTTCCCTCGCTCGGCATCCGCGTCCTTCCCCCGCCCCCCGGCACCCAGCGGCGAGGGGTAGGGCGCTGGCTCGAGGGCTGCAGTACGGCTCTCTGTCCACAAGACGGCAGCACTGCCGCCGGCAACAGCGGGAGGCTGCCCCCTCGCCTCGAGGGAAGGGAGGCAAAAAAGAACAGGGCATCCCCTTCGAAAAATCCTCAAAAATAAATGCCCCAAAAAAACCCGAACAAAAACTAAAACCTCATTAAACTAATGATTGTTGATCACCTGGCTGAATCTATGACATAAAGCAGCAGTGAAATTTCCCCCCATTCACCTCAGTTTTTTCACCTTTTCATCCAACAGCCTGAGCCTTTTTGAGGCTGCTGTCAAACGCCTTGCCTGGAAAGCTAGAAGTGTCTCAGTTCACCTGCTAAGAAACATGGAAAACATCTAAAGTCAACTTCAGAGTTGTCCCGAGCAGAGCTGGTGTTTCAGTACCTGAAATTACCATGGTGACTATGTGCAAGAATCACCATTTTATTAGGCAAACATTTGAAATATGGTATCTTCTTGTCATTGCAGTCCTTGGAAGTTTTGCTATTTCCTGAAGCAGGAAACAGATCAAACACAAGAAGCTTGAGAATCCAAGAATCCATTGTGCATGTAGCACTTGATCAATTCAAGGTACCATTGTAACATGCAGAATGGCTCTATGCAAGAAAATGGACGTGTTGTCCTTCACGGGGGCAGAAAAGCTTTCTACCACGTGAACTCTGGGAGTAATCCATCATGCCTCAGTGTGCTGTGGCTGGTCAGAGAGCTACACGATGGGTCTCTGTGCCCATGGCACTCTCAGGGCTCAAGGCCGCACATCAACTCCCCACCTTACAGACACACAAGTAAAGCCCACCAGAAATGCAGTTCTCCAGACAGCTTACTGAAACCAGCTAGGAGTTGCCAGCATCACGTGGGGCACTTCTGTCCACAGATGGCTTTGCTTTTAATGAATCCAGAACAGAGTTACGTTTTTCTAGTCTTTAGCTATACTAAGGTATTTGATGGAACATGGTGAGAAAAAATTGGTTTCGACAATGATCAAGAACAGAGGGGATTATGTGCCTTTTGCTGCTATCTTCTTTTGCTGCTCCATTTTGCTTGCTTTGTTATTGCTTTCTGTCAAAGAAACGCTAGCAAAATCCCTCATCAAGTCTTGCTGTGAAGACAGACTGCCAGAAAGGTAGAGAAACTTGGAACCTTTACAAGACCCTTGTAGCACGTGTCTTGGTCAATTGCTATGCAGATCCTTTCTTCCAGCAGGACTTTTTTGCACCGTTAGCGCACATTGAACTGAATCCAGTACAAAAGCAGTGAAGAGAGGAACCGTTCTCTCTTCATTTGAATGGTGATAAAAATGCATGTCAAAGAAAAGCATTTGAGAGCAGCAGGAAGATTTTCTATGTAGCTAGCAAATGATAAAAAGATGCATATTTACCAGTTGGGTTCCTTTTGGAATTTACAAGAATTCCAGACAGAAAACACAGCTTAGTAAACTGCAAATCTAAGTCCCAATATCTAGAAAGGTGACATGAAAAAGAGCAGCAAAAAGAAAACCAAAGGAAGCCAGAAATAAGGCACAACCCCTCCTCCTTTTCTGTCTACTGCAGTACCTTAGAAGCACCTTCAAGTGTCCTAACAGGCACATAGGTCTGTGTCAAGAACAATTGTGCCAAGAACAATTGTGGAAAACTGTGGAAAACCGTGCTATCCCAACAGAAACATAGGGTTTGCTTTCACGACGATTAAATCTGCATGCAATGCGTAGGGTAAGGGTATGTTTTGTATATTCAAAACCAATTAAAAACTATTTCCAAACTGAAGGGACTGCTTTTTGTTTGTTTTGAATTACTTGGCTAAATATGGCGCATGTTAAAATACTGCAGATGTGGTTCATTTTAGAGATGCCAACTGCAAAGGAGGGAAGCATTTTGTGTGCTTAAGAAAGTCTTGGAGAGTGCTTTTGTTACTTCTTTAGAAGGTTAGAATATGCGTAAAAGATGCTAGCTGGGGACTTACAATTCATGAATTATTTGCTGTAAGTAAGTCAAATGACATTAGCTTTCAAAAAGAAAAAGCAGTCTTATTCCACGTGCCAATTCTAAAGTAGATTAATAACCCTTAAGCACAATATGGATATGAGGGATATGACATGAAAGGTTAAGCAACACTGGTGACAGCAAAAGTCTTACTTGCTTCACACAAATACAAGAGATAAAATACTATTTTTAGACAAACATTGCTATTCAGAGCTTTCCTTGAAAAGTTTCAATGCCAATCATGACAGTAAAATTTTGAGTGACAGTAAAATTGACTCAATCATGAGTAAAATTGACTCAATCGTGACAGTAAAATTTGCTCAGTCATGAGTAAAATTCTTAGTGTGAGCTAAGTAGCTTAAGCAAACGGTAGCTCAAGCATAACTCGTATTTGATGTAAAAAAGGCAATTTGGCCTGTGTTTGTCACATCTACATTAAAAAGTTTACTCTGTTGTCGATGTTGGGGCGGTCATGACACAAAGCAGAGACTACAAGCAGTCTCAGATGGCAACTCTTTATTATTGCACATGGCTGACTTTTTATACACTTTCTAATTGTTTATACTTCTACCTTAACTATTAGGTACAATAAATCAACAAAACACTACTGGTGAAAAGTTACAGTGACTTCAAATCTTTCTTCAATTCCTCACTTTTCTTGGTCTCCCTGAATAGAGCCTTGGATAGAGTTCTTTATGATCCTCTCCTTGCTTCTCAGCTTCTTCTCACTCTTTTAGCTAACAGGGCTGCTGTTAGCCTCTTCCACACTCTGTCTCAGATTCCTTTTCAGGGATACCAACTCAGCTGTGAAACTACATGAAAATGATGGATTAAAGAAGGATAGATTAGAAGAATGGAATAATGGTTAATGTTCTTTTCCTTCCAACTGCTTTGCTTGCCCTTCTAAATTTTTGGAAGTCCTTTCTGGTATCACCATGGTAGCACTGCAGCAAGTGTTGGGTTGTAAGGCGTCCATATTGCCAGCTTCTGGACTGCCTTCAGAAAACTTCCCACTGGTTTTGTATAGAAATCACAAGCAGTAGAGATGACAAAGACTGCAGAAACCTTCTCATCTCCTTCTAGAGCAGGACCATGTCTTTGACCCACTCTTAACTAGACAACTTTCATCAGTCATGAGAAGTCTCGTTCAAGAGCTAAGCAGTAAATGACAAAAAGCACACTGAAATTCTCTTGGGACTCCAGCACAGAGCAGTGAAGGAGCTTGAATTCACCTTCTTGGGAAGTTTTAAAATGCACATTAACTTTAGGAAAGGAGCTAAGCCATGGTAACCTTTGTTGAGTATGTCTGCGTAGACAGAGTTTCCATCACTGCAGAAGGAATGTTATTTAACCCAAGTTATCATCTCTAGCTGGTAAGCTGCACTTACTGCAGAGTATCTGCAACATATTTTACAGGGTGGGCTTTTATGTGTAATCCCTGAGTAACATTTCAGAGAAGTATTTTGTGGAGGGGAAACACCCAGCTCTTAACTATTTCAAACCATTCTTACATGGTTACATGTCGCAGACATCTTTTTGTGAAAATCCTTTTCTTTAGGATTTTCCCTTCTGAGAAGCTGAGGCCTCAGAAACAGAATGTAAACAATGGTTATCTGCTGCTGTGGAATGCATCAGGTGGATTTTTGATTGGGCCATCTTGAATGTTTACAATTAATGGCCAACCACAGACCAGATAACTTGGATTCTCTGTCCAAGCCACAGATCTTTGTTTTCATTCTTCGCTATTCTTAGCTAGCCTTCTGAGGAAACCTTTCCTCCTCATTCTTTTTAGTATAGTTATAATGTAATATATAGCTCATAAAATAATAAATCAAGCCTTCTGAAATATGGAGTCAGATCTACGTCTCTCCCTTCATCCTGAAAACCCCTGTGAACACTGTCACAGTTACATTTGAAAGTAAAAAAATATCTAAAACCTTTCATTTCTAGATGTATTACCAGCACAAACTGTACTAGAATTTATGATGCTTTTGATTATGACAGCATAACTCTACCGTGGACGCTCTTGCTCTGGACTATTCCTTAAGAAACAAAGTCCTCTCTAGAAAGAAAACAAAATTAGCCAAAATATTGGGCTGGATGATTTCAAAGGCTATGTATTTAAGGCCAAACACGTGTAATAATAGTAACGAGTGGGCTAAAAGTTAAATCAATGCAGCATAACTCAGTTCAAAGATATCTTGTGTCCTTATGTTCTCACAGAAGACTGTAAAAAGCTCTATTCTTGTGGGTTTGTTTTATCCCTTTAGATGTACCTTCTACTTCTTCCCACTGTATGAGAATGTTTATGACAAGATTGGATGACCTCATGCATTCTATGAGTAAAGAAAGAGAAGCCAAAAAAGAAAAGCAAAATTGTTAATTGCAGGTGGAAAGAGGGAGGCCGACAAAACAGAAGAATGAAAAATAATAATTAAAACTCCCACTGGTTTCTGTGAAAAGTAAAGGCACAGACAAGAAAGAACAACTGCAAAATTCTTACTAGAAAAACGCACTTTATCTGGCTCGAGTATTTTGTGCTACATTTCTTGCTGTTTTCTCATGCCAAACATCTTAACCATTGACGGTGTCCCTTTTTGTCTTTCTGGAATCCATCTAGGAAGATAGCTGTGTCATTGCTGACAAGCTGCTGTTCTCAGAGGTGTCCAGCTGAAAGTCCTAGATCAACGGACTTGCTCTGTCACTTTCATATGGCATGACTTAACCACTTCCAGTTTCAGCGCCTGAACTTGCCCAGCCCTACAATTCTTTGCCCCTTGAATGGTTCTATAGGCTCCTTGGCAACTGGCATTCGTAAGTACATGAAACTATGCAGAGTTTGCACTAGGAGATGATGCCAAATGAGTCACGCCGGTAGATGAACTAGGGCATGCAAAGCAGAGAGGGGGGAATGACAGCACAAGAAGCGAGTACGCAAGAAGAAAGTACAATCTACTTTTTTCCTGCAACAGGGCTAACACTGTAGAACTCCAAATAAACACAAATCCTCCTAGGGGTAATTCTTGCAAAAGACAAAGACTTCCTTTTGTGTTCACAGGCCTGGAATATTTAGCTTTGGAATATCAACTTGGTTACAAATGGAACTGCAGGAGGGAGCCACCATTCTTACAATGAGCTTTGATATGTGTATAACCTTTCATGGGGATCCATCTTTGTCACACACATCACATTTTGTAAGAGAAGAGACATTGTTGAATGGCTTCAGTGAAAAAAAATCTTAAATGCACTCCGAATGGAGTTAGGATGCAAAGGAGCAAGTATTTCAAGAAAGCCTGAGATATTACCTGTGATGAGATCCCTTCTAAGAGGCTCATTTAAGGTACTGAATTCTCCATCTAAATACTGGCAGACTAGTCAGAGACGAAAAGCAATCTTTTTAAATGATCATTTGGGAAGACAGGACTTGCAGGGAATTTAGTACTTGCTGCTATATTGCCTACGTTCCAGGAAAGAGTATTAAATACTGAAATAGGACTCATGGAAGATGAAGTCTTTGTGAATGTGAAAGTCCAGTGCATGGCAATCTCAGAAAGGAACCCATCGTTCAAAGCCCTTGAAACGCTAACACACAAGTTGTGAGCTGGCAGTGCCAGTTTTTAGCAAACCACAACAAAATGAAGATGACAAAACAAGGCCATTAAGTCACATACAGTATGAAGCAGTATGAAAGAGGAAAGCAGCTGACAGCATCAACCCTGGTAAGTAGTCTCAGTATTCTTATTGGCATTAGCAGAAATTTGAAATGAGTCTATGAAAATTACAAATGAAGCAAAAGAAAAGGGAGCCATGACTCCTCTGGCATAGTGTTTCCTCAAAGGGATCTTCAAAATGGAAAGATTGTATCATCCTTTAAACTGAATGAAGGTATTAAAATGACAGTAAAGAAATGGCATCAAATGCTAGAAGGACTCTGGGCAGTTGTTGGCGATGGAGAGAGATGGGGAGACCGACTCGGTGATCAGAATCCGATTTTATTGTGGGATACAAGCACTTATATACTACGTTAGGGAGACTAGTAATGTGTACCACAATGATTAGGTTAAAATCACAATCACAAACCTATGCATATAACAATGTCTCTTGCTTGCTGAGTTTAATAGGATTTTCTTTTTCCAGTAAACCTGTTTGATTTAATCTTCTTGCAATCTAGGTCTAATTTTCAAAGTTCTGTTTGCTTTTGCAAACTGTTATCAAATCTCTTATGTTAACCAGGTCCAAAGTCCATCATCTGTCTTGTGTACCCCAACATTCCAACAGGCAGAGTACTTATAGACAGAAATGCCATTGACGGAAAACCAACTAACCTGGAACCAATGCAGCAGCATTGTACTAAAGCCCAGAAATGTCCACCGCTTCACTCTGCCATTCCAGTAATATGCACACAGCAGCTCTGCAACACTCCTACTGATCATCTCCTTGGCAAACTAGGAGTGAGGCTCCGTAGTGACGCAGAGTCCCCAGGCAGATGCAAAGGAGAGCTGCTTGATTGCAAAAACCAGGCTTTTGAAGCACTCAGGCCTTGATCAGTTCCATAGCTTTAAGCCATAACAAACATCATTCAACCAGCCGCCATGCACCACGCTGTGAACACGCGACGGTTCTAGAACTTGGTGATCTACCTCTGATTCAGCTGCCTCACCTTCCCATAGTCCTTTTCTACTTAGCCAAAGGAACGGGCTACCTTTTGTAAGCTTCTACCTATATGCAGCAGCAAAGCACTGGTCTCTTCCATGCCAAGACTTTAGGTAGACAATTTGCATCTGCCCTTCCAGTGAAACATCATGGGGAGAGAAAAGCCTGTCAGAGATGTTCAGTCATTCCATTCTCTAGACAGGCCAAATCAAAAGAAAAGCAAGCTATAGGATTGTGTACTTGCTCTTACAAAACACCTGCTGCCCTCTGACAGTGAACTAGCAGAAAGCCAGCAAAAATGAGACTTGAGGCAAACAACCGTTTGAAGGGAAAAATGACGTGATCAATAAAGACAACACATTTCCTGGCTATCAAGATACTTGAAATGTCAGCAAAGGCTTGAGAGCAGAGGCTGAACTAATGGGGAAATGTTAAAAGAATCCCAAGAAAAACATGACCAAAGATTAAAACAATTCCAAGAAAAACATAGGCAACTGACCTGTTGAAGCCTTGAGGAAATCAGCAGCCACTGATTTAGATAGGCCATTCAAGTTCATTTACCCGCGCACCTTCCACTCCTTTTTCACCTGTCAGCATCACAGGGTGAATTGTGACCATGGAATCACAAGTCTTTGCATTCTGTTCTTAGCTTTAGGAGAGAAGTACAGCAGCTGAAGTACCTGTTACTGATGTGATACCCAGGAGCACAGAGTTGACATATTTCATTCAAGTCCAATCACAAATAGTAATACTAAAAGGATAGGACTGGCCTCTTTTCATGACACTTTTCTTGTTTTACAGCCTGCTCTGATTCTGGTGAAACTTTTTCATTAGCTTCTCTCTAAAAAGGAGAAAGTCCAATTCAATGTCCCTCCCTAACTGGTACAGGTTTACCATTCAGTTTGTCAAGCCTAAAAATGGAATTGGAACTAGCAGGAATTACTGTGTTTTAAGTGTCCGGTCTGTTCAGACAATCTCAGGTTGATAAAAACCTAGATGCTAGTGGCTAAAGAATAGTTTGATTCCCTCCAAGACCGCATGCATGCGATTTAATCCAACTTTTGATAACAAACTCTAGTAATACAAAATCCAGTCATACATAAAAAGCACAGATAGGAGGAAGAATTATTGGACCATTTAGGGAAGCAAACTTCTCACCTTCTTTTGGAGTGAGCATAATCTGCTAGCTGAAGTAACAAACTTGAGGACAGAAATCTCCCTTCTACTGAGAAGTTGCTGACAAGGGAAGCACCTAAGCTCTGTGACTTTCCCTTTTCTCTTCATTGGTCAAGCCTAGTAGCCTAAAATTTACGGGGTCAATCAAAGACAAATCCTAATCTAGTCAGAGGTCTATGAAAGGTCCAGAACTAATCGGAGCTCTTCTTAGACAATGGAAATGGGACCAGAGCTACCAATCAGCTTACTTGCAACATGTACCTAAACCTCATTCCCTTCTATTCATAACTGATGCATAGCCACCAGTACAATCAAGAAAAGATGAAACGTTCCCCCTTCCTCTTCTTGAACCAGCCAGACCCTTTCCATCATATTTTCTACCAAGCGGCTCACCAATTTCATGATGCATGGAATAATACAAAGCAATATAATAATGACTACTAGTAATAACAAAGCTCCCTTTATGAAATCTTTCAACCATCCAGTACTTTCCCATCCCTCAAACCATTCATCCAAAGCCCAGTCATTCCCAGTCAATTTCTTCATGTTATCTTGTCGTTGTTTGAGTTTCCTGTGAATGGCTGCAGAATGGTCAGAGAGGTTCATACAACGCATTCCTTCAAACTCCTCATACTTGTGCCCATGTGCCAACAACAACAAATCTATAGCAGCTCTATTTTGTAGTGTGCCATCTAATACTATCTACATCAGTGAACATCTGAATTAAAATAGCTGAAGTTACCTTTAGTTGTTTGACTGTCCAGCATTCCAACTTATTAAGCGTAGTGAAAGCTTGAGCAGCAGCAACACCTGTAGTAAGGAATGATTTATGCTGGAGCGCCCCCAAACTCTACACAATTGTCACAATCAGGTCTTAAGCGTGTGATTGCTCTTTCAGTTCTCTTGCTATGTCCTGCCCTCCAAACAGTCTGATTCAGCATTTTGTGCGTGCTAGCAGCAAACATGGTTAGTTTTCCTAAGTAACAAGGACCACCAAACAAATTACTTGGAATTGTGGGCCATGCCCTATCCTCACAGATTAAAAAGACACCTGGTGGAAGCTTTCTTACAGTCACATTTGCACCAGCACTTCCAGGATAAGTCCAATTGTGGCAATATTTGGTCACTTTCTGATACCATGGAGAATTGGGATTGAGGATGACACTATTATTTTTGGGTCATGGGACTAGGATATTGCTCATATAAGTTGATTGTGGGTTTAAAAAGTGGTTGAAAAACTGGCAATAATTTCCAGGTACTGATCCTAACAAATCTAATTCTTGGAGCTCTAGTCCACTTTCATTCTGTGATTGTGTTATTATACCTGCTTGGATGCCCTCGCCGTTATGCCTTAATTCCCAATCTTTAGCATATGTCCAATTTTGTAATACTGCTGGCTATGTTACACCAGCGATCCTTCACATTTGGTTTATTTGCTTCCACCTATGGTCTTCCTCCAACTCCTACCCATTTTGCGAAGCCAGTAAGGTTACTTATTGGCATGCCAATTAAACATGTGTGGAAACATCTCCTGGCATGGTTAAGGACAAACAAAAGAAATCCACCCCAGTAGCACGGCCTGTGACAGTGGTCACAGGGGTTTTCAGGATGAAGAAGAGATGAGAATGTTGACTCCATGATCAGAAGGCTTGATTTATTATTTTAAGATATATATATTACATTATACCTATACTAAAAAGAAATAGAAAGAAAAAGGTTCCTCAGACAGCTAGCTAAGAATAGAAAAGAATGAACAAGAAAGCAGCTCTCCCGGACTCTGTCCGAGATAGCTCCATCCTTGATTGGCCATTAATTATAAACATCCAAGATGGGCCAATCACAGGTGGACCTGTTGCATTCCACAGCAGCAGATAACCATTGTTTACTTTTTGTTTCTGAGGCCTCAGCTCCTCAGAAGGGAGAAAAATCCCAAGAAAGGATTTTTAGTGAATAGATGTCTGCGACATTGGCCCAAGTAAGCCACGTGTTCTGTCGATGCTATCTGCACTACAGATGTTGCCACATATCACAAGTAACAGAGAGAAACCTCCAAAAACCCACATAACTAATTTAAGACTATTCTTCATCCTTGACTTCGGCAAAGAACCCTTCGCCTATGAGACTAGGGAAAAAATCCAAGCTGATTGTGCCTCTTGCTCTTTGTTCTCTTCTCCTATTCCGTCTCCTTTGGTTCTTCTCCTCCCACCTTCGCTTTGTTTGTTCCCACTACTCAGGTCTGACTCCCCATGTCCCAGAAATAAATACTCCTTTTCTGCATTCAATGGCCTTGATCTTATTCTCTCTCTCCTTTTTCTCGAGCTCTGAAGCTCGTTATGATGAGGATTCATTATGTCCTTTTGTTTCCACTTATGGCTAGCAAAGTAATAGGAGAAATTCTTAGTTATAGAAACTGTTACTAATCAACACAGACTGTTGCTCAGCCAAAGCTGTGTTAAATTCCTGAAGCCAGAGCAAGAGAACAGAGACTTCATAGAATTAGGAAGAGTTTATTTTTCTTTTGTCTAGCAAAAGGGAGAGTGCATATTAGAGCTGGGCATAGAGTAGGTGATTCAGGAAGTCTACTGTCTGATTACCTCAGCCAATGGGGCAAAGAAGAGGGTGATGCAGTGGGAAACTTAGAATAAAAAGGGGGCTGCATCCCTCAACCACTTGAAAGAGCCAATGGGAAATGGCCCATGGCCTCTCCACTTGTTCCAATAAAGTTATGGGACTCCTCTGTCTCTTTTTGGAATAAAAACCTCTGCCATCAGGGATTAATTTTCCTAAGAAAATGATCCTAAGAAAATGAGCCCTCATCTGGGGTCCTCATCTCATGGCAGTGAGTGGGAGCCCAAAGCAGCCCTCAGCCAGCTTTGGTGATCAGTTCCCTTTAGTGGCAACCAGTACTGGGCAATTAGTTGAGTACCCAATAGTGTCCACTCGAGACAGGCAAGTAGTGGACTAGAGGGTCCATGAAGAGTCCACAGGGAAGGACCACTGAAAATGTCACCAATCAGTGGGATTTTTGGAGAGCAAACCTGAGAGGGCACCCATAGAGGGTTGCATAAGTAAAGCCAGCAACGGGTCCTGGTAAAAGGGATGATGATCCAGAAAGATCTCTGAAGAATCCCTTGGAAGAATGTTGAGATAGTTTGCACCTTCTTCTGGAGGTAATTAAAGATAATCCACGCCCAAGGAGCAATAAGGGGAGTTGACAAGGGGTCTTGACAACAGGGGACAGACGGTGCTGGTATGTTGGGAAACAACTGGTTGAGGTGGAATGTGGAGGAATATGGTTAAGGCAAGTAGTAGCAGACGGCATTTATCATCAAAATTTGCCAGCTGATTCAGCTGCAGGTTCTTTGGATCCCCAGCTTCCAGGACAGGGAAAACAAGGAAGTCAGGATGAAGTGGTGTTTCTTTATGGTAGGAAGCGGCAGGACCAGGCATGGAAGTGCAGGACTGTGAGCATAGGCTTGGGGCTCGTGGGGAGGTGCGGGCCAGGGCTGGGGCTGTGGGGCAGTCAGGGCTCAGCTCCAGGCAGTACCTAGACAATAAATAAAGCGACACCTTAATCTTGAAACTAAAATCCTCTTGTAACAACTATAAAAAAACCTCTTATTCCCTGTAACACATAAAAACCATTTAAAAAAAAATTCAATTTAATATCAAACAAAAACTTCCATACAAAAATAAACAAATATTAGAATAACTATAATCCTATAAGAAATTAAACAAACAAAAAATCCTATACACTCAAGAAAAAGAAAACCTCTATTCTCAAAAATAAAATTGATTTTTAAAATAAATAATATAAACTTTTACCTTTAAACAACTCATCTTTAAAACAATACCCCATAAGTTAACATAACCCATAAACTCAACTGTTATAAATTATCAAATCTGTAGCCAAATTTGTAAAAATTTAACAGGGATTTATTAGACCAATAACAAAAAAATAGAATTAAAAAATTTACCACAGCCAAGACAGCAAAAGCCCCAGACGCAGACGCTGGGTGAAACCAGAGGTTCGACCAACAAAGTGGCAGCATCCCCCCAAAGGTTCACCCCAAGTGTCTAAAACGGCCAGCTTATATACAATTTATTCTGCCTGAGGCAGAGATGATGAAATATTTCTTTGTCTCTGTTCACATGTGTAATGAGATTCATACATGTGCAGGGAGAGACAAAGTTAAGTTCACAGATCCAGACGGGTGTCTGTGTGTTCAAGCAGGGACTCTATTCACATGTAGTAGGGTGACCCAGCTTCGGAGGCGAATAGGTGTAATCAGCCCAGCTGCAAGCCTCCTGAGTAGCCAAGGTATCTCGACAATAATAGTCCAGGAAGCCTTAGATACTATCTTTCCAGGTGCCATACCAAGGGCGTCGGCGATCATCGCTCTGGCTAGTCCCGTTCATACGGAAACGCGGTTGATATCATCTCAATGCTGTCCGGGAACTGGTTTGAATAGAAATGAGACTCTGCCCCTGGCTGTCGTGATTAGACATACCTTAAATCTAACAATATTTTATATACTTATTGCATGAATTATCTCTACTATACATAGCACAACTATTAAAAAAACTTATAAAAAAAACTTCACAAATTTCCTCGGGTGGCTACTAGTCATAAAAAACCCACAAAACCCCTATTTTTTCTTATAGAGATCTCCATAATATTAAAAAAGAGTCTTCTCTCCCTAAGTAAATTAAAAAAAAAAACTATTCTAAAAATAATTAACTAAAATTTTAAATTTTACTTCTCTACATTATCAGTAAAAAAGAAAGTTACAAATATAAGAAAAGTATTCTAAAATTTTTATTTTAATTCTTATTACTCTTTCTTTAAATTACTACTAATAAACTTTTCTTTATACCCTTTTAAAATTTTAAACCTACTTTACCTTTCTCCCAATCCTATTTCACAACAAAAAAATGAATATATTAGTTGAAATAAACATGGGCAGGAGACTTTTCCCCTTTTTAATCCCCTATTAAAAGCAATTAGCTCGGGTGGGGAGAACCGACGGGTCTGCGCTCACGCCGCCACTGCTCCCAGGAGTGACTCGGAGAAGGAAAAGTGCAGGTGTGTCCACTGGTCTGTGGGCAGAGCTGGGGGTTCCGTCCTCACGAGAGCATCGGGAAATTCCCTTGCTTTTTGGTCCAACATTCGAGGTCCTCTGTCTAGCTGACATCTTTTTAGGTTAGGGTGAGGGGTAAAAAGGGTCTTGGTGGCTACTAGATTCTGTTCCTCACACCTAGACATTGCTTTGATTCATCAATTTTGTGTTGGCTCGTTGTTTTAGGGGTTTTTGGCTAGGTTTGGTGAGGGGTCCCTCCCATTGCACGCTGGATCCAATGACATGTCGACCCGATGTCCTTTCCCCTTCACTGTCTGGGTGTCGTCCTCCAGGAAGCAGCAGGGTGTCACTCGACAAAAGGGAGAACTCTTAACCATCAATGACAGGTAGCTAACGAAAACGACAGGTGATTACAGTAACAAACAGTTAGAACTCCACCCTGGCAGCAACTGGCCCAACCTGTTAACTCTGCAACCTTTTTTAAAAAATGGGCAGCTTTTTCTACCCATAACATTAGTAATTAACCAACTACAAACCCACCACACTCTTTAATACGTGCGAAAAATGCCACTCACTTTTGTTAAAATTTTAGAAGTTTAATAGTAACGAAAATAGTAATAAAAATTAGGACAATAAGAAACAATCAAAAGCAAAGAATTATGGACTTCCTGGTGCCTGGCACTCTGCCACAAAGCACACCTTGCTAACAAAAGATTACCTGTTAAAGCAATAGCCTATTGCATATTCATGTATCTCATACATGATTCAAACATTCCTTTCACTCTAAGGTATTTCTGCTTAATTTTAGCTTCCTCCCCCCATCTTGTAAACCAGTCTTCTTGGTTCCTAAAAGTCTGAGCTTTCCCGATAAGGAAGCAGTAATTGTTCTCTTGGAATCTTGGTGTCTGTTTGCTGTTATCTCTATCCAGATAGGATAATGCAAAGAATTTCTTGATTATCTTTTCCATTCCTTGAGCTAGTTACAAAAAGTATCTTACATAGTTTCTATTTTAATATTATGCTATAGCCTAAGAACTATACTTATCACACTATTTAAAAGAGATTAATACAGCACTACTTAAAGGAGATTAATACAGCATAACTTTACAACATAACACATATTCATTTTAATATTTGCCAAGAGCCAATATTATAATATGTATCTATAACAATATATTACCTAAAAAAATCTCAAAATTAACAAAATCTCAAATTAACAAACCAAAACCACTACACAAAATTAATATTTCTACCCAATTTCAAATTAAACCATCACACAGCCCTGCACTCTAAAGAACTTCTAATATGTGTACTTGGATCAGAATTGTTCTTCTATAAAAGCATAAATGAAAATCCATTATACACATGAAAATTTGAGAGAGTGAGACCAGCTTACCACATATAAGAAACATACTGCATAATTACAAATCAAAAGCCAATCTGGGATTTTGATAGACAGCATTTAACTGCATACAACTATACCAAAACAAGACCAATTACAAAATAATCAGGCTGTCCTTAAAGAGTTAAGAATCTTACTACTGCCAACAGGCTCTGAAGTTATTTTCCATTAAAACCCTTAGTTGCAGACTTAGATCAGATCTTTCCCCTGCTGTGGGAGCCAAAATATATGCAGGTAACCAAGATGGCCAAAATCCATATGTGAAGTATAAAGAATATATTTATTCCATCACCATGCTGGCAAAACTTTAGACACAGACACTGCTAAGCTTATTCTATCTTAGCAAGGGCAAAAAGTGCATGCAAAGGGCCTGGGCACTGCTTTAATGCAACATCAGGCCTGGCACAGGCACACTGCTTCACAGGGCTGTGATTTTACAATCTCTAAGCTTCTTTATCCCTCTTCCCCCCACCACAAGTAGGCTTAAGCATTTGGGGGAAATGCACTTAAGTCTTTAACATCCTGTTATTTCTTTGAGTGAATTCCATTTCTCTCAGCTGAGAGAAAACAACCTAAAGCAAACACAAATACCTAAAATTTCCACACTGAATAATTTTAGGATCTCTCAGGAACAAGGTTGGTCTTTGAGGGAAAACAATTCTAGAAATAACTTTGTCGTCACCAATCCGTTTTTAACCTTTTCCTCCCAACACTTGCCCCATAGTAAAACACTTTTAATGTTGAATAGCAAATTAATAGCAATACCAAAGCCAGTATACCTTGTACAGGTGTATCTGATTGCAACCTTAGAAAGCTTTTTCTAATATTTTTATAGAATTAGCCTTCCTTTGATTAACATCACTAAAATTACTTTCAAAGGAATCACCTACTGCTTTTCTGGACTGCTATTTTGTAAACAAACCCAGCAGAGGTACAACAGCCATCAAGAGCAGCATTCAAGAAAATGTTTGCATACTGCACATTTGAAGCAGTACCTTCAGTTGTCGCTGCCGCTCCCCTCCTCTGCTCCCCGCCCTGCGCGGGCAGAGGCCGAGAGCGCGTCCCGAGCGTGCGGCGCCGCCGCTCGGCCTCGCCCCGAACTCCAACTCCCAGCAGGCAGCGGGGCGCGCGACCCCGGAAACGGACGGAGCCGTTTGTCCCTCGGCAGTTGCAGCGGTGGGCTGGGGATCGTGCCGGGCCGGCGGGGCGGTGAGCGGGAGCGGCTGCTCGGGGGGATGTGGCGCTGCTCCCTGCAGCGGGCTGTCCCAGCCGGGGAGCCAGCCTGCGGCGGAGCTCGTGAAGCGATAACGTCAGGCCCGTGAGACCACTCGCGCGCTGCTCGATGCCCGTGGGAAGGGCAGCGCCTCACCGCTTTATTCAGAACAGCCCGAGAGGCCTTTTCGGTTGCAGTGTCTATTTTGTACGTAAAAAGCGGGAGTTGGCCGCTGGGTTCAAGCGGGAGGTGTGTTACCCTGCCCGAGTATGGGAAAATAGCAAGAAAAGCATCATTTTGGCCATGTACAAGATTCGTGAAATTCTGTATCCACATGGAAACAATTAGATGTCGTAATTTTTAGGATTTCCCTAGAACCTCCTTCCCTAGAAGTGCTTCCTACCCCACTGGCTGAGTACTTTTAAAAATTTAGGCAATCCATCTTTAGTTTTGCTACTTTGGAAAGATGCTGGTGCAACAGTTCGCTTCTGTGACCTACATAAAAATTTGGACTTAAAGCATGAGGTGTGATTCTCTAGTTTTAAGCATTCATCTCGTTACAGGCTGGTCTTGCATAACTCAGCAAAGTCATATGCAGTGTTTTGTAATTTGTCAGATGGTGATAGAAACATTAAGTACTGCAGTATATAAGAAAGTTAAAGTTTCTTGAACTCCAGTAACAATAAAATTCTTCTTTATATCTAACTGGAAGTTCTTATAGGCTAATTCTAGAGATATGGAAAATTTTCCTCTCTTTGTATGTGAAGTTCTTTTCACTTACTTTTGATTAACAAAAGTGCTGAAGTGACTGTATGGTTACTTTTCTTAGAAATAAAATCTGATTAAAATTTTTAAGGTTCAGCATAGCACCTGGATCTGTCCAGGTATTGTTATTTTATTCTAAATTTTAGTGATGAAAAATATTGAAAGCAAGACTGACTTGTTGGAAACAGAACTTCCATTAATCCTTTTTGTTCCTTTAGGACAAATCTATATGGAGACTAGTTTATAACAGACGGATTTGGTGCTAGAGGAAAGTCATCACACAGGCAGTAGTTTTGATGAAAAAATTAAAGAGATATTTCATGGAATGTCCGTGGATTATACTATGTCACTTCTGTTGCAAGTCTTTTTAACATCCCTGTTAATATGCCAATAGATTCCTAGATATTTTTGGATTCACTAAGGATTTATATCATCTGAAGGGTGTAACAATGTGGGGGGGAAAGGCCATCCTAAGAACTTCATGTGCCTCCTTTTCATGTTGTTTCAGCATTCCTTGATTCTCTGGCCAACATTTAATTTTCTGCACCGGAAGACAAGAAAAAAACAGCAGTATCTTCATATATTACAGTGATTAATACTCTAATTAATGCTTTCCTAATCTCACTTTGTCATGTAGCTGATCTTTCTGGTGTCTTAAAAAAGAAATGTGTTTGGATTTATGAATATCATTCATAGGAATGTCTCTGTTTTAAAAAGTAATTTCTCTTAGGACAGTGATTGAAAGAAGACTAAGAGATTGGCAGGTAATCCTGAAATGACTCCATAACCACCAGCGCCTCATTTTAGAGTCCCATTCAGAATGTGAAGGATGTCATTCACCTACCAGTTGATGCCTTAAGCTTCAACGTGACTTAAAATGAGCAATCAATTTAAAAAAACCAAAAACGCACAGAACAAAAACAAAACAAAAACACCCCCCAAAAACCCCAACTGAATAAAACACCCCAAAAACAAAGACACGGAAAAAAACCCATCAGATCCTCCTCCCACATCCACTTGGAAATATGGCCTTAGCCCAAAGATTGCTGAAGACGGTCTGCAACTTTAAAAGCTCATTCATTCTGCATGCATTAAATACAATTGGAGCTAGCTACTGCATAACCAAATAAGCCATATTTTGTGCATGGATTAAAAATGGAATAATGTTAAACTTGAAGGTTTTGATTGTCCTCTGAGGAATTCAGTTGAGATAGGACCATTTACAGCAATACACGACTCAGTCATTCCAGTGAATCTGTCATTACTTTTGCCATCATTTTATATGATGTTTTGTAGTTCATTCTAGTCTCACAGTTTAAATTGTAGATGGAGAAGCATTTGAATTTTGTTATTCCTAGTTAAGCCATGCCTGTTTCAGCTGATGAAACTGTGGGGAACCTGGCTGTGAGAGATACAGTCCTTACTCCAGCTGGAATTGAAGGATTACAAGGTTTGTACCAGATGCTATTTATTGCAATTGCAGACTTTGCTCAGTGGCTTCCTTAGCTCCTTTCTAAAAATGTTTCACAAAATAAAGATCAAAATCTGGGTTAAATTTTGAAAGGTATGGTGACTCATTCTATGTTCAAGTAGGTTGTTGTAAAGAGAAGTTGCCGTGAGATGCTAAAAACTGGAAAACTCATCAAACTATAACGTTCATCCTTCCAGAAGGAAAGAGAATGCTTTTTTGCTGAACTGAGGACAAGGTCAGATCTATTTAAGAAAATGGGAGCCAAAAGTACTGTGCAATTCTTACATGTTACTCAGCTGCTATTAGAATGAGTCTGCTGGGCTTAGTCTTGTATTTGAGTTCGTTTTCACAACTGTGAGTTAATTCTTTCAAGCTTCAAGAGAGTATCTTCACTTTGAAATGTTAGAAAACATCTCAATGGTAATGTTCATCCTATCTTTTAATTATGTTTGACCATTTCTAGTTGCTTGCTAAATTGTTATCTTTGCATTGTCTGGTAAGTAATCAGTTTGCTGCATCATTTGAACGATGTTTTTTTTTAGTCTCTTAGAGAAAGGAAAAGAAGTGATTAACCTGCCCATAAGTCTGAGGAAATTAATCAATAGACTGAAACAAGTGTAAAATACATTTTACTTGAAAATTTTTGTTAATTTTTTTTCAGAATTTCAAAGTGATTTAGACTTTGAGTTATGTTGTTGTTGAATGTATTGAAGGTAATTTAAAATTGCCTTGGTTTGGGTAGAATCATCATCTACACAGAATGTAAAAGCTCGACAAGTCATATCAAGAATCAGTCGAGAGGAACTGGAAGACAGATTTCTTCGTCTACGTGATGACCACATCCTACTCAAACAGTATGCCAATAAGCAAGAGGAGAAAATTAAAAGGTATGGGGTTTAATATTTTTATTTTAACTCACAGTACCTTTTTGTCTCTTTAAAGCATCATCAACAAATTAAAAATCATGCTGATTTCTCTCAGAGGACTTTTTAATACAGTACCAAAAATCACCCACTGGACATGATTTTTGTATTGATTTCTACAATCTGTTGTCTCTGAGTATGTGAGATGTTTTTTTTCTCTCCCTATTAGATCTCCCTGTACAGAGGTACACTGCTGTCTGCTGCATCAGAGATGATAACTTGGATTCCCAGCTATGCTGGTGGAGTGTTCTGGGAATTGGAGAGCAGGCTGTAGAAGCCTAATGGTTCTTCAGGCTTTTCATTCTAGAATCAGAATGGTCTATCCAGAGAGATTCTGCCCCTTTTTTGTCCCAGTCTGTCTTTCAAGAAGTTGAATAGCATCTAGCTTTTTACTGGTGAATTAGCACTAAAATGTCTTTATAATCATCACTCCTTTATTCAGTAGATAGCTGTCACATTATGTCACAGTACAAGCTGGCTTGTACTGGGCAATTAATTCAGCTATAGATAAGAAGCCCTGCCGGCTCCATAAACCTGGGTTGACTGACAGGAACCTCAGCCAATTACGTTCCATCCTAAGCTGCAGACATCTCACTGGTCCTAGAGCTTGGGCGGTGTCAAAGATCAGACCAATGAGCTATCCAGACTGGGATTTTCAAACCCCGTTATAAAGGGGTGCTTGAGGAATAAACGCACTCTTTTGCCACATGGACGTCAGGGTGTGTGTCATCCCTGTCTCCAACCAGTGACACCATGAAACATGTGGATATTAAACGTAATAGATAACTTCAGGGAAGAAGTCCCAAATAGCATGGGGAGCACAGTACCCAGTTTACCCACAAATATACGAGCAACTTTAGGCTGATTATTAAACTCAGTATGCTCGGATTTGTGTGCTAATCTTTGCCAGGACTTAGTGTGGCGACAAACTGATCTGGAATGTGAAGAGCTGTTTGTAGTATTACGATATTGCAGAAAGGCTGAATGCTGTGACTGTGTTTGCATTGTGCTAATTGTTAACAAAGTCTTTCTGCATCTAAGCCAGTTTCTGGTGAGGAGCTGTTGCCGGCTGGGGGCTATGTACAAATCACGGACAGGATGGGACTGCTAGGAACGTGTCTTGAGCTGTTTTATTTTCCAGTATCAGTCTCATTACATGGTTATGGCAATGGGAAGATGCCATCAGCTCACATCCCAGGCAGCAGACCGAGAACTTAATGTTACAACATACTTTAAAACTTTTTTGACCAATCACACTAAGCAAAAGCATATTGACAGTAGTTCCATCCAACCACTATAAGCACATGTAGCTTCAGTTAAAACAATGCTTGCTTATTTCAAATACAATACCTGCTTGTAAGCCTTAAAACACAATGCACAGAGCTCCATTATTAAGCTTAGAACTTCCTAATATCTTGCTAGATATACTTTTCTGCAGCTTAGGGAGTTATTCTAGACAAGCGTTAATGCACAGACCATTGTTCTATTCGTCCTTACTTTTCTACTTCTTACATAATTTTTCTGTTGACCAATCTTAGGGCGACTGCTTAGCTCTAATCATAGTTCTGCTGTCTCTGATGCCTGCTTTTTGCAGCTTTCCCAAAACCCTCTGATTTTATGGATTCCCACAAGGAGCTAATGAATTCATCAAAGAGTAGTTGAAAATAGTGCCTATTTCATACTTTAAAATCCAAAATATTATTATTTTCTTTTGACTCAGTATTCAGTGAGCCACTGTCCAGTTGACCAGCATTACATAATTTCCATCTTTTCTGTCAGGTTGTTGTCAAATACAAGATTGTAGATGAAATTAATTGTTTCATTATTTCAAATGGCAGTTCCTATGTTTCTGCGCACAGGAAATACCACTCATCATCCACTTGCACTAGGCAGGTGTACTCATAGTCCACTTAGGTAAAGATACAGTGTAAAGGTGTCCTTCCTTCACTAACCTTAAATGATTAGCTTTGGAAACTGTTATTCATCAGTGCTACAATGCAGGTTGCTGTTCAGTGGTGTCAGTTATCTTCAAGGAGTTTGTCCCAGGCAACAATATTTATATCAAAACTTGAAATTTATTATCAAGGTTCTATGCTGACGTCTCCACAGTGGTTATGTTCCTTTCAACAGAATACTTTTTATGCTAGCTTTTCACATTATTTTTCTTTTTTTTCAATTGTTTTCCCCAGAATGACCACCAAGTTAATACGGCTCGTTAATGATAAAAGAAAATGTGACCAGGCTGGCTGTGGACCCAAGCAGCTGGGTCAGGCTCTGGAGCTGGAAGAAATGATTGAGCATTTGCGAGAAAAAGTTCGTGAACTTGAGAACCAAAATGTGAGCCTCCGCAACAAACTCATTTCAACTAAACAGCAGCTCCAGATTCAAGGCCATAGGCCTTGTCCGTACAGCTCCGTTCAATCTCGTGTGAACACTGGTCTCAAAAAAGAGAGTGAGACTGCTGGCATGCCAGAACACACCAAGAAGGGTATAATTCACATTTATTAAAACAGCTGACTCTTTCATTGCACTTGAAACCATGATTCTTAATTTCAAAACATTTTTAGTGCAGATCAGAAAATATGCAGACCAATTATTGAAAAATAAAATGCCTGGAAAAAATAAGGATAGTTTAGCTGTCTCTAAGGTATTAAGAGACAAGAAAACTCTACCAATAATAATTGGAGCTTTCTGTATCTGCTTTGTATTTGGCTGATTTAAAAATACCATGGAAAGCTGATCAGGTATGGATGTTCTGGAGATACTTGCTTTCTTTGAGTGCAGTCATGTAAGAAGTACCTTGAGTTGAACAAAAGTAAACAAAAAAAACTTCTAAGCATATACACACACATGCGCATATATATCTATATCTATATCTATATTGCAATTGCCAGTACCTTAAAATAACACGTAAAGATCAAAATTCTAAATAGGTCAAATTAATGCAGCAAAGTAGGTAAGTTTTTCAGGCATTTTGGGAAACTGCTGGTATCATTGTGCCTTAAACCTAAGTTATATAGTTCTGAGGACTGAGGGATGGCTGCCTTAATGCTGTCTTTGAAATGAAATGTATTTGGTCCCGCCACAAAACTTGGATAATTTCTTCTTGCTACGAGTAGGAGAAAAATGTGGAGAAACCATTGCATTTACTCCTAAAGTAATAACTCTTCCTTAATTAATTTCTCACTTCTTTTCTTCACCATGGGCTTAGGATGCTTCTAAACAACACAATGAAATTATCTGCACTGCTACTAAAATACACTCCTAAAAATTGCATAACTGGGTGAATGTCACTTGGGATTTTGCAAAGAAAATGATGAGAAAAAGTGATCACAAGTTCATGTTCCTGTCTAATAATAGTGATATTTATTTTCTTTGAAGACACAATCTCTGTTCTCTTTGAAAGTAAAATCTTTTAAAAATCTTTCAGGGTTTGCTTTAACACTGTTTGGCATCGCCCATCCTTCAGATTTTATAGCAGCTTATGTTGTGCATACTATGATTATTTCCATGTGATTTTGATGTAAAAATACTTCTTTTGACATCTATATAGAAGTTGCAATTATTTGTGCTGTATTAAGATAGTTGGCTTGTTAAGAGCTTTCTCATTCAACAAGTCAAAAATTTATCTTTGTTTTGGTATTCAGGAATGAGATTTCAAGGTTTAGAAGTGAGATCATCTGACCTTGTGCTTCCTAAATATGGACAGAATCTGCTCGAGGATTCAAGAGCTGAAATCAGAAATTTGTATGATTTTCATGTTACTTCTTTTTTGTCATTATAGTTCTTAGAACTTTAGGTTTTCTTGAAGAAAAAAAGTATATATTTTAAGAAGTTTTCAGTTCAGAAAATAAAACGGTTGGTTCTGACAATAATAACACTGGTAACAATGCAGAATGTTAAGGAAAACAGGAAATCAAGTATTTAGAATGCAGAATGTAGGTACATAAGAATTTGGCTACAAGTTAAAACTGGTCTCCAGAGGTGAGGCTTTCTTTGCTAGGATGCAATGCCTGCCTTGTTTGTTATAGGTCAAAACTGACAAAAGAAGAAAGAACCCTAGCTGCAAAATTTTTACCGACATAAGTCCTAAAATGTGCACCTCCATGCAAGTGGTAACTATGTGAATGTGTTTCACTGATGCATTTAAGTTTCATTCCTAGAGGCAGACAGATTTAATGGATAAGCAGAAAAAGCACAGTATTGGGATAGTTATGTGAAATGATTCTGATTCACTTTTGCATTTTGAAGTGTGGTCTGTAATTCATCTACACGTTTCAATTAAAATTGAAGCTTACAAAACCCTTACAACATCCTTGATGTAGAGATAGCATGAGAAATAGGGAGGTGTTATATAGAAAAGGTAGTTAGCATTTAATTTAAAGATATTGAGGTCTGATTAGAATATTTTTCTTCTCTGAATTATGTTTAAAACCTGGGTTAAAAGCTATTAGTTTATTTTCACAGTGATTTACTTAAATCAGATTATCAATTACCTTCTCTGGCAATGCTAAATTTCCAATTAGTAGGCAAGCTAAGTTTAGAAATACATGGATTAATGTGCAATCATTTATTTTGTGCTTGAAATTTTATAAATGCAATGATTAACTGGAATAATAAGAAACAATTGTACAGAAATATTCCTATAAATTACTTTTTAATGCATTCATTGGATAAATTCTGCTGTTTAAAACACATATTTTGATTTTATTTTCTTCTTTTATTTTTTTTTTGGGTTTAGATTTTTCCATTTCAGAATAAAAGCCTAAAAATTACTTTCAGTGCTCCATCCATTGAAGATCTAATTTTGTGATAGCTAGTAATGGTGTTTTGCTTTTGAGAAACCATTGGTGCTAATGGATGAGAAGGAGGATACTTCTAATATAGAGTATAAGAAACCATGAACAGCGTCTTTATGAGGTTCTGCTAAGCATTATTCAGTCTGCAGAAACATTTATTTTGAGAGTTTGTGTTGCACTTTCATAGAAATTTAAACTCATAAGCCTCTCTTGTAAGATATGTTAATAAGAAATACAGATTTTTCTGAACACTTAAAAGTTTGGCTTACTTGAGTACTCCTTTTTTTTTTTCCTTTGAAAAAATATATAGCTAGTTTTAGAATGTAGGATGCTTGTACTTGCAGGGAGACTGTCATTGAGTCCCAAAAGAACCAAATTAAGGAACTAGACCATGCCAGAGAAATTCTTGGGAGTCAACTAAGAAGGAAAGAAAAGGAAATTGAAGAATCCACCCTACGGCTGAAAGAGCAGGGTACAGCAAGCCAAAGGTATTGTGAAAAATTAAAATCTCTATGGTGGAAACGTTAGAAGAGTTATATCTTAATGTTTGTAGGTAGCTGTGGAAGTTACTACTTACTAATTTTTTCCGATTGGTGAAACCAAGCCATAAAATGTTTTGCCAAATAGCATGGATAATTCTAAGCAAGGAAATAGTTACAATGATAAGTTATGATATTTTTTCATAAATAAACAAAAAGTTTATAATTACCATTTTAGAGAATTATTGTCCAGCTGATACAGGTTCAGTTGAAGTTCAAGTCATAAAATTTTAATCACCTATTTTTCCATCACTTTAATTCTTATCAAATTTTAGGCGTAGGTTCATAGTGGACAATTCAATGTTCACCAGTACTCAATAATTTGGAGTCTACAAATAGTAGAAAAATACTGGCTCTGCTGTTGCAGAAAATGTTGAGATAAATGAAAGTCTCTAACACTGTTTTAGTATTAGAGAGTAACATTACTTTATTCACATACTCAACTGTTTTCCAGATGTCTAAGCTTTGTAGCCCCTTTACTTGCTCCAGCATGGCGTTGTGACAATTTGTCCTAGGTGTCTAAAATAAATATTGGAAGAGAAATTGCCTTTTCAGATATTGAAAATCTATTCTGATTTTATCATAATTTATATTAATAAAAATCTCTGGTTTCTCCTCTCATACTTGCAGAAATAATGGGGTTTAGTTGCACCGTTTGAAGTAAGGAAAAACACTTAAGTAAATATTTTTTAAAATTTTGAATGATTTGTACATCCTTTCTAATAAACAGTGCAGGCTCAAATGAATCTTAGAATTGTAAGAATATCTGTATAGATATTAAGTGATTTTCATGTAATTAAGACACACTGGCAGCTTGTTTGAATACCAGACTTAAGATGTTATAGTCTAAATTGCTAGCTCTCATTTTCTTTGCAGTATTTGATAGGAAACTTCACAAAATGGTGTTCTACTTGCACCAAATATTTTGGATGGGGGGAGAGAGGGAAAACAATCTCTTTAGGCATAGAATTGTTTTCTTTTTCTGTCATATACAGTTTTATGCAATAAACAAAGATGTATATGTATTGATTGAAGTTGCTGTGTCATCAAACAGTAAAATGTTTATTTACCTAAACTCTCTAATGTGAATTATAGAAGAACAACTTAATTTGGCTATCATGCACTACATCTTCTTCGAAGTATGTGTTTATGATGCATTTGTTTTTTATTTTGAAGGCTAAACATTCAGGACAATGTGGAAATGATCAAGGTCCGTAAGCAGCTGGCTGAGAAAAGCAATGCTCTTTCAGCAATGGAAGGAAAATTTCTCCAGCTTGAAGAGGTAATTGCAATTTGATCAGTAACATTTCTATGCTCTTATCACATAAGCATGCTAAACAGAGGACAAATTATACACAGTTTTTGATTCTAAGTCAATACTGAGTACATAAAAAGGAACCACATCCTAGATTTCACTCAAACTGCTCCAGATGGAGTAGGGATTTTTAGTCTTAATCTCTCTTTTTTTCAGCAGGGTCTAGCAGGTCTTAGTGATTTCATCTGCAAAGTCATACCAAGCAGATTATGAAGAGTGAACTGAGTTGTCTGGCTATGGAAAGAGATCCCTGATCATTTAAAGAGAGGACTTTGACTTAGACGTACTGATTTACCGAAAAAGACTACCAAGCACCCTCCACTTTATTACTCTTTGCTGAAGTTTGGGCAGTTTGGCTCTTCTGTTAGGATTTAACCTCTGCTCATATGTTCTTGGAAATTATTTTAGAGGGCCACTTTAAGTAATAATTTTCCTTATAAAAAGAGCAATTCTATGAAACTATCTCCAGAACATGCAATTCCATGGTAGATTATCTGTAGGTTTTAATTATACCGCTTTTTTCTGCTTTTTTCCTGTATGTACATGGAAAACTGCATCTGCATACAAAGGTGGTATGATAATACCTTGGAAATGGGAGACTTCCTGTAAGGAAGAATCCTACCTGCAATAGAGCTTTATGACATATCCAGCCTGAAGAAGTGGAAGCACTGAATATCTTTAAAAATACCTGTGTGCTTATTGTTAGCATGCTAAACAACGCTTGTGCCATTCGATTTTTTCTGTGATTCCTTTTTTTGGCCATGTTTTTCTGTTTCTGCATTTTGTTTTGCTTTGCCTCCTTCTCCTCTTCAGTGTAACTCCTGTATCTTCTCTGCCAAACTGAGAAAAGGTTTAACATGGCATTTTGTCTTCTTTCTCTTTAAGAAAGCTAAAATAGAGAGAGTTTACTCTAGAATTTAAATCCTCTCTGTTTATAACTATAAATAACTAGTTATAAAAATAGCTATAAAAATAACTCTATTTCTTTTTGTTAGACTGACTACTAATATTGGTTATTCTTTGTGATTTTTGTCTTCCTGAGAAATATTCATTTCTCAAACAAAAGGCTGAAGATCAAGTTGGTGACTGATTTTTCATAGGTTTTTTGTTAATTTCCAGTCTGTTCAGACTGCATGTGAATGTAAACGATTTTTACAGGATTAACATTTAGCTTCTCCATTTAACTACTTTTAGGAATGCTGTATGGAAAAAAATGAAGCTAACTTCTTTCTGTCTAACAGCATTAAACATTAACTATATTCACATATGTATTTGGCATAAATTATCATCCAGTCATTTTATGAAACAGGAAATTGGGTTTTCAACTATTTTGTCTCAAATTGTAATTTAAATGTGATTTACAAGTGAATTTTTAATGAATGACGCCTAATTACAGGATTGTAGGCAGTATAATATTAACTAATATTCTGGAATAGAGGCTCTATTGGCATCATCCTCCATTTAATTTTAAAATTGGTTAAATGTGCCATCAAAGTAAATGAAAATATGATGTAAATCAGAAGTCCCTTGTTAAAGTTCTTCTAGCTGGAAAATAAGAGCTGAATGCATGAGGGTTGCAAAAGAATCATATATCTACAATTGTGTGTATATGTGTATATATAAGTATAAAGATTTATATGTGTGTATGTATATGTGTATATATAAATATAAGGGTTAAGAAAGCTGTGGCAAGCTCTATGATTAACACAGATGTGGATGACATTGATTTCTGCTTGCTGTGGCAGTGGTTTTTGGTTAGCATGTACAACCACTGTAAGCACTGCAAAATCTTTTAATTGCTTTACAGATTTATTTCTTTGTCATTTTCATCATGAGGAAACTGAGGGTTTGATAATTCATGAGGGCAGCCAGGTCACCTTCTGCGGGCCATGGGAAGTGAAAGTTACCTTTGGTTACTTAGTTCAAGAATGTGTTCTGCTGATCACATTGAGAACATCTACTTAATAACGCCTTGAGAGCCCCGTGTTGAAATGCACAATGTGGGAACATTTTGCAAGGTCTGATTTTGATATTCCTTCCTTCCTTTTCACAGAACCTTAAGAACTTGAAGACCAACCATGATGCTTTATTAGCAAAAGGTGATGAACTGAATGTTCAGCTTAAAGAGGAGCGGTTAAAGTGCTTTCATCTTCAAAAAGAATTGCAGACAGTAACTATTTCAAACAGAAGGACAGAAGAGGTGAGATTGTGTTCAAGAGATCTTGAATCTGCTTGAAGTACATACAGATAAGGGAAGAGTTAATGATGAGATACCTTTTAATTGTGAAAATGTGAATAGATGTTTCAAACACATTTAGAAGACTGACATGGTGATATATATATACTACTGATATATATACTTTTATCCCATTAAAGAGAAAAAGACAGTGGCTGCTGCTTTGCATTTGGTAGAATATCAACCACACTTGATCCCTGTGGCACATATTCACTGCACCAGTGTTTGGACAATATTTGAGGTTAAGGTATAGGATTCCATGTCAATTCTGATACTGAACAAGTGGTTTGTTAACTAAAAGAAAATTATACTTAATTTATTGATAATAGTTTTTTAGTATTCTTTCAATCTGATTTAATTCCAGTACACTATAGTGTTATATCTGATTTAGCAGTTCAAACCAGTTACTTCTGTTTCTTTGTCTAGAGGCTCTCTATGTATGTCATCCACACTTAGGGCTAAAAATCAAATGGTTTATTTCTCATTCTCTTCAATGCCTGAGGAGTAAGAGTCTGCAGTCTTACTTGTTTTTCTGTTACATTTTGTAGTAAATTTAGTTTCACCACCTGGTTAACCTATTTTAAATGGATTTTGCATGAACCAGGTTTACCAAGAATTAACTCACAGATACTTCCTCCAAACCTTTAAACTATTGTAATGCATGAAGGTGTCTTCTTGCTATCTCATAGCTTTCAAGTTATGTCTTGCTTTAGTGAATGTTTTGAAAACAAGAATGTGTTGTTTATCATGTCAGTAATACACTTAGACTTTTAGATTTTTATATTACTTTGCATGTATACCCTGAGATTGGCTCTTTTGGTTAGAGCAGGATGCTAAAACTGCCAAGGTTGTGGTTTTCATCCCCAAATGGGCGATTCACTTTAAATTGGACTTGATGATCCTTGTATCCCTTCCAACGCAGAATATTCTGTGATGCTGATTTTGTATAAAAAGAACAAATAGTAGCTTGACAATGCCTACAAATAATTAACTATCTGTCTTCACGCATTCATTGTAATTTGCTTTTGTGCTGTGCATCAAATAAAACTTCCTTCTTCATTTTAGTTACAGGAAAGAATAAATGATCTAGAAAACGAGAACAAACTCTTGAAGGAAAACTATGATAAGCTGCATAACAGGTAAGTTATGGATTCTGTATATAAAAAATTATTCCTGTCCTGTTGAATAGGACTTCATACACTAAATGCTGGAATGTGCCTATTTAGTGTTTGTGCACACATGTAAATATGTTTGTGCTCCAGTTTATCATATCAGTAAGCGTATATGGAAACATTCATGGTACTCTGCCTGTATTTCATCTGCCCTGTTTAAATGGACCAACTTGTTCTAATACTCTTGAAACAATAGGACACTACTTTTAAAAATGTAATTAAAAATAAGTAGGAGTCACTTTATTTTGAACATAAATGAAAGAATTTTTAGTTGAATTTCTCATTATTTTCTTTAGAGTTATTGTTGAAAGAAGGATACTTCTAGGTAGATATATATTAATTTGGATTTATTTTGGGTTTTGGGATTGTTTCTTGAGGTTTTTTAAACAAAGAAGTGTTTGAATTTTTGTCAATGGGATAAAAGTTCTTCCAGCACTTCACAGTGAACCTGTATAAAGTCTGATATTTAGCTTTTCTACTAATTATTTTTGAGGCATGGTTTGTTTCTTTTGTAATAACTATCATTTCGCTTCTACTGATACAGAAATAAGTAATTCTAGCCAATTGCCACAAGCATATGAAAGAAAGAAATGACCTTCAAATGAGTTTTTCCTTTATTGTGAAACTGTGATCTTATTGCACTAAAGAGGGTTAGATAATAAGACAGGTGTCTTAGAGTTAATAATTGCCTCAGAAAGTATGTAAAATGCTTAACATATTTTCTTGTATTGAAATTATTTCTCCTCTTAAAGTGTTTGGCTTGTCAGTGTGATGTCTGTCAAAAAAATACTAATGACTAAACACAATGTGAGTGATACCAATTTTTGTTTATAGAATTCTTACAATATCTCTTATACTTCCTGTACTGTTTGTGGTGAAATTAAAAATTATAGAAGTGAAAAACGGTGAGTACAAATAACTTAAAATAGTTTTTTACTTATGAGATGTAACAGTTGTATTATCACAATATTCAGAGATCTGTATAGGGGCAGTTGATCAGTTGTCTGTCACTTAAGTTCATTGTTGTAGATTTCTCCAAAATTTGATCATGTTATAAATATTTCCAATTATGATTTCTTTCCCTCTTTTATCATTATGCAGAAAAGTAACACTTACTAAGAAATCAACTTATGATATTCCTGTTCTACTTAGGTCATAGAGAATTTAAGATGTTTAAATAAATTTAAATATGCTTCTGTTACTATGTAGTAACCTACAATATGGCTGTTCTTTTATCTAAAATGGTCTGTCTTTTAATATAGTCCCATTTAAACGTTGATTCATGTTTCATCATTCCATATTGTGGTTTTACTCCAGCCAGCCACCAACCCCCTCACAGCCCTTGCTCACTTCCCCACCAGTGGACTGGGGAGAGAATTTAAAGAGTAAAAGCTAGAAAAACTGTGCAGTGAGATAAAGACGGTTTAATAGGGAAAGCAGAAGCTGCGCACACAAGGAAAGCAAAACAAGGAATTAATTCCTGGCTTCCCAGGGGCAGGCAGTTGTTCCACATCTTCAGGGCCCCACCACACGTTACAGTGACTCGGGAGGGCAAACACCATCACACCAAATGTCCTCCCTTTCTCCTCCTTCTTCTCACTTTATCTACTAGAAAATGTTCCTTTGATCTGCTCTCCCAGCTGTGTCGCCTCCCCGTTTCCCACATTCCCCCAGCCCTTTCCCCAGGACAGCAGTTTGAAGACCAGAAAAGGCCTTGGTTATCTCCAAGCCCTGCTCAGCATTAACAAAAGCATCTCTGTATTATCATAACTGTGTTCAGCCCAAATCCAAAACACAGCCCCATACCAACCACTAGGAACAAAAAATACCTGTGCCTCAGCCAAAACCAGCACATTGAGTAACAAGAAATTAGAGAAATGGGTAATTTCATTATAACCACTGTTTAATAGCTAGCTTTTCCAGTTTCTTAATTTTCACAATGGAACTCTACTGCAGCTTACTTTTTGCTATCGGTGGGTAAGAAGTGCCCACAGGTGCTAGATCATTAATAAATCTTTTTAGTAGAGGAAAAGAGGCACAAATCCATCCTTTGCTGATGTTATTTTTGGGAAGTTGATAGCAATTTTGCCAAAGACTGCACAACTGCACCTGAAAAGTTTGCAAAGAACAAGTATGAATTTGTCAGTTGACTCTTATTATTTACTCTTTGTCCAAGAAAACAATACATTTTGATAAAGGGTTTGGAAGAGTGGTTTTCATATGACCTTGTAATGCAAACCTGACAATGCCTAAATTCTTTCAAAAAAATAGTGCCCAGTGTGGTTGACCATTACAGTTTATTCACATGGCTTTTACTCTGATGAAATACCATGGATGTGACAGATTTTCCACGTGAATCTTAAATTCAAATGAAAAAAACAACACAAGTGGATTCAATTCAAACTAAAACATTACATTAAGCATAATCATTAAACATCAAGCATTAAATATAATCATTAGCATTACATAGGCTTGGAGGAAACCTGTCTTCTGAAATCTTCTTCATTTAAATACTGAGATCTTGAACTGCCATCATAGTAACTCTTAATGGTTTCTCTGACAGTATAGTCTTCCAAAAAACTGGATTAGATGTAGCTACATCTTTATGTGAAATTATTGTATCTAAAGCTAGCAAATGTACATACAGTTGTCATTGAAATGTGAAAACACACTCAGAAGTGTGAAAACTAAGGGTATTTGATACCTTTTTTGATATGCTTTGTTCTTTCCTTATGGGACCAATGAGACTTTAAGCAGTTAGAGAACACACTGTATCTTTTCTATACCTAGGCAGTATTATGGAATGATAGTGGGTGCAGTGCATTATATTCCCTGCATATTATCTTCAAAATTATAGGAGAGTAAAATAAATCTTATTTTACTGCAGGACTTAGAAGCATTCCTTAAGTTCATGCGTGCTGTAGAAGACAATCTGTCAAAGTGTAAGATGTTTTGTGCCTGGAGAAATGTATTAAAGAGTTTAGGTATACTGTGAAGGAATGACAAATACAGGGAAATAAAAGAGTTTTTAAGAAGACCCTTGCCATATACTTCAGAGTCCACAGTTCATGCTGAAATAGTTTAATAGTTTTTTTTTCCTTTAAGGTCATTCTTCAAATATTTTTGGTGTAACTGCACTTACAAGTATTCAGAATCACTGCATGTAGTCACCCATCAGAGCAGGCATTCTCTTTGAGTCTACAGATACAGTCTACAAGGCTCTGTGGGCTGTCCTTTCTGCAATACTTCTTTCTTTTCCTTTTTTTTCCTTCTTTGTTGTTGTTGTTGTTGTTGTTGTTGTTGTTGTTGTTGTTGTTGTTGAGGTTTGTTACATAGATGTCTGGGAGAGATGGGCTGCAAAATAGATTCCAGAAGATTTTTTAATACATTTATGTATATAAAATGTAATATTTGTTAACTGGTGAGCTTCTGTGACGGAAGTGAAGGGAGACATGCACATCCTAGGCGATGATCATTGGTCTCAGACTTACTGATCCAGTTTACATACTTTTATAGTAGTGTTAATGAAGCTCATGCATATTCTGCAAACCAAGCATTCTATTCGTTAAGCTATATATCAACTCTTCTTCATTCTTTCAGGCTACATTCTCTTTTCCCACGTCTCTCTGTCTCCTCGTTATCGCACCCAGCGATGCCCAAGGACACAGTGTTTTCGCAGGTGCAAGAACTCAGATCAGAAGGCTGTGTCCAGTACTTTTCCAGCCTCTAATAACTAACATCCCCACACTTCTGCAAAGGAAAGAGTTGAGGAACTGATGCCTTTGTTTAAAGAAAACCCCATAGTCTATGATTTTTCACAGAATATGTAAATGAATAAAACTGGTTTATGATTTGTTAAGGTGGATGTTTTTCCAGTCAATAAGAATGCAGGAGTTCAACAACAGTAATATGAAGAGCATAGTACTCACTGGCTAAGAAAGCACATTACATTGCTTTTTCTTTTTACCTGCAAGGAATTATACTGTAAATTATATAATTACTTTTATTTCAATCTGAGTTACACATTTTGTTATGGTTTCAGGAGTTCTGATTCTGTACCCCTGCAGTCCTTGCAAATAGATTGGCAGTTTACAAGCAAATAATGTTAAAGGCAAAATAGTTTTTCTAATTTCTTCTCCCACTTTTTTTTTTTTTATTTCTTCAAGTAGGAGAAAGATTACTTTATATGCGCTTCTTAAGCAGTAGCAGAATTGTTTTAGAGTATGAGAAAACTGTTGTCACTTTGTGGTCAACATTTCTTTGACCAGGCAACTGACTTGAGGTTCTGCATGTCTCACAAATTTAAAAGAAATCAGGTGGATGATTCCAATTCTCTACATTAAGAGGGTTTGTACACAAAAAACCCCTAGTTTTGTAGTTGTCATTTGCTGAATTTTGCTGTTGTGGATTATTCTGAGATATGCATCTCAGTTGTTTTCCTAGTCCCACAAATGTTGCGTGCTACCAACTTTTTTAACTTTGGAGCTGTAAATTAAGGTCAGTTCCTTTGCTCATCCCGCAAATCTTTTATGTTTTTAATTGCATCCTGAGAGAGCCACCTGGGTTTCAAGAGCAGCTGACCAACATGTTTACATGATTCCTCAGCCACAATGACAGTGGTCTCTGTGGTGCTAAAAGGTTTTCTCCTTGATTATTTTCTGCTGAAACTGATTTCTAAGTTTTTCATATAACATATGTTTTATTGCAGTGTCTTCAGCTTGCCCCATGAACAGCAATGGAAATCAAAGGAACAGCAACTGAAACTGCAAATTGCTAAACTGGAGGCAACTATCAAAAATGATCTAGCAGACAAAAATGAAATCCTTGACAAGATCAAAGTAGAAAGAGGTATATTTCTGAGAAAACTAGTATTTTCTCAAAATGTGAGATTATACCCATGTTGGAGTTGAGATATACTGCCCAGAAAAGTGGAAACTGTTGCTGGTGTTTTCAAAGCTGCATTTGCTAAATACATTTGCTAAATACACCTAAGTTATGACTATCTATTAAGTGAAAAATATGACCCAATACAGAATATGAGTTGAATGAGGCTCGTATAATTTCAGCTGCATTTATTCTTCATCTGTTGGGTTTTCATATTTACTCTTTCTTCAGTATTTCTTCTCTTCTCTACACTGAAAGTTCTTGTGGAAAAGAGACCCCTCTAACAGTCTCTTTCAAATTATAAACCACTATTCTGTTCACTGTACTAAGCTATGTGAAGCCCATATAGGCCCTTGGCAACATTTGTCTTTCATTAATTCCAATTTGTTTTTATTTTCAGTATATACTAATTTTTATTTACAGCATTTTACATTTAAAATAACAATTTTCTTTTAATCTAATGAACAGATTATTTCATATGTGTTTTCTTCATGCTGTAGGACAACTTCTTAGTGAATACTGACCTTGCAATCTTTATTTTAATCTCAGCACTGGCTGCTATAGCAATGTGAAGTTTACAAAAGACAAGCACAGACAGAAAGTGAAGATACTTAGTTTAGAGTTGATTCTTCAAATGTGTATTTTTAAGAGGTGTATTTCTGTGAACAATTTCATGGAATGAAGTGGGCCAACTTGTTGTGAATAATTCTTATTATAATGGGTTGAGTTCAGCACATGCATACCATTAGGATTCTCAGTAACTCTGCTGACTTCACATACCAGATTGAATATTTAAATATTTTATTTGATCACAGTAAGTGTTTGCAAATTTAGCCTTAATTGATACTAAAATAAAGATGCCTTAAGTTACGTTGTTATGAAGTTATGACATACTAACAGTTGTTACTTGTAGCATGATTATGAAAAAACTGGCATTCCGTCTTCTTTCCTTCCTGTGGCCATTATGTTTAACTTTCAGGTGTTTACCATCCCTTCCCCAGGTAGCTTGTTGTACTCCTAAACTGAAACACTGGAGTACTACACTTCTGATTTCTATTGAATTGACTTGCTGCAGCTGGGGTAGATGTTCTAATATTCTTCTAGGCCTCTATATATAGGATTTGATTACAGCTCCGTCTTTCACAAAACATAGGCAGTATAAATTTCTTCAGTCACATATTTCAGAGTACCTGACTTTGCTGCACATTCCTCTTTGAAGTTCAATACAAGAATTGAAATTAATGCTTGTCTTAAAGTACTGCCTAGAACTAGTCTAGAAATAATGTCTTGTCTACCCTTTGTAGTTTAACATATGAGTCTTTTTCCTAAGCTTTTTCATGTCTAAGAAAGATGGTAAAATAAGTGAAGCCTTGAAAATTCTTAATGTTACAGGAGACCAACATCATCTTGACATTTTCTGTGTCCTCCTTCTGTATTTCCCTTTTACAATGATCCTTAATTTGATCTGATTGTTTTAGTAGTATTTTTCTGGCCATAACATTATAATGTGCTTTGTAATACTTGAAAGAAATGTATTTAGATACAAAATAGAGTAACACTCTAACTATGTTTTCTGGGGTTTTTTAATATAGTACTTAAAGAAGCTAGATCACCCTTCCACCAGCCTCATTTCCCTTAGACATTTATACTTGTGTTTCTCATCTTACTAGTATTTCCCAGATTCTCAGCCATAAATTACAACAGCTGTTGGTTCATGTTCATTGAAATTTACTAACAGTAGTGTTTCATGCAGGTTTTAAAAGACTGAGATGAGCTAATACAAAGTCTAAGACCAAAAGGAAAAGCTGATGCAAGACAACAAAGACCTGCAGTTGCGCTACCTGGAACAAAAACAACAACTAGATGATCTGAAAAATCAGGTGAAGTTTTTAACCAAGGTAAACTGTATTTTTGTTTCAAATATGAGGGAAAAAAAAAAAACCTCTATGTTTTATGCATAGTGCAGATACTTCTTGATACTTTCTTCTAGTCAAAGAATATAGAAAAATAAGTGTTCATTTATTCATGCTATCAAGCAAAATATCATGTCTAGTGAGAATGTATCTTGTTATTCTGAATGTATTTCTTCAATTCACATCTGGTAACACCTTTCCATTAAATTTCAGGAAAGTGATGTTGGTGTGGCAGAATTCAATGAAACCCTATTACCTATAAAGGTATCTTACAAAGAATGTGGGGTTGGAACTAGATATGATTTAAGATCCCTTTCAACACAAACCATTCTAGAATTCCGTATTTTGCATTCTCTTATTTTCTCATTTGTGCAAGGTGTTTTTGCTGGTTTCTTGGTTTTGTTGGTTTTTTTCTTTTGTTAAACCCTTGGCTGACCATTGTATGCTTTCTGCACGCCTGGAATTTTCAAGGCCTGAATTATTTGAGCATCTTTCAGTAGTTAGTGCCTCAAGCTCAAATGAGGCATTAACTACTGGTCTTGTCATTTTTTAGTTACAGTTAATCAGAAGGGAAGATGAAAAGATTGCCAGAATTAAATCTTAATTTAAGTAAATAGTTATTATAACAACAAAGGAGAATTAAATCAGATTCACAGCCATTTAAAAAAACTTAGTTTCTCTCACTTAAATGACTTATCAAAGCATCTTGTGCTCCCTACAATGTTTACTAAAACTGATTTTGTTTATGAATTCTGTAATTGATGCGAGTATACCATAAGCATGGAAATTCCAGTATGCAGTATAGCAATACCACAGGAACTTATCTTAGGAACTTATCTTTGATTATTAAACAGAAAACCAAAAAATACTCAGAAAATACTCCAGTCTTTTTTCTTTTGCACAAATTAAAAATGGAGTGAGAGGAAGAAATCAGTGAACAAATAATTTTTCAATGTTTCCACTGTTTGGGTAATTTATGTTATATTTTCTTGAGGAATTGTTTACTGTAATGATGATTATATAATGATAATTAAAAAAAAAAAAAACAAAAATACAGAAAACCTCAATGAAAACTAACTCTCCAGTATTAATAACAGAAGGAATGTAGACTTGAGAATAATAATTCAGGGTTCGTATATTTATGGAGGCAGGATTATTAATTATGAGAAAGGCAAGTATGTCTGTTTGTATTTTCATTGGATTGACAGGAGTGATTGCTTCTGAATATCTGATACATTTTAATTGGTTCCTGATAATCATGAGATTACATTGCTGAAAACAATCCTGACACATTCTAGTCTACCTCATTCCTATTTTTGTGTTACTATGTGCTTAAAGTTTATAAAGTTCTGCTTACTGCCTTACTGTTGTAGCAAAAGTATATGCCAGTGTTGCATTAAGCCATGCACAAATACATGCAAATCTTTTGCAAAAATATTTTATTGTAATTTTTCTAATGTACTCCAGGATAGAAAGCAACAAAAGAATGTGGACCTTCTGTTCTTGGAAAAAGTGGAAGATGATATCCATAAAGATGTAGAATACTCCATGCAGGAGCTGCAGTTAACACATGTAGAAACTGTGCAAGAACTTGAAAAGACAAGGAATTTGTTATTTGTGGAGCATAAAATTAGCAAAAATTACCAGGTACTAAACTCTACTCACAGTGGGAAATAACCTGATAATAACATTTTAACCTTTGTAGCTCTAACACTTGTAATAATTAAAACTTGCAAATTCAGCAACAAAGCCAGTCTGTGCATAGGGAACCAAACATAAAATCTGTTGTTGCTTAAGGTATTGTTTAAAAAATGTGAGATCCAAGTGACTAAATTGTAGTCTTTTGGCTCATCCTGTCCTTAACCCTCAGACTATTCCTTCTCTCTGAGCATTATCTCTGAGCTTCTACCAGGTCTTCACAAGAAAATGTGCTTATCAAATAAGCTTCCTTTTCCATACCTCCACTCTGCTTTCACTGTCTTCTTTCTAATTCAACTGTTGGAGTAGTGCAGATCATATTTTGACTTTTCATTCAATTAATTAGCATTTAAAATAACAAAATCATTAAAGAAACTGTTAGGTATATTGTCCTAAATAAAAGCTACTCTGTTTTTACTATTGATGTTTTTAGATTTTGCTGACATTAGAACTGATTTGTTGTATTGATAAGTAAAAAACTGCTATTTTTGCATACTCTGAATGTTCTTTCCCCAAATCTAACTGTATTTTAACTTGTAGCCAAAAGCATTTACAACATCAGTGCAGACAATTCTCAGAAGTTTTTTTTACATGCAATTGTTTTTCAGACTGAAGTAGAAACAATGACAAGAAAGATGGAAAGTCTACAGAAAGATTATGAGTTAAAATTGGAACAGTATACCCATCTTCTCAATATTAGAGCTGCACGTATCAGAAAACTAGAAGGTATCTTTAAATTATATTCTTCAGTGATTTTTTTAATATTTTATCTCTTCCAAATTACTGTTTTAAATTTATTCTCCAGGTGAAACACTTTTCCCTTCCTAAAACTACTAGAAAGGTCAGTTCTTTCATGGAAAAAGATCTATTCCAGTTAATTTTCATTGACTTAAATGACAGTTATTAATTAAACCAAATCCAGCAAACTGGTTTTTATACTGCAGCTATTGCTGAATAAGAATAAAATTACCAAACTTGGTTTTTTTTTAATAAATCATACTTTTATGGTCAACCTTTTACTTTGCAGTACTATCATTACAGAATCACTTTGTGTTACTAAAATCCCCCAAGCCTTGTTATAATATACTGACATAGTATTTAAACAGGATGAATTTCAAGTATTTTTTTAGTGGCTTCACTGTGTAAAACGTTCATAGGAAGCCTCAAATAGGATATTTTACAAACTCTGAAACAATTTTCATATTTTGTCTCCCAAGTTGCACCTATTGCATCATGGTTTATGTCATAATTCTGTAAGCGTGTATTTTGATTTCTTAGAATCATACAATTCCAGAACGGCTTGGGCTGGAATCCATCTTATTCCAAACCCCTTCCAGGGGCAGGACACCTTCCACTAGAAGACTACTCTGAGCCCCATCCAACCTGTGTTAACCACTTATTAACCACTTATAACCTGAAGCTGGGAAACATGTGAAGGTCTTTGCTGATAGTTCTATCCACTCAAGATGTAACATATGTTATAAGTCAGATGTCTTATTTATTTCTCTGGCAAATTTAGATCAACCCTACAAAAATGTGCATCTTAAATCTCTGCTACATTTGCATAGTGATACTTACTTTAAATATTGCATAAGACTTCTGAATTTTACCTTTTTCACTCCCTTATAACCTGATAATAACTGTTAGAGGCCTGTGTCTATGCATACTGAGGCAGATGCATTGAGGAAATACTCTTGATTGTTGCCAGTGTCCTCAGTGGGCATTCAGTGTATGAATTATTTTTGATAATGCCTTTATGAAAGTAACATTGTTAATATAATTGAATTATACTTTCATCCTTTCTTCTCAGTCATTAATTGTATTTGAGTTTTTTAAAAGACAATCGTATTATAACTCAATTTTATCTGTTGCAGCCCAACTAAGAGACATTGTGTATGATACAAAACCACTTAAGTCCAGACAAGAAGTATTGCCAAATGATCCAGTGGGTGGATTTGTTGAAACTGTTCATTTAGAAAGAGGAGAGAACCTTTTTGAAATTCATATCAGCAAAGTGATCTTCTCTTCTGAAGCTATGCCCACTTTTGGTGACTGGGAACCTGCAACCTTTTGTACTTACGCATTCTATGACTTTGAACTTCAGATAACCCCAGTAGTTCATGGGAAGACCCCATCGTATGACTTCACTTCTCAGTTTCTTGTGCAGTCTGATGATAGCTTCTTTCACTATATACAGGAAAACAGCGTCACACTGGAGGTTCATCGTGCATATGGCATAGATTATGAAACAATTGCTTCTTGTCCGCTTAAGTTCCATGAAATCTTGGAAAAGGAAGGCAAGATCTACAACACAGCAAATTTAGTTGGTAGTTAAGATCTCACAAAGTATTCTGCTTGATTATGTGTCACTATATTGCAAGTGATAAATAATGCATATTTGACCAAAAATGAATTTGTGCATTACTATTTCAAAAGGAAAAAAAAGTGTTTAGAAGAATGCTATTTTCTGTTGGATGTGCAGCATGTTTTTGTGGTTCTGCCAACACCAGCTGGAATGGGTGCAATTAAGCCCATAATGGCATATAGCCACAGGGCAAGAGGGAAAAAACCCAAAAAAGGAGGCACCCCACTTCGCCCATCAATGCTTTGTATCTGGGCTGAATGTCATAAGTATATCCTCTCTTTCCTTATCCATAAACAAAGGAAGAAATGGTTTAATCTAAACTGGTAAGACAAAGTTTGCCATATAATAGTGAAAAAGGTACAAATGATGGTGATTATGATTAATAATATATATATAGTAGCATAATCTAGGAGGGTGTTTATTTACATTTTGTGGATTGTTTTAGGCAAATTCACATTCATTATATTAAAATAAATTTAACGTATCCTGGACAAGACACTTCTAAGATGTCTTGAAAGTTCTTTGCAGCTTACTTTTTCTTCTAGAAACATTTTGTCAGATCAGCATGTTCAGTGACCTCTTAACTGCCTACTGTTGTAGAGAATCTGGTTTAATAAGACATTGTAAAGTGGTACCTATGCCAGTAATTTAAATTGCGTACCACTTCTAACTGTTAACAAATAAAAGTGTCCTAACCTTTATTTGCCTTAAGGAGATAAAAATATTGAACTTTGATTTGGCCTTGTAGTAAATATATAAGTAGGGGAAAATGGCTATGTTTTAATTGTGGATCATACAGTGGGAGCCTGAGGAATTGTTTCTGTTTCTAAGATGAACTACAGATGTCACATCACAAGCACTGGTATAATGCATAGGTACAATCTTTAATTTGTGGCTGTTCTATAAATCTTGCATTTGTGGTTTTTCCGAGCTTTTGAGTAACATACCTCAATGTTGAAAAGAAAATTAATGCAATCCCCTATTTATTCCTTAGGCAAAACAGGACACATTCAGAATTATGGTACCGTAGAATACTGGATCAGGTTGCAAGTTCCTATGGACCAAGCTATTCTTCCCTACAAACAGAGGTCAAAGGATCTGGGATATATAATGCCCAGTTTTAGGAAGCATGAACAAGCATCCAAGGTATGTTTGGGTCTGTACTTCATAGAGAGAATTACTTCATGGAGAAGAGAAGCTTCAGGGTGACCTAATGGCAGCCTTCCAGTATCTAAGGAAGCCTACAAGAAGGCTGGAGAGAGGCTTTTTACAAGAGCACAAGACAAGGGGGAATGACTTCAAATTCAAGGAAAGTTGATTTAGATTAGAAGGCAGAAATTCTTCATAGCATAGAATAGGCTGAGTTAGAAGGCACTCATCAGAATGAATGAGTTGACCTTCTGGCCCTGCGCAGACACCTCAACAATCCCAAATGCTCCAAATGCAAATTGGGACAATCCTAATGGTCCAAATGCTCCTGGAGCTCTGGCAGCCTTGGGACCATGACCGTTCCCTGGGGAGCTTGTTCAGTGCCCAACCACCCTCTGTGCAGAGAACCTGTTCCTAATGTCCAACCTGTCCCTCTCCTGACACTACTCCAGCCGTTCCTTCAGCTGGGACAGGTTGCCCAGAGAAGCTGGGCTTCCCCATTCCTGGAAATGTCTGAGGCCAGGTTGGATGGGGCTTAGAGCACCTGGTATAGTGGAAGGTGTCCCTGCCCATGGCAGGGAGTTTGCGACTAAATTTTAAGTTCCCTTACAATCCAAGCCATTCTGTGATTCTGCAATAGTTTTCATAAAATAAACTGTTCAGTTCTTTCTTTTTAAGTTCAGATAGCTTAGGTCTAGGGTTGATATGTTCAAAGTGTAATAAAGTTAAAGATTCTTGAACTGGAAAACACGTTAGCAGTTTTTCATATAAAAAGATCAAGAACTAGTTGAATTATCCCTTGTCTGAAGAGGCAAAGTCTTAAACTTATTTATTTTTACTGAAATTGTCACTATAACATTTGACATTTTATTTCATTTTCTTGAGTAAGTGGCAGATCATACTCATAGTATCATACTCATGAATTTTAAACCAACTAGATGTCGGATACGTAGAGTAGGTGAAGCAGTTGTTTAACGAGGTTTTGAAGTCCTTAACATTGGAGTATAATGAGATTGAAATTCCTTCAAAATGGGTTTTTTACTGAGTTTTTCAGCTAGATATTGAAGAGCATTTTGAAAATAAAATTCACTTTACAATCACATTTAAATTAGGGCCACATGAAAAAAGGGACTTTCAAACATCTTTAATAGTCATGTAAGAAATAAAAGCAAACAGGTTGAAATGCAAAAATTAAAATACTAGAGTTTTTAGTGGGCTTTTTTTAACTTGAGCTGTTTAGAATATTCTATGAACTGGAGTAACTCTAATGTTTTATATTATTCCATTATGTAAATTTTTATTATATATAAAATCTCCATGGGTTCCATGATGGAATCTGAGAAGTATGTTGTGTATGAATTCTGTTAAATTGTATCTGATTAGAATTAAATTTAGTGCCATTAGATTTGGCTTTGAAAAAAATTAAGAGTTCCTCATAATTTGCTATAAAATAAGATGGCAATAAATGTTCTTCAATATATTTGTTTATTACAGAGTCCAGCACTCAAAATGAAGCAGCGTGCAGCTCAAGCACACAAGAGAGTCTCTTTTCTGGATCTTAGTGCAGTACAGGTGGCAGTAAGTTCTAAGTATTTCTGTCATGCACGATGAAGCATGAAAGGCTACTTGTAGCTCCATATGGGCAATTTATAGAGCTAATAATTAAGAACACTGGATTATTTTAGCAGCACAATACTGCACTGTCCCAGGCCATGAATGATAGCGTAGTGCTGCATAGAGGTGGAGGACGCAATGTAGTGATATTTGTGTGACTCCCTCAGAACTGCTTGATATCCTCCACTGTTTACAAGTTTCAATTTCCACTGGCTTAGGGCAGATTCTAACAGGACCAGTCAGCTCTCTCTACACTGTGTTTCTCAACTCTCTGCATTATTCAAGTGTCTTTCTACTGTGTACCACTTGCCCTGCATATAAGTGCCTCTATAGAAACCAGCTTAATCCACACAGATTCTGACTGTTGGGCTAATGGGATACACAATTTGACACAGTTCAGAGTCACCTCTAAAATTAGGTTTATCAGCTGAGATTGCATACATTCTGAAAATAATGATACTTCTTAACTTGGCATACACTGTCATCTGTACATCCTTCCAGAGTCTAAGAGAGTCTACATGGAACTAACTCAGATGTATTTGCTGCGTTTTGTAAATTTTCTTCTGAAATAATTTGCATTGGAAGTACTAAAAATAAGTTGTGTTTAGTCTTTTAAGTAAATCCAGTAAGTAAAGTTATGTTCTTCAACAAGAAATTATAAAAGGTTAAATTTATCTATTACATATAATTATAATATTAATAATATTGCATTAATTAAAAACTAGTTGTGGGTTTTTTTCCTTTCATAAATTACTTAATTGGATTTATTCTTTGAAATGTTAATATCAATTTTTGATTAACAGATTCTGTTACTGTTTGGTTTACTATGACTAGAACTTCGTTGAGAGCTATAGAGTATAGACTGGAAATAAGAATTAAGTCGATCTGTTGCATTTATCAACTTTAAAAAACAAAAATTCAAATGTTGATGAATATAATCTTTTGAGAGCTTAGGTATGAAAAACTGAAATGTTAGCCGGATAGTTGCACACACAAAATATCTTTAGCTGTCCAAACTGTAGCTTCTCAAAGTTTGGTAATTTTTCATGAACTAGGATTTTCTAAGTGAGACAGCTACTTGGTCTCCATCAGAAATCTTTGTTCTTGGGTGGCAGCTCCTCTAGCTGTTTTAAAAATCTAAGCATCATTGTCTGGTTAAGGACAAAAGTACTATTAGGCCTAAATAATGAAAGAGCTGAGCCTTCTCTGATGTCTGTCTTGTGATGAAATGGCAAGAAAGTGTCCATGCAAGAAGAACAGAAGTTTGACAGATTAAAATGGGAAGTCTGTTTCATTTTCCAGTTCATTTTCTCAACAGCAAAGAATCTAGTTCTTAATAAAATTTCTTGTCAATGAGATACATGCCAAATAAAATAAAAAAGGAGACTCACTAAAAGGTGGGATGAATGGTTTGTCTCACCCAAATTGCTTGTGAGAATTGTCCAGCCTCATACGTAAAAGTTTTAGCAGAGGATAAGAACCAGTGATGCTAATGCAGGGAGGCAAAGGAGGCATTTTCTGTCCAAATGCTTTTCCACCAGTCGATCTATTCCTACTTTTGTGTAATAATTATCTACTGCATATTAAAGGCTTCCCCTTGTTTTATTCCTAACTTAGGGATCTGTATTTGAAAATAATGTGGAAATACTTTGACATTTAAAATGCAGTTCCATAGGGTTCACTACAGTTATAATAATGGCCTAACTACAGATTTGAGATAGTAACATTCATACCAATATCAATTCACATGCACACAGGTAAAATTATGTGCTGGCCTATGTGTGTAAATTTAGCTATCAAAAGTTCTCCTTGGGTACAGTGTGTGTTTTGGGGTTTTTTGACTGAGTCTTGTAGAACTTGTAGAAAAAGATTAAATAAAAATGAAACTGGAAATCAAACAGACTGTATATATGTTGATAGGTACAAAATCATTATAATAGTTATGTTTTCACAAATGCAGTTAGATAAATGTCCTTCTGCTGTATATGAATTATATGTTACAGCAGTTGACACCTTCTCATTGTTTCCTGCACTGCGTAAGCAATACAGTTGTTAAAAGGCTCTGGATAATGAATGTGGGCCATAACTCTTCAAGTTTTGAACTTCAGTAACTTCTGCTTTTCAAGGAGTTTTATAAAGACTGTAAGTTTATCTTTTTCTGTAGCATGTGGTACAGGATGCTAAACAGCTGTTGGGCGATAAAATGAAGGACATGGCTGAAGAAATTAAGCAGGAAAAAGAAGAGCTCTATCATCTGTCAGAGGAGCAATTGGCAGACCAAACACTGATTACTTCTAGAGATAAGACAGAAATAATTGAAGAATTGGAACCAGAAGGTAGAATTCATGGTTATTAATAAGTAGCTATATTTTCTGAAAAAAACCTTTCTATTTTCATAAGCATTTCTTACTAGTAGTGGAAGCTGCCTCATAATGAGAAACTTCATGACATAAATTATATTCTGGCATAAGCTACAGGTGAAGCTGGATGGTGGATGTGTTTTCTTCCCAAGTGGAAACCATATTGTAATTGATTGCAAAAATCTGATATATGACTTAGATTCGTAAAATTATTAAAGGAAACCTGGCTTCTGTTTTAAATGTCTTCATATTCTCCCTTGGATCTATGCTGTTCCAAAGACTCTTTTAATGAATATGCTTTTTTTGTCTGCAGATAACAGCCAACGCTGATACTGGAATCCTTTCAGAGAGTGAGAGGGCTAGGATGCTATATCACATGTGTGACACAAAGTTATCAGATTTATTTAAAGATTATAAAAGCCAGGGCAACCTGTTCCAGCTCCAAGCTTAAACTGTTTATTATAGCAATAACTAAGTCCATGATACGAAGTTTAAAATAAAAGCAGAAGCAGAATGCTAACATTTTATGTTTAGTTGTTGGCTGCTTTTGCATAAGAATTCATTAAAAAGATTGGAAAAACTTGTTGAATGTTGATTTTTAATACCAGTTGTCTTTATAATTTGCTTCATGGAAAAAAAAATGCTCTGCAATGTTCCAGAAAGTAATGCACCTGCATACAGAACTACTTTTTTACTAAAGAAAAAAGGTGCATTCTTCTTTTACATATGCATGGTGTTAAAGGAAGTCAGAGGAAATTCAGAACATATTCTTAAATAAAGCTAACAGTTGTGCATACTTAGTTCATTTCAGGACTTACTCTATTAACCAGTTTGCATCTGGAAAACATTATTTTTTTAACAAACCAGAAAAAATACAGATTACATGACTCTAAATGTCATCAGTTCAAAGTGTTAGTCTTCTTCAAGGAAGAGAAGATTTACCTGGCATTTACTCTTTTTATATTAGAAAAGGAAATATATTGCTATCAGATTTCTTATTAAGTCTTAGGTGGTCTAAATTATAGTGGGTGTTACCTGCATTGATTTTTATTTTTTTTTAAGATCAAGAAGATCATCAAGAGGATGATGCTGTTGAATCAATAAAAACTGATAGTGATGACTGTATTATTTCAAGTCCAGTATCCACAAATATTAAACAGCTGAGTCAGAGTACACATGGCAATTATTTGGTAAGACTAAGAAAAATATTTTAAGCCTAATGTCCTCTAAGAGTAGCTTTGCTGTATCTAACATCAGTTTTCAATGAAGCTGTACATGTACAGTATCAAATCTCTTGACTTATTCTTAAAACCAACAATTCAGGACTAGAAGTGGTATATGCAAAATAGCACAGCGTGATATAAATTTGGAAAACTTACTTTGAACAGTATTGCAATAGGATAGTTCTCAAAAAAAATATTTCACGCTTTTAGATCTAACATTGACTGAACCATCTTAGCCATAAAACTAGTACTTAAAATTAACAGGTTTAAATGTTCTGCAATGTGATATCCTAGAGGTCGGGGGGGGGGGGGGGGGGGGTTTAAGTGCTCTTTTTAAGGCTCTGTGGTGTCTTACAAAGTAACTAGTAACAAGAAACATGTATAAGTATTTCTGCTCCTTTTTTTTTAACGTGTAGAAAGTACATCTTTAAAAAGTTCATGTCTTCAACCTACAGTAGATTTGTAGAAATGCTGTCACTTATATGTTCTTCAGAAAAATACAGAAGGTACTTTTGAAGATTGCATTATTTGTAAGTAAAATGTAAAAAAATTTCAGGTGTAATTTTGAAAACTAAAATGAATACTAGTAATCACTATTAAGTCAAACTATAATACAGTTGCTCTATACCTTTCTAGTCATTCTGTATTTTATTTCATCAAAATTATTTAAAAACAATTCTGAGAGGATTTTGTATGTAGATTAATTTCAGGTTGATAAATTTCTGCGTTCCTCCATTGATCTGTTTTTCGGTAACAATGTGCATGTTTTTGAACAGTAGATAAAACCAGTAAAAGCTGTACACTATTAAGGCAACGTGTGATAAAAGTTGGATTTTAAAAATACGTATTACTTTGCTTGAATTCTTGGGTTGATTATAGAATATAGCATGTCAAAATTGCTGTTGAATTATTTTTTGTTTGGTTAAGATCAGAAATCACTGCCTTTTAAGATAATTATCCTGCTGATACTCAAATACTGTAAATAAGTTTTGTGATTTTTGGAGATCATTGTGCTAATTATCCTATAAATATGAATTGTATGCCACACTATATAAGTAATTTAAAATCACACCAGGGTTATTTGTATGTTGGAAATTAGACAGTTCATAGTTATTTCTCAGATATATTGATCATAAGGCATATCTAACAGACTTTCCAATATCATACTATACCAGTTGCTTCTTTATTTTTTCTTCTTTTCTATGATGTATGATTGATTATAAAATACTTCATTTTGTTTAATTTCATTTATAAATTTGAATATGAAAAGCATATTCAAGTCAAAGATCATCACTTTAATGACATTCAGTAGCCATTTAACTTATTAGATTTTAGAAAAAAAAATTCTAAAGCCATGAACCTTTATTAGTAGAGACAGAATGGTGCGGATTTTTTCTCTCATCCTGGTAGAATTTCCATGTACCTGCTGAATAGTGGAAGAACCTTATTTAAATACTGATCCATATTTGGACTTTTTGTTAAAGTGTCATAGGATACATAATGAAAAGTCTTTTGAAAGGAGGGGGTAAAATTACAGAATCAAATACTGAAAGGACTTGACAGCAATGGAAGTTATTCTGTATGGTGGATATTTTTACAATAAGATACATTGCTTTTCATTTTGATTAGTTTTATAATTTTCTCAGCAAAATGTAAGCTATCTCCATATTAAATAAGAACATTAATTTGGAATTCTAACTGAATATAGAAAGCTAGTACTTTGAATGTGATTTAGTACTTCAAGTGATTTAAGTTTAGAAATTAAAATTGTCAAAATATTTCCCTACAGAATAAATATTTTAATAAAGTTATGAAAAGAAAGTAATATATTGAAAAGAAATAAGTTTTAAAAAAATTCAACATTTCTGTATCCAGTGTGTTCTCTTTGCTCTTTGAAGAATACCATCATTGAATGCTCACCTACATATTCCAGTTTTGAAACCATTGTGGCTTTTCTTTCTTCCCACAGTAACTTCAGGAAATCTTTGTGACTCTTTCTCTTGAGTCTGACATGCCCACCTAAATAAAACTTACTAAAATTTTTCTGTACATAAATATTCCAGACTTTGCAGAACAGTATGAAACCATTTCATATAAGGAACAGAAGAGTGTAATTTCAGTTAAAGATAATAAGAAAAGGCTACAGTGAAGAACAACTGGGATATTATTTTTATTATCACATGTTAAAATTAACTTTGTAAGGTGTGTTTGACTTAACTAGGAAGGTTCACTATATGAAGTTGAATTCTTTACAAATACATTATTACATTACATACCTAACAATTTTGTGATTTGACGAATTTTAATTGAACTGTTTGTAGTATAGTCTGCAGTAGGTACTCTTTTCTCTTTTATTTGGAATACTTCAGTACCTTGTATTACTGACAGTATTTTAAGCAGTTACAGGATCACTTTGCTGTGTAGGTAAAAATGATGACAGCTGGAATTTGTGATTCAGATAGCATTTTTACCTAAAGATAACCAGCAGACTATGACTACTACAAAAACGTTTTAATCATTGAATGGAAATCAGTATCTCTTGCAATAACAATCTTAGCTACAAACCCTGGAGCTTTAGATTCTCATTTTTATATGTCCGTCAATCAGTATTAATCATATAAAAAGCTGATGATTTACATACACACATATATATGTATGTATGTTTGTTTTGTGTTAACACCTAAAGAAACAAAAAATCATTTACATTATGCTTTTTTTTTTTTTAATAGGAAGTTGAAAAAATCCAGATTAAAATTACATCACTTGGTCTTACTGAGTCACGAATAACAAGAGATGAAACAATACAGCAGCTGTTTGTAGAATGCAGATTAAACAACTTCCTTGCAGAGGAGACTCCACTGTCACTTCCAAAACCACCTAGTGGTCAGAGGATTCACTATAACTATAGCACTGGTAAGTCTGATGTATTTCTGAGCAGGCTTGGTTCTTCTCTTAAAATCTGTATGAAAATACCTGCAATAAAGCCTACTTTCTATATATTATAGTTGCATTTCTCTATGTGCCAACTCTATTTGCCTATTTTCCAGACATTTTGGGAAATACTAAAAGTGATTTTTAAGAAATGAGGTAAGTATGCAATTATCTAGTATACAATGAAATGCTGAAAGAGGCTGGTATATTAAATGGTAACATCACAACATATTTAAATATGCTGGTAGTGCATAAATTTCATAATTAGACTATACATAACTAAAATCTATATATTCTTTTAAGAAGAGCATGATGATCTAATTTTTCTATCAGTACATGATGATACATCTTAGGAAAAGAAAAACATTCTAACCTGTACATCTAAAACTTAATTGAAAAGAGAGAATATGTAATTGGACTTCATCACTACTTGCAAATAATCAGTGTTCTTTTAATGACAACTTTTTAATAGGAGAACTAATTCATCCTTGTTTCATACTAATATATTGCCAATTAATACTTTATATTTACACTACTGGCAAACATAGAACTATTGAAATAATTTAAAATTCTCTTGTTAATTATTCCCCCAGCTATGTCATCATATTTCAATTAACTTCTTCTTTCTGGTAGAATTTTCTTTCATTTAAGATTCAGCCTTAGTGCTTCAGTCTTGGACTTTTAGCTGAGAGTATCCTGTAGTGGGTGAATCAGGGCTAGGGTTAGGGTTATTGCTATTTGTGACAAACCCTTAGTACAGACATTCAAATTAAGCATACTTTTAAAAATAATTACGTAAAAGTGGCTTTGCAGAAACGGTATCTTAGTCAGATCTTTAAAATTGCTATCATCTACAAACCTGATTTTAGAATGCAACTTCCCAAATCATTCATTCATTTAGATCTTCCTCTTACTCATAGACTATTGGATTGTTCCATGTGTAGCTGAAGACTGAAATTAATCAGAAATGTCACATCAACCACTGCTATGTTGGCATTGCCCACTTGAGAGGGAGAATAGATGACAGATTTTCTCCAGTCCATTGGTCTGAAGATTTCTTCTATTGAAATACTGTGTCAGGAAAGGAGGATTGAATTACTGAGGCTGTCAAAAAGGATAAGCACTTTGCCATACATTCTCATTATCTCTAGCTTCCTTAGTGAAAGAAAATACAGTAAATCACTTCAAATACAAAGCAGTAAAGACCCTTTTAAAATCATGGCTGCTATTGCCATTAATAGAAAGTAGCAGCTCTGTGACATGCTTAGATGCTGCTTTTGTATCTTTTTTGACAGTGTTCATATAAACCTGCCAGTGACACACCAGTAGACCATGATTCTAACATTTGATTCTAACATTGTAATTTTTCCTTAGAAAAGAAAATGAAATAAACGTTTATTTTATTTTCTTATAGGTGAAAAAGTTTTTTTCTTCTACTAGGTGAAAAACAATTGATAACCAGTTATATTAATTTATTTACTTTGCAGCAATAAATGTGGATAAGGAAGATAATCATGCAGAAAGAGAGTATCTCAAGTCAATTCTTCTAAAGCCAGATCTACCTGCTGACAGGTACAGATTAATACTAAAAACCTCTATTATAGGTCTTTGTAAAAAATGCTCGTGGTTTGTCTTTTTATTTGTCTTTGCTGACAAGGTAACCCTAAGTAGTTAATACATAACTATCAAGAAAAAAATAATTGTTTCTGCTAGGAATGATGCCTGCATTGTGATGTGGCTGCTGCTGGTCTTATTTCTTCTCCAAGTAGGTGCATATGGAATGGAGTATTACAAACTTATCTAATGTTTGTTTAGTGCTATGGTTTAAATCTGGGGGGGGGGGATTGTTTCTTTTGTTGGTGTTTTTTTTTAAACAACTTTGTTTTACAAAACAGAGTTTCTAGAGTCCATCATCGGTAGTCTATCAGTAATGAATTTGAAAACCACTTATCTGTGCGATGGTAGAGTAGTACATTTGTTGCTTTCTGAATTCAGAATACTAAAAGAAGTCTTGAGAACTGCAGGAAGTGTTCCTTGGCCCTGGAATTTAAAGTAAAAAAAGTATATGTGTGTATATATGGATGTAGCAGACATCTGTTATATGAATACACACAAGAAAGACTAGAAATTAGACTTGTTCAATTTTATAGTAATAAATTTGTTCTTATTCATTTTTTTTCATTGAGGTAGCCATGTGTATTACTTGGAGAGAAGGAATGACATACTGTGATTCTGTTTCTTCTTGAATATCATTATTCAATAAAATGGAACAACTATTAATTTAAAGATCCATTCAATTTACAGAAGACTAGGATACCTGCTGATTGCATTTGAAGCATCAGAGTCATTTGTAAATCTTACTCACAAATCACTGATTCACTCCAAGAAAGAGAGAGTGATCTTTCTTCATTCCATATTCCTTATTTGGCATCTATATCAGGAACATTGCTAAACATATTCTACTAAAGGATGTTTTACTAAGATTTAACAGTAATGAGGATAAAATACTCCTTTTTATTTCCCTGACAGATAATTTAGTTGCTAAAGAAATTTCCCTGTCCAACCATCCAGGACCACTGTGGCAGCTTCACTTCACCACCTGATCTGGGACTGAGGTCCCTTGGCAGCTCTACCCCCCACAACTGCCCCAGTCAGACCAGTTGCCTTCACCAACTCCAGCGCAGGTGTCCAGTCACTGAGTCTTAGAGGTCCCAATCCTTAAAATAAGTTTTTGGTGCAGTAATCAAATAAGACACTAACAGTTCAAGTTGGAGCCTCAGAGTAAGGACCCTTAATAAAGGAACCCCTCAGCTTTCACACACTCACAGAACAGTCTGGGGGTCATCGGCTCCTGCCACGTTCTGAAGTGTCCCTCACCTGGCTGTACCCAAAGTCTGGGAGTTACTGGCTCCAGCCTGTGTCTCTGAGTATCTCTCCCCTGGCTGGGCCATGGGTCCCTGGGCCTTTGTTGTGCTAAGGGATAGTAGCTTCACAGCCTCTTGCCTTGGGCTCGGCTCCTCCAGCGCTCAACCTGCAGCTGCTGCTGAGCCACCTGCACCGGATTGATTCCTCAACACAGTGAAACAATAGCTGGTCTGTGTGCTGCAATTTGCCCTATAAATACTTAGATAACTATACTAAATATTTTACAAACCTGAGGTAAAAATAAGATAAAATAACAGCAGTGAGCTTCTTTTCAGAACAGAAGCATTCATCTCTTACATGTGCCATCATGTCACTACGGTCGCCTGTGTTACAAGTAGGTTGTTTCCTGCAGTTATCAGAATGTCTGGTTTGGCTTGTACTGAAATTTCAGTTCTGTATTGAATAAATAGGAAGGCAGAAGTTCAGCAGTAGTCCAGTTTCCCATTTTTTTTGTATCAAGAGGACCACCAAGAAACAAAATTTATGGAAATATTCTGCCCATAACGCCAATGGTGTTTCTGCATTTTAAACTTGTAAAATAGTGTGTTTTTTTCTTTTTTCATTATTTGTAATTTGATTTTTGACATTTTGAAAGCAAAATACCTTTTTTGTGTGTGTGTGTGTGTGTTTAGCCTAAAATTTACAGTGGTCAGTGATCCTCCAGAAGATGAGCAGGATCTTGAATGTGAGGACATTGGGTTTGCTTATGTCAGTTTAAAAGAGATATTCCAGAAGCAAAGGGATATCATTGAGCAAGATATTGATGGTAAGTTCTAAAGATCGCTTTCTTGTAAACTTCTATAGCCTAAAATTAATTGAATTTCTACTTTGCTTTGCAGGCATTACTATGCAAGTAATTGTTTCAATAAGAAATTATTTAATACTAACTAATAACTTCCACATTTGTTTGCAAAAGTCTGCAAAAACTATCTATTAGTATTATTCCCTAAAGTTTAGAAAAAAAAAACCAAACCAAATAGCATTCTCACCTCATAGAAATTAGTTTATAAAACCCTAGACCTTTCAAGCTATGTCCACTGCTATAATTCTGTCTTTTCTACAACATACTTCATTGTGGTATGACAATAAATATGTATTTTGTATAAAAATTTGTTTTGAATTAAAATTTTCATCAGCAATTTGGTATTACTAACATCTGTGTTTTATTTGAAATTATGTTATAGCCCCGAGTACCTCAATTTTGTTTCCTCCATATGAAACATGTATGATACAATGTGAAATACTGGTGGTTTTGATTAGGAATCAGTTTTAGTGAGCACCCTTCTGTAACAGACTGACCAAAGTCATTGTGACTCCATTAGAGCAAGGTGATGTGATTAAGAAGTGTGGAATCTTCCTTTTCCTAAGGTCATAGGATGCATTTTTATAACATCGATAAGACTCAAGAAGGCTTTTTGATCCTTTTGTCAACTGTGAGGATAATATTCTCCTTATTCAGTTTCCTGTTCCCCATGGCAGCAGAGACATGATTACCAATGGTGCACTTTTCTCTTTACTTTTTCCTCTCAATCCTCTTTCCCCCTTGGGTTGAAGCTCAGTGAAGAAGTTGAAAGCACCTCTCTTATAAAAGAGTAACTCTCCCAGTAAGTGAAGTAGTTCAATGATTGGATGCAGAGCACCCATGTTCACAAGGTTCCTTTTGCAATAGCAAGAGTTCTGGTGAGCCCCAGCAGAATGCAGGGAAATGTAACTTTACTACTTCTACTGTTGTGTCTAATTCCTGTACTTGAGCAATAGGGAGCTGAGTAATGAGGGGAAAAAATAGGCTTTCTTACCCATTCCCATTATCATGCATGATTTGCATCCATGCTATTGCTAAAATACTCAAATTTACAGGAATGCAATAAGGAAAATTCTAAGAATCATCAAATTTCCATACTCTGGAAGAATAATATACAGATTTGATGCATTTCCTGCTGTGGCTGAGGAACTTAAGCTTTTCTCCACCAATAATTTTTCTCCAAGTAAAAAAGCTCCTCCAAAAATGTATTTTGTACTCTCTCACTGGAAGATTGATTTTTTTTCTGGAGTTTATGACCATACCTCCCACTGTCATGATTCCCATTTGATAAGATTGATTAGTTAGGTAAACATAATTCTTGAAAGTCACTTTTCACAAAACTCTTAAAATTCCTAATCATCATCTGAGAGAGTTATTAGGACCAGAAGGACTGAGTTTTATTACTAGTTACTGTTAGCTAATCATTACCATGTAATATTGTGAGGAGCATTTCTTCCCCTAACTGTCAGACTAATTTAAACCAATTTTTATTTTATGTTAATTATATATATGAAAATTATAATAATAGCTGGAAATACTTTTATTCTTTTTCCCTTCTGCATTTCTCCCCTTTCCTGCATATGCTGTACAGTTTTTGGGGGATTTTCATTACATCCATAACATATAAACTTTTATATTTTCTGAAAATTAAGATGTTTCAGAGGATTTAAATTAGTTTTATGTCAAAATATGACAGATCATGGCAAAATAATATATCTGTATATTTTCTTAGATGAGGTAATTGTAAAAGGATTAATTCTTCACATCTGAACACAGATGTTGATTAAATGTAAGGGCACAATAAACAGAATTGCTAAGTAGTGTTGTACACGTTCTCTGAGTTGGATATTGGTTTAAGGAAAAATAATAAACCTAGACACAGGGAAATTCATAGGACACTACTGCATGAATATAAAGTCATTCTTAAGTTAGATACCAAACTTCTTTTATTCTTTTTGAGGATTGCAACCATATATCTTTCTCATATTTTGTTCTTTTCATTGCTGATTGTGTCAAAGCGGTTTATGTGAAATTTGAAGCAAGTAAATGAATGGCTAAGAAAGAAGATGGATGAAAAATATTGTAGTAAAAACATCTAACAGTATGTCTCAGAGATAATAGGACAGTATAAAAAGAGAGAAAACAGAATTAGTGTTATCTTCTGATATAATTAACTATAATTATCCTGCTCTTTTTTAAAGTAAAAAGGATACAGTCCCCTGAAGTCTGCTCTTGAAGTTGACAGTTCACTGAGTGGTTTGTCGAGGCTGATTTGGACCCATCCATCATTCACAATGTAGAAAAAGCATTAATTGCTGTATTTTTACTTAAAACTATTCTTATGTAGATATAAGTTTAATAGAATTTGGAAAATCTTTATTTACATATTACATTTTATAGAAACAATTATTATATTGATAGTTTCCTTTCTAAATTAATTTCAACACTAATACATTTATTGATGTATATTCTGCTTCTAGGAATGCTTAATTTCCAGTAGCCTGAGGGCCTCAACTGCAAGATTATATATTTATCTCTCCCTTTTTTTTTTAGCATATGCTAGTTGCTCTTTAATCTGTCCAAACACTAAAGAAAACTACCAAAATCAAAGTGAAACCTTAAGTTGAATAGCTAATGCTGTTTTCTGATGTTTCCTTTCTAGTTTTTGATTCACAAGATGCCAGTGCAGTAATTGGAAAGCTCACAGTGACAGTGGAAGCCCTCAATGCACTGCGTTCAGTCCATGAGGAATGCAAAAATGATTAGTGACGCCGGCTGTTTATTTACAACACGAACGGGAACGGGGTCACTCTTGATCAGTGTCATGAACTTTATTTTTCCAGCATCAGTCTCATTGTTACAACAATGCAGCAAGAGATGCTGACAGTTCCCTGATCAGAATGCCCCAAGTGCTTAGCATTACAGCATAACATAAAACAAGCGAAGTCACAGTTTCAACCAATCACAGAAGGCAAAAGCATAATGACAGAAGTTTTTCTCCAATAGCTTAAAGCCTATGTAACTTTCAGCTAAACAATAGCAGTTTTCTTTTCAACACAATGCTTCGTTCACAGAAGACAGAGCACAAAACTCTATTCATATTTAACCTTCTAAATGTATACTTAAGATATACTTTTTGCAACCTAGAAAAGCAATTCAACATAGGCCTACTGTTTATTTCTCACGTCTCAAAAGCTGCTGAGAACTTTTTCTGCTAGCTTAGCATTTCACTGTCTTTCACTGATCTCAGGCCTGCTTTGTTCAGAGCTTTCTCAAAAAAACCCCAAACCTATGGACTCCAACACTTCCCCCTCTCTGTTGACTCAAAAAGAAACCTTCATAACTGTGTCGCTTTCTACTTGCGTTTCACAGCCATACTATATTGGCATTGCCTACTATCCGCTTAAGACCTATCCTTATCAACACTAAGCAATGCTATGTTACAGCACAGCAGTTTCCTGCTGTGAAGGCCCAGTCAGTGTAGTAGGTATGAATCACGTCTGACAGTAGTTACACATCATTGTTCAAAAAATTCTGGTCGATTCCAGGGTCTGAGTTCAAAACCATCCATCTCTATATCTTCATCAGTCTGTTTTGTGAGATTTTGAACACTTTCTGTGCTTCTACTTCCTAATTCTCTCTCTTGTATGACAAAAACTTCTTTGACCGTTTTGTTCAGCATTCGCCGCACACAATGAAGTATGCAGGGAGTCACTATTAATATCACCACCAGAACTCCCAATACATAAAGACCTATCTTGCAAAGTTGCCTTAGCCAGGGTGCAAAGCTCCATTTTTGGAACAAATCATCCAACCATGATCCACTATCTTCTTTAATTTGGGCTGTCAAATCTTTCAGCTTTTGTATGCTTTTGTGAATGGATTCAGAATGATCAGACAAATTCATACAACACAATCCTTCAAATTCCTCACAACCATGCCCTTGTGCCAGTAAAAGAAAGTCAATTGCCGCTCTGTTTTGAAGGGTAGCATGTCTAACACTATCAACATCGGTCAACATATCACTAATTGCAGAGGATGTGGCGTTAGCTTGCTTGCTCAGCCAGCATCCAACTCGATCTAACTGTTTTAAAGCCACTGCGGAAGCCAATTGGGGTAGAAATATACCTGCTGAAACCCTTCTCGCAGCTTTCCAAGGCATAAAATCACTTTGGCAGTCCTCCTCGTAATGAGGAGCCGCTCTCATTTTCCTTTGTTTCTTTTTCATGACCGCTTTAGCAGAAGGCGCAATCACAGTGAGCATCCCAATGCTACAAGGGCCACCTTCAAGGTGTGCTGGAATGCCTTGCCAAGCTCTGTCTCCACAAATGAACCAATACCCTTTGGGCAATTGCCGTGGATACTGGTCAGCCTCAGGAAGCACATCCCAACTATTTGAAAAATTACACCAAAAACTAAGATTTCTATATGCAAAATAGTGAGGGGTAACGTTATACTTCGGAGGATCGCCTTTTCGCCAAGCACCAGCTAGGAAGGTAAAGCAAAACTCCATGGTTAAAGAACCAAGGATTTCTAGCTCTTGGGGTTCAGAAGCTGCTCGGGGAAGTTTTTTGGCCCACGCATTCCAATTCAATGTGGGATTGTTTTCAGAGTCCAATTCACCCAATTTACCTTTGAGTTGTTTTTTGATCACAGGCAACTCTTTTACTGGCACACCAACCAGACAGGTTGAGAAAGGTTTTTCTGGTTCCGAATTAGACAAACATATGGTGTCCGAGCCTGCTGCCTTGGCTAAGGTCACCCAAACATTTGTTTTCGGTTGATCCACAGGCAAATCTGCACAACAAAAAACAATTAGAACCAAACAGTACAAACACACAACTTGCATTTCTTCCATCTTTCTCATGAGTAAACATTTGACATACAATTAACACATTTATAAAAAACACTATCACAAATTCAGAGTTTGCAGGTTCCAGCGATGCACAAGGAACGTCAGGCACAAGGAACGTCAGGCGTGACCTGGGATCTCTCTGCTCGGCTCACGTCTGCGTGCTTGCTTCCTCGGTTCTGGGCTCGTCAACACGTTCCGGGGTGCGATATGGTTTGATGTTTTTGGCAGGGACCCACTTAATTCCAGCACCTGTAGAAACAGAAGCATACCCTTTGCCCCACGTTATTAAGCGGTAAGGACCTTCAATTTGACCAGACTCAGGATTTCTAATTAAGACAGGAGGATTTTCTTTCAGCTTCGCTTGTGTACTATTTAAAAAATGCCTAAAAATTGGTGGATCAGGTTCTGCACCCGAACTGTTTAAGAAATTAAAAACGTACAAAGCTTTGTTCAGCCTCATCTGTGGTGTGACCTCAGCTCCCCCTCTCTGTTGATCTAAAATGCGCTTCAGTGTTTGATGTGTCCTTTCAATGATTGCTTGACTTGTGGGAGAGTGAGGAATACCAAAAATGTGCCGAACACCCCATTCATTTAGAAATGTGGCCAATTTTTGAGAAACGTATGCGGGGCCATTGTCAGTTTTTACCTCTTGGGGAACACCCAATGAAGCAAAAGCTTGCAGAAAGTGGTGGCAGGCATGACTCCCTGTTTCACCTGTATGAAGGGAAGCAAAAATTGCACCAGAGAACGTGTCCACGGAAACATGAATGTTTTTAAATTTACCAAAGGAAGGATATCTAGTGATGTCTGTTTGCCATAACTGCAGACTTTGCAAACCTCGGGGGTTGACAGCTCCTGTAGAGACAGGAGGTTGCACAAGTTGACAGTCAGGGCAAGTGCTGATAATTGCTTTAGCTTGACTTTTAGAAATTCTGAACATTCGCACAAGTGCCTGTGCGTTTTGATGAAAAAAGGCATGACTCAACTTTGCTTGCTCAAAAATGTTTGGCAAAGTGTTTGAAATGACCATGGTCAGTTGGTCCGCTCTCGCGTTTCCTTCTACTAAAAATCCAGGAAGCGAAGAATGAGCCCTAATGTGAGAAACAAAATATGGATTAGTTCTATATTGCAAAGCTGTAAAAAGACATGAAAGCCAACGATATAAAATTTCATTGCTAACATCTTTTAGAATTGACCCTTCTAATCTTTTAACTACATTAGCAACATAAGCAGAATCTGTGATTAAATTGAGAGGTTGAGGGAAAAGCTGAAAAGCCCGAACCACAGCAGCAAGTTCAACAATTTGAGGAGACCCTTCTACTGTTTGAATATCTGATTCCCATGCATTGGTTTCTTGATTGAACCAAGTTACAACTGATTTGTGACTTTTTCCTGAGCCATCAGTGAAGAGAGTTATCGCATTTAAAGGTTCTTCACTCAGCTTAGGTCTTTCTTTAAAATTCAATTTTGCCTGTAGCAATTTGTGAGCTGGGTAGTGAATAGAACAAATACCTGGGAAACCCAAAAATGCATATTGTAAATCATCAGAATTTTGCATTGCCCAATTAAAGTAATCTTTTTTCAATGGCAAATAAATGATGGAAAATTCCTGGCCTGCTAAAGTTAGCAACCTGGTTCTGGCTTTCATTACAATTTGTGCAACCATTTCTAGAACTGCGAAAATGGTCTTTGGAAACCTGTAGGGAAGAAAAACCCATTCTATTATTAACAAAGGATCTGGTTCCGAGGGGTCCCACTGAAAGATGAGGCCGCAAAGTTGCATTTTCTCTCCTAAAACTGCAAGGAAGAAAGGTTTTTCTGGAACACAGCGATGAGCTTGTCTTCTCTGAAGAACCTCCGTGATCTTGTCAAGGGCTGCGCGTGCTTCAGAGGTTAAGGTTCTTGGTGATGTGATGTCACAGCTCCCTCTCAGCAAGTCAAAAAGAGGACTCAGTTCATCATTGGAGATTCCCAAAATTGGTCTGACCCAATTGATTTCTCCCAAAAGTTGTTGTAATTCTTGTAGGTTGTTGACACTGGTCCGGATTTGAATCTTCTGAGGCGTTATCGTCGTCTCAGTTATCTTCCATCCCAGGTACTTCCAGGGCGGGATTTCTTGAATTTTTGTTGGAGAGATTTCAAGTCCAGCTTTTTGGATTTCAGCGACAACACAAGCACGGGTTTCTTCCATCTCCTCCCGTGTTGGAGCTGCAATGAGCAAATCGTCCATGTAGTGTAGAATCATGGATTTTGGAAATCGTTGCCGAGCAGGAGACAAAGCTTGGGACACGAAATACTGACAAATTATAGGCGAGTTCTTCATTCCTTGTGGCAATGATTTCCAGTGATATCTCTGAACGGGTTCTCTTCGATTGATGACGGGAACCGAAAAGGCAAATCTTGGAGCATCATCGGAATGAAGTGGAATATGGAAAAAACAGTCCTTTAAGTCAATCACGACGAGCGGCCAATGCTTTGGGATCATTGGCAACGAAGGAAGTCCAGGCTGAAGAGGTCCCATGTCTTCGATCACCTCATTGATCTTCCTCAGGTCATGCAGCAACCTCCAGGAGCCCGATGCTTTCTTGTGGATGACGAAGACAGGAGAGTTCCAGGGACTAGTTGTGGGAACGATGTGGCCTTGCAGTAGTTGTTCTTGCACCAACTTGTTAAGGATGTTTAATTTTTTCTCTGTCAATGGCCATTGATCGATCCATATAGGATTATCAGTTTTCCAAATCAGCTTCAGGGTGGTAGGTTTCGACGTGGCTTCCATCACACGTCCACTTCCAGTTTTGCTCCCCACTGGGACAAGACGTCTCTTCCCCAGATGGTGAGAGGCTTCTGGACAACAAAAGGCCGCACTGCTGCAATCTTTCCTTCAGGACCTGTAATATTAATCATGGATGCACTTTGCAAGCACACAGTAGCGCCCCCTATTCCTATAAGGGAACCCGAGGGAGCTACCAAATCCCAGTCCTTGGGCCAGTGCATGTGAGAAATCACGGTAACATCTGCGCCAGTATCTGGCATGCCTGTAACATAAATTGTTTTGTCACAGTGAGTCAATTTGCAGATCAGTTGAGGTCGGTCCCGGTCCAAACACTGTACCCAAAAAACTTCCGATTCTGAGGAATGAGAGGGCACGTGTACAAATGAACCTTTGGGAAAATTGCCTTGCTTGAGTGTATTCATAGATGACAGGAAGGCAATAGCAATAGGTGTTTTTGGTGGGATCACTATAGGAACATCAAGTGCAAGAGCTAAAATCATTAGCTCTTCATTAGGGTTTACTGAAACAACAGTAGGTAGGATTGAGAGTCCCAAAAATTCATTGTTGACTTTGCCAAGAATTAGGAAATCTTGTTCTTGCTGAAAGGGATTGACAATTCCAGTAGGAATGTTCACCCAGTCTAGTTTGTTTAGTAGAGGAATTAATTTTGAGGAGGCCAACTCAAGCCTTGCACTTGAGGGTATTGAGTTGAAGTCACTTGAGGATTGGTTGTGGAAGGCACGAATGACTGAGGTACCAACACCATTTGATTGGGTGCCTGGTTGCCATGGGGTACCATTATTTGTGTCTGGGCGCGATGGCAAAACGCGCTGTTTCTGGAGTTTAAAGACAGAGGCCTGCCCTCGATGTCAAACTGTGAATGACAATGCTTAGCAAGATGCCTCCCTTTTCGGCATCGAGGGCATACAGTGAGGGGTCTTGAAGGAACTGCTCTCACACGACAATCTTTTTTCACATGACCAGGTTTGCCACAAGCAAAACAACAAGGCCTTTTGTCAGAGTCCAACTGCACAGTGCTAACAGAATTTTCCCAATTTTTTTCTCGTTTTTCTAAAAGCTTTTCAATTTTATCCATTCGCTGTGCCAAATTGTCTTCCAATGTTTTACTTAGGACGTTGACCTGTAAATTTGCAAGATTTTGTGGACCCATGCATCTGCTGCAGGCTGTTAGCATCTGTGTGACAGTTGGAGGCTGATCAGGCAAAGTTAAAATAATTTTTCTACATTCATCATTAGCATTTACAAAAGCAAGATTTTGAACAATATAAGAACGAGCTTGCTCATCTGGACACTGCCTTTCAACTGCTTGGGTTAATCTATCTAAAAAAGAGCCATAGGGTTCTGTCTCACCTTGTCTAATAGTTGTGTAAGCATTTACATGGGTGCCAGCTGGCTCTACAGAAAACAAAGCCTTTCTAGCAGCATCCTTAATGTCTGTTAACACGGGCCTAGGCAAATCTACTGCTTGGTTTTCTGCTCTATGGTAGGGTGGATCACCTGCTAGCTGAGCAACATCAAAATCTGCATAGTCAGTGTTTGCATACCTTTCAACTAACTTATTAAGAAGCTTTTTCCATTGCAATTCCCACAAGAGATATTGTGAATTGGTTAAAATCAGGGAAGCCACATTCCGACAATCAGCAGGTACCAAGTCATAAGAATTAAAAACACTTTTCAACACATTGTTAAAATAAGGAGAAGAAAATCCACTTTCTTTCAAAGCCTGACGCAATTCTTTAATATCATGATGGGAGAGACTCTCATATCTAGGGTTCCGATCGTTACGTCCATATCGCACAGGGAAAGCCAGGTATTGATTCTTTAAGTCTGAATCTCTTTCTAATTTTTTGTTTATATTAGACCAATTAGGTAAAGCCAATGGAGGGTTAAAATTCGAGCTGTCTGTTTCACTGACAGCCTTTGTTCCGGGAACTCTGCCAGAGTCCGAACTCTTGGCAGAGACACAGGCTCCTCTGGGAGTGCTGCCAACCTGGCATTGAGAACACACCCCCAAGCAACACGCCTTTCCTGGAGCCTTGCCCAGAGGAGCAGAGGAGGGCTCAGAGTGAGAACACACCCCTCCCGGAGCCCCTCCTAAGGGGGCTGGCAAAGGGGCGGTTTCCCCGAGCCGGGGAAGGGAGCCAACGTTCTGGCTCCACTCCAGTGACCTTACAGTTTTATCAGAGATAACCGGTAAAGAACAATGGCATGTTTCACAAACTCCCTTCGCCTGCAGGGCTCTAGCTGGAAAGCAACCAACATCAGACTGGGAATTTAAAAAACTGCCTTTCTTTTCCACAGCAAAAGAAACAGATCTCGGGTTTTCTAAAACATCAGTTTGTCTTTTCTCAACAACATTCTGAGAATCTTTTACTCTTTCTTCCCATCTCGGTTTGGGACGAGCCCCTCTAAATTGACTGAATTCCTGGCTGCTGCTATCCATTCTATTTCCTTCTACATTGGTCTGCAGCAAAGCAGCACCCTTTGAATCAAAACCCTGACACGCAGCAGAGAAACCTGGCAAGTTATTTACATTCTGTACCACAAAAGAACTCTCCGAACCACACAACACTCGACCCTTAAAAACTGTCTCTGAGGAGGCATTTTCCCTAGAAGGGAAAACAGTGGCAGGAGCGACCCTCACAGCCCCCTGACCAAGCAAAGCAGACTCAGAACCTCTCACAGTTTCATCGGCGCGTACAATTTCAGAACACACAGCTTGTTTATCAACAAAGCTTTGCAAAAATTCACTCTCCACATTTGCACAATCACAATCAGTTCCCCCCCCCGAATGCATTTCATGTATTCCCACATGCCCGGGTAACAAAGCATCCGAACAACTTTCCCGACACCGCAAGAGTCCAGGTTGAGGGGGGAGTAGAAAACTGGTTTCGGCTGCGGGGACACAGAAAGGCACAGAAGACGAGAACTGTTCTGGCTCTCGGTTTCCCGAGGACGCAACACTGCCTCCAGCATTCGGAGACACACCGAGTTCACCCGAAGGAAAAGAATCACCCCGACCGGAACTTGGAATTCCCCCAGAAGAGGACGCCGGCTCGGTATTATTTAGATTTAAAGAGTCCAAGTCCTTAGTTTTTTGTTCCTTTGCTCTAAAGCATTCCAAAACTGCCCTTGAGACCGGGATAAGTCTATGTATAGATTCATCTTTTTTGAGAGAGAGTATGTTATATATTTTCCAGTTTATGTGATCCCAAAAATCAAAAGTTAGAACAGTTTGCAAGTCTATATTCTGAGTGTTTGCTCTCGTCCAAATTAACAAGTCCTTGAGATCATTTTTTGAAACATCTGAGCGTCCCTTATCTTGTAAAATTTTCTCAAGCCGGTGAAAGACGTCCCATTCTGTTTTAGATAACTGATTCCCCATAGCGTTCCCCGGGAGCCCCTTAGAAAAAGATTACTTACAAACACAGTAGCTGCAGCTGACGAAAGGGGATGAAATAGTCCTCCTGAGTAACACCCGGGCCTCCGACGCCCGAAAGATCCACGATTTTCTTTTTTATTCTAGTCTAACCAGACTCCTCGCAAACGAGGGCACCATTTGACGCCGGCTGTTTATTTACAACACGAACGGGAACGGGGTCACTCTTGATCAGTGTCATGAACTTTATTTTTCCAGCATCAGTCTCATTGTTACAACAATGCAGCAAGAGATGCTGACAGTTCCCTGATCAGAATGCCCCAAGTGCTTAGCATTACAGCATAACATAAAACAAGCGAAGTCACAGTTTCAACCAATCACAGAAGGCAAAAGCATAATGACAGAAGTTTTTCTCCAATAGCTTAAAGCCTATGTAACTTTCAGCTAAACAATAGCAGTTTTCTTTTCAACACAATGCTTCGTTCACAGAAGACAGAGCACAAAACTCTATTCATATTTAACCTTCTAAATGTATACTTAAGATATACTTTTTGCAACCTAGAAAAGCAATTCAACATAGGCCTACTGTTTATTTCTCACGTCTCAAAAGCTGCTGAGAACTTTTTCTGCTAGCTTAGCATTTCACTGTCTTTCACTGATCTCAGGCCTGCTTTGTTCAGAGCTTTCTCAAAAAAACCCCAAACCTATGGACTCCAACAGATTAGGAGGCTGGAAAGGGACATTTGCATCTTGACGTTCTTGCTCCCAGTGTAAAGATACACTTGATGGTTCATCAAAAATTAGATCTTTAGCATTCTCACAGTATACTTAATGTAAAATGTATATTAAAAAGAAGCTTGATGTCCAGATATAAGGTTTTGTACACTTTTTAGTCTGTTTTCTTTTTTTTAAGGTCCTTGCTGAATTACACTTCAGGCTCTCGACACTTGACAGTGTAAGAGTCTAACTTAGTTCCAACGAAGTTTGGTTTCAAATGCAAGCTTGCTTGTAAATTATCAGATACCATTTGGGGGTATTTTGTCTAAGGAAATAAGTGATGGTGAACCTTCAAACAGAAATGCTTGTAGATTGTTACTAGGAGTAGTTCTGTCACAATACTATGTCAGAATATAATAATTCCTGTTAGAAGTGACCTCAGGTAGTTTATAGTCCAGTCGCTGCAGGATTAGGTATTATGTTAGGCCATGTTGCTCAGGGCTGTATCCAGCCTAGTCTGAAAACTTCCAAGGACAGGCACTGCTTAACTGCTCTCTGCACAACCTGTTCCAATGCCTGACTGTTGTCATAGTGAAAAAAGGAGACACATTTCTACACATTACTTCAATCCAAATTGAAGCCAAAGCTAGATCTAAACACATGGAGCAGCTTTTGCACTTAATGCACTATCTAATAATTTAATTTGTTGTTTTGTTTTTTTTTTAATTCTAGGGATGGCATGTTTATAATTTGTTTCAGCCATTTACATTTTGCACAGAAATAAAAATAACAAAGCATTTTAGTGTTGATTTTCAGGCTTTGCAATATACCATCACATTTTTATCTAATATTGTAAAGCAGTTGACAAAAAATAGCTGTTACTGTTATCAAAGCGGTTTGCTCAGGTAATGTTTCTGTAGATTTCAGTGGTAAACAACTTGTTATGGTTTATTCCTAGGTTCAGAGTTTTTTTATATTAGGCTTAGATTATTTTAAGAGTAAGGACAGCTGCAACAGTGCAAGACAGGCCTTCCACACAATTACCAATTATTTGTTTCACATTTTTATGGAACTGTCATTCTTGTTAAATGCAGAATTATTTCCGTATGTATTAAAGTTACAAGAACTGAACCATTCTTGAAAAAATGTTGCAAAAATGTGGTCCTTCTACTGCTACAAAAAAAAAATCAATAAAGTAAACACTGTTTTGCTTATTATAGACCAATGGTTATTCTGATTACCTACTTACAAGTATAAATGGCTACATAAGCTGACAGCCTTTGACTTCAGTGGTAATGAACAACCAAACTTCACCATAACATGAGGTAGAACTTCTTTACATTGAGGGTGGCAGAGCACTGAGACATCTTCCCAGAGAAGATGTGGAGTCTCCTTCTCCAGAGACATTCAAGACAAAAACCTAGCTGGACACTTCCTGCGTCACCTCCAGGTGACCCTACAATGGTGGCGTGATTGGACTAGATGATCTCCAAAGCTCCTTTCCAACCACCAACTAACTATTCTGTGAATTTATTTCAAATCAATGCTTTTTATTGAGGATAAGTAAAGGTTAGGGGTTGATGTAGCTGGGCCCGTGACATTTGCAGCTACTTAAAGGGCCATTACAAGTACAGTGGAGCCAGCCAGACTCCTTTCAGTTGTGGCAGACAGTGTAGAAGGAGCACAAAAGCCAGATCTTGTGGTTTCAGTGGGCTCTGGTAGGGTTTTGGGGAGAACTTGTTCCCCAGGGTGCTGGTGTGCTGGGAGGGGATGGGAAGGGGGACAGCAGGGAAGGTGTGGGTCCGTTTGGACTCCATGACGCTTCCGACTCAGGATATTCTAGGTTTGTATGCATACTGCATTTCAAAAACACTTTGGATCTTGAACATTCCTTCTTTAATAAAGTTCAAAGATGAAAGCAAATATAGTAATAAAAAATATACAGTATTAATATGTCTTTTTCTTGGGTGTTTTTTTTTCCCCCAGTTTTGGTCACACTGTCTTTGTTTCCTTTTATTCTCCTCAGTACTAGTCATTGTCACAACTTTGCCGTTTTCTCTTTCTTTCATCCTGCTTGGTGCACTTCACAGTCACTTGGATGTGGCAAATTCAGGATAACTCCGTGCAGTCTTGAATTGTGCAGTTTGATTCTGATAGGGAGAAAAGGATAAGTGTGAAGGTACTGCTAATAAAGAAATTGTTAACCCATTGGACTCTGTACTGTATACTGCTATGCCAGAACGTGGTACATTTAGAGAAATAGAAACTTGAGTTGTTTACATTGTGAAGAGGAAATTTTAAAGAACTTCATTTTGTATGCATCATGACTTAATCAATTAAAATACCAACAAACTATAAAATAACACAGAATGCTTGAGAAATAGTCATAAAGCTATTTTATTACAACAACTAGTATCGTTCAGAAAAGCAGACAAATTTTTCATGGCAAGGTTAGAACAGAGACAACCTGATATAATGCTAAATTGCCAGGTAGTCCTCACATATTCCTTTCATTTCTTCATCTCTATTTGATAAATATTTGTAACTGCAGTGCCTGTTGGTACTGTAAAGGCATGCACATCTGCAAGTTCTTCAAACCTGGTAAAACGAATTTTAAAGTCGCTGTGGAACAAAGCATTCCAACGAGGACATTGAAAGATTCCCAAGTGAGTAACCTGCCTGGCAACCTGCCAGCATAAGGTGAGGTAGATTTGTTAAGGCATACTAGTGATGAGAGACTTCTGCTGAAGCTTCAACAAACTATCATGTGAAACACACTTCAATACCATCCTCTCTGGTGAGCAGAAAATGGGATGAAGTTGGTTGTGTGTGCTGATCTACTGCCTTGTTACTGAGGAGCAGGTTCATCAGCAAGCACAGAGGGTAAGATGGTGCACTTGAGCCTTCAAAAGGGAGTAGAGGAGATGAGCAAGTTCATACAAGTACCAGCCCTTCTCAGGGCACAGTGTGGGAAGATGGGAGGGCAGACCCCCACCCCACAGATGGAGAATAGATAGATGCTCTCCATTTTTGTGCTCAGACTGCAGCCAACAAGGGTAACTGATCCAGACTGCTCCCCTTCTCTAGTTCCAAGGGCTGGCCAGTCCCCAGTCGGACTCGGTGAGCAGGATTGTCCACAGTTGGTACCTCATGTTAAAGTTGGTACCTCACATTAAAGGCTGAGTTTCTTCAGTCCTATCAGTCCACAGACTCATCAGATTCAGAATCTTCATGATGTGTTTGGGGAGTAGGTTTGATGAACAGATTTCCTCCTGAAGAGACCAGTTTCCTTGCTTTGTGGAATATCTCAGACAAGAGATTTAGGGTGATAATGGTCTGATGCACCAGAGTCTTGTAGAGAGGAAGTGAAGTGTGAGTTCTTGTCATCTACTGCTGTGAAAGTAAATCATGAAGGAGAGACTTACACAGGCATGTGAAGGTTTAGGCCAGAAAACCTCAAACTGTTGTTTCCTAAACTTGGTGATTCACTGAGTTTTAGATTAGGTTTTAACACATTTTAAACTTCTGGTGGGCATTTCTGAATTAAGAAGAACTAAGAGGTAGCTATATGTGAAGACACTGTTGCTTGCATGGTTGTAGTCCAATGAGGTCAACTTGTCCCACCATTTGGAACACAGTGCAGGAGAGTTTCATAGCTGTTTTTAGCTTTCATAACCTATATACGTTTAAAATATTCTTGCAGGAAGAAAATAGTTTGGTTTGGTAGACTTCTGTTATTAGAGGATATTGAAGTGTCCTAATATTGTGCTTATAGCACATTTTGAGACCTAAAGCAAGCATTGGTTTTTGCAGAAATGCAAAATGCATTTCATAAAAACTCCCAAATTTTTTTAACTTCTAACATTAATTCACTACCTCTTGAAAGCCAGGGTGATCATGAAGTAAACTGTTGTTCACTGGCAAAGGAGTAACAGGAAATTGAGGATTTCCAGAAAGCTCTTGATGCCTAAAGAAAAAACAAGACAATGTACAAAGGCTGAATGCCCACCACATACTGCTGATCAGCGTACTGAGACTTAACTCTTGGGCTGTAATGGTAATATCCAAGAGGACAATTGATGTAATGGTAATATCCAACAGGACTTACATGAAAAATAAAGATAAAACAAATGAAATATACCCAAAGGTTTAACTAATGAGCAATCCTCTTATGTGCATGCACAAAAGGGTACTAGATTTCACCATGGGAATTCAGCTTAAATACTGAAACATCGGGTGTTCAGACTTCCACTATAACAGATTTATAACTGTGCATTCATATGTATATGACAGCTGCTTGTGCATATACACATAAAAAAGCAGGTGTAAACTTGGGTAGGTGACCAGGGCCGGCACCATGCTCTGCAAGCCGGCACCATGCTCTGCAAGCCAGAACAATTCTTTTTGCACGGAGAAGCCGCTTTTTCACCCTCGGGAGAAGGAGAGAGCAGCAGATTCCCAAAGGCAAACCACGAAGCTGCATAACCCCGGGATTGTGTGCGCAGCTTGCACACTCCGAGAAAACAGCACCTTAGCACTCTCCTGCTTTTTCTATTCACAGTAAGATTCGAATAGAAGACGTTTGGGACAACTTTCTTTTGCTTCTTGAAAAACACTCTGCAGACCTCCGTGAAAATTGTAGAACCCTCCGGAGGATGTTTTCTGTACAGACACAGTTTCTCCTTGCAGACATAGTGAAAAAGCTTTTTGCAGGGATGTAGGCGGCAAGGGACACTAGAGGAGGAGATAGGGAGCTCGGTGAAGCGCAGAGCCGGTCCATGGAGTCTTTGGGCAGAAGGCGCGCTGCAGAGAGCATCACAACCGGCACAATAGTCTTCCCGGCCGGCACGAAAGTCTTCCCCGCCAGCACATTTGTCTTCCCAGCAGGCACGACAGTCTTCTCGGCTGGGACATTAGTCTTCCCGGCCGGCACGCTCATCTTCCCAGCCAGAATGATAGTCTTCCCAGCCGGCACAATGCTCTTCGCGTGCAGAAGCCGCTTCTTCGGCCCCGGGAGACCGAGAGAGCGGCGGCTTCCCAAAGGAGAACAACAAAGCTGCACAACACCTGGATTGTGCGCGCAGCTTGCAAACTCCAAGAAAACAGCACCTTAGAACTCTCCTGCCTTTTCCATTCACAGTATGATTCGAATTGAAGGCGTTTGGGGCAACTTTCTTTTTCTTCTTTTAAAACACTCGGCAAACCTCCGTGCAACTTGTAGAACATGCTGGGAGATGTTTTCTGTACAGGCACAGTTTCTCCTTTTGAGACATATTGAAAAAGCTTTTGCTAGGATGTAGGCGGCAAGAGATGCTAGAGGAGGAGAAAGGGAGCACAGCGAAGCTCACCACTGGTCCTGGGCGTCTTCCAGCAGAAGGCGTGCTCCGGAGAGCACCGCGGCCGGCACAATAGTCTTCCCGGCTGAGACGATAGTCTTCCCGGACTGGCACAATATTCTTCACGACCGACACCATAGTCTTCGCGCCTGGCACAATGCTCTTCAACCAACACAATGCTCTTTTTGTTAAGAATTCAGTTTTTCGCCTCCACGGATCTGAAATAAATCACAAGCTGGAGACCGGAGTGCTCAAAATGTGTAGTGGTTTGGGCGGTCCTGCCGGGTTAATAGTGCCATTCTGCACCAGCAGGTGTCGCTGCTGGTCAAGCTTTGACTTTGCTTAGGATGTTGGGAGGCTGGTTCGTCAACCAACCAAATGTAAGGTCATCTATTTTCGATCAGTTGTTCACTGACGTAGATACCATTAGACATGTCACAGTGCAAATTTAAACTGCTATCGATTTATGGTTTTAGCACATGGGCACGAGTGTGAGGATTTTGAAGGAATGTGTTGTATGATCCTCTCTGAGCATTCTGCAGTCATTCACAGGAAACTCAAACAACGACAAGATGAAGAAATTGATTGAGAATGGGTGGGCTATGCATGAATGGTTTGAGAGATTGGAAAGAACTGGATGGTTGAAAGATCTCGTAAAGGGAGCTCTGTTATTACTAGTAGTCAATATTCTACTGCTCTCTTTTATTCCATGCATCACAAAAGTGGTGAGCCTTCTTGAAAGAAAATATGGTGGAAAGGGTCGTGTTGCTGCAAGAAGAAGAAGAAGAAGAAGAAGGGGGAATTGTAGCAATGCATATGAAGCACTTAGACTATAGTGTGCACCAGCCATCCAGCTTGGAAGTGTTCTTATCAGAATTTTCTCAGGGCCCTCTGGAATTCATCAAGGTTACTAAGACATAAGCCGTGCTAAAATAAGAAAGAGAAGTTGAGAAACCAAATTCCAAGACCACAAGAACTCGATAACAGGGGAAGCAAAGCACCTGGACTGTAACCATGCACATCTTCTGAGAGGTGCACGCAGAATGCGTGGACAAGACAAAGGCACGAGGAAGAAATGCGGGACTTCCGTGTGCAGAGAGTTAGAATGTGCAAGTACATCATGTCAATAATCAATGGCTTCTGCTAAATCCTCTTGTTCATTTGTCCAGGAGTCCTGAATTTCCCACAAAGGATACTTACTAAAAGGGCTCCAATTTTAATGATAGAGTTACTGTCTAGACGATGATTCATGGGAATAATTCTTTCAAATCCTTCCCTTGCTGCCATCACTAAGTTTCATCTTTTCCTGATTGTACTGGTGGCTATACATTAGTTATGAAAAGAAGGGAAGGACTTTCAGGGATATGTTGCAAGGAAAGAGACTGGTAGCTCTGCTTCCATTTCCATTGTCTAAGAAGAGCTCCGATTAGTTTTGGACTTTTCATAGAGCTCTGTCTAGATTAGCATTTGTTTTTGATTGACCCTGTCAATTTTAGGCTACTAGGCTTGACCAATGAAGAGGAAAGGGAAAGTCACAGAGCTTAGGTGCTTCCCTTGTCAGCAACTTCTCAGTAGAAGGGAGATTTCTGTCCTCAAGTTTGTTACTTCAGCTAGCAGATTATGCTCACTCCAAAAGAAGGTGAGAAGTTTGCTTCCCTAAATGGTCCAATAATTCTTCCTCCTATCTGTGCCTTTTATGTATGACTGGATTTTGTATTACTGGAGTTTGTTATCAAAAGTTGGATTAAATCGCATGCATGCGGTCTTGGAGGGAAACAGACTATTCTTTAGCCAATAGCATCTAGGCTTTTATCAACCTGAGATTGTCTGAACAGACCGGACACTTAAAACACAGTAATTCCTGCTAGTTCCAATTCCATTTTTAGGCTCGACAAACTGAATGGTAAACCTGCACCAGTAGGGAGGGACATTGAATTGGACTTTCTCCTTTTTAGAGAGAAGCTAATGAAAAAGTTTCACCAGAATCAGAGCAGGCTGTCAAACAAGAAAAGTGTCATGAAAAGAGGCCAGTCCTATCCTTTTAGTATTACTATTTGTGATTGGACTTGAATGAAATATGTCAACTCTGTGCTCCTGGGTATCACATCAGTAACAGGTACTTCAGCTGCTGTACTTCTCTCCTAAAGCTAAGAACAGAATGCAAAGACTTGTGATTCCATGGTCACAATTCACCCTGTGATGCTGACAGGTGAAAAAGGAGTGGAAGGTGCGCGGGTAAATGAACTTGAATGGCCTATCTAAATCAGTGGCTGCTGATTTCCTCAAGGCTTCAACAGGTCAGTTGCCTATGTTTTTCTTGGAATTCTTTTAAGCTTCGGTCATGTTTTTCTTGGGATTCTTTTAACCTTTCCCCATTAGTTCAGCCTCTGCTCTCAAGCCTTTGCTGACATTTCAAGTATCTCGATAGCCAGGAAATGTGTTGTCTTTATTGATCACGTCATTTTTCCCTTCAAAGGGTTGTTTGCCTCAAGTCTCATTTTTGCTGGCTTTCTGCTAGTTCACTGTCAGAGGGCAGCAGGTGTTTTGTAAGAGCAAGTACACAATCCTATAGCTTGCTTTTCTTTTGATTTGGCCTGTCTAGAGAATGGAATGACTGAACATCTCCGACAGGCTTTTCTCTCCCCATGATGTTTCACTGGAAGGGCAGATGCAAATTGTCTACCTAAAGTCTTGGCACAGAAGAGACTAGTGCTTTGCTGCTGCATATAGGTAGAAGCTTACAAAAGGAAGGCCTTGGGCTGAGGCCCGTTCCTTTGGCTAAGTAGGAAAGGACTATGGGAAGGTGAGGCAGCTGAATCAGAGGTAGATCACCAAGTTCTAGAACCGTTGCATGCTCACAGCGAGGTGCATGGCGGTTGGTTGAATGATGTTTGTTAGGGCTTAAAGCTATGGGACTGATAAAGGCCTGAGTGCTTCAAAAGGCTGGTTTTTGCAATCAAGCAGCTCTCCTTTGCATCTGCCTGGGGACTCTGCGTCACTACGGAGCCTCACTCCCAGTTTGCCAAGGAGATGATCAGTAGGAGTGTTGCAGAGCTGCTGTGTGCATATTAGCGGAATGGCAGAGAGTGAAGCGGTGGACATTTCTGGGCTTTAGTACAATGCTGCTGCACTGGTGCCACGTTAGTGGGCTTTCCATCAGTGGCCTTTCCGCCTAGAAGTACACTGCCCAGAGTCTTTCTAGCATTTGATGCCATTTCCTTCCTGTTGTTTTAATACCTTCCTTCAGTTGAAAGGATGATACAATCTTTACATTTTGAAGATCCCTGTTAGGAAACACTATGTCAGAGGAGCCATCGCTGCCTTTTCTTCTGCCTCCTTTGTAATTTTCAGAGACTCATTTCAAATTTCTGCTAATGTCAAGAAGAATACTGAGACTACTTAGCAGGGTTGACACTCTCAGCTGCTTTCCTCTTTTATACTGCTTCATACTGGATGTGACTTAATGGCCTCGTTTTGTCATCTGCATTTTGCTGCGATCCAAAGCTAAATATTCCAGGCCTGTGAACACAAAAAGAGGTCTTAGTCTTTTGCAAGAACTACCCCTAGGAGGATTTGTGTTCATTTGGATTTCTACGGTGTTAGCCCTGTTGCAGAAAAAAAGTAGACCGTACTCTCTTCTTGCGTACTCGCTTCTTGTGCTCTCATTCCCCCCTCTCTGCTTTGCATGCCCTAGTTCATCTACTGGTGTGACTCATTTGGCATCATCTCCTAGTGCAAACTCTGCATAGTTTCATGTACTTACGAATGCCAGTTGCCAAGGAGCCTATAGAACAATTCAAGGGGCAAAGAATTGTAGGGCTGGGCAAGTTCAGGCGCTGAAACTGGAAGTGGTTAAGTCATGCCATATGAAAGTGACAGAGCAAGTCCGTTGATCTAGGACTTTCAGCTGGACACCTCTGAGAACAGCAGCTTGTCAGCAATGACACAGCCATCTTCTTAGCTGGATTCCAGAAAGAGAAAAGGGACACCTTCAATGGTTAAGATGTTTGGCATGAGAAAACAGCAAGAAATGTAGCACAAAATACTTGAGCCAGATAAAGTGCGTTTTTCTAGTGAGAATTTTGCAGTCGTTCTTTCTTGTCTGTGCCTTTACTTTTCACATAAGACAGGGGGCACTTAATTATTATTGTTCTTTTGTTTTCTTTTGTTGGCCTCCCTCTTTCCACCTGCAATTAACAAGTTTGCTTTTCTTTACTGGCTTCTCTTTCTTTACTTCTAGAAGGTTACATGAGGTCCTCCAACCTTGTCATAAACATTCTCATACAGTGGAAAGAACTAGAAGGTACATCTAAATGGATAAAACAAACCCACAAAAATAGAGGATATTACAGTCTTCTGTGAGAACATTTGGACACAAGATATTTTTGAACTGAGTTATGCTGGATTGAGTTAACTTTTAGCCCACTCATTACTATTATTACACATGTTTGGCCTTTAGTACAGAGCCTTGGAACTAATCCAGCCCAATATTTTGGCTAATTTTGTTTTCTTTCTAGCCAGGATTTTGTTTCTCAAGGAATAGTCCAGAGAAAGAGCATCCACGGTAGAGCTACGGGTCATAAATTCTGGTACAGTTTGTGCTGGTAATACGTCTAGGAAAGAAGGGTTTTACATCTTTTTTGACTTTCAAATGTACTCAGGGATTACTCATAAAGGTCTACCCTGTAAAATATATTGCAGATACTCTGCAGTAAGTGCAGCTTACCAGCTAGAGATGATAACGTGGGTTAAATAACATTCCTTCTGCAGTGATGGAAACTCTGTCTACGCAGACATACTCAACAAAGGTTACCATGGTTTAGCTCCTGTCCTAAAGTTAATGTGCATTTTAAAACTTCCCAAGAAGGTGAATTCAAGCTCCTTCATTGCTCTGTGCTGAAGTCCCAAGAGAATTTCAGTGTGCTTTTTGTCATTTACTGCTGTCACTGCTTAGGTCTTGAACATGAGACTCCTCATGACTGATGAAAGTTGTCTAGTTAAGAGTGGGTCAAAGACATGGTCCTGCTCTAGAAGGAGATAAGAAGGTTTCTGCAGTCTTTGTCATCTCTACTGCTTGTGATTTCTATACAAAACCAGTGGGAAGTTTTCTGAAGGCAGTCCAGAAGCTGGCAATATGGACGCCTTGCAACCCAACACTTGCTGCAGTGCTACCATGGTGATACCAGAAAGGACTTCCAAAAATTTAGAAGGGCAAACAAAGCAGTTGGAAGGAAAAGAACATTAACCATTATTCCATTCTTCTAATCTATCCTTCTTTAAATCATCATTTTCATGCAGTTTCACGTCTTGTGTTGGTATCCCTCAAAAGGATTCTGAGACAGAGTAAGCTTTCAAATGGAGTAGATGTGACAAATGCAGGCCAAGTTGCCTTTTTTGCCATCAAATACCAGTTATGCTTGAGCTACCCTTTGCTTAAGGTACTTAGCTCACACTAAGAATTTTACTCATGACTGAGCAAATTTTACTGTCATGATTGAGTCAATTTTATTCATGATTGAGTAAATTTGATGTCACTCAGAATTTTCCTATCATGATTGGCATTGAAACTTTTCAAGGAAAGCTCTGAATAACAATGATTGTGTAAAAATAGTATTTTATCTCCTGGCTTTGTGTCAAGCAGGTAAGCCTTTTGCTGTCGCCAGAGTTGCTTAAACTTTCATATCATATCCCTCTTCATATCCATATTCTGCTTAAGAGTTATTAATCTACTTTAGAATTGGCACGTGGAATAAGACTTTTTCTTTTTGAAAGCTAATGCCATTTGACCTACTTACAAAAAATAATTCATGAATTGCAAGTCCCCAGCTAGCATCTTTTACACATATTCTAACCTTCTAAAGAAGTAACAAAAGCACTCTCCAAGACTTTACTTTCTTAAGCGCACAAAATGCTTCCCTCCTTTGCAGTTGGCATCTCTAAAATGAACCACATGTCTGCAGGATTTTAATGTGTGCCATATTTAGCCAAATAATTCAAAACAAACAAAAAGCAGTCCCTTCAGTTTGGAAATAGGTTTTAATTGGTTTTGAATATACAACACATACCCTTACCCTACGCATTGCATGCAGATTTAATCGTCGTGAAAGCAAACCCTATGTTTCTGTTGGGATAGCACGGTTTTCCACAGTTTTCCACAATTGTTCTTGGCACAGTTTTCTACTTATGTGACTGTTAGGTACTGACTTGAAGGTACTTCTAAGGTACTGTAGTAAGCAGAAAAGGAGGAGGGGTTGTGCCTTATTTCTGGCTTCCTTTGGTTTTCTTTTTGGTTTTCTTCCTCTTGCTCTTTTTCATGTCACCTTTCTAGATATTGGGACTTAGATTTGCAGTTTACTAAGCTGTGTTTTCTGTCTGGAATTCTTGTAAATTCTGAAAGGAACCCAACTGGTAAGTATGCATCTTTTTATCATTTGCTAGCTACATAGAAAATCTGCCTGCTGCTCTCAAATGCTTTTCTTTGACATGCATTTTTATCACCATTCAAATGAAAAGAGAACGGTTCCTCTCTTCACTGCTTTTGTACTGGATTCAGTTCAATGTGCATTAATGGTGCAAAAAAGTCCTGCTGGAAGAAAGGATCTGCACAGCAATTGACCAAGACACGTGCTACAAGGGTCTTGTAAAGGTTCCAAGTTTCTCTACCTTTCTGGCAGTCTGTCTTCACAGCAAGACTTGATGAGGGATTTTGCTAGCGTTTCTTTGACAGAAAGCAATAACAAAGCAAGCAAAATGGAGCAGCAAAAGAAGATAGCAGCAAAAGGCACATAATCCCCTCTGTTCTTGATCATTGTCGAAACCAATTTTTTCTCACCATGTTCCATCAAATACCTTAGTATAGCTAAAGACTAGAAAAACGTAACTCTGTTCTGGATTCATTAAAAGCAAAGCCATCTGTGGACAGAAGTGCCCCACGTGATGCTGGCAACTCCTAGCTGGTTTCAGTAAGCTGTCTGGAGAACTGCATTTCCGGTGGGCTTTACTTGCGTGTCTGTAAGGTGGGGAGTTGATGTGCGGCCTTGAGCCCTGAGAGTGCCATGGGCACAGAGACCCATTGTGTAGCTCTCTGACCAGCCACAGCACACTGAGGCATGATGGATTACTCCCAGAGTTCACGTGGTAGAAAGCTTTTCTGCCCCCGTGAAGGACAACACATCCATTTTCTTGCATAGAGCCATTCTGCATGTTACAATGGTACCTTGAATTGATCAAGTGCTAGTTGCACAATGGCCAGTGAGCTTAGATTCTTAAGCTTCTCATGTTTGATCTGTTTTTTGCTTCAGGAAATAGCAAAACTTCCAAGGACTGCAATGACAAGAAGATGAAGCTGCTACCGTATTTCAAATGTTTGCCTAATAAAATGGTGATTCTTGCACATAGCTGCCATGGTAATTTCAGGTACTGAAACACCAGCTCTGCGCGGCACAATTCTGAAATTGATTTGAGCTGTTTTCCATGTTTCTTAGCGGGTGAACTGAGACACTTCTAGCTTTCAAGGCAAGGCGTTTGACAGCAGCCTCAAAAAGGTTCAGGCTGTTGGATGAAAAGGTGAAAAAACTGAGGTGAATGGGGGGAAATTTCACTGCTGCTTTATGTCATAGATTCAGCCAGATGATCAACAATCATTAGTTTAATGAGGTACCAGCGTAGTCTTTCACTCTCACAGATCCCCAAAAGCTTAAACCATCCAGCAGCTTCTTCCTTTCAACAAGTGCCACAGCCAAAAGCCAGGCCTGGCCATCACCTTCTCCTTGCAGCCCACAAACTCTGCCAAATGTACCGGTGATTCTCACTTTCCTTCTTAGCTACACGGACAAGCACATCCTGTCCCTGTCGCTGAGTCCTTAGTGAGACCAAACAGCGGTTCACCTTCAAACAGCTCAGTGTCGCAGGATAGAAAGCTTTCACGGACCTGTCCTCTTGCCTTTTCCTTGCAGCCTTTTCTTTTCAGAGCATGCACCGAGGCTTTGCACTTTGCTTCTCAGCTGAGTGCATTGCCATATTGCTGGAGTCCCACACGTCCATCTCCTTCTCGCACAAACTGCTTCTGTTGAAACTTGCTCATGTGATGTGCTTTCCTGCTCAGCTATTCACACCGTCACCTTCTATGTCCTGCTTGCAGTCTGAATCTAAACAGAGAAGTTTCTGGCTATGTCTCACACATGCAGATGTGCCAGGATGAAAAGGTTGCTTGGACCTTGCCACTTATGTTTGAAAAAATCCATTCACTCCACAATCAAGAGACAGCTTTCTTTGCATTAAGTCCTGCAAATTTCACGCACACACGAGAGCTATGCACTTTCTTTCTTTCTTTCTTAGCTTCACTTACCTATTTCCCACCTTGACCTCTCTACCACTTTTCTCTTGTCCTTGCTGTGCATGGACATTTCCTGTTAAGATATCCATTGTGTTGCCTATCCCTCCCCCACATTGCCATGCCTTTCCTAGCCAATCTTGCATTTCCTTGTCCTTGCTGACCATTCCTTTCTTTTCCTTTGCCTTCCTGACCAAGCATGGCCTTCCCTTGCCCTTCATACCAAGCCAGTGCCTTGCATTGACTTGCTCACCTATCCTTCTTTTGCTTGCCAGTTGTCCAGCTCCAATCTTTCATTTCCTTCTCCTTCTAGGACTCTTCTTGCCTTGCCTCCCTCTCTTTTGTGTTGCCTGGCAAAGCCACCACTTGTCTTGCCTTGTCCTTGAACCCCTTCCTTGCCTTGCATTCCCTTGCTCAGCAGTCCTCCACCTGGAATTCACCACCTCTCTTTTTGTGGAATTTCTTCAACTTGCATTGCCCTGCCTGCTTCTCCTAGGATTCTCCGGGCTTCCACTGGCTTTTTTTTCTCACGACCCCAGCGTTTCAGGAGCATGTGAGAGGAAGCCTGGAGGAGGTCACGTGCAAGCACACCTATCTGTCCTGACAGCTTTCTTCTGACATCTATCCTTACATGTCTTGAATTTTGGACACAAAATTCATCTTTCACCTTTGGGCTTCAGGAGAAGAATTTCTTTTGCATACAAAGGAAAGCAGGCAACCCAAGTGTCTTAGGTGCAGATTAGAGATGGCCCATGCAAGATCAAGGCTGGACAGAGCGGTCTGTCCAGGCCACTTTTGTGTACCAGCAATCTTTGCACGGACCTGCCACTCGCCTTGCTTTGGCAGCCCAACAGTTTCCTTGCCTTGCCCTGCTGATTCTCCATTGCTTTGCATTCCCTTGCATACCCATGCCTCACATTTGACCTGCCTACAGTTTTCCTACAGGGCTTTGCCTTGCCTAGCCCTTCCTGTTACCATTACTTCCTATGCCCAGCCTTGCCTCTAACTTCTGGGACTTCTCTCACCTACCATTCCATTGGCTTCCCCTCACAGCTTCAGTCTTGCCAACCTTTCCCTTGACTTGCCTCCAATTGCCTACACTTGCTTTGCATTGCCTTACCTGCATGGAAGGCAAGGCAAAGAGCGGTAGGCAAGGCAAAGAGTGGTAGGCAAGGCAAAGCAAAGCCAGGAAATTATTTGTAGGGCTAGGCAAGGCAGACATAGGCAAGCAAGCAAAGCTAGGCTAGGGTAGGCTAGGCAAAACTAGGCATGGTAGTGGAGGCAAGGCAAAGCCAAGTGACTTGGAGTGCCTTTCCTTCTTTCCTTGCTTGGGAAGTAAAAGATATGGTGGCAATGTTGGTAGGGCAGCTGATAAGGTATCATGGGGAGGTATAGTCCAGCAAGACATTTCTGTCCTGACCCCTTCTGTGTAGGAGCCATTGCTGGACAGAGTCAGAACCGGACGTGGTATGCAACTTTTGCTCGGTAAGTTCCTGAAGGAGAACAGCAATGCTTTCTCATGGGAAGGAAAGAACTTCACCCCAGTGTTGGAGGTGCAGATAAGAAGCTGTGTCGTGCAGCTTAAGGGCGGCAGCAACTTTCTATCCTGGCATATTTGGTTTGGAAGCACTGACTCAATTTGTACAATCATGGAGACGGTATCCATCTTTGGAAGGCAGTCTCCTTCCTGAAAGAATCCGTTTGGCATATGTTTTGCATTTCCTCGAGGCAGCCTTCTTGATATTCTGCCAGCACACTTCTTTTGGACAAGGTAAAGAGCTGCGTTGGGTCTTGGTGTGCAGCCTAGCTAGTGCCCCGTGCAGGTAATGCCCAATAGCAGTGTTCTGACGCCTTGGTATAGGATCAGGCCCTGGATGTTCTGGATTTTGGAGGAGGGGATACCATTTCTTTTGAGATGGGCTTCTAGTTCCTCCTCTCTTCGGCAAAGTTTGGATGGGCACTTTGAGTGGTCTCAGTGAATTGAAAGGCTTTTCCCAACAGGCAGTTCTCTGGGTTAGAGTTGTTGAACTGTCAGTGGGAATGCAGAATCCAGGCCTCTGCAGGACAGGTTTTGGTCCCTTGTAGCTTTAGGGACTGTGTGAGCAGTCCCTGGTGCCATCCTTTTGGATCCTGACTTGGAGAGATTGAAGGCTTCTGGGGGTACCTAGAGCTGAGAAGGAAAGTGGTGATAGCAGGGGGTGTGTTTATAGTTTGATGGGTGCAATTGAAATGGTAGGCAGCAAAGAGCTTTCTCCACAAGCAGTTTGGTGAGCTCTGTTGTGAGCTCAGCAAATGTTTTCAAGTTTGTTACCAGCCTCTACGAGAGAGAGAAGTTTGTTAGGGCAGAAGAGCTGGTGGTGGCCTTTGAGTGTGGGGCAAAGAAGAGTATCCGCTTGGAAGGGGAAGATGGGTGAAATCTTTTTGCCCTGACACAGCTGATTGGAGAGCAGGGACGTTTCTGACTTGGCTGTGTCCTGGGGCTGGTTTTGAGCTGGGCTCGGTGCGTGTCCTTGTTTTAAGAGTTGACAATGCTCTGGTGTGGTTATTTAGATGAGCACTGACAGTGCCCAGGAAAAAGACAAGCACTTTTCTAGCCCAGACCCGTTTGTGTGGGAGCAGTGTGGGGGCAAGAGCTCTGCTGTGGATCCTGGCTCTTGGGCACTGACAGAATGGGATCCTGCATGCAGCAGGGAAGGAAGAGGAATCATATCATTGTTGGCTGCAGTTTAGAAGCTTCAAAATAAAAGGCAATTGCAGCACGGCCTCTTCATTTTAGAAGGTTTTCTGGGCCAACATGTAACTTGCACCCAGTGAACTGCATCCAGCTCCCTGGAGATACGCACTTTCCCTCAAGATCTAAGTACCATCTTGCACTCTAATGCTTGAAGATGCCAAACCACTTCAAAATGTCCAGCGGCTGCTCTCAAAGAAAACGCTCTACAACAAAAAGGCAGTGCTGGCCATAACAGTCCCTTTTGCAGTCTGCCAACCAAACGAAACCTACTAGCGATTTGCATGTTCTTTCTCAATGATATATATACATGCATCAGCACATTCTCTCCAAGTGGCAGAGGCTATTGTTACAGCCAAGCCTTTTCAGCTGCACTTCTGACTGACAGATGTGCCAGGACAGAAGGCATTTGCCAACCTACCCTCTTTCCTGTGCAAACTGACATTGGCAGCGCAAATATTTTCACATTCTTTCATTGTGGCCATGTCCAAGCAGCTAGAGGTCACACAGGTGGAAGTGTCAAGACAGAAGATGTTCTCAAAGTACCTCCTCTTTTTTTTGCTAAACTGCTTTTAAACTGCGCACAATGCTCTCTATCTTCTTTCCCACATAGACCTGCCCTCACTTTTTCACTCTCACATCTTTGTTGCAAACGTCAGCAGCTGTTTGCGTAGAAAAAGGCTCTAGAAATAAAAGCCAGGCTTGGGCTGCACCTTCCGCCTGCCCCACATAAGCCACAACAAACTCACCAGTGCACTCTGCCCCTCCCTTCTCCACTGCAAGTACCATTGTGTTCTCTGGATCTCGGAACCTAAAGGTAGGCACAGTTGTTTCCACAGAAGGCTTGGAAGGGCCATAGCCAGCAGCACAAATAGCTCTCACTGAACTGAATCCTTACCACTGCCACCGTGAGTTTGGTTGGTAGGCCAGTAAGAGTCATGCTCCTTTTACAGCCGGTATGCCTGCAGCCACCAGCCCAGTGCTCTTTGACTCTTGTAAGCAGTCCTGCTTTTACTCTCCTGGAGGGGAATAGGCATCTATTTCTCACACAGATCATTGTGGCAGCAGCCAAGGGCACTGCTTCTGCCAAAAGACGCTCGGGCCAGGCACTTACATTCTCAGCACTACGTAGGCCCTGCGTATTCTGCATCTCTTGTCGTCCAGATCATACCACAAAGCATTTCAGAGAGAGAAAATGTGCCAGGACAACAAGCTTGGCTGGAGTGTACCCCTGAAACTGGTGGAAATTTGTATTTGCACCACATTCAAAGGGCAGTCCTCTTTCCTATACAACCTGGAAACCACTGTCAGATCACAGTGCTCTCTGCCCGCTCCTTCTTACCTCCAAGTACCGATGTGCACGTTACAACCTTGCAAGGACTAAAGATCCGGAGGGATGTCACAGTGCTTTCATGCCGCACAGATGCTGAAAACTGGCAAAGCTGAATGCCTTCGCTGAGCTTCAATTCTATGCAGATTACAGAATGAGGTAGCAGAGTACCGGCATGTTGTGCGCAGTGTACCTCATTGCAGAAGTTGGGAAAGAGCTCATTCACAGTCAGGTGAGAATACACTTGTAGCCATAGAACTTTCCAATCCAATGGACAGTCACCAGAGAATATGTCTAGCTTTTCTAAGCTGCCACCTTTACTTCTTTCTACTGCAATATGGGATACTTTTGCCCAAGAAGGCCTGATTACATGTACATATCTAGGTCTCTATTATATTATCTCGACTCTCAGTTTATTCTGGTACAATCACATGACTATACTATAAAACCCTTCCTTATCTTATCTAATACAGTTTCTTCCTTCCTTAAGGCCTATTCTTACTTAGAACTAAAGAAACAGAAGTTGATGATTTCTCTGTTCAGTGTCTGTGTACCTTGCTTTCACACCAATCTAGGCTTCTTCTGTAAATCAAACCCTCTTGAGTCTGTGACATTTCTATCTTTGCAATTCCACACCTCTACCAATTCTCTCAGGGAAATTCCAACTGGAGTGTTTTTCAGTGTCTTCATAAGTGGCCTTTTTCTGGCTAGATCATGCAAACACTGCCTGTCTAAGGAAAAATCAAATGTCCCAGCTATGGAACATGTAGACAGAGGTTTGTGTGTCATCAATGAGATGCGTGTGCCCACACACACATGCAGTGAGAGCAAAGCAGTGTTATGGTCAGGGCTGTGGCTTGCCGTCAGAGATGATAAAACACATTCCAAAGGTCCTTGTGACAAACAACCTGTTTTATTGTTCAGAGCTTACTTTTATAGGGAGCTGAAAATTTCCGGCTCTAGACAGCTCCTTTGGTCTGATCCTCACACAGCGCAGCTCCTGACTAATGAGACACCTGCAGCCCAGGCTAGAAGGTGAGACATCCCTGCAACTCCCTGTCTATCAAGCCAGGAACTCCAATGGCACAGAGCAGAGTCTGGAACCCCCTGATGCAGAGCAATGTAACAGCAACCCCCAACCAAAATTAAGAAGAAAAAGTATTCCTCAGTCAAATGTTTGGACAGTAAGGCAGAGACACAACAAGAAAGGAAAATTTCCTGCAGAACGCTTGTGATTATGCAAAGAGTGGCCTCTTAGTAGAATATTAATCTTCCCTGGGGGGATTTTTTCCCTTTTTGGAATAACTTTGCCTTTCCCACATATTTATAGCTCCTTGGAGAGTAGAAAATGGTATTGACAGGGCACATTTCAATAGCACAGCAATTTCTTGCTTTATGTCTTAATTTTTTCCACGAATGAAACAAGTGAAGAATGGTTGAAGAGGGAACTCGACTTTGGGTAGGGTGTTGTCTAGAAGCTGATACTGCAATGGGTTTGTTACCGGCATGAGAAGCAGCTGTGTCATCGGAACCCTAATAGCAAACTAGTTGTCAACGATGGCTAACTATCAGCTGGATGAAAACCCCAGGAGTGGAGATGTCTGAGTGAGGAAAGCAACCATTATTTTTATAGTCAAGGTTCTTCTAAGACAAAGGGTAAAAATGTAAATGAGAAGTACACATTTGCTACACTTCATGGTGTATCTTCATACAAGTCAGTCCTATAGAAGAGAGAAATTCACTTCTGGGGATGTTGCAGTGTGAAGTAATTTCCTCCCAGCCATCCCAGCCCCTCCCAGGTGTGGCAATACCTTCCTCCTCCCCCTCCCCTTTGTCTCCTGCTAAGTGCTGTCAGTCAAAGCTAACATTCCTGCAGGGACATCCTCTGGTTGGCAGAAGTTCAAAAGATGCCCCTCAGTGTCACGGTCATTGGCCTGTCCTGGGTGTCACTCTTCCCCTGAGACCCTGCCCCTCCCACCTGGTTGGTGGCTCACCTGTCCCTTCCCTTCCCCTGCCCGGGCCTTAAAACCGACTGTGAGCACGTGGCTTTCTGTTCAATGGAGCTGTTTCCTGAGATTCAGATGTCTGTGAACTTGGAATAAAAGTCTGGATTAAAAAGCCCCGTTGCACCCGCTCCTTTTCCTCTTCACCTCGCCTAAGGACTTTCTCCCAGAGGTAAACTGAGTTCCTCTAAGCCTGGGTGGCCCAGCTGCAGCATCCAGCCAGCCAGAGATATCTCTATGGTGGAAACCATCACAGCTGCTGTCTCAGGCCAAGCAGCGAGGGACAGAAGAGCCCAGGCACTTTCCATCCGGTAATATTGGAATTTTATTCCAATATGGGGACATTGCAGGATTTGGATGCAGAGTCACACTCATCCTTCTTTTCTTTGTCGTCTGCTTGGCATGGAAGACGCTGCTTTGAAGAGGGAAGTGCCTAACAGACACTCCACTTTACAAACACATATGCTTCTCTCTTCTTCTGAGCTCAGCACAGAGCCCTTATTGGCATGGTTGTTCCTTCCATTAGAAGGGAAACTCATCTAGCCAGGCTTCATCACCCCCTGCATCTTTTGGGGTAGTTCTTGGAAGAAAATAGATAGCAACTTTTCCACTCCACATGATTCAAGAGAATCTTTAATTCTCTTCATAATGTACTTCAGGGAACAAGCTATCAATTCCCTACTGTTTCTGTGAAAAGGCATGAAGCTAATAATTAAATTCCCATTGATAGAATAAGGAATCAAAGTCTTTTATGCCTGCAAGCATGCCCTTATGGTATGAAAAGTATGGATTGTCAAGGATGGAAGAAGATCTGGATGAAAAGGGAGAAAACCCAGAAGCATGCAGGGGTTTTCAGGCATGAAAGGGGAAATGACAATAAATTGTCAATGGAAAGAAATTGAAAGAGGGAGGAGGGAGGAGGAGGCAAATGCTGCCTTGGAGGCAGCTGACACAAGGGACCGTCAGCCTCATGAGCAAACAGGAAAACCAAATGAAACTTCACAGCAATCTCATCAACAGCTTAGTGGACAAATGTGCAAACCCTTTTGGTTCATTTATTATGTATATAATATATACAGAGATGTTCTTCATTCTGACAGAATTTTCAGGAGCAAGCTAGTGTATGGCGCCTGGAACCAATGGTGTATTGGAAATGGCCAACATGCAGAACACGCTCCATCCTGAACACTACCACGGCAGAATGACAGGATCATAGAATGGCCGGGGTTGAAAAAGACCTTAAAGGCCATCTAGTTCCAAGCCTCTGACATGGGCAGGGACACCTTTTACTTGCCCAGCTTGCTCAGAGCCCCATCCAGCCTGGCCTTGAACACCAGGCTGGGTGTCCATGACTTCTCTGGGCAAGCTGTGCCAGTGCCTCACCACCCTCACAGGGAAGAATTTCTTCCTGGTATCTAATTTCAACCTGCCCTCTTTTCACTTTGAAGCCATTGCCCATTGTCCTGTCTCCATAGTTCCTAATGAAGAGGCCCTCTCCTGCTCCCCTTCAGATAGCAGAAGGTGTTGTTGAGGTCTCCATGCAACCTTCTCCTTCACCAGGCTAAACAGCCCCAATTCTCTAAGCCTGTGGGGATGTGCTCTTGTCCTGAATACTGAACTGCAGTATTGAATGATGATGTTTTGAATCCTTTGAAGGCATGTTCTTTTTCAGCCTTAAATTAGGCTAAATAGCTTTGATTTGTGGGTATTGCAAGCGAGCAACAGAAATCACTGCCCTGGCTTGCCTTTTTTACAGCTCCTTTCCGTGGGAGACTCCATGCAAACATCACAGCTGGTGAGACAGCAGGCGCACCGTCATTCTGAAAGAGCTTTGTGCAGTAAACATAGAGGAGGATTAAATATTAAAATGCAGATGATAAAAGCTGCCCAATGGACTCTGATGGTGGAAATCCCATACTAGTTCTAGTATTTTGAATGCAAATAATTCCTCCCAATGAGGCCAGACAGCATTGTTTGGCTTTGAATCTGAGCACATGGACAGTGGGTCTACAGGTTGAAAACAGAGCAGATATTTCTCCTTTTTTTCATTAGTGGTTCAGAAACTAAAAAGGCAGCTACAAAATGGTGAATACATCCCTACCGATTCAAAAAGGGCTGTTCTTAATTTGCATCTCCACGATAACAACAGATCGTTGGAACTACAGTACAGATGGGAATTTTATAGCTTCTCAGAAATGAAGCAGGAATTGGCCAATGGGCCTTAGCAGTAGCTACAAGGTTTTCAGCATGAGGCATCTCAAAAGTATTTAACCGTACAATACTTTTCTGTACTTTTGGCCTTTTATCTCAAGGATGCATTAAATAAAAAAAAAAAATAAAAAAAAAAAAAAGAAAAAAAAAAGAAAAAAAAAAGAAAAAAAAGAAAAAGAAAACAAGAAAAAAAGAAAAAAGAGAAAAACCCTACCAAAATATATATATATATTACATGACTAAGATAATAAGTACAACCAGTAACATATATAGAAACAGAACCCATGGTTTTAAACTTTCAACCTTGTCTTCTCAGCACACTCTCGACAATGGAATTGTTTCCCTATCTGCCTTGAAACATTTTGGAGCAAAAAACACTCTAAGGTCCTGATAGGTGCTTTGGTCCAAAAATCACTACTTCTGGTTTTCTGTCCATAAGCGGAGTAACGGAGCGGAAAGCTGGCCAAAGGAGGTAGGAAGAGTAATCATCATCCACAAGCCTGGGGCTAAAGAAATTTCCACAGAAAATTACCTGCCTTATTACTTGTTCATGTGTTGGGTTGAAAGTTCAGAATCTGTTTCCATTTTTCCCATCCCTATATAGAATGGCTATCCCTATATAAAATGCTATATTTCACAGAATTCGAGCCCCTCAAACATCAGTTCTGCCAGAACAGCCCACCATGTGCTGTCATAGGGGATCTGCTGATGCCCACTGACTCTTCCCAGTCTAGTGCTTGCCACTCTTGCAGATCAATAACTTCTGAATAGTTTTGATTCGTGCTCTTTGAGTGGTTGAAAACAAGAAAAGAATGACTAGACATTGCACCATCAAATCCCATGATGGAATAAAAATACGAGCATAAGAAATGTATTCATTGTCATAAGAAGGGAGATGAAGGGTCCAAAAGATTACTTGCATACTTACTGTTCTAAATCCCTTGTTATCTGGCAAATTGCAAAAGATGCCAGGCTTGTCACCAAAATGCAAATCAGATTAAAATGTGAAGCTTACACTTGACTGGATAAACAACTTCATCATCCATTTTTAAATCTTAGAGATTGTGATTTATTGCCTCTTAATACCCAAGGTTTAGACCTGTAATTCCGAGAGAAAAGAAAGCTCTTTTGAATTCATTCTATTCAATCATCTTGTCTGCACTCTCTCCTCTTGCTTTTCACTTTTGAATCTCTGTATGAAAGGCATAAAGTTCTGGATTAATTCTTTTCAACAGTTTCCCCTGGAATTCTTCTTTGAAGGCAAACCTGTACAAATCCACACTTTCTTACCCCATCACTTCTAAATTCTATTGAGAAGCAAAAAGAAACCCATCAAGCAACTAAATCTCTGCTCCAATTTGTAGGAAAAAACCCATGCCATTAACTGCTTTCTTAACATATTCTTTATCTTGTATAATATGGCAACCTTTTCTTGCTTTTATAGATTAGAAGCAAATTCTTCAAGCTCTAAGGAAACATGGGTTTACTGTAGCTGATTCTGAGATACAGAAAGTACAGCAAGGAGTTCAGACCTCAAAGAAGAGTCTGTACAACAAGATTCACCACAACCTTGAGACATATGAGCTACTTTTCAAGAAAAGCCGCCAAACAAACTTTTTAGACTTCTATACTATCATGGGTGCCTGCTTCCAGAACCTGACCTAAGTTGCTGGAAACTAGCTGCAATATTACTGTCAACAATGCTGTGAATGTAGGACATTGTCATTCTTCTCTTCCATTGAAAACCACAAGTGGAGTTGCATCATTGTCTTCAAACTTCTGTATTTCCTTGCAAACTGGTAAAATAAGGATAAATCAAGTCTTCTGTTCATACAGTTTAAATCTAATAACGTTCAAAATGAAAAAAAATCCATTCACATATGGTCTGCAATAATACATCAGAGAGAAGATGAACCAGTCTGGCCTACAAAATAAAGTGAAGTAGAATTTGGAATTTGGAACACCTTACCATGTCCATATGTACAGAAAAGAGAAAGAAAATGTAACCTTCACCACTCAATTAGTGATGCACAGACAGAGAAAAAGAACTAATTGCTACTAGAATGTCTTTCATTCTCACACAAGAAGTTAAATGATCCTCTTGAGTGCATGGAAGATTGTTGGGAAAGACAGCAGCCTTCTTCTTTACAACATATTCTTCAGAACTCCAGGAAACAAATCATCAGAACTATGAGGGTCTTTCTCTCTGTAAAACTCCCAGAGCATAGCCAATATTCTATTCCTTTGAGATCCTCACCACCCTGGGCAACTGGTGGAATAGTCTACAGCCCCAGTAGATCAGCCAGACACTCTGCCTTATTTAGCATGGCTACTGCAGCAAGGACATCGTCTATCGTGGCTTTCTATCCAAAAGATATGCAAGGCACAAGAAAGAATACACCCAAAACACTGAGCACAGCTTATGGCCTTCAAAACAAAAATCTCAGGATGGCAATACTGGATCTTCTGATCCAAACCATCAGGAAACATTTCTTTTGAGGTGGAAAAAGCTTCTGTTGATTGTACAAAAAATAGTTATGTAACCAGCATTGCATGACCCAATATTTCTATTGAACTGGAACTATTTTGATCCATATTATTGATCCTTTCTTTTCAGTGCATTTGGTAAAAAGTGTAAAGTATTGTTTCAAAGGAATTATTAGATGCGTACTAAGTACTACGGATTAGTGAAGGTGTTGGTTTTGCATGGCTTGGTTTTTGGTGGGGAGGAAGAAGCTAGCCACAGAAGTGATGGGTTGTGAAAAGCTCCTAGAAGCTTCCTCCGTGCCTGGCAAAGTGAATCCCTGCTTGCACTAAGAAAAGACATGCTGCTAAGCAATTAAAAAAAGCTGGGTAGTGCCTTGGTGATAGATTTAAGAAGAAAATCAAAACTGCAGCCAGTTAACTCTTAAGTTTGCAAATTTTTCGCTTGGCACCTCTTCTGCTTTGAAAGCAAAACCAGCGAGAGACGCTGTTGCAGGTGTGTGTGTTTGATTGTAATGCAGTTCTAGTAGTCAGTTTTATAATGCTTCCTCTTTTGTGCTGTTGTAGCATATTTTATTCTTCATGGATTGTTCCTTTCCCCCCTGTGTTGTTAGTTTTTGCCCTAGTTGTCCATCTCTCCAAAGACCTGCCCTTTTGTTCCCTGTTCCTCCTCGCACTGAATGTCAATCCCTCCCCAAGCCTGTCCCTTTCTCTAGAAACTTCCCTAGCAATTTTATATCCTTCAAAACCCCATTGGTTTGTTGAAGTCTTCTCCTCCCCTGTAGTCTCTTACTGGTTTAAACCAGTTATGTTCCCCGCCTTGTGGTCCACCCCCAGTTTCTCCCCAGTGTGCCAAAGATTGTATCCTCCCCTGGGACCTCTGCGTTGATGTATGCCTTTGAGTCGGCGTCTCTCTGTCCCTGACCCTCCAGGGAAGAAACTCCTTTGGAAAACATACAGAAGACCTCTCCCTGTTCCTTGTCCCTGCCCTTGGTTCAGTCCTATCCCCAATGCAGTCCACCTGTGCCATAGAGCAGCTGTGCCCTACAGCAGCAGCTTTGATTCGACAGCTTTTTTGGGGGCAGCCCACTCTGGCTGTTGGTGTCAGGAGCTAGTCGGGCTGAAGAAATCCAGCACCGCAGCAAGACTCCAAGTCAGAAATACAATTTATTAGGAAAAGGGGAAAAAAACCCAAATCCATGCAATAATACAAAAGAAAAACCACTGACAGAGTACAACCTGACACCCTGCTAGTTAGGGTGGTGCAGCAGTAGCCAGATGAAATGGTGTTGTTGAAGTGGTGATCCTGTAGAAACCATCTGGGAGCTCTTGTCCTCTGGAAGACCAGTGGGTAAGGGTAGTCATTCCTCTGGGAATCCAGTGGAAAGACTGCTTGTGGTGTCCCAAAAATCAGCTTCTGTCCAGCTGGGGATGCTTAGCTCCTCTCCCCTGGGCGGAGCATCTGGCAATGTGCTGATATCATTGGGAGTGGTGCTGTGGATCCTTGATTACCCATTGAACAGAAATGGCTCCCAGAGGGAGTCATCTCTGAATCATGTGGCAAGACATTGATGGGCCTGTTAACAGGAGATAAAGAACAAACATGCCACTCCTGGTTTCAGCAGCTCTTGAGGATGGGAACAGAATACATTTTTCTATTGGAACCTAGGACAATACAAGATGCATGTTTTTGCATTTGCAGGAAGTTTGCACGGATTTGAAAAGTATCCTTATAGCAGAGGCACAAAAGTATTCTCATACCCTTTTTAATCATCTTCAAAGCAAGCAATTCTCACAAGAACCTACCGCATGAATGACTTTCAAGGGAGGTTGAAGAAAGACGGCAAGAGAAGCAGTGTTCAACTGCAGAGAATCATTTTGGGACGCCATACCTTTATCTACCTTATCTTTAAATCAGGAAGCATGGAGGGACTGATTTTTGCCCTTAGTTGACTACAGACCAGCAGTCCCCTTGCAGGAGGGTGTTTGAATTCAAGATGACACTGGCAACTAAGAGCATGGCTACATAGAAGGTGCTACTTTTAGACCAGAACATTCCACTCCTTCAAGGCAGATAGGAGAATAGCTGACTAGTGACAGCTCTGACCAGAAGAGTCTGTGGCTTATCCTGTGGGAGCAATAGTAACACATTTCAATTTCAAAAACCATTCATTTCAGAGGACCAAGCATCAGTAAAAAGAAAAGGTCAAGTCAAGACATCCTAGTGCTTTTCTTATCAGAAGCATGTTCCTCCATATGGAAGTATTTAGGAAAGGACAGTCCATTCATAAAGAAAGGTGTGCCAGTCAGAAAACCTGTAGAGCAGCACATGACAAACTTACACAATATACATCCTCAATTGCAAAATGAAGAAAGAATCATTTCAATCTTCCGTGGAATTAATTGCATTTGATTTGTTTTTTTCATTTCAGCTGCTAAAAAGTGATTTTTTAAGACTAAATTTGATGAATTCAGCAGAGCTATATTTTTGAACGTCTGCATACCCCTATTAAACCCTGAGGTGGAAAAGAGAACGGCAGTGGAAGGAAACCTGGTCCATCTCCCCCTCCTTGAAGCTTTAGGCCGCTGAGTGATTAGAATGTAGTCACTTCATTTGAGGTAAAGAGCTTGACCAAGAGAGAATATAATGCAGCCTTTCTCTTTCCTTTTGGAGCTGATCCACTTTGGAGTCATAAATTCTTGACTCAGTTGGTGAGAAGCAATGGCATTACAGCCATGGATGTTAAAGTGCACTGATGGGAAATGAAGTTTTCATCTTCAAGTCCTTGATTCAGTAGATATTCCAAATTCATCAGAAAGAAAGTTCAAAGACCAGTAATCCCCACTCAAATGACCTGATTCAAATAGTCTGTATGCATAAGAGACATCAAGCAGGTGCTGCCGTCTGTTAGGGGAATACCCAGCCAGTACATGATTGTCGAGTTGGGCAGCAGCAATTTTGGAAGTAATTTAATTTTTTGCATTGCAAGTGAATGTTCAATACATTTGATTACTGGATAAGGTAAAAGAATGTCTTCTGCATCATCTCAGAGGGGAAGCTTGCCTAGATGTAAAGCTGCTCAGCTCCATGATAGGATGCTTTGTCTTAAAAGGGAACTCCAGTCTTTGTCCTTTTGGATTGCTTCCATAGCTTTTCACTCACTCTTCAGGTGGCTGTTAATATGTCCTGTTAGCCCATGCAAACTTTGATGGGCACAGTCACTGAATTGATGCGTATTGCATGAAGTCCACAGGCCCTGTTGAGATGGAGCCACAGGTCTCAAGGGTATTAGCAGATGTTATTCTGAGGCTACTCCCAATCATGTTTGATGGATCATGGTGACTGAGGAAAGTGCCCAAAGACTGGATGAAAGCAAATGTCACTCATCTTCAAAAAAGGCAACTAGGAGGACTTGGAAAAGTACAAGCCAGCCAGCCTCATTTTTATCCCCAGGAAGTTGATGGAGCAGCTCTTGCTGGAAAGCATTGCCAGGCACACAAAGGAGGACAAAATAACATTGTCAGCATGGATTTACCAGGGGAACTTGATGCTGAACAACTTTTTAAACTCCTCTGATGAATCAACTTGCCTGGCAGATGAAGGCAATATTGTCTGCCTGGGCTTCAGGGAGGTTTTTGATATTTCTGTACGTGGCAGCACACATCCATACCAGGAATGGTGCAAGAGGAGGGAAGCAGTGTCTTTTCAATGATGCTCAGTGAAAAGACAAGAGGCAGTGGGCACACACTGAAATACAGGAGATTGCCTCTGAACATCACCACATGATTTTTTGCTGTGAGCATGACTGAACCACGGCACGGACTGCCCAGAAAGATTGTGGAGCCTGGGTCTTTGGAGACATTAAAAGTTATTAAGATAGAATGCTGGGCAAGAGGCTCTAGGTATCCTGGTTTAAGCAGGGGGCGGGCTTGGGCCTGGTGAGCCCCATTGACCCCTTCCACTCTCATTCATTCTGTGCTAATGAATTCTCTTAAAGATGCATTTCAAGCACTGGCATGACAAATTCTGTGCAGAGAGAGATCCAAATGGACATGGGATCTAAGTTCCTGAAGTAGCATTCAAGAAGAATGGAAAACTCTGGGACAAGTGTCTCTTCCATAACTGAATCCCTTTCATGGGAAAATTCCCCAGCTCTAGAAAGATCTTCTGATATGCGTGCTTAAGACTGACACTGGCTGAGCAAATTTCTCCCTATGTGTGTCTAAGGTCAGTTAGGATCTTCACCAAAAGTGTTGTCAACATAGTCACAGAAGGTCTATTCTTAAGAAGTGACAACTTAGATCAGAATGGCAATCATTGGTCCACAAAATGTATTAATATATGGGAGTTATCTCCTTGGGTTCAAAATAAAAAGAAAGAGTTGGTCTTTATTTCTCAATTTCATTGCAATCTTGATAAGGGAAGAAAAAGACCTAAGTCCTTAACTTCCTTAACTATAACAAAGATTTAAAACATTCCTTGTAAAAAATGAATCATAATTATCAGACTATCAAACAATTGGAGGTGGGAAAAAAGTGCCAAATTTGTCCAGATAGTGGCAAAGAAGCCAAGAAAATAGGAAAGAAACAAAAAGGCAGCAAAAGAGTCAGCTTCAGTCTGCAAGCTCTTTCTAGAAGTAGTCTGCTAGAAAAAGGAACCTCCAGTTGAATTTCCAATGTATTCATGCGCTTGATTCAGCAAGTGGTCAATGTAAAAACCAATCCTTTTGTACAACTTCTCCCAGCAACAAAAACTCCAACAGGTTGACACCACCATCATGCCTGTCCCAGACGTATTTAAAAGATGCTTTCTTGAAAATCTACTTGCATAAGAGTTGCAAGACATTGGAGGGATTCTCCACATTCTCATTCCTCCATGCAGCTTGAAAGTAGATTTGATAAAATATGCACATGATTTCTAAGGTAGAGTAAAATGGATGATTTGGGAATTGATCTCTTGTTGATATTAAACTTCATATCCACTCTCGGTGAAGTTTCTCAAACAAATGATAGAGCTGAGGCATGAATCTGCCACAACAAGTCTTAAGCAGACATACTCCCCTTCACATGCCCCCCTTCCACACACACCTAAGCACACACAGAGATCAGCATAGCAGATCATGAACACCTTGGAAAAGACTGAAATGCTAAATACCTCTCTTTGTGGGCAAAAGAGCTGGTGCAATAATTCAAATACCTGGTACAAAAATTCTGTTTAATATCTACCTCCTATTTAAAACACAGCTTTTCATTTCATTCTATTGACGGAAAATTTTCATTTCATTTGTTGCTTTAAAATTACTTCTTTCTCATGTGTTATATGTCTAGGAATATTTTCTTCTAAAAATAGAAAAAATAGCTGATATCTTTTCAGAAGAAAACATTGATTTATACAATTTTAAACCATCACGATATGGAAGAATTTTTTTTTTGTCCCTCACTAAGGTGGAAGAAGTATTTGGACCACAGATCGTTGACAATAAAATACTTGACATTTTTAAGATGCTTTCAATCAATTTTGAGCCTCATTGCTTATTCATTGCAAACAGTAATTTTTCAGTGAAGGGAAGGTGTGTGTGGTATATCTACATGATGCTCAAAGCCAATTTCTACGAATGACCAGGCTAAACTCCAGTAAATTATGTCCTGAATGATATTTTGCTGCCTTCTTTGGCACTTCATGAAATCCTAACATGATGAAGTGCTGAAATACAGATTTTCTCTTAGAGAGTGTCCCATGTTAAAACCCATCCAATGTATTTTATGCTGCAATTCTTATCTCTTTTAAATTTTGCTATCTTCTGCATAGTTTTCATTAACCTGTTCCAGTAGTGAGAATCACAGATCAATGTCATTTTGTACAACTTTGAATTTACCCCAAGAGCTGAGAGAAAACTTGCTCCTCCTACTTCAATCCGAGTTTCTTCTATATTCAAACTTTGTTTCTCTACCATCAAGATTCTCCTTTGTTGCTGCTCCAAGCCCCATCCAACCTGACTTTGAATACTTTCAGGGATGGGACACCCACAACTTCTCTGGGCAACCTGTTCCAGTGTTCCAGCACCCCCACACTCAAAAATGCCTTCCTTTCATCTAATATGTGTCAGAAATAATAAATCTAGGCATAGAAACTTGGAGTAAAAATTGGAAATTCTTTTGATTTGGAGCACATTTGATATGAATACTGACTTCCAAATTACTAAAATATGTTGATGGGCATTTGAGCTTGACACTTTTCGAAAAAGTGCATGGAATTTAAAATTAAAACCAGTAACATTAAAAATTTCTTGCCATTTTCTTTTTCCTCTGATATTCAAAATTGCATCTGTCAAATATCTTGCGCTTCATACAAACCTCTCAGACACTCTCAGAAAAAAAGCTTTTCTTTCAGACCTAGTTGCAGTTTACGTAGAACACTAGTACTAGTGAAGGTTTTTCTGGGCATAGGGGGAGCACCTTCTCATTGGATTTGTGTGCAGAATGCATTTGATCCAAACTGGAAGATTGATCCCAGCTATGTTCTATTCATCATTCTTACTGCATCAGGCCTGAAGATTCTGTGAAAAGTAGCCTGGGGTCCTTGAACATAGCTCATGTGAAACAGATGAGAGCTGATGGAGAAGCTGAGGGAGAGAATAAAGAGCATATGGCCCAGTAGGGACACCAGAAAATACTTCTTCATGTGATCCACAGCCTGAACAATTGTTTAGCACCCTTGAAAGGCTGTGTTTGACAAGCAGGGCTGAAGCAGATCTTCCAAATATCCGGGAGATCAAAATCCATGGAAGCAAATTCCCCTGGCTACTCACCTTGCTGCTGTTAATTCACCCTCCATACCAGCTGATCAGGCCTAACAATGCTGCTGCAGAAGTATTGTGAAAAAGATAGGCATATTTTCACAGATGCAGGGGAAAATCCCCTTGGATGATGATTCCAAGGGATAACTTGATGGAGCAAGTTATGTACCCTTGTCTACTGTGCAATACTTAAGTTGGTGAGTTCACTGTCAGCATCACTTTGGAAAAGAAATGTTTGATCCACAAAAAAATATTTCATATGCCCTGTCTACCTGCTTCATTTCAACCAATGAATAGGCTACGTTCCATCAGCAAAAGGCTTTATGATCCTATGTTTCTTTAAACTGTAATCATTTTTTATTTTTTTCCTTAATCAGACAGTGTCTATTCATAAGATTCAGATGTCTATGGTAGGGGTGTAATTCAATTCACATGTTAAAAACTATCCTTCTTGTTATCTATTTTTAAATTACCCACATGTAACATCAGTCTGAGAGCTGAAGAAAACCCCTTCATTTGCTGTTTGCCAAGTATCATCTATGTGATAACAAGGCTACTTGAGAAATCACACCCATCCATTGCCATGGAACACTACTAGGAATGCTTTCACAACCTTTTCTTCATCATTAGGTATTTTGGTGAAGTGAATGATTAGAACATAAGCAAGGGCATTTGTTCAAGATGCTCCATAAAGAGCTGTGCTCCCTTCTCTTCTTTGCTGCCTATGTTAGCACTGAGCTGCAAAAAAAGAAAGATTATTAGGAAGAGTGTTACTTTTAGTCTAAATTTCTAAATGATGTTTGGAATACCCTGTTAAATGACAAAGGTGCTCTTTTAAAATAAGGCATCTTAAGGGGAAAAGTCAGCTTTAAAGAGGTTTTGAGACAGTTGCTTCTGGGAAAAAAAAAAAAAATTGAGGCATCTAAGGTCTTTAGCCATACCATTTTGAAGATTGATTCAAAACACAGTTTCTTCATCTAGGAAGAACAGAGGACCAGAGATGCAACCCATTTAAAAATGGAGTTCTATTTGTTTCTGGTTGGGATTACCGGACATCATTTCTTGTGAAGTCGAGGGACTGCAGTTAGCTCTCCAATAATTTCCTTCCCTGAAGTTCATCTGCATTTGCTCCTTTGTCCAGAGTCCCCATTTATTAGTGATGGTATACTCCATCTATGCATTAGAATATCCAACTAGAGTGTGTGACTCATACTTGCTAGGTTAAATTGGCTGGAACGGAATGGATGGTTACAGTTGCTTGTATACAATAGTCTTATTTTGACAAACTTTCTTTTGACAATGTTGAAGCAGCAGTAGCAAATAGGAACTACAGCTTGCAGCAGGGAAAGACACTCTTCTGCTTCCTCAAGTTTCCTGTAGTTCAACAGACGCCAAAAAGCTTTTTGTAGTACTACTACGGTCTTGTAGGAATACTTGATCTAACCCTACCTTTGATAAAATTACTAATGGGTTACTTTTCTACAAGGCAGAACATTTTTCTTTTAATATTATGCTTTTTGTAAGTTGGAAACATGAACTTGTGCACCAGTCATGTGGAATATCCTTCTACTTCTTAATAAGTTTCACAACCTTCTTTAGAAAATATTGATGCGGTGTAACTTCAAAAGAAGAATTCTGGGCATCTTCATTCTATTGTAATTTTTTTTTCTGCCATGCTGGTATTGTTTTCTATCATTTTTACCAATAGAAATAATTTACCCTTACATCTATGGAAAAGACCAATGTTTACTCAACAGTGCAGCATCAGTACATTGTTTAGAATTCTTTCAACATGGTCCCAAACATATCTGACAGCTAGAAAGCAGAGGTTAGCAACAGTGAATGGGAATAACTTCTGAACCATTCCAGTAGATTTCCCAGGAAGGGTTTGCTTTCGGCCACAACAAATTTTCCCAGAGATATTGTCTGCTTAAAAGTTGCATCAAAAGAGCCAAAGAGAGTGGCAACTTCCCAAAGGCAAACAACAAAGCTGCACAACACCGGGATTGTGTGCGCAGCTGGCAAACTCAGAGAAAACAGTACCTTAACAACATCCTGCCTTTTCTATTCACATTAACATTCGAATTGAAGGCATTTTGGACAACTTTCTTTTGTTTCTTGCAAAACACTTTGTAGACCTCCGTGCAACTTGTCGAACACGCTGGGAGATGTTTTCTGTACAGGCACAGATTCTCCTTGTGAGACATAGTGAAAAAGCTTTTTGCTTAGATGTAGGCGACAAGAGACGCTAAAGACGAAGATACGGAGCTCGGCGAAGCTCAGCGCCGGTCCGGGGCGTCTTTCGGCAGAAGCCGCGCTCCGGAGCGCACCGCGACCGGCACCATGCTCTGTGACCGGCACCATGCTCTTTGCACAAGGAAGCCGCTTCTTCGCCTCCGGGAGACAGAGAGACCAGCAGCTTCCGAAAGGAGAACAACCAAGCCGGGATTGTGTGCGCAGTTTGCAAACTCATAAAAAACAGTACCTTTCAACTCTCCTGCCTTTTCCATTCACTGGGCCAGGCCCAGCGTGTGCTGAACTCCCTGGGCTGGGCTCAGGTTCCCACTGGGACTGGGCTGAGCCTGGGCTCAAACTGGGGGCAGCAGCAGTGCAAAACACCTTTGGGCACCTACGTTTCCTGCTGCTGGGAAGGAGCAATGAAGCGAGTCGAGACGTTCTGGTTTCTGTTTCTCCTGCTGGATTTTTAATTTTAATTCCGCACTGTGGAGGCAATATCTGTGATGGCCTCTGTCAGTTTATTCCATTTCAACAGCACCAGCAACAGGTCTGTGTTTGAGCATGGCAAATGTGGCCTGTGAGGCTTTAATTCCCCTCGCCTTAGTGCTCGGGGCTGGCAGGCATTCCACTATCTGTTGATCTCTATGCCTGTGACAAAAAATACTGACTTCACTGTCATGAAAGCACCGTGAGTAGCACCAACTGTAAGAGGGATTTGCAGTTTTATGGATAAAATTCAGGCGGTAAGCAGAGGAGGGCTAAGAGCAGCCACGATTTCCAATTCTCAAAGCAAAGGCAGCAGAAGCCTCCTGCTGTCACCTCAGGGTGAGTCAAACAGAGCTGAAAACAGTGCTGGAACCCGATCCTTTCTTCATCTGAGGGCTGGCTCAGGGCATCACAGGTGGGCCCTGAGCAGTCAGGGCTGTGTATGGGTGTTGGTTGTTCTGCTCCAGAATTAGCTGGAAAAAGCCCTTGGGAGCTGTGGCAGGAGCAGGTGGGAAGGGGCCGGCGCTGCTGCTGCTCCTGGCCGGGAGCCCAGGCTGGGCCGCGCCGGCACCCACCCCCTGCGCTGTGGCTGCTGCTGCTGCCAGAGCCGGGCGGGACTTGGGGACAGGGAACGGACACGGAGGGGACAGCAAAGGCCTGGCGGCTGCAGGGATGATGGCGCTGAGGCCAGCGCCAGCACAGAGCTTCAGCCCGCAATGAACCCCGAGGAATACGCTGGGGAAAGGCTTCATTGCAGCCTTTGTGCGCTCGTGGCTGTGAAGGGACTGAAATGAAAGGAGAACAAGCAGGGCCCGACCCCTTCTCCTCTGGGAGGAGCCCCGGGCCTGGGGCTGTGAGGGGCCATGAGGGGCTGTGAGAGGCCATGAGGGAACGTGAGGGCACGTGAGGGACCATCAGCCATTATGGGCCATGAGGAACTCGGAGAGGCCATAGGGCTCTGTGAGGGGCAGTGGGAGGCCAGGCACCTTATGGAACCAAGGGTCCATTGTGACACTGCAGAACCAAGGAGATCATTGTTGACAGTATGGAACCTCATGGAACCAAGGGGCCATAGTGGCCCAGCAAGGCCTTGTGGAACCAAAGGGACCATGGTGACACTATGGAACCTCATGGTACCACATGTCCATTGTTACACAGCAGCCGCAGCAGGACTACAGAACCAAGATCATTGTAACACTGCACAACTGCGGAAACCTGTGGGCCTACCAGAGAAAAGGCAGTAGCAATGCCCTGGAGAGACACCCTGGAGGCTCCAGGCATTCCTCAAAGCTCAGGGTGAGAAAAGAGGCTTCCCCATGGTGCTCTGCACACTATGTTAATTTGTCAAAGTTCTGTCCTCCCTATTGGCCCGTTGGCCTTTCCTACTCCTTTTACTCTTACGTGTTCATGTTCTGGTGAGTTCTCCCTTCCCTGTCTTCCCATTGGTTTGTGTAACCCCGTCCATGCATCCTGGCATTCCCTATTGGTCCCTTCCCTGTGTACCGCCCCTGAGCCCTCAGACCATTGGATCCCTGGTGCTCTCCTCTGCACCCTCTTTCCCTCTATTTATACCCTGGACACTCCTTTGTCTTTGGTCCCTGGACACTTTCAGCGTTTCTCTGTGTGCGTGTGTGTGTGTGTGTCTGTGTGTCTGTGTGCTGGTGCTCTTGTGGTTCCTACCCATTGGGACAAGATGCTCTCAGGGAAGGTTGTGTCCAGACCACCTCGGACTACAACAAAATCTCATTTTTTTCATTTACTTTGCAGTGTAAATGAACCACTCTGTCTAAGCACGATCACAATCAACCAGAGCTGTATTTATAGAAATTTATCTGATATTCAATCTTTAATCCTGTGGGACAAATTGCGTAAAAGTTCAATTCCACCTGTCCAGTTTTTTACACCTTTGACAAAGTCTGGGGCTGGGATTGGATCCAGCTGCTCCCAGTCTCCTCTCAGAAGGAATTTTAGAAGTCTAGGGGTCCTGCCAGGGTTTGAGGATCCATGGTGGCTGCTGGGTGTAATTGCTCCATCTCATGTCTCAGCAGGAGTTTCTCCAATAAAGTTTTTGCCTGAAGCTCCCACTGTGCCCATGACAGGAACCCCTGTGAGTGTCTGGGACATCCCGGCTCTTTGGCAGCCTGGGGTCTCCCGGGATGTCACTGTGGAGCCCCCGTGAGTGCCTGTGACAGATCGGTGCCTTTGCAGCCCAAGGTCCCCTGGGATGTCACCATGGAATGGCTGTGACTGCCTCTGACCACAGGGCTCTTTACAATCCCAGAATGCCCTGGGAGGTTTCCATGGAGCCCCTGTCTCTGCCTGGGACATTCCAGCTCTGCAACAGCCTGGAGACTCTTGGAAAGTCCTCATGGAACCCCTCTGAGGACCTGTGACAAATCTGATCCTTAGCACGCAACCATTCCCAGCCCCTGTTGCTATGGGCGGTTTCCATGGCAACCATCACCAGCCCCCTGTTGCTAGGGTCAGTTCCTCGGCAGCTCCATGGAGACCCCCTGCCAGGGGTGGACACCAACTCGGGCCTGCGGCCAGAGCCCGTTGCCATGGCAACCATTGGCAGCCCCATCCCCAGGCTCACGGGATCCCAGAAGCACAGAATGGGCTGAGCTGGGAGGGACCCATCAGGATCCTCCAGTCCAACTGCTGGCCCTGCAGAGGACACCCTAACAATGCCAGCCTGGGCCTGGCAGTGCTGTCCAAATGCTGCAGGAGCTCAGAGAGCCCTGGAGCTCGAACCCGTCCCTGGGGAGCCTGGGCAGGGCCCCAGCAGCCTCTGGGCAAAAACATTTTCCTGACATCCAACCTGAGCCTGCCCCGACTGAGCTGCAGCCGTTCCCTCCAGTCCCGTCCCTGGGCACCAGAGGGAAGAGGTTTCCACAGCCCCAGCCAGGGACCCGCTCCCAAGGCTGTTGCCATGGCCACCAGGGCTGGCACCAGCTGGGATGCTTGGTTTCCATGGGCCGGGGTTCAGGAATGGGATTCCCCAACTTCCTGCTCCTGCTAAAACCGTGCTGCCCTCGCTGCCCTCCCGCCTCCCATGGAAAGAACAAAAAGCAAAGATCCCGGGCTGGGATAAGAACAATTTACTGGGAACAGAAATGAGATAAAGAACAAACAGAAAAAGCAACAATACCGATAACAGAAGAATAGGAAAAATTATTTACAGGGAAAACTACAACACAACTGCCTGGCTCTTTCCAGCAATGTATTTCGCCCTACCTGGAAAGAACACTCTTTTCCTCAGGGGGAGGGAGAGAGTCCCTTTCCTGCCCCTGGCAATGACCTGAGGTGGGAGTGAATGTAATGACGGGGCCATGCCAGACCCTCATGTGCTTCAGTCCCACCTCATGCCAGTGGTAGGGGCAGGAAAAGGGACAGGTGTCTTCCCAGCATGAATCATAGGGAAAATGGATCACCAGGGCTCTTCCCAATATGGATCCTCCAATGGGGGATGAAGCTGGGGCAGTGCATGAAGCTGCTCCTGCACCCGGGGCATTTGCAGGGCTTCCCTTACTTGTGCCTCTGTTGGTGTCTGGTTAAGCTATTGCTCTGGGTGAAGCTCTTCCCACACTGGGGGCACCCATAGGGCGTCTCCCCAGTGTGGATGCGCTGGTGCCTGATGCGGTTGGAGTTGTGCTTGAAGCCCTTCCCGCAAATGGGGCAGCGGAAGGGCCTCTCATCTGTGTGAATCTGTTTATGCTGACAGAGATTTGAGCTGGTCTGAAACCTCTCCCCACAGGTGTGGCACTCATAGGGCCTCTCCCCAGTGTGGATGCGCCGGTGGATGATGAGATGCGAGATGTGCTTGAAGCCCTTCCCACAGTCAGGGCAGCAGAAGGGCCTCTCCTCAGTGTGACTGCGCTGGTGCCTGAGGAGATTGGCCCTAATACAAAACTTCTTCTGACACTGGGTGCACTCGTAGGGCCTCTCCCCAGTGTGCCTGATGAGGTGGGAGTTGTGCTTGAAGCCCTTCCCACACTCGGGGCAGCGGAAGGGCCTCTCCTCGGTCTGAAGCTGCTGGTGCAGGAGGAGATGAGAGCTGGTATGAAACTTCTCAGGGCACTTGTGTGGCCTTTTCCCAGTGTGGACCCTCTGGTGGCAGAGCAAGAGGGACTTCAGCCTGAACCTCCTCCCACATTCCCCACATTCATAGGGCCATTCCTTGGTGTCGATCATCTGGTGGCCGATCAGGGCGCTGCTCTGCCTGAAGCTCTTCCTAAACTCCAAGCACTTGTGGGGCTTCTCCCCAACACAAAGCTGCTCCTGGACCACCAGCTCTGTGCCCTGGCTGAACCTCCGTCCACCTTCCTGGCACAGGGTAGGTCTTTCCTCCACATGGCACCCTGGGCTGGGTTTGGAGCCCCTCCTCCTGTGGGATCTCCAGGGGTTTTCCTCCTCACTGGATTCCTGTGATGCAGAATTGCTCAAAGCAGCCTCTTCCACGAGGTTCTGCTGCAGAGATTTGTCCTCCCTGGTGTCCATCCTCAGCTCCTTCTCTGGGGGAGGAGCAACAAGGAAAGAACGGAATTTTACTTCCATACCAGAGGGAAGGGGAAGGAGATCCCCCCAGTGCATCCCCAGCAGCATGGCGTTGGCAGCAGGGTTGTCTTGCAGTTGGGGGCCATGCTGGGCTGGGAAATGGAGCAGAAGAGAGGGGGAAAGGGGCACTGACTTCCTCCTCCCCTGCCTGGGTATCCTGGGCCATCGTCCTCTTCCTCGCAGTCTCCTGCTCCATCTGGCCAAAGTGTGGGAATCCTGGTTTGGGGAAAAACAAGGGATCAGCATGTTAGGTTTAATGGTCCCGCTGCCCAAGTGCAGCTGGAGAAGCCACTGCTCCCTCCAGCCTCGGGGGGCCCGGACCCTGCTCATCCCCAGCCTCCCTCACCCCTCCAGGCTGCTGGAGCTCCCCTGGCTCCGGGACTGCCCCTCTGGCCTCTCCCCACTCCAGGGCTCCCACGTGCCCCCCCAGCTCTCCCGGGGATCCCAAAACCCAACATCACACCCCTGCCTGCCGCTACCGGAAAACCGCCACGTGGGAGCCCCCCAAGATCCCTCCAGGGCCGTTTCCAGCCCAGCTTTGGGGTCCTGCAAGATCCAAACATCCCCTGCCCTGCCAAACCACCCTGCCAGAGACCACCTGGTGGATTTAGGGTGAGCTCCCCGCTCACTGAGGTTCTGGGGGGTGAGATGCTGGGGGAGCCCGGCCCGAGCGGGGGAACCACGGGGGAGCCTCCCGCTCCTCCTGTCCCTCCTCTTCCTGCGCCTCCTGCTCCTCCTTTCCTCTTGATCGTGTCTTTCCCTTTACTTTTCTTCCTCCTCTCTCCCTCCTCTCCCTCCTGCTCCACCTCCGCTCCCAGCCCAGCCAGGGCAGTGACAGCACATAAAAGCAGCTGCGCTCTGCCCTGGGGGGGGTCCAAAGCGTCCCCGCCCCGCCCAGCACTGGGAGCGATACTGGGAACACTGGGAATGATGCTGAGAACGCTGGGCAGGAACTGGGAGCACTCTCCCTGCCGGTCCCACTCTTACTGGGAGCACTGGGAGGGAACTGGGAGCAAACAGCACCCAGACGCGGCTGCAGCCAGTGGTGGGGGGGGGGATGCCAAAGGGCGTGGTTATGCAAATACGGGAGCGACCGCGCACTGGGATTGGTGGGTGGGAGCAGCGCAGGGCGCCCTGTCAGAAGGGACCAGGAATGGGAATGGGGACTGGAAATGGGAACAGAGAATGGGGACAGGGACTGGGAATGGGGACAGGGCCAGAGACCTGGAATACCACTGGAAATACAGTACAGGGACCAGGAATACAGGAGAGGGACAGGGAATGGGGACAGGGACCGGGAATGGGGATGGGGACAGGGCCAGGGACCTGGAATGGCACTGGAAATACAGTACAGGGACCAGGAATACAGGAGAGGGACAGAGAATGGGATTCGGACTGGGATGGGAACAGGATGGGAACGGGATAGGGGGGACATGGGAATGGGCTGGGGGAAGGGGAGTGGCAGTGGGAATGGGGCAGCCACTACAGGGGACACGAGGCATTGGGATGGGGGCACATGGGGACAGTTCCAGGGCAGGGGGTCCTTAATCAGCTTTCCCAGAACCTCCTCCAGGGTCTCCCAGTGCAACCGGAGCCACTCAGCCTGGTGTCCCCAAAGCCCTGAGCAAGCCCCAAGTCTCTCCCAGGAACCCTCAAGTCCCTCGCACCCAGCATCCCCCACATCCCCTGCAAGACCCCCCATGTACCCATCCTTGCCTTAGCTCAATGTCTTTATTTCTACCCTGCTTTTAAGCGGTTAGGAAGGGCAAAGAGAAATGAAAAGAAAATCCATGCCATGGGGTGGGGAGCCAGGAGGATATGGAGCCCCCAGCCAGGTGTCTTCCCAACAAGGATCACCACTACCACAGATCACCAGGGCTCTGCCCATCGGGGTCACTGGGGATCATCCAGCACGGATCCTCCTGTGGGGGATGGAGCTGGAGCAGCGCACGGAGCTCTTCCCACACTGGGGGCACTCGGAGGGCTGCCCTCGGTGGTGCCTCCATTGGTGTTGGGTCAAGGCTGAGCCATTTGAGGAGCTCGTCCCACACCTGGGACACTCATAGGGCCTGGGACATCACCAGGAGCAGCGGGGCTGGGATGGGCTCTGCTGCCTGGGACATCACCAGGAGCAGTGGAGTTGCGATGGGTTCTGGTGCCTGGGACATCACCAGCAGCGGGGCTGGCTGTGGTGCTCTCCAGTGCCTGGGCCATGCCCAGGGGTGCTGCTGCCTGGGGTTTGGTTGGTGCCTGCGCAATGCCAAGGGCAGGGTCACAGTGGGGCAGCTCTCAGTGTCCCCAGCAGGTCACTCTGTCCAGTGCAGCCGTGCCAGCGCTCACCGTGCACACGGGGCAGGCTGGGCTGGACGGGGCTCGGGGCACAAACGCCGCCCCCGGGGCTGGGCTCTGCCCCTGCCTCTGGGGCCCAGCCCCTGCTGGCAGCCCCCTGGGCAGGGCATGGGGCTGCTGCTGGCCCAGGAGGACAGGCCTTGCCCCCTGCCAGCTGCCCAGGCCCCTCGGATGCCTGTGCCACGTCCCTGTGCCTCCTGTCCCTGCTACTCCCCGCCACCTTCACTCCTTCCATCAAAGACCCTCTTAAAAAGAGATTGTTTTATGGCAACATAAGGCACTGCAGGTTCTTTGGAAGGCATTCCAAAGAAAGCTCGTTCGGCCGAATCCCTCACCAAATCCAGGACCCCTTGGGCAATTTTTGCCGCCTGCATTTGCGCAGAGCTCCATTCTCCCTCACCCATAAGGTGATCTGTTGTAATTGGGGGGCCCTCAGTCTCTGCAGCATAGTCCTCACTTTTCTGGGCCTCTGGGAGGAGGTCCCCTGCTAACCTCCTCCAAGTCCTCTCCCACAATTGATACTCTGCTGGACAACTAAAGAGGCATTTAATATCTTCCGGCACGAATGCTCTTCAAAATGTTGTCTTTAAAATGCTCCGGAAAAACCTGCTTTTTGGGCCAAATTCTGGTTTGGATTTGCAGAGATCCCGGATATTATCATAAGAAAGAGGCTTATACCATGTGTGAGTCCTGTTTCTATTGTAAGTGTGGTAAATAGGTATGATTTGTGCTGATAAAATTGAAACAGTAATTAATATTGATACAGTAATTATTATTTGGGAACAAATAAAATAGTTAAAAGTTGTAATGCCAAGAGAAGAGAGGGAAAGGAGGGGCTCCACCCCCCCCTTCCCAGCAGCTGCTCCCAATGACACTCGGAGCTAAAAATGAACGGTAAAGGAAGAAGGATCTGGTTGGGTCCCAGAAACTGCTAATTATAAGGGATTTATTACTATGATATTAAGATGTAGCGATATGATAGTTTTGGCGTGCATTGTACTGGCTTGGTGCGCATGTGTAACCCAAAGGTGAAGTAAAGGACACAGAGGAAGACTACGGAATCTTCATCAGACAACCCCCAAAAGACTTGTGCGACCACCAAGCCAACTGACGGCGCATGCGTGGCAAAGGTGGTGATGAGGGTGGAAATGAAAGTGTGATGAATCGAAAATGGGAGGAGATGACATTAACACATGGCATAAAACTGGGAATCTTCACTTGGCAAAATTGTACATGAGGTGGCAAGGGTCCAAAAGCCTTGCACTCGTGTACCCCGCCGTTTTTTTTGCTTATGCGCTATTATTAGAACCAAATTATCCCTTATTTATATATTTTTTTCTATTAAATTAAAATTGCTGCTACTTTAAATATTGTTGGGTTGTTTTTTTTAAGGGGATAATTGGGCAAATAAAACAGTCCCAAGGAAAAAGGGGTGGAGACAGCCATGTTATGGCAGTTTTGCGCTCTCTTTGGGATGCCTTTTGCAGCTGCAGTGTGCCTGGAGCTCAGGGCTTCCTGGTTTAAGAAACCCTAACCCTAGGCTCAACCCTAACCCTAACCCTAGGCAGGTAATCAGGCTAGGGTTAGGGAAGGTCCCAAGGAAAAAGGGGTGGAGACAGCCATGTTGTGGCAGTTCTGCACTTTCTTTGGGGTGCCTTTTGCAGCTGCAATGTGCCTGGAGCTCAGGGCTTCCTGGTTTAAGAAACCCTAACCCTAGGCTCTGTAATAACCATTTCCATAGGCAAATAAAACACCTAGGGTTAAGAGGGGTCCCAAGGAAAAAGGGGTGGAGACAGCAATGTTGTGGCAGTTTTGCGCTCTCTTTGGGATGCCATTTGCAGCTGCAGTGTGCCTGGAGCTCAGGGCTTCCTGGTTAAAAACCCTCTCCATAGGCTCAGTAATAACCTTTTCCATAGGCAAGTAAATCACCCTTGGGTTAGGTAAGGTCCCAGGGAAAAAGCGGTGGAGACAGCCATGTTGTGGTCGTTTTGCGCTCTCTTTGGGATGCCTTTTGCAGCTGCAGTGTGCCAGGAGCTCAGGGCTTCCTGGTTTAAGAAACCCTAACCCTAGGCCCAGTAATAACCTTTTCCATAGGCAGGTAAATCAGGCTAGGGTTAGGGAAGGTCCCAAGGAAAAAGGGATGGAGACAGCCATGTTGTGGCAGTTTTGCGCTCTCTTTGGGATGCCTTTTGCAGCTGCAGTGTGCCTGGAGCTCAGGGCTTCCTGGTTTGAGAAACCCTAACCCTAGGCTCTGTAATAACCATTTCCATAGGCAAATAAAACACCTAAGGTTAAGAGGGGTCCCAAGGAAAAAGGGGTGGAGACAGCCATGTTGTGGCAGTTTTGCGCTCTCGTTGGGATGCCTTTTGCAGCTGCAGTGTGCCTGGAGCTCAGGGCTTCCTGGTTTAAGAAACCCTAACCCTAGGCCCAGTAATAACCTTTTCCATAGGCAGGTAAATCAGGCTAGGGTTAGGGAAGGTCCCAAGGAAAAAGGGATGGAGACAGCCATGTTGTGGCAGTTTTGCGCTCTCTTTGGGATGCCTTTTGCAGCTGCAGTGTGCCTGGAGCTCAGGGCTTCATGGTTTAAGAAACCCTAACCCTAGGCTCTGTAATAACCATTTCCATAGGCAAATAAAACACCTAGGGTTAAGAGGGGTTCCAAGGAAAAAGGGGTGGAGACAGCCATGTTGTGGCAGTTTTGCGCTCTCTTTGGGATGCCTTTTGCAGCTGCAGTGTGCCTGGAGCTCAGGGCTTCCTGGTTTGAGAAACCATAAACCTAGGCTCAACCCTAACCCTAACCCTAGGCAGGTAAATCAGCCTAGGGTTAGGGAAGGTCCCAAGGAAAAAGGGGTGGTGACAGCCATGTTGTGGCAGTTTTGTGCTCCCTTTGGGATGCCTTTTGCAGCTGCAGTGTGCCTGGAGCTCAGGGCTTCCTGGTTTGAGAAACCCTAACCCTAGGCTCAACCCTAACCCTAACCCTAGGCAGGTAATCAGCCTAGGGTTAGGGAAGGTCCCAAGGAAAAAGGGGTGGAGACAGCCATGTTGTGGCAGTTTTGCGCTCTCTTTGGGATGCCTTTTGCAGCTGCAGTGTGCCTGGAGCTCAGGGCTTCCTGGTTTAAGAAACCCTAAACCTAGGCTCTGTAATAAACAGTTCCATAGGCAAATAAAACACCTAGGGTTAGGAGGGGTCCCAAGGAAAAAGGGCTGGAGACAGCCATGTTGTGGCAGTTTTGCGCTCTCTTTGGGATGCCTTTTTACAGCTGCAGCGTGCCTGGAGCTCAGGGCTTCCTGGTTTAAGAAACCCTAACCCTAGGCCCAGTAATAACCTTTTCCATAGGCAGGTAAATCAGGCTAGGGTTAGGGAAGGTCCCAAGGAAAAAGGGGTGGAGACAGCCATGTTGTGGCAGTTTTGCGCTCTCTTTGGGATGCCTTTTGCAGCTGCAGTGTGCCTGGAGCTCAGGGCTTCCTGGTTTGAGAAACCCTAACCCTAGGCTCAACCCTAACCCTAACCCTTGGAATATAAATCAGCCTAGGGTTAGGCAAGGTCCCAAGGAAAAAGGGGTGGAGACAGCCATGTTGTGGCAGTTTTGCGCTCTCTTTGGGATGCCTTTTGCACCTGCAGTGTGCCTGGAGCTCAGGGCTTCCTGGTTTGAGAAACCCTAACCCTAGGCTCAACCCTAACCCTAACCCATGGGATGTAAATCAGCCTTGGTTTAGGGAAGGTCCCAAGGAAAAAGGGGTGGAGACAGCCATGTTGTGGCAGTTTTGCGCTCTCTTTGGGATGCCTTTTGCAGCTGCAGTGTGCCTGGAGCTCAGGGCTTCCTGGTTTAAGAAACCCTCTCCATAGGCTCAGTAATAACCTTTTCCATAGGCAAGTAAATCACCCTTGTGTTAAGTAAGGTCCCAGGGAAAAAGCGGTAGAGACAGCCATGTTGTGGCAGTTTTGCGCTCTCTTTGGGATGCCTTTTGCAGCTGCAGTGTGCCTGGAGCTCAGGGCTTCCTGGTTTGAGAAACCCTAACCCTAGGCCCAGTAATAACCCTTTCCATAGGCAGGTAAATCAGGCTAGGGTTAGGGAAGGTCCCAAGGAAAAAGGGATGGAGACAGCCATGTTGTGGCAGTTTTGCGATCTCTTTGGGATGCCTTTTGCAGCTGCAGTGTGCCTGGAGCTCAGGGCTTCCTGGTTTGAGAAACTCGAACCCTAGGCTCAACCCTAACCCTAACCCTAGGCAGGTAATCAGGCTAGGGTTAGGGAAGGTCCCAAGGAAAAAGGGGTGGAGACAGCCATGTTGTGGCAGTTTTGCGCTCTCTTTGGGATGCCTTTTGCAGCTGCAGTGTGCCTGGAGCTCAGGGCTTCCTGGTTTGAGAAACCATAAACCTAGGCTCAACCCTAACCCTAACCCTAGGCAGGTAAATCAGCCTAGGGTTAGGGAAGGTCCCAAGGAAAAAGGGGTGGAGACAGCCGTGTTGTGGCAGTTTTGTGCTCCCTTTGGGATGCCTTTTGCAGCTGCAGCGTGCCTGGAGCTCAGGGCTTCCTGGTTTAAGAAACCCTAACCCTAGGCCCAGTAATAACCTTTTCCATAGGCAGGTAAATCAGGCTAGGGTTAGGGAAGGTCCCAAGGAAAAAGGGATGGAGAGAGCCATGTTGTGGCAGTTTTGCGCTCTCTTTGGGATGCCTTTTGCAGCTGCAGTGTGCCTGGAGCTCAGGGCTTCCTGGTTTAAGAAACCCTAACCCTAGGCTCAACCCTAACCCTAACCCTTGGTATGTAAATCAGCCTAGGGTTAGGGAAGGTCCCAAGGAAAAAGGGGTGGAGACAGCCATGTTGTGGCAGTTTTGCGCTCTCTTTGTGATGCCTTTTGCAGCTGCAGTGTGCCTGGAGCTCAGGGCTTCCTGGTTTGAGAAACCCTAACCCTAAGCTCAACCCTAACCCTAACCCTAGGCAGGTAAATCAGCCTAGGGTTAGGGAAGTTCCCAAGGAAGAAGGGGTGGAGACAGCCATGTTGTGGCAGTTTTGCGCTCTCTTTGGGATGCCTTTTGCAGCTGCAGTGTGCCTGGAGCTCAGGGCTTCCTGGTTTAAGAAACCCTAACCCTAGGCTCTGTAATAAACTTTTCCATAGGCAAGTAAATCACCTAGGGTTAGGGAAGGTCCCAAGGAAAAAGGGGTGGAGACAGCCATGTTGTGGTAGTTCTGCACATTCATTGGGGTGCCTTTTGCAGCTGCAGTGTGCCTGGAGCTCAGGGCTTCCTGGTTTAAGAAACCCTAAAGCTAGGCTCTGTAATAACCATTTCCATAGGCAAATAAAACACCTAGGGTTAGGAGGGGTCCCAAGGAAAAAGGGCTGGAGACAGCCATGTTGTGGCAGTTTTGCGCTCTCTTTGGGATGCCTTTTGCAGCTGCAGTGTGCCTGGAGCTCAGGGCTTCCTGGTTTGAGAAACCCTAACCCTAAGCTCAACCCTAACCCTAACCATAGGCAGGTAAATCAGGCTAGGGTTAGGGAAGTTCCCAAAGAAGAAGGGGTGGAGTCAGCCATGTTGTGGCAGTTTTGCGCTCTCTTTGGGATGCCTTTTGCAGCTGCAGTGTGCCTGGAGCTCAGGGCTTCCTGGTTTAAGAAACCCTAATCCTAGGCCCAGTAATAACCTTTTCCATAGGCAGGTAAATCAGGCTAGGGTTAGGGAAGGTCCCAAGGAAAAAGGGATGGAGACAGCCATGTTGTGGCAGTTTTGCGCTCTCTTTGGGATGCCTTTTGCAGCTGCAGTGTGCCTGGAGCTCAGGGCTTCCTGGTTTGAGAAACCCTAACCCTAGGCTCAACCCTAAACCTAACCCTAGGCAGGTAAATCAGCCTAGGGTTAGGGAAGGTCCCAAGGAAAAAGGGGTGGAGACAGCAATGTTGTGGCAGTTCTGCACTTTTATTGGGGTGCCTTTTGCAGCTGCATTGTGCCTGGAGCTCAGGGCTTCCTGGTTTGAGAAACCCTAACCCTAGGCTCAACCCTAACCCTAGGCAGGTAAATCAGCCTAGCGTTAGGGAAGGTCCCAAGGAAAAAGGGGTGGAGACAGCCATGTTGTGGTAGTTTTGCGCTCTCTTTGGGATGCCTTTTGCAGCTGCAGTGTGCCTGGAGCTCAGGGCTTCCTGGTTTAAGAAACCCTAACCCTAGGCTCAACCCTAACCCTAACCCTAGGCAGGTAAATCAGGCTAGGGTTAGGGAAGGTCCCAAGGAAAAAGGGGTGGAGACAGCCATGTTGTTGCAGTTTTGCGCTCTCTTTGGGATGCCTTTTGCAGCTGCAGTGTGCCTGGAGCTCAGGGCTTCCTGGTTTACAAAACCCTAACCCTAGTCTCAACCCTAACCCTAACCCTAGGCAGGTAATCAGGCTAGCGCTAGGAAAGGTCCCAATGAAAAAAGGGGTGGAGACAGCCATGTTGTGGCAGTTTTGCGCTCTCTTTGGGATGCCTTTTGCAGCTGCAGTGTGCCTGGAGCTCAGGGCTTCCTCGTTTAAGAAACCCTAACCCTAGGCTCAACCCTAACCCTAACCCTAGGCAGGTAAATCAGCCTAGGGTTAGGGAAGGTCCCAAGGAAAAAGGGGTGGAGACAGCCATGTTGTGCCAGATTTGCGCTCTCTTTGGGATGCCTTTTGCAGCTGCAGTGTGCCTGGAGCTCAGGGCTTCCTGGTTTGAGAAACGCTAACCCTAGGCTCAACCCTAACCCTAACCCTAGGCAGGTAAATCAGGCTAGGTTTAGGGAAGGTCCCAAGGAAAAAGGGGTGGAGACAGCCATGTTGTGGCAGTTTTGCGCTCTCTTTGGGATGCCTTTTGCACCTGCAGTGTGCCTGGAGCTCAGGGCTTCCTGGTTTAAGAAACCCTAACCCTAGGCTCAACCCTAACCCTAACCCTAGGCAGGTAAATCAGCCTAGGGTTAGGGAAGGTCCCAAGGGAGAAGGGGAGGAGTCAGCCATGTTGTGGCAGTTTTGCGCTCTCTTTGGGATGCCTTTTGCAGCTGCAGTGTGCCTGGAGCTCAGGGCTTCCTGGTTTAAAAAACCCTAACCCTAGGCTCAACCCTAACCCTAACCCTAGGAATGTAAATCAGCCTAGGGTTAGGGAAGGTCCCAAGGAAAAAGGGGTGGAGACAGCCATGTTGTGGCAGTTTTGCGCTCTCTCTGGAATGCCTTTTGCAGCTGCAGTGTGCCTGGAGATCAGGGCTTCCTCGTTTAAGAAACCCTGACCCTAGGGTCTGTAATGACCTTTTCCTTAGGCAGGTAAATGAGCCTAGCGTTAGGGAAGGTCCCAAGGAAAAAGGGGTGGAGACAGCCATGTTGTGGCAGTTTTGCGCTCTCTTTGGGATGCCTTTTGCACCTGCAGTGTGCCTGGAGCTCAGGGCTTCCTGGTTCTAGAAACCCTAACCCTAGGCTCAACCCTAACCCTAACCTTAGGCAGGTAAATCAGCCTAGGGTTAGGGAAGGTCCCAAGGAAGAAGGGGAGGAGTCAGCCATGTTGTGGCAGTTTTGTGCTCTCTTTGGGATGACTTTTGCAGCTGCAGTGTGCCTGGAGCTCAAGGCTTCCTGGTTTAAGAAACCCTAAACCTAGGCTCTGTAATAACCATTTCCATAGGCAAATAAAACACCTAGGGTTAGGAGGGGTCCCAAGGAAAAAGGGCTGGAGACAGCCATGTTGTGGCAGTTTTGCGCTCTCTTTGGGATGCCTTTTGCAGCTGCAGCGTGCCTGGAGCTCAGGGCTTCCTGGTTTAAGAAACCCTAACCCTAGGGCCAGTAATAACCTTTTCCATACGCAGGTAAATCAGGCTAGGGTTAGGGAAGGTCCCAAGGAAAAAGGGGTGGAGACAGCCATGTTGTGGCAGTTTTGCGCTCTCTTTGGGATGCCTTTTGCAGCTGCAGTGTGCCTGGAGCTCAGGGCTTCCTGGTTTAAGAAACCCTAACCCTAGGCTCAACCCTAACCCTAACCCTTGGAATGTAAATCAGCCTAGGGTTAGGCAAGGTCCCAAGGAAAAAGGGGTGGAGACAGCCATGTTGTGGCAGTTTTGTGCTCTCTTTGGGATGCCTTTTGCAGCTGCAGTGTGCCTGGAGCTCAGGGCTTCCTGGTTTGAGAAACCCTAACCCTAGGCTCAACCCTAACCCTAACCCTAGGCAGGTAAATCAGGCTAGGGTTAGGGAAGGTCCCAAGGAAAAAGGGGTGGAGACAGCCATGTTGTGGCAGTTTTGCGCTCTCTTTGGGATGCCTTTTGCAGCTGCAGTGTGCCTGGAGCTCAGGGCTTCCTGGTTTAAGAAACCCTCTCCATAGGCTCAGTAATAACCTTTTCCATAGGCAAGTAAATCACCCTTGTGTTAAGTAAGGTCCCAGGGAAAAAGCGGTGGAGACAGCCATGTTGTGGCAGTTTTGCGCTCTCTTTGGGATGCCTTTTGCAGCTACAGTGTGCCTGGAGCTCAGGGCTTCCTGGTTTAAGAAACCCTAACCCTAGGCCCAGTAATAACCCTTTCCATAGGCAGGTAAATCAGGCTAGGGTTAGGGAAGGTCCCAAGGAAAAAGGGATGGAGACAGCCATGTTGTGCCAGATTTGCGCTCTCTTTGGGATGCCTTTTGCAGCTGCAGTGTGCCTGGAGCTCAGGGCTTCCTGGTTTGAGAAACGCTAACCCTAGGCTCAACCCTAACCCTAACCCTAGGCAGGTAAATCAGGCTAGGTTTAGGGAAGGTCCCAAGGAAAAAGGGGTGGAGACAGCCATGTTGTGGCAGTTTTGCGCTCTCTTTGGGATGCCTTTTGCACCTGCAGTGTGCCTGGAGCTCAGGGCTTCCTGGTTTAAGAAACCCTAACCCTAGGCTCAACCCTAACCCTAACCCTAGGCAGGTAAATCAGCCTAGGGTTAGGGAAGGTCCCAAGGGAGAAGGGGAGGAGTCAGCCATGTTGTGGCAGTTTTGCGCTCTCTTTGGGATGCCTTTTGCAGCTGCAGTGTGCCTGGAGCTCAGGGCTTCCTGGTTTAAAAAACCCTAACCCTAGGCTCAACCCTAACCCTAACCCTAGGAATGTAAATCAGCCTAAGGTTAGGGAAGGTCCCAAGGAAAAAGGGGTGGAGACAGCCATGTTGTGGCAGTTTTGCGCTCTCTCTGGAATGCCTTTTGCAGCTGCAGTGTGCCTGGAGATCAGGGCTTCCTCGTTTAAGAAACCCTGACCCTAGGGTCTGTAATGACCTTTTCCTTAGGCAGGTAAATGAGCCTAGCGTTAGGGAAGGTCCCAAGGAAAAAGGGGTGGAGACAGCCATGTTGTGGCAGTTTTGCGCTCTCTTTGGGATGCCTTTTGCACCTGCAGTGTGCCTGGAGCTCAGGGCTTCCTGGTTCTAGAAACCCTAACCCTAGGCTCAACCCTAACCCTAACCCTAGGCAGGTAAATCAGCCTAGGGTTAGGGAAGGTCCCAAGGAAGAAGGGGAGGAGTCAGCCATGTTGTGGCAGTTTTGCGCTCTCTTTGGGATGACTTTTGCAGCTGCAGTGTGCCTGGAGCTCAAGGCTTCCTGGTTTAAGAAACCCTAAACCTAGGCTCTGTAATAACCATTTCCATAGGCAAATAAAACACCTAGGGTTAGGAGGGGTCCCAAGGAAAAAGGGCTGGAGACAGCCATGTTGTGGCAGTTTTGCGCTCTCTTTGGGATGCCATTTGCAGCTGCAGTGTGCCTGGAGCTCAGGGCTTCCTGGTTTAAGAAACCCTAACCCTAGGCCCAGTAATAACCTTTTCCATACGCAGGTAAATCAGGCTAGGGTTAGGGAAGGTCCCAAGGAAAAAGGGGTGGAGACAGCCATGTTGTGGCAGTTTTGCGCTCTCTTTGGGATGCCTTTTGCAGCTGCAGTGTGCCTGGAGCTCAGGGCTTCCTGGTTTAAGAAACCCTAACCCTAGGCTCAACCCTAACCCTAACCCTTGGAATGTAAATCAGCCTAGGGTTAGGCAAGGTCCCAAGGAAAAAGGGGTGGAGACAGCCATGTTGTGGCAGTTTTGCGCTCTCTTTGGGATGCCTTTTGCAGCTGCAGTGTGCCTGGAGCTCAGGGCTTCCTGGTTTGAGAAACCCTAACCCTAGGCTCAACCCTAACCCTAACCCTTGGGATGTAAATCAGCCTAGGGTTAGGGAAGGTCCCAAGGAAAAAGGGGTGGAGACAGCCATGTTGTGGCAGTTTTGCGCTCTCTTTGGGATGCCTTTTGCAGCTGCAGTGTGCCTGGAGCTCAGGGCTTCCTGGTTTAAGAAACCCTCTCCATAGGCTCAGTAATAACCTTTTCCATAGGCAAGTAAATCACCCTTGTGTTAAGTAAGGTCCCAGGGAAAAAGCGGTGGAGACAGCCATGTTGTGGCAGTTTTGCGCTCTCTTTGGGATGCCTTTTGCAGCTGCAGTGTGCCTGGAGCTCAGGGCTTCCTGGTTTAAGAAACCCTAACCCTAGGCCCAGTAATAACCCTTTCCATAGGCAGGTAAATCAGGCTAGGGTTAGGGAAGGTCCCAAGGAAAAAGGGATGGAGACAGCCATGTTGTGGCAGTTTTGCGATCTCTTTGGGATGCCTTTTGCAGCTGCAGTGTGCCTGGAGCTCAGGGCTTCCTGGTTTGAGAAACTCGAACCCTAGGCTCAACCCTAACCCTAACCCTAGGCAGGTAATCAGGCTAGGGTTAGGGAAGGTCCCAAGGAAAAAGGGGTGGAGACAGCCATGTTGTGGCAGTTTTGTGCTCCCTTTGGGATGCCTTTTGCAGCTGCAGTGTGCCTGGAGCTCAGGGCTTCCTGGTTTGAGAAACCCTAACCCTAGGCTCAACCCTAACCCTAACCCTAGGCAGGTAATCAGCCTAGGGTTAGGGAAGGTCCCAAGGAAAAAGGGGTGGAGACAGCCATGTTGTGGTAGTTCTGCACATTCATTGGGGTGCCTTTTGCAGCTGCAGTGTGCCTGGAGCTCAGGGCTTCCTGGTTTAAGAAACCCTAAACCTAGGCTCTGTAATAACCATTTCCATAGGCAAATAAAACACCTAGGGTTAGGAGGGGTCCCAAGGAAAAAGGGCTGGAGACAGCCATGTTGTGGCAGTTTTGCGCTCTCTTTGGGATGCCTTCTGCAGCTGCAGCGTGCCTGGAGCTCAGGGCTTCCTGGTTTAAGAAACCCTAACCCTAGGCCCAGTAATAACCTCTTCCATAGGCAGGTAAATCAGGCTAGGGTTAGGGAAGGTCCCAAGGAAAAAGGGATGGAGAGAGCCATGTTGTGGCAGTTTTGCGCTCTCTTTGGGATGCCTTTTGCAGCTGCAGTGTGCCTGGAGCTCAGGGCTTCCTGGTTTGAGAAACCCTAACCCTAGGCTCAACCCTAACCCTAGGCAGGTAAATCAGGCTAGGGTTAGGGAAGGTCCCAAGGAAAAAGGGGTGGAGACAGCCATGTTGTGGCAGTTTTGTGCTCTCTTTGGGATGCCTTTTGCAGCTGCAGTGTGCCTGGAGCTCAGGGCTTCCTGGTTTGAGAAACCCTAACCCTAGGCTCAACCCTAACCCTAACCCTAGGCAGGTAAATCAGCCTAGGGTTAGGGAAGGTCCCACGGGAAAAGGGGAGGAGTCAGCCATGTTGTGGCAGTTTTGTGCTCTCTTTGGGATGCCTTTTGCAGCTGCAGTGTGCCTGGAGCTCAGGGCTTCCTGGTTTAAGAAACCCTAACCCTAGGCTCAACCCCAACCCTAGGCAGGTAAATCAGGCTAGGGTTAGGGAAGGTCCCAAGGAAAAAGGGGTGGAGACAGCCATGTTGTGCCAGTTTTGCGCTCTCTTTGGGATGCCTTTTGCAGCTGCAGTGTGCCTGGAGCTCAGGGCTTCCTGGTTTAAGAAACCCTAAACCTAGGCTCTGTAGTAACCATTTCCATAGGCAAATAAAACACCTAGGGTTTGGAGGGGTCCCAAGGAAAAAGGGCTGGAGACAGCCATGTTGTGGCAGTTTTGCGCTCTCTTTGGGATGCCTTTTGCAGCTGCAGCGTGCCTGGAGCTCAGGGCTTCCTGGTTTAAGAAACCCTAACCCTAGGCCCAGTAATAACCTTTTCCATAGGCAGGTAAATCAGGCTAGGGTTAGGGAAGGTCCCAAGGAAAAAGGGATGGAGACAGCCATGTTGTGGCAGTTTTGCGCTCTCTTTGGGATGCCTTTTGCAGCTGCAGTGTGCCTGGAGCTCAGGGCTTCCTGGTTTGAGAAACCCTAACCCTAGGCTCAACCCTAACCCTAACCCTAGGCAGGTAATCAGCCTAGGGTTAGGGAAGGTCCCAAGGAAGAAGGGGTGGAGACAGCCATGTTGTGGCAGTTTTGCGCTCTCTTTGGGATGCCTTTTGCAGCTGCAGTGTGCCTGGAGCTCAGGGCTTCCTGGTTTGAGAAACCCTAACCCTAGGCTCAACCCTAAACCTAACCCTAGGCAGGTAAATCAGCCTAGGGTTAGGGAAGGTCCCAAGGAAAAAGGGGTGGAGACAGCAATGTTGTGGCAGTTCTGCACTTTTATTGGGGTGCCTTTTGCAGCTGCAGTGTGCCTGGAGCTCAGGGCTTCCTGGTTTGAGAAACCCTAACCCTAGGCTCAACCCTAACCCTAGGCAGGTAAATCAGCCTAGCGTTAGGGAAGGTCCCAAGGAAAAAGGGGTGGAGACAGCCATGTTGTGGCAGTTTTGTGCTCTCTTTGGGATGCCTTTTGCAGCTGCAGTGTGCCTGGAGCTCAGGGCTTCCTGGTTTAAGAAACCCTAACCCTAGGCTCAACCCTAACCCTAACCCTAGGCAGGTAAATCAGCCTAGGGTTAGGGAAGGTCCCAAGGAAGAAGGGGTGGAGACAGCCATGTTGTGGCAGTTTTGCGCTCTCTTTGGGATGCCTTTTGCAGCTGCAGTGTGCCTGGAGCTCAGGGCTTCCTGGTTTAAGAAACCCTAACCCTAGTCTCAACCCTAACCCTAGGCAGGTAAATCAGCCTAGGGTTAGGGAAGGTCCCAAGGAAGAAGGGGTGGAGACAGCCATGTTGTGGCAGTTTTGCGCTCTCTCTGGAATGCCTTTTGCAGCTGCCGTGTGCCTGGAGCTGAGGGCTTCCTCGTTTAAGAAACCCTGACCCTAGGGTCTGTAATGACCTTTTCCTTAGGCAGGTAAATGAGCCTAGGGTTAGGCAAGGTCCCAAGGAAAAAGGGGTGGAGACAGCCATGTTGTGGCAGTTTTGCGCTCTCTTTGGGATGCCTTTTGCAGCTGCAGTGTGCCTGGAGCTCAGGGCTTCCTGGTTTAAGAAACCCTAACCCTAGGCTCAACCCTAACCCTAACCTTAGGCAGGTAAATGAGCCTAGGGTTAGGCAAGGTCCCAAGGAAAAAGGGGTGGAGACAGCCATGTTGTGGCAGTTTTGCGCTCTCTTTGGGATGCCTTTTGCAGCTGCAGTGTGCCTGGAGCTCAGGGCTTCCTGGTTTAAGAAACCCTAACCCTAGGCTCAACCCTAACCCTAACCCTAGGCAGGTAAATCAGCCTAGGGTTAGGGAAGGTCCCAAGGAAAAAGGGGTGGAGACAGCCATGTTGTGCCAGATTTGCGCTCTCTTTGGGATGCCTTTTGCAGCTGCAGTGTGCCTGGAGATCAGGGCTTCCTCGTTTAAGAAACCCTGACCCTAGGGTCTGTAATGAGCTTTTCCTTAGGCAGGTAATTGAGCCTAGGGTTAGGCAAGGTCCCAAGGAAAAAGGGGTGGAGACAGCCATGTTGTGGCAGTTTTGCGCTCTCTTTGGGATGCCTTTTGCAGCTGCAGTGTGCCTGGAGCTCAGGGCTTCCTGGTTTAAGAAACCCTAACCCTAGGCTCAACCCTAACCCTAACCCTAGGCAGGTAAATCAGCCTAGGGTTAGGGAAGGTCCCAAGGAAGAAGGGGAGGAGTCAGCCATGTTGTGGCAGTTTTGTGCTCTCTTTGGGATGACTTTTGCAGCTGCAGTGTGCCTGGAGCTCAGGGCTTCCTGGTTTGAGAAACCCTAACCCTAGGCTCAACCCTAACCCTAACCCTAGGCAGGTAAATCAGCCTAGGTTTAGGGAAGGTCCCAAGGAAAAAGGGGTGGAGACAGTCATGTTGTGGCAGTTTTGTGCTCTCTTTGGGATGCCTTTTGCAGCTGCAGTGTGCCTGGAGCTCAGGGCTTCCTGGCTTAAGAAACCCTAACCCTAGTCTCAACCCTAACCCTAACCCTAGGCAGGTAAATCAGCCTAGGGTTAGGGAAGGTCCCAAGGAAAAAGGGGTGGAGACAGCCATGTTGTGGCAGTTTTGCGCTCTCTTTGGGATGCCTTTTGCAGCTGCAGTGTGCCTGGAGCTCAGGGCTTCCTGGTTTAAGAAACCCTAACCCTAGGCTCAACCCTAACCCTAACCCTAGGCAGGTAAATCAGGCTAGGGTTAGGGAAGGTCCCAAGGAAAAAGGGGTGGAGACAGCCATGTTGTGGCAGTTTTGTGCTCTCTTTGGGATGCCTTTTGCAGCTGGAGTGTGCCTGGAGCTCAGGGCTTCCTGGTTTGAGAAACCCTAACCCTAGGCTCAACCCTAACCCTAGGCAGGTAAATCAGCCTAGCGTTAGGGAAGGTCCCAAGGAAAAAGGGGTTGAGACAGCCATGTTGTGGCAGTTTTGTGCTCTCTTTGGGATGCCTTTTGCAGCTGCAGTGTGCCTGGAGCTCAGGGCTTCCTGGTTTAAGAAACCCTAACCCTAGGCTCAACCCTAACCCTAACCCTAGGCAGGTAAATCAGCCTAGGGTTAGGGAAGGTCCCAAGGAAGAAGGGGTGGAGACAGCCATGTTGTGGCAGTTTTGCGCTCTCTCTGGAATGCCTTTTGCAGCTGCCGTGTGCCTGGAGCTGAGGGCTTCCTCGTTTAAGAAACCCTGACCCTAGGGTCTGTAATGACCTTTTCCTTAGGCAGGTAAATGAGCCTAGGGTTAGGCAAGGTCCCAAGGAAAAAGGGGTGGAGACAGCCATGTTGTGGCAGTTTTGCGCTCTCTTTGGGATGCCTTTTGCAGCTGCAGTGTGCCTGGAGCTCAGGGCTTCCTGGTTTAAGAAACCCTAACTCTAGGCTCAACCCTTACCCTAACCTTAGGCAGGTAAATGAGCCTAGGGTTAGGCAAGGTCCCAAGGAAAAAGGGGTGGAGACAGCCATGTTGTGGCAGTTTTGCGCTCTCTTTGGGATGCCTTTTGCACCTGCAGTGTGCCTGGAGCTCAGGGCTTCCTGGTTTAAGAAACCCTAACCCTAGGCTCAACCCTAACCCTAACCCTAGGCAAGTAAAGCAGCCTAGGGTTAGGGAAGGTCCCAAGGAAGAAGGGGAGGAGTCAGCCATGTTGTGGCAGTTTTGTGCTCTCTTTGGGATGACTTTTGCAGCTGCAGTGTGCCTGGAGCTCAGGGCTTCCTGGTTTAAGAAACCCTAACCCTAGGCTCAACCCTAACCCTAACCCTAGGCAGGTGAATCAGCCTAGGTTTAGGGAAGGTCCCAAGGAAAAATGGGTGGAGACAGTCATGTTGTGGCAGTTTTCTGCTCTCTTTGGGATGCCTTTTGCAGCTGCAGTGTGCCTGGAGCTCAGGGCTTCCTGGTTTAAGAAACCCTAACCCTAGTCTCAACCCTAACCCTAACCCTAGGCAGGTAAATCAGGCTAGGGTTAGGGAAGGTCCCAAGGAAAAAGGGGTGGAGACAGCCATGTTGTTGCAGTTTTGCGCTCTCTTTGGGATGCCTTTTGCAGCTGCAGTGTGCCTGGAGCTCAGGGCTTCCTGGTTTAAGAAACCCTAACCCTAGGCTCAACCCTAACCCTAACCCTAGGCAGGTAAATCAGGCTAGGGTTAGGGAAGGTCCCAAGGAAAAAGGGGTGGAGACAGCCATGTTGTGGCAGTTTTGTGCTCTCTTTGGGATGCCTTTTGCAGCTGGAGTGTGCCTGGAGCTCAGGGCTTCCTGGTTTGAGAAACCCTAACCCTAGGCTCAACCCTAACCCTAGGCAGGTAAATCAGCCTAGCGTTAGGGAAGGTCCCAAGGAAAAAGGGGTTGAGACAGCCATGTTGTGGCAGTTTTGTGCTCTCTTTGGGATGCCTTTTGCAGCTGCAGTGTGCCTGGAGCTCAGGGCTTCCTGGTTTAAGAAACCCTAACCCTAGGCTCAACCCTAACCCTAACCCTAGGCAGGTAAATCAGCCTAGGGTTAGGGAAGGTCCCAAGGAAGAAGGGGTGGAGACAGCCATGTTGTGGCAGTTTTGCGCTCTCTTTGGGATGCCTTTTGCAGCTGCAGTGTGCCTGGAGCTCAGGGCTTCCTGGTTTAAGAAACCCTAACCCTAGTCTCAACCCTAACCCTAGGCAGGTAAATGAGCCTAGGGTTAGGCAAGGTCCCAAGGAAAAAGGGGTGGAGACAGCCATGTTGTGGCAGTTTTGCGCTCTCTTTGGGATGCCTTTTGCAGCTGCAGTGTGCCTGGAGCTCAGGGCTTCCTGGTTTAAGAAACCCTAACTCTAGGCTCAACCCTAACCCTAACCTTAGGCAGGTAAATGAGCCTAGGGTTAGGGAAAGTCCCAAGGAAAAAGGGGTGGAGACAGCCATCTTGTGGCAGTTTTGCGCTCTCTTTGGGATGCCTTTTGCAGCTGCAGTGTGCCTGGAGATCAGGGCTTCCTCGTTTAAAAAACCCTGACCCTAGGGTCTGTAATGACCTTTTCCTTAGGCAGGTAAATGAGCCTAGGGTTAGGCAAGGTCCCAAGGAAAAAGGGGTGGAGACAGCCATGTTGTGGCAGTTTTGCGCTCTCTTTGGGATGCCTTTTGCAGCTGCAGTGTGCCTGGAGCTCAGGGCTTCCTGGTTTAAGAAACCCTAACCCTAGGCTCAACCCTAACCCTAACCCTAGGCAGGTAAATCAGCCTAGGGTTAGGGAAGGTCCCAAGGAAGAAGGGGAGGAGTCAGCCATGTTGTGGCAGTTTTGTGCTCTCTTTGGGATGACTTTTGCAGCTGCAGTGTGCCTGGAGCTCAGGGCTTCCTGGTTTAAGAAACCCTAACCCTAGGCTCAACCCTAACCCTAACCCTAGGCAGGTGAATCAGCCTAGGTTTAGGGAAGGTCCCAAGGAAAAAGGGGTGGAGACAGTCATGTTGTGGCAGTTTTGTGCTCTCTTTGGGATGCCTTTTGCAGCTGCAGTGTGCCTGGAGCTCAGGGCTTCCTGGTTTAAGAAACCCTAACCCTAGTCTCAACCCTAACCCTAACCCTAGGCAGGTAAATCAGGCTAGGGTTAGGGAAGGTCCCAAGGAAAAAGGGGTGGAGACAGCCATGTTGTGGCAGTTTTGTGCTCTCTTTGGGATGCCTTTTGCAGCTGCAGTGTGCCTGGAGCTCAGGGCTTCCTGGTTTGAGAAACCCTAACCCTAGGCTCAACCCTAACCCTAACCCTAGGCAGGTAAATCAGCCTAGGGTTAGGGAAGGTCCCAAGGGAAAAGGGGAGGAGACAGCCATGTTGTGGCAGTTTTGTGCTCTCTTTGGGATGCCTTTTGCAGCTGCAGTCTGCCTGGAGCTCAGGGCTTCCTGGTTTAAAAAACCCTAACCCTAGGCTCAACCCTAACCCTAACCCTAGGCAGGTAAATCAGCCTAGGGTTAGGGAAGGTCCCAAGGAAGAAGGGGTGGAGACAGCCATGTTGTGGCAGTTTTGCGCTCTCTTTGGGATGCCTTTTGCAGCTGCAGTGTGCCTGGAGCTCAGGGCTTCCTGGTTTAAGAAACCCTAACCCTAGGCTCAACCCTAACCCTAACCCTAGGCAGGTAAATCAGCCTAGGGTTAGGGAAGGTCCCAAGGAAGAAGGGGTGAAGACAGCCATGTTGTGGCAGTTTTGCGCTCTCTCTGGAATGCCTTTTGCAGCTGCAGTGTGCCTGGAGATCAGGGCTTCCTGGTTTAAGAAACCCTGACCCTAGGGTCTGTAATGACCTTTTCCTTAGGCAGGTAAATGAGCCTAGGGTTAGGCAAGGTCCCAAGGAAAAAGGGGTGGAGACAGCCATGTTGTGGCAGTTTTGCGCTCTCTTTGGGATGCCTTTTGCAGCTGCAGTGTGCCTGGAGCTCAGGGCTTCCTGGTTTGAGAAACCCTAACCCTAGGTCAACCCTAACCCTAGGCAGGTAAATCAGCCTAGCGTTAGGGAAGGTCCCAAGGAAAAAGGGGTGGAGACAGCCATGTTGTGGCAGTTTTGTGCTCTCTTTGGGATGCCTTTTGCAGCTGCAGTGTGCCTGGAGCTCAGGGCTTCCTGGTTTGAGAAACCCTAACCCTAGGCTCAACCCTAACCGTAGCCCTAGGCAGGTAAATCAGCCTAGGGTTAGGGAAGGTCCCACGGGAAAAGGGGAGGAGTCAGCCATGTTGTGGCAGTTTTGTGCTCTCTTTGGGATGCCTTTTGCAGCTGCAGTGTGCCTGGAGCTCAGGGCTTCCTGGTTTACAAAACCCTAACCCTAGTCTCAACCCTAACCCTAACCCTAGGCAGGTAATCAGGCTAGCGCTAGGAAAGGTCCCAATGAAAAAAGGGGTGGAGACAGCCATGTTCTGGCAGTTTTGCGCTCTCTTTGGGATGCCTTTTGCAGCTGCAGTGTGCCTGGAGCTCAGGGCTTCCTGGTTTAAGAAACCCTAACCCTAGTCTCAACCCAAACCCTAACCCTAGGCAGGTAAATCAGGCTAGGGTTAGGGAAGGTCCCAAGGAAAAAGGGGTGGAGACAGCCATGTTGTGGCAGTTTTGCGCTCTCCTTGGGATGCCTTTTGCAGCTGCAGTGTGCCTGGAGATCAGGGCTTCCTCGTTTAAGAAACCCTGACCCTAGGGTCTGCAATGAACTTTTCCTTAGGCAGGTAAATGAGCCTAGGGTTAGGCAAGGTCCCAAGGAAAAAGGGGTGGAGACAGCCATGTTGTGGCAGTTTTGCGCTCTCTTTGGGATGCCTTTTGCAGCTGCAGTGTGCCTGGAGCTCAGGGCTTCCTGGTTTAAGAAACCCTAACCCTAGGCTCAACCCTAACCCTAACCCTAGGCAGGTAAATCAACCTAGGGTTAAGGAAGGTCCCAAGGAAGAAGGGGAGGAGTCAGCCATGTTGTGGCAGTTTTGTGCTCTCTTTGGGATGACTTTTGCAGCTGCAGTGTGCCTGGAGCTCAGGGCTTCCTGGTTTAAGAAACCCTAACCCTAGGCTCAACCCTAACCCTAACCCTAGGCAGGTGAATCAGCCTAGGTTTAGGGAAGGTCCCAAGGAAAAAGGGGTGGAGACAGTCATGTTGTGGCAGTTTTGTGCTCTCTTTGGGATGCCTTTTGCAGCTGCAGTGTGCCTGGAGCTCAGGGCTTCCTGGTTTAAAAAACCCTAACCCTAGGCTCAACCCTAACCCTAACCCTAGGCAGATAAATCAGCCTAGGGTTAGGGAAGGTCCCAAGGAAGAAGGGGTGGAGACAGCCATGTTGTGGCAGTTTTGCGCTCTCTTTGGGATGCCTTTTGCAGCTGCAGTGTGCCTGGAGCTCAGGGCTTCCTGGTTTGAGAAACCCTAACCCTAGGCTCAACCCTAACCCTAGGCAGGTAAATCAGCCTAGCGTTAGGGAAGGTCCCAAGGAAAAAGGGGTGGAGACAGCCATGTTGTGGCAGTTTTGTGCTCTCTTTGGGATGCCTTTTGCAGCTGCAGTGTGCCTGGAGCTCAGGGCTTCCTGGTTTAAGAAACCCTAACCCTAGGCTCAACCCTAACCCTAACCCTAGGCAGGTAAATCAGCCTAGGGTTAGGGAAGGTCCCACGGGAAAAGGGGAGGAGTCAGCCATGTTGTGGCAGTTTTGTGCTCTCTTTGGGATGCCTTTTGCAGCTGCAGTGTGCCTGGAGCTCAGGGCTTCCTGGTTTAAGAAACCCTAACCCTAGGCTCAACCCTAACCCTTACCCTAGGCCGGTGAATCAGCCTAGGGTTAGGGAAGGTCCCAAGGAAAAAGGGGTGGAGACAGTCATGTTGTGGCAGTTTTGCGCTCTCTTTGGGATGCCTTTTGCAGCTGCAGTGTGCCTGGAGCTCAGGGCTTCCTGGTTTAAGAAACCCTAACCCTAGGCATAACCCTAACCCTAACCCTAGGCAGGTAAATCAGCCTAGGGTTAGGGAAGGTCCCAAGGAAAAAGGGGTGGAGACAGCCATGTTGTTGCAGTTTTGCGCTCTCTTTGGGATGCCTTTTGCAGCTGCAGTGTGCCTGGAGCTCAGGGCTTCCTGGTTTACAAAACCCTAACCCTAGTCTCAACCCTAACCCTAACCCTAGGCAGGTAATCAGGCTAGCGCTAGGAAAGGTCCCAATGAAAAAAGGGGTGGAGACAGCCATGTTGTGGCAGTTTTGCGCTCTCTTTGGGATGCCTTTTGCAGCTGCAGTGTGCCTGGAGCTCAGGGCTTCCTGGTTTAAGAAACCCTAACCCTAGGCTCAACCCTAACCCTAACCCTAGGCAGGTAAATCAGCCTAGGGTTAGGGAAGGTCCCAAGGAAAAAGGGGTGGAGACAGCCATGTTGTGGCAGTTTTGCGCTCTCTCTGGAATGCCTTTTGCAGCTGCAGTGTGCCTGGAGATCAGGGCTTCCTCGTTTAAGAAACCCTGACCCTAGGGTCTGTAATGACCTTTTCCTTAGGCAGGTAAATGAGCCTAGCGTTAGGGAAGGTCCCAAGGAAAAAGGGGTGGAGACAGCCATGTTGTGGCAGTTTTGCGCTCTCTTTGGGATGCCTTTTGCAGCTGCAGTGTGCCTGGAGCTCAGGGCTTCCTGGTTTGAGAAACCCTAACCCTAGTCTCAACCCTAAACCTAACCCTAGGCAGGTAAATCAGCCTAGGATTAGGGAAGGTCCCAAGGAAAAAGGGGTGGAGACAGCAATGTTGTGGCAGTTCTGCACTTTTATTGGGGTGCCTTTTGCAGCTGCAGTGTGCCTGGAGCTCAGGGCTTCCTGGTTCTAGAAACCCTAACCCTAGGCTCAACCCTAACCCTAACCCTAGGCAGGTAAATCAGCCTAGGGTTAGGGAAGGTCCCAAGGAAGAAGGGGTGGAGATAGCCATGTTGTGGCAGTTTTGCGCTCTCTTTGGGATGCCTTTTGCAGCTGCAGTGTGCCTGGAGCTCAGGGCTTCCTGGTTTGAGAAACCCTAACCCTAGGCTCAACCCTAACCCTAGGCAGGTAAATCAGCCTAGCGTTAGGGAAGGTCCCAAAGAAAAAGGGGTGGAGACAGCCATGTTGTGGCAGTTTTGTGCTCTCTTTGGGATGACTTTAGCAGCTGCAGTGTGCCTGGAGCTCAGGGCTTCCTGGTTTAAGAAACCCTAACCCTAGGCTCAACCCTAACCCTAACCCTAGGCAGGTAAATCAGCCTAGGGTTAGGGAAGGTCCCAAGGAAGAAGGGGTGGAGACAGCCATGTTGTGGCAGTTTTGCGCTCTCTTTGGGATGCCTTTTGCAGCTGCAGTGTGCCTGGAGCTCAGGGCTTCCTGGTTTAAGAAACCCTAACCCTAGGCTCAACCCTAACCCTAACCCTAGGCAGGTAAATCAGCCTAGGGTTAGGGAAGGTCCCAAGGAAAAAGGGGTGGAGACAGCCATGTTGTGGCAGTTTTGCGCTCTCTTTGTGATGCCTTTTGCAGCTGCAGTGTGCCTGGAGCTCAGGGCGTCCTGGTTTAAGAAACCCTAACCCTAGGCTCAACCCTAACCCTAACCCTAGGCAGGTAAATCAGCCTAGGGTTAGGGAAGGTCCCAAGGGAGAAGGGGAGGAGTCAGCCATGTTGTGGCAGTTTTGCGCTCTCTTTGGGATGCCTTTTGCAGCTGCAGTGTGCCTGGAGCTCAGGGCTTCCTGGTTTAAAAAACCCTAACCCTAGGCTCAACCCTAACCCTAACCCTAGGAATGTAAATCAGCCTAGGGTTAGGGAAGGTCCCAAGGAAGAAGGGGTGGAGACAGCCATGTTGTGGCAGTTTTGCGCTCTCTCTGGAATGCCTTTTGCAGCTGCAGTGTGCCTGGAGATCAGGGCTTCCTCGTTTAAGAAACCCTGACCCTAGGGTCTGTAATGACCTTTTCCTTAGGCAGGTAAATGAGCCTAGCGTTAGGGAAGGTCCCAAGGAAAAAGGGGTGGAGACAGCCATGTTGTGGCAGTTTTGCGCTCTCTTTGGGATGCCTTTTGCAGCTGCAGTGTGCCTGGAGCTCAGGGCTTCCTGGTTTGAGAAACCCTAACCCTAGGCTCAACCCTAACCCTAACCCTAGGCAGGTAAATCAGCCTAGGATTAGGGAAGGTCCCAAGGAAAAAGGGGTGGAGACAGCCATGTTGTGGCAGTTTTGCGCTCTCTTTGGGATGCCTTTTGCAGCTGCAGTGTGCCTGGAGCTCAGGGCTTCCTGGTTTAAGAAACCCTAACCCTAGGCTAAACCCTAACCCTAACCCTAGGCAGGTAAATCAGCCTAGGGTTAGGGAAGGTCCCAAGGAAAAAGGGGTGGAGACAGCCATGTTGTTGCAGTTTTGCGCTCTCTTTGGGATGCCTTTTGCAGCTGCAGTGTGCCTGGAGCTCAGGGCTTCCTGGTTTACAAAACCCTAACCCTAGTCTCAACCCTAACCCTAACCCTAGGTTTGTAATCAGGCTAGCGCTAGGATAACTCCCAATGAAAAAAGGGGTGGAGACAGCCATGTTGTGGCAGTTTTGCGCTCTCTTTGGGATGCCTTTTGCACCTGCAGTGTGCCTGGAGCTCAGGGCTTCCTGGTTTAAGAAACCCTAACCCTAGTCTCAACTCTAACCCTAACCCTAGGCAGGTAAATCAGCCTATGTGTAGGGAAGGTCCCAAGGAAGAAGGGGTGGTGACAACCATGTTGTGGCAGTTTTCTGCTCTCTTTGGGATGCCTTTTGCAGCTGCAGTGTGCCTGGAGCTCAGGGCTTCCTGGTTTAAGAAACCCTAACCCTAGTCTCAACCCTAACCCTAACCCTAGGCAGGTAAATCAGCCTAGGGTTAGGGAAGGTCCCAAGGAAAAAGGGGTGGAGACAGCCATGTTGTGGCAGTTTTGCGCTCTCCTTGGGATGCCTTTTGCAGCTGCAGTGTGCCTGGAGATCAGGGCTTCCTCGTTTAAGAAACCCTGACCCTAGGGTCTGTAATGACCTTTTCCTTAGGCAGGTAAATGAGCCTAGGGTTAGGCAAGGTCCCAAGGAAAAAGCGGTGGAGACAGCCATGTTGTGGCAGTTTTGCGCTCTCTTTGGGATGCCTTTTGCAGCTGCAGTGTGCCTGGAGCTCAGGGCTTCCTGGTTTAAGAAACCCTAACCCTAGGCTCAACCCTAACCCTAACCCTAGGCAGGTAAATCAGGCTAGGGTTAGGGAAGGTCCCAAGGAAAAAGGGGTGGAGACAGCCATGTTGTGGCAGTTTTGCGCTCTCTTTGGGATGACTTTTGCAGCTGCAGTGTGCCTGGAGCTCAGGGCTTCCTGGTTTAAGAAACCCTAACCCTAGGCTCAACCCTAACCCTAACCCTAGGCAGGTGAATCAGCCTATGTTTAGGGAAGGTCCCAAGGAAAAAGGGGTGGAGACAGCCATCTTGTGGCAGTTTTGCACTCTCTTTGGGATGCCTTTTGCAGCTGCAGTGTGCCTGGAGCTCAGGGCTTCCTGGTTTACAAAACCCTAACCATAGGCTCAACCCTAACCCTAACCCTAGGCAGGTAAATCAGCCTAGGGTTAGGGAAGGTCCCAAAGAAAAAAGGGGTGGAGACAGCCATGTTGTGGCAGTTTTGCGCTCTCTTTGGGATGCCTTTTGCAGCTGCAGTGTGCCTGGAGCTCAGGGCTTCCTGGTTTAAGAAACCCTAACCCTAGGCTCAACCCTAACCCTAACCCTAGGCAGGTAAATCAGCCTAGGGTTAGGGAAGGTCCCAAGGAAGAAGGGGTGGAGACAGCCATGTTGTGGCAATTTTGCGCTCTCTTTGGGATGCCTTTTGCAGCTGCAGTGTGCCTGGAGCTCAGGGCTTCCTGGTTTGAGAAACCCTAACCCTAGGCTCAACCCTAACCCTAACCCTAGGCAGGTAAATCAGGCTAGGGTTAGGGAAGGTCCCAAGGAAAAAGGGGTGGAGACAGCCATGTTGTGGCAGTTTTGCGCTCTCTTTGGGATGCCTTTTGCAGCTGCAGTGTGCCTGGAGCTCAGGGCTTCCTGGTTTGAGAAACCCTAACCCTAGGCTCAACCCTAACCCTAGGCAGGTAAACCAGCCTAGCTTTAGGGAAGGTCCCACGGGAAAAGGGGAGGAGTCAGCCATGTTGTGGCAGTTTTGTGCTCTCTTTGGGATGCCTTTTGCAGCTGCAGTGTGCCTGGAGCTCAGGGCTTACTGGTTTAAGAAACCCTAACCCTAGGCTCAACCCTAACCCTAACCCTAGGCAGGTGAATCAGCCTAGGGTTAGGGAAGGTCCCAAGGAAAAAGGGCTGGAGACAGTCATGTTGTGGCAGTTTTGCGCTCTCTTTGGGATGCCTTTTGCAGCTGCAGTGTGCCTGGAGCTCAGGGCTTCCTGGTTTGAGAAACCCTAACCCTAGGCTCAACCCTAACCCTAGGCAGGTAAATCAGGCTAGGGTTAGGGAAGGTCCCAAGGAAAAAGGGGTGGAGACAGCCATGTTGTGGCAGTTTTGTGCTCTCTTTGGGATGCCTTTTGCAGCTGCAGTGTGCCTGGAGCTCAGGGCTTCCTGGTTTACAAAACCCTAACCCTAGGCTCAACCCTAACCCTAACCCTAGGCAGGTAATCAGGCTAGCGCTAGGAAAGGTCCCAATGAGAAAAGGGGTGGAGACAGCCATGTTCTGGCAGTTTTGCGCTCTCTTTGGGATGCCTTTTGCAGCTGCAGTGTGCCTGGAGCTCAGGGCTTCCTGGTTTAAGAAACGCTAACCCTAGGCTCAACCCTAACCCTAACCCTAGGCAGGTAAATCAGCCTAGGGTTAGGGAAGGTCCCAAGGAAAAAGGGGTGGAGACAGCCATGTTGTGGCAGTTTTGTGCTCTCTTTGGGATGCCTTTTGCAGCTGCAGTGTGCCTGGAGCTCAGGGCTTCCTGGTTTAAGAAACCCTAACCCTAGGCTCAACCCTAACCCTAACCCTAGGCAGGTGAATCAGCCTATGTTTAGGGAAGGTCCCAAGGAAAAAGGGGTGGAGACAGCCATGTTGTGGCAGGTTTGCGCTCTCTTTGGGATGCCTTTTGCAGCTGCAGTGTGCCTGGAGCTCAGGGCTTCCTGGTTTACAAAACCCTAACCCTAGGCTCAACCCTAACCCTAACCCTAGGCAGGTAAATCAGCCTAGGGTTAGGGAAGGTCCCAAGGAAAAAGGGGTGGAGACAGCCATGTTGTGGCAGTTTTGCGCTCTCTTTGGGATGCCTTTTGCAGCTGCAGTGTGCCTGGAGCTCAGGGCTTCCTGGTTTAAGAAACCCTAACCCTAGGCTCAACCCTAACCCTAACCCTAGGCAGGTAAATCAGCCTAGGGTTAGGGAAGGTCCCAAGGAAGAAGGGGTGGAGACAGCCATGTTGTGGCAGTTTTGCGCTCTCTCTGGAATGCCTTTTGCAGCTGCAGTGTGCCTGGAGATCAGGGCTTCCTCGTTTAAGAAACCCTGACCCTAGGGTCTGTAATGACCTTTTCCTTAGGCAGGTAAATGAGCCTAGCGTTAGGGAAGGTCCCAAGGAAAAAGGGGTGGAGACAGCCATGTTGTGGCAGTTTTGCGCTCTCTTTGGGATGCCTTTTGCAGCTGCAGTGTGCCTGGAGCTCAGGGCTTCCTGGTTTGAGAAACCCTAACCCTAGGCTCAACCCTAACCCTAACCCTAGGCAGGTAAATCAGCCTAGGGTTAGGGAAGGTCCCAAGGAAAAAGGGGTGGAGACAGCCATGTTGTGGCAGTTTTGCGCTCTCTTTGGGATGCCTTTTGCAGCTGCAGTGTGCCTGGAGCTCAGGGCTTCCTGGTTTAAGAAACCCTAACCCTAGGCTCAACCCTAACCCTAACCCTAGGCAGGTAAATCAGGCTAGGGTTAGGGAAGGTCCCAAGGAAAAAGGGGTGGAGACAGCCATGTTGTTGCAGTTTTGCGCTCTCTTTGGGATGCCTTTTGCAGCTGCAGTGTGCCTGGAGCTCAGGGCTTCCTGGTTTACAAAACCCTAACCCTAGTCTCAACCCTAACCCTAACCCTAGGCAGGTAATCAGGCTAGCGCTAGGATAACTCCCAATGAAAAAAGGGGTGGAGACAGCCATGTTGTGGCAGTTTTGCGCTCTCTTTGGGATGGCTTTTGCAGCTGCAGTGTGCCTGGAGCTCAGGGCTTCCTGGTTTAAGAAACCCTAACCCTAGTCTCAACTCTAACCCTAACCCTAGGCAGGTAAATCAGCCTATGTTTAGGGAAGGTCCCAAGGAAGAAGGGGTGGTGACAACCATGTTGTGGCAGTTTTCTGCTCTCTTTGGGATGCCTTTTGCAGCTGCAGTGTGCCTGGAGCTCAGGGCTTCCTGGTTTAAGAAACCCTAACCCTAGTCTCAACCCTAACCCTAACCCTAGGCAGGTAAATCAGCCTAGGGTTAGGGAAGGTCCCAAGGAAAAAGGGGTGGAGACAGCCATGTTGTGGCAGTTTTGCGCTCTCCTTGGGATGCCTTTTGCAGCTGCAGTGTGCCTGGAGATCAGGGCTTCCTCGTTTAAGAAACCCTGACCCTAGGGTCTGTAATGACCTTTTCCTTAGGCAGGTAAATGAGCCTAGGGTTAGGCAAGGTCCCAAGGAAAAAGGGGTGGAGACAGCCATGTTGTGGCAGTTTTGCGCTCTCTTTGGGATGCCTTTTGCACCTGCAGTGTGCCTGGAGCTCAGGGCTTCCTGGTTTAAGAAACCCTAACCCTAGGCTCAACCCTAACCCTAACCCTAGGCAGGTAAATCAGCCTAGGGTTAGGGAAGGTCCCAAGGAAAAAGGGGTGGAGACAGCCATGTTGTGGCAGTTTTGCGCTCTCTTTGGGATGCCTTTTGCAGCTGCAGTGTGCCTGGAGCTCAGGGCTTCCTGGTTTAAGAAACGCTAACCCTAGGCTCAACCCTAACCCTAACCCTAGGCAGGTAAATCAGGCTAGGGTTAGGGAAGGTCCCAAGGAAAAAGGGGTGGAGACAGCCATGTTGTGGCAGTTTTGCGCTCTCTTTGGGATGCCTTTTGCAGCTGCAGTGTGCCTGGAGCTCAGGGCTTCCTGGTTTAAGAAACCCTAACCCTAGGCTCAACCCTAACCCTAACCCTAGGCAGGTGAATCAGCCTATGTTTAGGGAAGGTCCCAAGGAAAAAGGGGTGGAGACAGCCATGTTGTGGCAGTTTTGCGCTCTCTTTGGGATGCCTTTTGCAGCTGCAGTGTGCCTGGAGCTCAGGGCTTCCTGGTTTAAGAAACCCTAACCCTAGGCTCAACCCTAACCCTAACCCTAGGCAGGTAAATCAGCCTAGGGTTAGGGAAGGTCCCAAGGAAAAAGGGGTGGAGACAGCCATCTTGTGGCAGTTTTGCGCTCTCTTTGGGATGCCTTTTGCAGCTGCAGTGTGCCTGGAGCTCAGGGCTTCCTGGTTTAAGAAACCCTAACCCTAGGCTCAACCCTAACCCTAACCCTAGGCAGGTAAATCAGCCTAGGGTTAGGGAAGGTCCCAAGGGAGAAAGGGAGGAGTCAGCCATGTTGTGGCAGTTTTGCGCTCTCTTTGGGATGCCTTTTGCAGCTGCAGTGTGCCTGGAGCTCAGGGCTTCCTGGTTTAAAAAACCCTAACCCTAGGCTCAACCCTAACCCTAACCCTAGGCAGGTAAATCAGCCTAGGGTTAGGGAAGGTCCCAAGGAAGAAGGGGTGGAGACAGCCATGTTGTGGCAATTTTGCGGTCTCTTTGGGATGCCTTTTGCAGCTGCAGTGTGCCTGGAGCTCAGGGCTTCCTGGTTTGAGAAACCCTAACCCTAGGCTCAACCCTAACCCTAACCCTAGGCAGGTAAATCAGGCTAGGGTTAGGGAAGGTCCCAAGGAAAAAGGGGTGGAGACAGCCATGTTGTGGCAGTTTTGCGCTCTCTTTGGGATGCCTTTTGCAGCTGCAGTGTGCCTGGAGCTCAGGGCTTCCTGGTTTAAGAAACCCTAACCCTAGTCTCAACTCTAACCCTAACCCTAGGCAGGTAAATCAGCCTATGTTTAGGGAAGGTCCCAAGGAAGAAGGGGTGGTGACAACCATGTTGTGGCAGTTTTGCGCTCTCTTTGGGATGCCTTTTGCAGCTGCAGTGTGCCTGGAGCTCAGGGCTTCCTGGTTTAATAAACCCTAACCCTAGTCTCAACCCTAACCCTAACCCTAGGCAGGTAAATCAGCCTAGGGTTAGGGAAGGTCCCAAGGAAAAAGGGGTGGAGACAGCCATGTTGTGGCAGTTTTGCGCTCTCCTTGGGATGCCTTTTGCAGCTGCAGTGTGCCTGGAGATCAGGGCTTCCTCGTTTAAGAAACCCTGACCCTAGGGTCTGTAATGACCTTTTCCTTAAGCAGGTAAATGAGCCTAGGGTTAGGCAAGGTCCCAAGGAAAAAGGGGTGGAGACAGCCATGTTGTGGCAGTTTTGCGCTCTCTTTGGGATGCCTTTTGCACCTGCAGTGTGCCTGGAGCTCAGGGCTTCCTGGTTTAAGAAACCCTAACCCTAGTCTCAACCCTAACCCTAACCCTAGGCAGGTAAATCAGCCTAGGGTTAGGGAAGGTCCCAAGGAAAAAGGGGTGGAGACAGCCATGTTGTGGCAGTTTTGCGCTCTCCTTGGGATGCCTTTTGCAGCTGCAGTGTGCCTGGAGATCAGGGCTTCCTCGTTTAAGAAACCCTGACCCTAGGGTCTGTAATGACCTTTTCCTTAGGCAGGTAAATGAGCCTAGGGTTAGGCAAGGTCCCAAGGAAAAAGGGGTGGAGACAGCCATGTTGTGGCAGTTTTGCGCTCTCTTTGGGATGCCTTTTGCACCTGCAGTGTGCCTGGAGCTCAGGGCTTCCTGGTTTAAGAAACCCTAACCCTAGGCTCAACCCTAACCCTAACCCTAGGCAGGTAAATCAGGCTAGGGTTAGGGAAGGTCCCAAGGAAAAAGGGGTGGAGACAGCCATGTTGTGGCAGTTTTGCGCTCTCTTTGGGATGCCTTTTGCAGCTGCAGTGTGCCTGGAGCTCAGGGCTTCCTGGTTTGAGAAACCCTAACCCTAGGCTCAACCCTAACCCTAGGCAGGTAAACCAGCCTAGCTTTAGGGAAGGTCCCACGGGAAAAGGGGAGGAGTCAGCCATGTTGTGGCAGTTTTGTGCTCTCTTTGGGATGCCTTTTGCAGCTGCAGTGTGCCTGGAGCTCAGGGCTTACTGGTTTAAGAAACCCTAACCCTAGGCTCAACCCTAACCCTAACCCTAGGCAGGTGAATCAGCCTAGGGTTAGGGAAGGTCCCAAGGAAAAAGGGCTGGAGACAGTCATGTTGTGGCAGTTTTGCGCTCTCTTTGGGATGCCTTTTGCAGCTGCAGTGTGCCTGGAGCTCAGGGCTTCCTGGTTTGAGAAACCCTAACCCTAGGCTCAACCCTAACCCTAGGCAGGTAAATCAGGCTAGGGTTAGGGAAGGTCCCAAGGAAAAAGGGGTGGAGACAGCCATGTTGTGGCAGTTTTGCGCTCTCTTTGGGATGCCTTTTGCAGCTGCAGTGTGCCTGGAGCTCAGGGCTTCCTGGTTTAAGAAACCCTAACCCTAGGCTCAACCCTAACCCTAACCCTAGGCAGGTAAATCAGCCTAGGGTTAGGGAAGGTCCCAAGGAAAAAGGGGTGGAGACAGCCATGTTGTGGCAGTTTTGTGCTCTCTTTGGGATGCCTTTTGCAGCTGCAGTGTGCCTGGAGCTCAGGGCTTCCTGGTTTACAAAACCCTAACCCTAGTCTCAACCCTAACCCTAACCCTAGGCAGGTAATCAGGCTAGCGCTAGGAAAGGTCCCAATGAGAAAAGGGGTGGAGACAGCCATGTTCTGGCAGTTTTGCGCTCTCTTTGGGATGCCTTTTGCAGCTGCAGTGTGCCTGGAGCTCAGGGCTTCCTGGTTTAAGAAACGCTAACCCTAGGCTCAACCCTAACCCTAACCCTAGGCAGGTAAATCAGCCTAGGGTTAGGGAAGGTCCCAAGGAAAAAGGGGTGGAGACAGCCATGTTGTGGCAGTTTTGTGCTCTCTTTGGGATGCCTTTTGCAGCTGCAGTGTGCCTGGAGCTCAGGGCTTCCTGGTTTAAGAAACCCTAACCCTAGGCTCAACCCTAACCCTAACCCTAGGCAGGTGAATCAGCCTATGTTTAGGGAAGGTCCCAAGGAAAAAGGGGTGGAGACAGCCATGTTGTGGCAGGTTTGCGCTCTCTTTGGGATGCCTTTTGCAGCTGCAGTGTGCCTGGAGCTCAGGGCTTCCTGGTTTACAAAACCCTAACCCTAGGCTCAACCCTAACCCTAACCCTAGGCAGGTAAATCAGCCTAGGGTTAGGGAAGGTCCCAAGGAAAAAGGGGTGGAGACAGCCATGTTGTGGCAGTTTTGCGCTCTCTTTGGGATGCCTTTTGCAGCTGCAGTGTGCCTGGAGCTCAGGGCTTCCTGGTTTAAGAAACCCTAACCCTAGGCTCAACCCTAACCCTAACCCTAGGCAGGTAAATCAGCCTAGGGTTAGGGAAGGTCCCAAGGAAGAAGGGGTGGAGACAGCCATGTTGTGGCAGTTTTGCGCTCTCTCTGGAATGCCTTTTGCAGCTGCAGTGTGCCTGGAGATCAGGGCTTCCTCGTTTAAGAAACCCTGACCCTAGGGTCTGTAATGACCTTTTCCTTAGGCAGGTAAATGAGCCTAGCGTTAGGGAAGGTCCCAAGGAAAAAGGGGTGGAGACAGCCATGTTGTGGCAGTTTTGCGCTCTCTTTGGGATGCCTTTTGCAGCTGCAGTGTGCCTGGAGCTCAGGGCTTCCTGGTTTGAGAAACCCTAACCCTAGGCTCAACCCTAACCCTAACCCTAGGCAGGTAAATCAGCCTAGGGTTAGGGAAGGTCCCAAGGAAAAAGGGGTGGAGACAGCCATGTTGTGGCAGTTTTGCGCTCTCTTTGGGATGCCTTTTGCAGCTGCAGTGTGCCTGGAGCTCAGGGCTTCCTGGTTTAAGAAACCCTAACCCTAGGCTCAACCCTAACCCTAACCCTAGGCAGGTAAATCAGGCTAGGGTTAGGGAAGGTCCCAAGGAAAAAGGGGTGGAGACAGCCATGTTGTTGCAGTTTTGCGCTCTCTTTGGGATGCCTTTTGCAGCTGCAGTGTGCCTGGAGCTCAGGGCTTCCTGGTTTACAAAACCCTAACCCTAGTCTCAACCCTAACCCTAACCCTAGGCAGGTAATCAGGCTAGCGCTAGGATAACTCCCAATGAAAAAAGGGGTGGAGACAGCCATGTTGTGGCAGTTTTGCGCTCTCTTTGGGATGGCTTTTGCAGCTGCAGTGTGCCTGGAGCTCAGGGCTTCCTGGTTTAAGAAACCCTAACCCTAGTCTCAACTCTAACCCTAACCCTAGGCAGGTAAATCAGCCTATGTTTAGGGAAGGTCCCTAGGAAGAAGGGGTGGTGACAACCATGTTGTGGCAGTTTTCTGCTCTCTTTGGGATGCCTTTTGCAGCTGCAGTGTGCCTGGAGCTCAGGGCTTCCTGGTTTAAGAAACCCTAACCCTAGTCTCAACCCTAACCCTAACCCTAGGCAGGTAAATCAGCCTAGGGTTAGGGAAGGTCCCAAGGAAAAAGGGGTGGAGACAGCCATGTTGTGGCAGTTTTGCGCTCTCCTTGGGATGCCTTTTGCAGCTGCAGTGTGCCTGGAGATCAGGGCTTCCTCGTTTAAGAAACCCTGACCCTAGGGTCTGTAATGACCTTTTCCTTAGGCAGGTAAATGAGCCTAGGGTTAGGCAAGGTCCCAAGGAAAAAGGGGTGGAGACAGCCATGTTGTGGCAGTTTTGCGCTCTCTTTGGGATGCCTTTTGCACCTGCAGTGTGCCTGGAGCTCAGGGCTTCCTGGTTTAAGAAACCCTAACCCTAGGCTCAACCCTAACCCTAACCCTAGGCAGGTAAATCAGCCTAGGGTTAGGGAAGGTCCCAAGGAAAAAGGGGTGGAGACAGCCATGTTGTGGCAGTTTTGCGCTCTCTTTGGGATGCCTTTTGCAGCTGCAGTGTGCCTGGAGCTCAGGGCTTCCTGGTTTAAGAAACGCTAACCCTAGGCTCAACCCTAACCCTAACCCTAGGCAGGTAAATCAGGCTAGGGTTAGGGAAGGTCCCAAGGAAAAAGGGGTGGAGACAGCCATGTTGTGGCAGTTTTGCGCTCTCTTTGGGATGCCTTTTGCAGCTGCAGTGTGCCTGGAGCTCAGGGCTTCCTGGTTTAAGAAACCCTAACCCTAGGCTCAACCCTAACCCTAACCCTAGGCAGGTGAATCAGCCTATGTTTAGGGAAGGTCCCAAGGAAAAAGGGGTGGAGACAGCCATGTTGTGGCAGTTTTGCGCTCTCTTTGGGATGCCTTTTGCAGCTGCAGTGTGCCTGGAGCTCAGGGCTTCCTGGTTTAAGAAACCCTAACCCTAGGCTCAACCCTAACCCTAACCCTAGGCAGGTAAATCAGCCTAGGGTTAGGGAAGGTCCCAAGGAAAAAGGGGTGGAGACAGCCATCTTGTGGCAGTTTTGCGCTCTCTTTGGGATGCCTTTTGCAGCTGCAGTGTGCCTGGAGCTCAGGGCTTCCTGGTTTAAGAAACCCTAACCCTAGGCTCAACCCTAACCCTAACCCTAGGCAGGTAAATCAGCCTAGGGTTAGGGAAGGTCCCAAGGGAGAAAGGGAGGAGTCAGCCATGTTGTGGCAGTTTTGCGCTCTCTTTGGGATGCCTTTTGCAGCTGCAGTGTGCCTGGAGCTCAGGGCTTCCTGGTTTAAAAAACCCTAACCCTAGGCTCAACCCTAACCCTAACCCTAGGCAGGTAAATCAGCCTAGGGTTAGGGAAGGTCCCAAGGAAGAAGGGGTGGAGACAGCCATGTTGTGGCAATTTTGCGGTCTCTTTGGGATGCCTTTTGCAGCTGCAGTGTGCCTGGAGCTCAGGGCTTCCTGGTTTGAGAAACCCTAACCCTAGGCTCAACCCTAACCCTAACCCTAGGCAGGTAAATCAGGCTAGGGTTAGGGAAGGTCCCAAGGAAAAAGGGGTGGAGACAGCCATGTTGTGGCAGTTTTGCGCTCTCTTTGGGATGCCTTTTGCAGCTGCAGTGTGCCTGGAGCTCAGGGCTTCCTGGTTTAAGAAACCCTAACCCTAGTCTCAACTCTAACCCTAACCCTAGGCAGGTAAATCAGCCTATGTTTAGGGAAGGTCCCAAGGAAGAAGGGGTGGTGACAACCATGTTGTGGCAGTTTTGCGCTCTCTTTGGGATGCCTTTTGCAGCTGCAGTGTGCCTGGAGCTCAGGGCTTCCTGGTTTAATAAACCCTAACCCTAGTCTCAACCCTAACCCTAACCCTAGGCAGGTAAATCAGCCTAGGGTTAGGGAAGGTCCCAAGGAAAAAGGGGTGGAGACAGCCATGTTGTGGCAGTTTTGCGCTCTCCTTGGGATGCCTTTTGCAGCTGCAGTGTGCCTGGAGATCAGGGCTTCCTCGTTTAAGAAACCCTGACCCTAGGGTCTGTAATGACCTTTTCCTTAAGCAGGTAAATGAGCCTAGGGTTAGGCAAGGTCCCAAGGAAAAAGGGGTGGAGACAGCCATGTTGTGGCAGTTTTGCGCTCTCTTTGGGATGCCTTTTGCACCTGCAGTGTGCCTGGAGCTCAGGGCTTCCTGGTTTAAGAAACCCTAACCCTAGTCTCAACCCTAACCCTAACCCTAGGCAGGTAAATCAGCCTAGGGTTAGGGAAGGTCCCAAGGAAAAAGGGGTGGAGACAGCCATGTTGTGGCAGTTTTGCGCTCTCCTTGGGATGCCTTTTGCAGCTGCAGTGTGCCTGGAGATCAGGGCTTCCTCGTTTAAGAAACCCTGACCCTAGGGTCTGTAATGACCTTTTCCTTAGGCAGGTAAATGAGCCTAGGGTTAGGCAAGGTCCCAAGGAAAAAGGGGTGGAGACAGCCATGTTGTGGCAGTTTTGCGCTCTCTTTGGGATGCCTTTTGCACCTGCAGTGTGCCTGGAGCTCAGGGCTTCCTGGTTTAAGAAACCCTAACCCTAGGCTCAACCCTAACCCTAACCCTAGGCAGGTAAATCAGCCTAGGGTTAGGGAAGGTCCCAAGGAAAAAGGGGTGGAGACAGCCATGTTGTGGCAGTTTTGCGCTCTCTTTGGGATGCCTTTTGCAGCTGCAGTGTGCCTGGAGCTCAGGGCTTCCTGGTTTAAGAAACGCTAACCATAGGCTCAACCCTAACCCTAACCCTAGGCAGGTAAATCAGGCTAGGGTTAGGGAAGGTCCCAAGGAAAAAGGGGTGGAGACAGCCATGTTGTGGCAGTTTTGCGCTCTCTTTGGGATGCCTTTTGCAGCTGCAGTGTGCCTGGAGCTCAGGGCTTCCTGGTTTAAGAAACCCTAACCCTAGGCTCAACCCTAACCCTAACCCTAGGCAGGTGAATCAGCCTATGTTTAGGGAAGGTCCCAAGGAAAAAGGGGTGGAGACAGCCATGTTGTGGCAGTTTTGCGCTCTCTTTGGGATGCCTTTTGCAGCTGCAGTGTGCCTGGAGCTCAGGGCTTCCTGGTTTAAGAAACCCTAACCCTAGGCTCAACCCTAACCCTAACCCTAGGCAGGTAAATCAGCCTAGGGTTAGGGAAGGTCCCAAGGAAAAAGGGGTGGAGACAGCCATCTTGTGGCAGTTTTGCGCTCTCTTTGGGATGCCTTTTGCAGCTGCAGTGTGCCTGGAGCTCAGGGCTTCCTGGTTTAAGAAACCCTAACCCTAGGCTCAACCCTAACCCTAACCCTAGGCAGGTAAATCAGCCTAGGGTTAGGGAAGGTCCCAAGGGAGAAAGGGAGGAGTCAGCCATGTTGTGGCAGTTTTGCGCTCTCTTTGGGATGCCTTTTGCAGCTGCAGTGTGCCTGGAGCTCAGGGCTTCCTGGTTTAAAAAACCCTAACCCTAGGCTCAACCCTAACCCTAACCCTAGGCAGGTAAATCAGCCTAGGGTTAGGGAAGGTCCCAAGGAAGAAGGGGTGGAGACAGCCATGTTGTGGCAATTTTGCGGTCTCTTTGGGATGCCTTTTGCAGCTGCAGTGTGCCTGGAGCTCAGGGCTTCCTGGTTTGAGAAACCCTAACCCTAGGCTCAACCCTAACCCTAACCCTAGGCAGGTAAATCAGGCTAGGGTTAGGGAAGGTCCCAAGGAAAAAGGGGTGGAGACAGCCATGTTGTGGCAGTTTTGCGCTCTCTTTGGGATGCCTTTTGCAGCTGCAGTGTGCCTGGAGCTCAGGGCTTCCTGGTTTAAGAAACCCTAACCCTAGTCTCAACTCTAACCCTAACCCTAGGCAGGTAAATCAGCCTATGTTTAGGGAAGGTCCCAAGGAAGAAGGGGTGGTGACAACCATGTTGTGGCAGTTTTGCGCTCTCTTTGGGATGCCTTTTGCAGCTGCAGTGTGCCTGGAGCTCAGGGCTTCCTGGTTTAATAAACCCTAACCCTAGTCTCAACCCTAACCCTAACCCTAGGCAGGTAAATCAGCCTAGGGTTAGGGAAGGTCCCAAGGAAAAAGGGGTGGAGACAGCCATGTTGTGGCAGTTTTGCGCTCTCCTTGGGATGCCTTTTGCAGCTGCAGTGTGCCTGGAGATCAGGGCTTCCTCGTTTAAGAAACCCTGACCCTAGGGTCTGTAATGACCTTTTCCTTAAGCAGGTAAATGAGCCTAGGGTTAGGCAAGGTCCCAAGGAAAAAGGGGTGGAGACAGCCATGTTGTGGCAGTTTTGCGCTCTCTTTGGGATGCCTTTTGCACCTGCAGTGTGCCTGGAGCTCAGGGCTTCCTGGTTTAAGAAACCCTAACCCTAGGCTCAACCCTAACCCTAACCCTAGGCAGGTAAATCAGCCTAGGGTTAGGGAAGGTCCCAAGGAAAAAGGGGTGGAGACAGCCATGTTGTGGCAGTTTTGCGCTCTCTTTGGGATGCCTTTTGCAGCTGCAGTGTGCCTGGAGCTCAGGGCTTCCTGGTTTAAAAAACCCTAACCCTAGGCTCAACCCTAACCCTAACCCTAGGCAGGTAAATCAGGCTAGGGTTAGGGAAGGTCCCAAGGAAAAAGGGGTGGAGACAGCCATGTTGTGGCAGTTTTGCGCTCTCTTTGGGATGCCTTTTGCAGCTGCAGTGTGCCTGGAGCTCAGGGCTTCCTGGTTTAAGAAACCCTAACCCTAGGCTCAACCCTAACCCTAACCCTAGGCAGGTGAATCAGCCTATGTTTAGGGAAGGTCCCAAGGAAAAAGGGGTGGAGACAGCCATCTTGTGGCAGTTTTGCACTCTCTTTGGGATGCCTTTTGCAGCTGCAGTGTGCCTGGAGCTCAGGGCTTCCTGGTTCAAGAAACCCTAACCCTAGGCTCAACCCTAACCCTAACCCTAGGCAGGTAAATCAGCCTAGGGTTAGGGAAGGTCCCAAGGAAAAAGGGGTGGAGACAGCCATCTTGTGGCAGTTTTGCGCTCTCTTTGGGATGCCTTTTGCAGCTGCAGTGTGCCTGGAGCTCAGGGCTTCCTGGTTTAAGAAACCCTAACCCTAGGCTCAACCCTAACCCTAACCCTAGGCAGGTAAATCAGCCTAGGTTTAGGGAAGGTCCCAAGGGAGAAGGGGAGGAGTCAGCCATGTTGTGGCAGTTTTGCGCTCTCTTTGGGATGCCTTTTGCAGCTGCAGTGTGCCTGGAGCTCAGGGCTTCCTGGTTTAAAAAACCCTAACCCTAGGCTCAACCCTAACCCTAACCCTAGGCAGGTAAATCAGCCTAGGGTTAGGGAAGGTCCCAAGGAAGAAGGGGTGGAGACAGCCATGTTGTGGCAATTTTGCGGTCTCTTTGGGATGCCTTTTGCCGCTGCAGTGTGCCTGGAGCTCAGGGCTTCCTGGTTTGAGAAACCCTAACCCTAGGCTCAACCCTAACCCTAACCCTAGGCAGGTAAATCAGGCTAGGGTTAGGGAAGGTCCCAAGGAAAAAGGGGTGGAGACAGCCATGTTGTGGCAGTTTTGCGCTCTCTTTGGGATGCCTTTTGCAGCTGCAGTGTGCCTGGAGCTCAGGGCTTCCTGGTTTAAGAAACCCTAACCCTAGGCTCAACCCTAACCCTAACCCTAGGCAGGTAAATCAGCCTATGTTTAGGGAAGGTCCCAAGGAAGAAGGGGTGGTGACAACCATGTTGTGGCAGTTTTGCGCTCTCTTTGGGATGCCTTTTGCAGCTGCAGTGTGCCTGGAGCTCAGGGCTTCCTGGTTTAATAAACCCTAACCCTAGTCTCAACCCTAACCCTAACCCTAGGCAGGTAAATCAGCCTAGGGTTAGGGAAGGTCCCAAGGAAAAAGGGGTGGAGACAGCCATGTTGTGGCAGTTTTGCGCTCTCCTTGGGATGCCTTTTGCAGCTGCAGTGTGCCTGGAGATCAGGGCTTCCTCGTTTAAGAAACCCTGACCCTAGGGTCTGTAATGACCTTTTCCTTAAGCAGGTAAATGAGCCTAGGGTTAGGCAAGGTCCCAAGGAAAAAGGGGTGGAGACAGCCATGTTGTGGCAGTTTTGCGCTCTCTTTGGGATGCCTTTTGCACCTGCAGTGTGCCTGGAGCTCAGGGCTTCCTGGTTTAAGAAACCCTAACCCTAGGCTCAACCCTAACCCTAACCCTAGGCAGGTAAATCAGCCTAGGGTTAGGGAAGGTCCCAAGGAAAAAGGGGTGGAGACAGCCATGTTGTGGCAGTTTTGCGCTCTCTTTGGGATGCCTTTTGCAGCTGCAGTGTGCCTGGAGCTCAGGGCTTCCTGGTTTAAGAAACCCTAACCCTAGGCTCAACCCTAACCCTAACCCTAGGCAGGTGAATCAGCCTATGTTTAGGGAAGGTCCCAAGGAAAAAGGGGTGGAGACAGCCATCTTGTGGCAGTTTTGCACTCTCTTTGGGATGCCTTTTGCAGCTGCAGTGTGCCTGGAGCTCAGGGCTTCCTGGTTTAAGAAACCCTAACCCTAGGCTCAACCCTAACCCTAACCCTAGGCAGGTAAATCAGCCTAGGGTTAGGGAAGGTCCCAAGGAAAAAGGGGTGGAGACAGCCATCTTGTGGCAGTTTTGCGCTCTCTTTGGGATGCCTTTTGCAGCTGCAGTGTGCCTGGAGCTCAGGGCTTCCTGGTTTAAGAAACCCTAACCCTAGGCTCAACCCTAACCCTAACCCTAGGCAGGTAAATCAGCCTAGGTTTAGGGAAGGTCCCAAGGGAGAAGGGGAGGAGTCAGCCATGTTGTGGCAGTTTTGCGCTCTCTTTGGGATGCCTTTTGCAGCTGCAGTGTGCCTGGAGCTCAGGGCTTCCTGGTTTAAAAAACCCTAACCCTAGGCTCAACCCTAACCCTAACCCTAGGCAGGTAAATCAGCCTAGGGTTAGGGAAGGTCCCAAGGAAGAAGGGGTGGAGACAGCCATGTTGTGGCAATTTTGCGCTCTCTTTGGGATGCCTTTTGCAGCTGCAGTGTGCCTGGAGCTCAGGGCTTCCTGGTTTGAGAAACCCTAACCCTAGGCTCAACCCTAACCCTAACCCTAGGCAGGTAAATCAGGCTAGGGTTAGGGAAGGTCCCAAGGAAAAAGGGGTGGAGACAGCCATGTTGTGGCAGTTTTGCGCTCTCTTTGGGATGCCTTTTGCAGCTGCAGTGTGCCTGGAGCTCAGGGCTTCCTGGTTTAAGAAACCCTAACCCTAGGCTCAACCCTAACCCTAACCCTAGGCAGGTAAATCAGCCTAGGGTTAGGGAAGGTCCCAAGGAAAAAGGGGTGGAGACAGCCATGTTGTTGCAGTTTTGCGCTCTCTTTGGGATGCCTTTTGCAGCTGCAGTGTGCCTGGAGCTCAGGGCTTCCTGGTTTACAAAACCCTAACCCTAGGCTCAACCCTAACCCTAACCCTAGGCAGGTAATCAGGCTAGGGTTAGGGAAGGTCCCAAGGGAGAAAGGGAGGAGTCAGCCATGTTGTGGCAGTTTTGCGCTCTCTTTGGGATGCCTTTTGCAGCTGCAGTGTGCCTGGAGCTCAGGGCTTCCTGGTTTAAAAAACCCTAACCCTAGGCTCAACCCTAACCCTAACCCTAGGCAGGTAAATCAGCCTAGGGTTAGGGAAGGTCCCAAGGAAGAAGGGGTGGAGACAGCCATGTTGTGGCAATTTTGCGGTCTCTTTGGGATGCCTTTTGCAGCTGCAGTGTGCCTGGAGCTCAGGGCTTCCTGGTTTGAGAAACCCTAACCCTAGGCTCAACCCTAACCCTAACCCTAGGCAGGTAAATCAGGCTAGGGTTAGGGAAGGTCCCAAGGAAAAAGGGGTGGAGACAGCCATGTTGTGGCAGTTTTGCGCTCTCTTTGGGATGCCTTTTGCAGCTGCAGTGTGCCTGGAGCTCAGGGCTTCCTGGTTTAAGAAACCCTAACCCTAGTCTCAACTCTAACCCTAACCCTAGGCAGGTAAATCAGCCTATGTTTAGGGAAGTTCCCAAGGAAGAAGGGGTGGTGACAACCATGTTGTGGCAGTTTTGCGCTCTCTTTGGGATGCCTTTTGCAGCTGCAGTGTGCCTGGAGCTCAGGGCTTCCTGGTTTAATAAACCCTAACCCTAGTCTCAACCCTAACCCTAACCCTAGGCAGGTAAATCAGCCTAGGGTTAGGGAAGGTCCCAAGGAAAAAGGGGTGGAGACAGCCATGTTGTGGCAGTTTTGCGCTCTCCTTGGGATGCCTTTTGCAGCTGCAGTGTGCCTGGAGATCAGGGCTTCCTCGTTTAAGAAACCCTGACCCTAGGGTCTGTAATGACCTTTTCCTTAAGCAGGTAAATGAGCCTAGGGTTAGGCAAGGTCCCAAGGAAAAAGGGGTGGAGACAGCCATGTTGTGGCAGTTTTGCGCTCTCTTTGGGATGCCTTTTGCACCTGCAGTGTGCCTGGAGCTCAGGGCTTCCTGGTTTAAGAAACCCTAACCCTAGGCTCAACCCTAACCCTAACCCTAGGCAGGTAAATCAGCCTAGGGTTAGGGAAGGTCCCAAGGAAAAAGGGGTGGAGACAGCCATGTTGTGGCAGTTTTGCGCTCTCTTTGGGATGCCTTTTGCAGCTGCAGTGTGCCTGGAGCTCAGGGCTTCCTGGTTTAAAAAACCCTAACCCTAGGCTCAACCCTAACCCTAACCCTAGGCAGGTAAATCAGGCTAGGGTTAGGGAAGGTCCCAAGGAAAAAGGGGTGGAGACAGCCATGTTGTGGCAGTTTTGCGCTCTCTTTGGGATGCCTTTTGCAGCTGCAGTGTGCCTGGAGCTCAGGGCTTCCTGGTTTAAGAAACCCTAACCCTAGGCTCAACCCTAACCCTAACCCTAGGCAGGTGAATCAGCCTATGTTTAGGGAAGGTCCCAAGGAAAAAGGGGTGGAGACAGCCATCTTGTGGCAGTTTTGCACTCTCTTTGGGATGCCTTTTGCAGCTGCAGTGTGCCTGGAGCTCAGGGCTTCCTGGTTTAAGAAACCCTAACCCTAGGCTCAACCCTAACCCTAACCCTAGGCAGGTAAATCAGCCTAGGGTTAGGGAAGGTCCCAAGGAAAAAGGGGTGGAGACAGCCATCTTGTGGCAGTTTTGCGCTCTCTTTGGGATGCCTTTTGCAGCTGCAGTGTGCCTGGAGCTCAGGGCTTCCTGGTTTAAGAAACCCTAACCCTAGGCTCAACCCTAACCCTAACCCTAGGCAGGTAAATCAGCCTAGGTTTAGGGAAGGTCCCAAGGGAGAAGGGGAGGAGTCAGCCATGTTGTGGCAGTTTTGCGCTCTCTTTGGGATGCCTTTTGCAGCTGCAGTGTGCCTGGAGCTCAGGGCTTCCTGGTTTAAAAAACCCTAACCCTAGGCTCAACCCTAACCCTAACCCTAGGCAGGTAAATCAGCCTAGGGTTAGGGAAGGTCCCAAGGAAGAAGGGGTGGAGACAGCCATGTTGTGGCAATTTTGCGCTCTCTTTGGGATGCCTTTTGCAGCTGCAGTGTGCCTGGAGCTCAGGGCTTCCTGGTTTGAGAAACCCTAACCCTAGGCTCAACCCTAACCCTAACCCTAGGCAGGTAAATCAGGCTAGGGTTAGGGAAGGTCCCAAGGAAAAAGGGGTGGAGACAGCCATGTTGTGGCAGTTTTGCGCTCTCTTTGGGATGCCTTTTGCAGCTGCAGTGTGCCTGGAGCTCAGGGCTTCCTGGTTTAAGAAACCCTAACCCTAGGCTCAACCCTAACCCTAACCCTAGGCAGGTAAATCAGCCTAGGGTTAGGGAAGGTCCCAAGGAAAAAGGGGTGGAGACAGCCATGTTGTTGCAGTTTTGCGCTCTCTTTGGGATGCCTTTTGCAGCTGCAGTGTGCCTGGAGCTCAGGGCTTCCTGGTTTACAAAACCCTAACCCTAGGCTCAACCCTAACCCTAACCCTAGGCAGGTAATCAGGCTAGCGCTAGGAAAGGTCCCAATGAAAAATGGGTTGGAGACAGCCATGTTCTGGCAGTTTTGCGCTCTCTTTGGGATGCCTTTTGCAGCTGCAGTGTGCCTGGAGCTCAGGGCTTCCTGTTTTAAGAAACCCTAACCCTAGGCTCTGTAATAAACTTTTCCATAGGCAAGTAAATCACCTAGGGTTAGGGAAGGTCCCAAGGAAAAAGGGGTGGAGACAGCCATGTTGTGGCAGTTTTGCGCTCTCTTTGGGATGCCTTTTGCAGCTGCAGTGTGCCTGGAGCTCAGGGCTTCCTGGTTTAAGAAACCCTAACCCTAGGCTCAACCCCAACCCTAACCCTAGGCAGGTAAATCAGGCTAGGGTTAGGGAAGGTCCCAAGGAAAAAGGGGTGGAGACAGCCATGTTGTGGCAGTTTTGCGCTCTCTTTGGGATGCCTTTTGCAGCTGCAGTGTGCCTGGAGCTCAGGGCTTCCTGGTTTACAAAACCCTAACCCTAGTCTCAACCCTAACCCTAACCCTAGGCAGGTAATCAGGCTAGCGCTAGGATAACTCCCAATGAAAAAAGGGGTGGAGACAGCCATGTTGTGGCAGTTTTGCGCTCTCTTTGGGATGGCTTTTGCAGCTGCAGTGTGCCTGGAGCTCAGGGCTTCCTGGTTTAAGAAACCCTAACCCTAGTCTCAACTCTAACCCTAACCCTAGGCAGGTAAATCAGCCTATGTTTAGGGAAGGTCCCAAGGAAGAAGGGGTGGTGACAACCATGTTGTGGCAGTTTTCTGCTCTCTTTGGGATGCCTTTTGCAGCTGCAGTGTGCCTGGAGCTCAGGGCTTCCTGGTTTAAGAAACCCTAACCCTAGTCTCAACCCTAACCCTAACCGTAGGCAGGTAAATTCAGCCTAGGGTTAGGGAAGGTCCCAAGGAAAAAGGGGTGGAGACAGCCATGTTGTGGCAGTTTTGCGCTCTCCTTGGGATGCCTTTTGCAGCTGCAGTGTGCCTGGAGATCAGGGCTTCCTCGTTTTAAGAAACCCTGACCCTAGGGTCTGTAATGACCTTTTCCTTAGGCAGGTAAATGAGCCTAGGGTTAGGCAAGGTCCCAAGGAAAAAGGGGTGGAGACAGCCATGTTGTGGCAGTTTTGCGCTCTCTTTGGGATGCCTTTTGCACCTGCAGTGTGCCTGGAGCTCAGGGCTTCCTGGTTTAAGAAACCCTAACCCTAGGCTCAACCCTAACCCTAACCCTAGGCAGGTAAATCAGCCTAGGGTTAGGGAAGGTCCCAAGGAAGAAGGGGTGGAGATAGCCATGTTGTGGCAGTTTTGCGCTCTCTTTGGGATGCCTTTTGCAGCCTGCAGTGTGCCTGGAGCTCAGGGCTTCCTGGTTTAAGAAACGCTAACCCTAGGCTCAACCCTAACCCTAACCCTAGGCAGGTAAATCAGGCTAGGGTTAGGGAAGGTCCCAAGGAAAAAGGGGGTGGAGACAGCCATGTTGTGGGAGTTTTGCGCTCTCTTTGGGATGCCTTTTGCAGCTGCAGTGTGCCTGGAGCTCAGGGCTTCCTGGTTTAAGAAACCCTAACCCTAGGCTCAACCCTAACCCTAACCTAGGCAGGTAAATCAGCCTAGGGTTAGGGAAGGTCCAAGGAAAAAGGGGTGGAGACAGCCATCTTGTGGCAGTTTTGCGCTCTCTTTGGGATGCCTTTTGCAGCTGCAGTGTGCCTGGAGCTCAGGGCTTCCTGGTTTAAGAAACCCTAACCCTAGGCTCAACCCTAACCCTAACCCTAGGCAGGTAAATCAGCCTAGGGTTAGGGAAGGTCCCAAGGGAGAAGGGGAGGAGTCAGCCATGGTTGTGGCAGTTTTGCGCTCTCTTTGGGATGCCTTTTGCAGCTGCAGTGTGCCTGGAGCTCAGGGCTTCCTGGTTTAAAAAACCCTAACCCTAGGCTCAACCCTAACCCTAACCCTAGGCAGGTAAATCACCCTAGGGTTAGGGAAGGTCCCAAGGAAGAAGGGGTGGAGGACAGCCATGTTGTGGCAATTTTGCGCTCTCTTTGGGATGCCTTTTGCAGCTGCAGTGTGCCTGGAGCTCAGGGCTTCCTGGTTTGAGAAACCCTAACCCTAGGCTCAACCCTAACCCTAACCCTAGGCAGGTAAATCAGCCTAGGGTTAGGGAAGGTCCCAAGGAAAAAGGGGTGGAGACAGCCATGTTGTGGCAGTTTTGCGCTCTCTTTAGGGATGCCTTTTGCAGCTGCAGTGTGCCTGGAGCTCAGGGCTTCCTGGTTTAAGAAACCCTAACCCTAGGCTCAACCCTAACCCTAACCCTAGGCAGGTAAATCAGCCTAGGGTTAGGGAAGGTCCCAAGGAAAAAGGGGTGGAGACAGCCATGTTGTGTTGCAGTTTTGCGCTCTCTTTGGGATGCCTTTTGCAGCTGCAGTGTGCCTGGAGCTCAGGGCTTCCTGGTTTACAAAACCCTAACCCTAGGCTCAACCCTAACCCTAACCCTAGGCAGGTAATCAGGCTAGCGCTAGGAAAGGTCCCAATGAAAAATGGGGTTGGAGACAGCCATGTTGTGGCAGTTTTGGCGCTCTCTTTGGGATGCCTTTTGCAGCTGCAGTGTGCCTGGAGCTCAGGGCTTCCTGTTTTAAGAAACCCTAACCCTAGGCTCTGTAATAAATTTTTCCATAGGCAAGTAAATCACCTAGGGTTAGGGAAGGTCCCAAGGAAAAAGGGGTGGAGACAGCCATGTTGTGGCAGTTTTGCGCTCTCTTTGGGATGCCTTTTGCAGCTGCAGTGTGCCTGGAGCTCAGGGCTTCCTGGTTTAAGAAACCCTAACCCTAGGCTCAACCCAACCCTAGGCAGGTAAATCAGGCTAGGGTTAGGGAAGGTCCCAAGGAAAAAGGGGTGGAGACAGCCATGTTGTGCCAGTTTTGCGCTCTCTTTGGGATGCCTTTTGCAGCTGCAGTGTGCCTGGAGCTCAGGGCTTCCTGGTTTGAGAAACCCTAACCCTAGGCTCAACCCTAACCCTAACCCTAGGCAGGTAAATCAGCCTAGGGTTAGGGAAGGTCCCAAGGAAAAAGGGGTGGAGACAGCCATGTTGTGGCAGTTTTGCGCTCTCTTTGGGATGCCTTTTGCAGCTGCAGTGTGCCTGGAGCTCAGGGCTTCCTGGTTTAAGAAACCCTAACCCTAGGCTCAACCCTAACCCTAACCCTAGGCAGGTAAATCAGCCTATGTTTAGGGAAGGTCCCAAGGAAAGAAGGGGTGGGTGACAGCCATGTTGTGGCAGTTTTTCTGCTCTCTTTGGGATGCCTTTTGCAGCTGCAGTGTGCCTGGAGCTCAGGGCTTCCTGGTTTAAGAAACCCTAACCCTAGGCTCAACCCTAACCCTAACCCTAGGCAGGTAAATCAGCCTAGGGTTAGGGAAGGTCCCAAGGAAAAAGGGGTGGAGACAGCCATGTTGTGGCAGTTTTGCGCTCTCTTTGGGATGCCTTTTGCAGCTGCAGTGTGCCTGGAGCTCAGGGCTTCCTGGTTTAAGAAACCCTAACCCTAGGCTCAACCCTAACCCTAACCCTAGGCAGGTAAATCAGCCTAGGGTTAGGGAAGGTCCCAAGGGAGAAGGGGAGGAGTCAGCCATGTTGTGGCAGTTTTGCGCTCTCTTTGGGATGCCTTTTGCAGCTGCAGTGTGCCTGGAGCTCAGGGCTTCCTGGGTTAAAAAACCCTAACCCTAGGCTCAACCCTAACACTAACCCTAGGAATGTAAATCAGCCTAGGGTTAGGGAAGGTCCCAAGGAAGAGAGGGGTGGAGACAGCCATGTTGTGGCAGTTTTGCGCTCTCTTTGGGATGCCTTTTGCAGCTGCAGTGTGCCTGGAGCTCAGGGCTTCCTGGTTTGAGAAACCCTAACCCTAGGCTAAACCCTAACCCCTAACCCTAGCAGGGTAAATCAGCCTAGGGTTAGGGAAGGTCCCAAGGAAAAAGGGGTGGAGACAGCCATGTTGTGGCAGTTTTGCGCTCTCTTTGGGATGCCTTTTGCACCTGCAGTGTGCCTGGAGCTCAGGGCTTCCTGGTTTAAGAAACCCTAACCCTAGGCTCAACCCTAACCCTAACCCTAGGCAGGTAAATCAGCCTAGGGTTAGGGAAGGTCCCAAGGAAAAAGGGGTGGAGACAGCCATGATGTGGCAGTTTTGCGCTCTCTTTGGGATGCCTTTTGCAGCTGCAGTGTGCCTGGAGCTCAGGGCTTCCTGGTTTAAGAAACCCTAACCCTAGGCTCAACCCTAACCCTAACCCTAGGCAGGTAAATCAGCCTAGGGTTAGGGAAGGTCCCAAGGAAGAGGGGTGGAGACAGCCATGTTGTGGCAATTTTGCGGTCTCTTTGGGATGCCTTTTGGCAGCTGCAGTGTGCCTGGAGCTCAGGGCTTCCTGGTTTGAGAAACCCTAAACCCTAGGCTCAACCCTAACCCTAACCCTAGGCAGGTAAATCAGGCTAGGGTTAGGGAAGGTCCCAAGGAAAAAGGGGTGGAGACAGCCATGTTGTGGCAGTTTTGCGCTCTCTTTGGGATGCCTTTTGCAGCTGCAGTGTGCCTGGAGCTCAGGGCTTCCTGGTTTAAGAAACCCTAACCCTAGGCTCAACCCTAACCCTAACCCTAGGCAGGTAAATCAGCCTATGTTTAGGGAAGGTCCCAAGGAAGAAGGGGTGGTGACAACCATGTTGTGGCAGTTTTGCGCTCTCTTTGGGATGCCTTTTGCAGCTGCAGTGTGCCTGGAGCTCAGGGCTTCCTGGTTTAATAAACCCTAACCCTAGTCTCAAACCCTAACCCTAACCCTAGGCAGTAATTCAGCCTAGGGTTAGGGAAGGTCCCAAGGAAAAAGGGGTGGAGACAGCCATGTTGTGGCAGTTTTGCGCTCTCCTTGGGATGCCTTTTGCAGCTGCAGTGTGCCTGGAGATCAGGGCTTCCTCGTTTAAGAAACCCTGACCCTAGGGTCTGTAATGACCCTTTTCCTTAAGCAGGTAAATGAGCCTAGGGTTAGGCAAGGTCCCAAGGAAAAAGGGGTGGAGACAGCCATGTTGTGGCAGTTTTGCGCTCTCTTTGGGGATGCCTTTTGCAGCTGCAGTGTGCCTGGAGCTCAGGGCTTCCTGGTTTAAGAAACCCTAACCCTAGGCTCAACCCTAACCCTAACCCTAGGCAGGTGAATCAGCCTATGTTTAGGGAAGGTCCCAAGGAAAAAGGGGTGGAGACAGCCATCTTGTGGCAGTTTTGCACTCTCTTTGGGATGCCTTTTGCAGCTGCAGTGTGCCTGGAGCTCAGGCTACTGGTTTAAGAAACCCTAACCCTAGGCTCAACCCTAACCCTAACCCTAGGCAGGTAAAATCAGCCTAGGGTTAGGGAAGGTCCCCAAGGAAAAAGGGGGTGGAGACAGCCATGTTGTGGCAGTTTTTGCGCTCTCTTTGGGATGCCTTTTGCAGCTGCAGTGTGCCTGGAGCTCAGGGCTTCCTGGTTTAAGAAACCCTAACCCTAGGCTCAACCCTAACCCTAACCCTAGGCAGGTAAATCAGCCTAGGTTTAGGGAAGGTCCCAAGGGAGAAGGGGAGGAGTCAGCCATGTTGTGGCAGTTTTTGCGCTCTCTTTGGGATGCCTTTTGCAGCTGCAGTGTGCCTGGAGCTCAGGGCTTCCTGGTTTTAAAAAAACCCTAACCCTAGGCTCAACCCTAACCCTAACCCTAGGCAGGTAAATCAGCCTAGGGTTAGGGAAGGTCCCAAGGAAGAAGGGGTGGAGACAGCCATGTTGTGGCAATTTTGCGCTCTCTTTGGGATGCCTTTTGCAGCTGCAGTGTGCCTGGAGCTCAGGGCTTCCTGGTTTGAGAAACCCTAACCCTAGGCTCAACCCTAACCCTAACCCTAGGCAGGTAAATCAGGCTAGGGTTAGGGAAGGGTCCCAAGGAAAAAGGGGTGGAGACAGCCATGTTGTGGCAGTTTTGCGCTCTCTTTGGATGCCTTTTGCAGCTGCAGTTGTGCCTGGAGCTCAGGGCTTCCTGGTTTAAGAAACCCTAACCCTAGGCTCAACCCTAACCCTAACCCTAGGCAGGTAAATCAGCCTAGGGTAGGGAAGGTCCCAAGGAAAAAGGGGTGGAGACAGCCATGTTGTTGCAGTTTTGCGCTCTCTTTGGGATGCCTTTTGCAGCTGCAGTGTGCCTGGAGCTCAGGGCTTCCTGGTTTACAAAACCCTAACCATAGGCTCAACCCTAACCCTAACCCTAGGCAGGTAATCAGGCTAGGGTTAGGGAAGGTCCCAAGGGAGAAAGGGAGGAGTCAGCCATGTTGTGGCAGTTTTGCGCTCTCTTTGGGATGCCTTTTGCAGCTGCAGTGTGCCTGGAGCTCAGGGCTTCCTGGTTTTAAAAAACCCTAACCCTAGGCTCAACCCTAACCCTAACCCTAGGCAGGTAAATCAGCCTAGGGTTAGGGAAGGGTCCCAGGAAGAAGGGGTGGAGACAGCCATGTTGTGGCAATTTTGCGGTCTCTTTGGGATGCCTTTTGCAGCTGCAGTGTGCCTGGAGCTCAGGGCTTCCTGGATTGAGAAACCCTAACCCTAGGCTCAACCCTAACCCTAACCCTAGGCAGGTAAATCAGGCTAGGGTTAGGGAAGGTCCCAAGGAAAAAGGGGTGGAGACAGCCATGTTGTGGCAGTTTTGCGCTCTCTTTGGGATGCCTTTGCAGCTGCAGTGTGCCTGGAGCTCAGGGCTTCCTGGTTTAAGAAACCCTAACCCTAGTCTCAACTCTAACCCTAACCCTAGGCAGGTAAATCAGCCTATGTTTAGGGAAGGTCCAGGAAGAAGGGGTGGTGGACAACCATGTTGTGGCAGGTTTTGCGCTCTCTTTGGGATGCCTTTTGCAGCTGCAGTGTGCCTGGAGCTCAGGGCTTCCTGGTTTAATAAACCCCTAACCCTAGTCTCAACCCTAACCCTAACCCTAGGCAGGTAAATCAGCCTAGGGTTAGGGAAGGTCCCAAGGAAAAAGGGGTGGAGACAGCCATGTTGTGGCAGTTTTGCGCTCTCCTTGGGATGCCTTTTGCAGCTGCAGTGTGCCTGGAGATCAGGGCTTCCTCGTTTAAGAAACCCTGACCCTAGGGTCTGTAATGACCTTTTCCTTAAGCAGGTAAATGAGCCTAGGGTTAGGCAAGGTCCCAAGGAAAAAGGGGTGGAGACAGCCATGTTGTGGCAGTTTGCGCTCTCTTTGGGATGCCTTTTGCACCTGCAGTGTGCCTGGAGCTCAGGGCTTCCTGGTTTAAGAAACCCTAACCCTAGGCTCAACCCTAACCCTAACCCTAGGCAGGTAAATCAGCCTAGGGTTAGGAAGGTCCCAAGGAAAAAGGGGTGGAGACAGCCATCTTGTGGCAGTTTTGCGCTCTCTTTGGGATGCCTTTTGCAGCTGCAGTGTGCCTGGAGCTCAGGGCTTCCTGGTTTAAAAAACCCTAACCCTAGGCTCAACCCTAACCCTAACCCTAGGCAGGTAAATCAGGCTAGGGTTAGGGAAGGTCCCAAGGAAAAAGGGGTGGAGACAGCCATGTGTTGGCAGTTTTGCGCTCTCTTTGGGATGCCTTTTGCAGCTGCAGTGTGCCTGGAGCTCAGGGCTTCCTGGTTTAAGAAACCCTAACCCTAGGCTCAACCCTAACCCTAACCCTAGGCAGGTGAATCAGCCTATGTTTAGGGAAGGTCCCAAGGAAAAAGGGGTGGGAGACAGCCATCTTGTGGCAGTTTTGCACTCTCTTTGGGATGCCTTTTGCAGCTGCAGTGTGCCTGGAGCTCAGGGCTTCCTGGTTTAAGAAACCCTAACCCTAGGCTCAACCCTAACCCTAACCCTAGGCAGGTAAATCAGGCTAGGGTTAGGGAAGGTCCCAAGGAAAAAGGGGTGGAGACAGCCATGTTGTGGCAGTTTTGCGCTCTCTTTGGGATGCCTTTTGCAGCTGCAGTGTGCCTGGAGCTCAGGGCTTCCTGGTTTAAGAAACCCTAACCCTAGGCTCAACCCTAACCCTAACCCTAGGCCAGGTAAATCAGCCTAGGTTTAGGGAAGGTCCCAAGGGAGAAGGGGAGGAGTCAGCCATGTTGTGGCAGTTTTGCGCTCTCTTTGGGATGCCTTTTGCAGCTGCAGTGTGCCTGGAGCTCAGGGCTTCCTGGTTTAAAAAACCCTAACCCTAGGCTCAACCCTAACCCTAACCCTAGGCAGGTAAATCAGCCTAGGGTTAGGGAAGGTCCCAAGGAAGAAGGGGTGGAGACAGCCATGTTGTGGCAATTTTGCGCTCTCTTTGGGATGCCTTTTGGCAGCTGCAGTGTGCCTGGAGCTCAGGGCTTCCTGGTTTGAGAAACCCTAACCCTAGGCTCAACCCTAACCCTAACCCTAGGCAGGTAAATCAGGCTAGGGTTAGGGAAGGTCCCAAGGAAAAAAGGGGTGGAGACAGCCATGTTGTGGCAGTTTTGCGCTCTCTTTGGGATGCCTTTTGCAGCTGCAGTGTGCCTGGAGCTCAGGGCTTCCTGGTTTAAGAAACCCCTAACCCTAGGCTCAACCCTAACCCTAACCCTAGGCAGGTAAATCAGCCTAGGGTTAGGGAAGGTCCCAAGGAAAAAGGGGGTGGAGACAGCCATGTTGTTGCAGTTTTGCGCTCTCTTTGGGATGCCTTTTGCAGCTGCAGTGTGCCTGGAGCTCAGGGCTTCCTGGTTTACAAAACCCTAACCCTAGGCTCAACCCTAACCCTAACCCTAGGCAGGTAATCAGGCTAGCGCTAGGAAAGGTCCCAATGAAAATGGGTTGGAGACAGCCAAGTTCTGGCAGTTTTGCGCTCTCTTTGGGATGCCTTTTGCAGCTGCAGTGTGCCTGGAGCTCAGGGCTTCCTGTTTTAAGAAACCCTAACCCTAGGCTCTGTTATAAACTTTTCCATAGGCAAGTAAATCACCTAGGGTTAGGGAAGGTCCCAAGGAAAAAGGGGTGGAGACAGCCATGTTGTGGCAGTTTTGCGCTCTCTTTGGGATGCCTTTTGCAGCTGCAGTGTGCCTGGAGCTCAGCTTCCTGGTTTAAGAAACCCTAACCCTAGGCTCAACCCCAACCCTAACCCTAGGCAGGTAAATCAGGCTAGGGTTAGGGAAGGTCCCAAGGAAAAAAGGGGTGGAGACAGCCATGTTGTGGCAGTTTTGCGCTCTCTTTGGGATGCCTTTTGCAGCTGCAGTGTGCCTGGAGCTCAGGGCTTCCTGGTTTACAAAACCCTAACCCTAGTCTCAACCCTAACCCTAACCCTAGGCAGGTAATCAGGCTAGCGCTAGGATAACTCCCAATGAAAAAAGGGGTGGAGACAGCCATGTTGTGGCAGTTTTGCGCTCTCTTTGGGATGGCTTTTGCAGCTGCAGTGTGTCTGGAGCTCAGGGCTTCCTGGTTTAAGAAACCCTAACCCTAGTCTCAACTCTAACCCTAACCCTAGGCAGGTAAATCAGCCTATGTTTAGGGAAGGTCCCAAGGAAGAAGGGGTGGTGACAACCATGTTGTGGCAGTTTTCTGCTCTCTTTGGGATGCCTTTTGCAGCTGCAGTGTGCCTGGAGCTCAGGGCTTCCTGGTTTAAGAAACCCTAACCCTAGTCTCAACCCTAACCCTAACCGTAGGCAGGTAAATCAGCCTAGGGTTAGGGAAGGTCCCAAGGAAAAATGGGTGGAGACAGCCATGTTGTGGCAGTTTTGCGCTCTCCTTGGGATGCCTTTTGCAGCTGCAGTGTGCCTGGAGATCAGGGCTTCCTCGTTTAAGAAACCCTGACCCTAGGGTCTGTAATGACCTTTTCCTTAGGCAGGTAAATGAGCCTAGGGTTAGGCAAGGTCCCAAGGAAAAAGGGGTGGAGACAGCCATGTTGTGGCAGTTTTGCGCTCTCTTTGGGATGCCTTTTGCACCTGCAGTGTGCCTGGAGCTCAGGGCTTCCTGGTTTAAGAAACCCTAACCCTAGGCTCAACCCTAACCCTAACCCTAGGCAGGTAAATCAGCCTAGGGTTAGGGAAGGTCCCAAGGAAGAAGGGGTGGAGATAGCCATGTTGTGGCAGTTTTGCGCTCTCTTTGGGATGCCTTTTGCAGCTGCAGTGTGCCTGGAGCTCAGGGCTTCCTGGTTTAAGAAACGCTAACCCTAGGCTCAACCCTAACCCTAACCCTAGGCAGGTAAATCAGGCTAGGGTTAGGGAAGGTCCCAAGGAAAAAGGGGTGGAGACAGCCATGTTGTGGGAGTTTTGCGCTCTCTTTGGGATGCCTTTTGCAGCTGCAGTGTGCCTGGAGCTCAGGGCTTCCTGGTTTAAGAAACCCTAACCCTAGGCTCAACCCTAACCTAACCCTAGGCAGGTAAATCAGCCTAGGGTTAGGGAAGGTCCCAAGGAAAAAGGGGTGGAGACAGCCATCTTGTGGCAGTTTTGCGCTCTCTTTGGGATGCCTTTTGCAGCTGCAGTGTGCCTGGAGCTCAGGGCTTCCTGGTTTAAGAAACCCTAACCCTAGGCTCAACCCTAACCCTAACCCTAGGCAGGTAAATCAGCCTAGGGTTAGGGAAGGTCCCAAGGGAGAAGGGGAGGAGTCAGCCATGTTGTGGCAGTTTTGCGCTCTCTTTGGGATGCCTTTTGCAGCTGCAGTGTGCCTGGAGCTCAGGGCTTCCTGGTTTAAGAAACCCTAACCCTAGGCTCAACCCCTAACCCTAACCCTAGGCAGGTAAATCAGCCTAGGGTTAGGGAAGGTCCCAAGGAAGAAGGGGTGGAGATAGCCATGTTGTGGCAGTTTTGCGCTCTCTTTGGGATGCCTTTTGCAGCTGCAGTGTGCCTGGAGCTCAGGGCTTCCTGGTTTAAGAAACGCTAACCCTAGGCTCAACCCTAACCCTAACCCTAGGCAGGTAAATCAGCCTAGGGTTAGGGAAGGTCCCAAGGAAAAAGGGGTGGAGACAGCCATGTTGTGGCAGTTTTTGCGCTCTCTTTGGGATGCCTTTTGCAGCTGCAGTGTGCCTGGAGCTCAGGGCTTCCTGGTTTAAGAAACCCTAACCCTAGGCTCAACCCTAACCCTAACCCTAGGCAGGTAAATCAGCCTAGGGTTAGGGAAGGTCCCAAGGAAAAAGGGGTGGAGACAGCCATCTTGTGGCAGTTTTGCGCTCTCTTTGGGATGCCTTTTGCAGCTGCAGTGTGCCTGGAGCTCAGGGCTTCCTGGTTTAAGAAACCCTAACCCTAGGCTCAACCCTAACCCTAACCCTAGGCAGGTAAATCAGCCTAGGGTTAGGGAAGGTCCCAAGGGAGAAGGGGAGGAGTCAGCCATGTTGTGGCAGTTTTGCGCTCTCTTTGGGATGCCTTTTGCAGCTGCAGTGTGCCTGGAGCTCAGGGCTTCCTGGTTTAAAAAACCCTAACCCTAGGCTCAACCCTAACCCTAACCCTAGGCAGGTAAATCAGCCTATGTTTAGGGAAGGTCCCAAGGAAGAAGGGGGTGGAGACAGCCATGTTGTGGCAATTTTGCGCTCTCTTTGGGATGCCTTTTGCAGCTGCAGTGTGCCTGAGCTCAGGGCTTCCTGGTTTACAAAACCCTAACCCTAGGCTCAACCCTAACCCTAACCCTAGGCAGGTAATCAGGCTAGCGCTAGGATAACTCCCAATGAAAAATGGGTTGGAGACAGCCATGTTGTGGCAGTTTTGCGCTCTCTTTGGGATGCCTTTTGCAGCTGCAGTGTGCCTGGAGCTCAGGGGCTTCCTGTTTAAGAAACCCTAACCCTAGGCTCTGTAATAAATTTTTCCATAGGCAAGTAAATCACCTAGGGTTAGGGAAGGTCCCAAGGAAAAAGGGGTGGAGACAGCCATGTTGTGGCAGTTTTGCGCTCTCTTTGGGATGCCTTTTGCAGCTGCAGTGTGCCTGGAGCTCAGGGCTTCCTGGTTTAAGAAACCCTAACCCTAGGCTCAACCCCAACCCTAGGCAGGTAAATCAGGCTAGGGTTAGGGAAAATCCCAAGGAAAAAGGGGTGGAGACAGCCATGTTGTGCCAGTTTTGCGCTCTCTTTGGGATGCCTTTTGCAGCTGCAGTGTGCCTGGAGCTCAGGGCTTCCTGGTTTGAGAAACCCTAACCCTAGTCTCAACCCTAACCCTAACCCTAGGCAGGTAAATCAGCCTAGGGTTAGGGAAGGTCCCAAGGAAAAAAGGGGTGGAGACAGCCATGTTGTGGCAGTTTTGCGCTCTCTTTGGGATGCCTTTTGCAGCTGCAGTGTGCCTGGAGCTCAGGGCTTCCTGGTTTAAGAAACCCTAACCCTAGGCTCAACCCTAACCCTAACCCTAGGCAGGTAAATCAGCCTATGTTTAGGGAAGGTCCCAAGGAAGAAGGGGTGGTGACAGCCATGTTGTGGCAGTTTTCTGCTCTCTTTGGGATGCCTTTTGCAGCTGCAGTGTGCCTGGAGCTCAGGGCTTCCTGGTTTAAGAAACCCTAACCCTAGGCTCAACCCTAACCCTAACCCTAGGCAGGTAAATCAGCCTAGGGTTAGGGAAGGTCCCAAGGAAAAAAGGGGTGGAGACAGCCATGTTGTGGCAGTTTTGCGCTCTCTTTGGGATGCCTTTTGCAGCTGCAGTGTGCCTGGAGCTCAGGGCTTCCTGGTTTAAGAAACCCTAACCCTAGGCTCAACCCTAACCCTAACCCTAGGCAGGTAAATCAGCCTAGGGTTAGGGAAGGTCCCAAGGGAGAAGGGGAGGAGTCAGCCATGTTGTGGCAGTTTTGCGCTCTCTTTGGGATGCCTTTTGCAGCTGCAGTGTGCCTGGAGCTCAGGGCTTCCTGGTTTAAAAAACCCTAACCCTAGGCTCAACCCTAACACTAACCCTAGGAATGTAAATCAGCCTAGGGTTAGGGAAGGTCCCAAGGAAGAAGGGGTGGAGACAGCCATGTTGTGGCAGTTTTGCGCTCTCTTTGGGATGCCTTTTGCAGCTGCAGTGTGCCTGGAGCTCAGGGCTTCCTGGTTTGAGAAACCCTAACCCTAGGCTAAACCCTAACCCTAACCCTAGGCAGGTAAATCAGCCTAGGGTTAGGGAAGGTCCCAAGGAAAAAGGGGTGGAGACAGCCATGTTGTGGCAGTTTTGCGCTCTCTTTGGGATGCCTTTTGCAGCTGCAGTGTGCCTGGAGCTCAGGGCTTCCTGGTTTAAGAAACCCTAACCCTAGGCTCAACCCTAACCCTAACCCTAGGCAGGTAAATCAGCCTAGGGTTAGGGAAGGTCCCAAGGAAAAAAGGGGTGGAGACAGCCATGTTGTGGCAGTTTTGCGCTCTCTTTGGGATGCCTTTTGCAGCTGCAGTGTGCCTGGAGCTCAGGGCTTCCTGGTTTAAGAAACGCTAACCCTAGGCTCAACCCTAACCCTAACCCTACGCAGGTAATCAGGCTAGCGCTAGGAAAGGTCCCAATGAAAAATGGGGTGGAGACAGCCATGTTCTGGCAGTTTTGCGCTCTCTTTGGGATGCCTTTTGCAGCTGCAGTGTGCCTGGAGCTCAGGGCTTCCTGGTTTAAGAAACCCTAACCCTAGGCTCTGTAATAAACTTTTCCATAGGCAAGTAAATCACCTAGGGTTAGGGAAGGTCCCAAGGAAAAAGGGGTGGAGACAGCCATGTTGTGGCAGTTTTGCGTTCTCTTTGTGATGCCTTTTGCAGCTGCAGTGTGCCTGGAGCTCAGGGCTTCCTGGTTTGAGAAACCCTAACCCTAAGCTCAACCCTAACCCTAACCATAGGCAGGTAAATCAGGCTAGGGTTAGGGAAGTTCCCAAGGAAGAAGGGGTGGAGACAGCCATGTTGTGGCAGTTTTGCGCTCTCTTTGGGATGCCTTTTGCAGCTGCAGTGTGCCTGGAGATCAGGGCTTCCTCGTTTAAGAAACCCTGACCCTAGGGTCTGTAATGACCTTTTCCTTAAGCAGGTAAATGAGCCTAGGGTTAGGCAAGGTCCCAAGGAAAAAGGGGTGGAGACAGCCATGTTGTGGCAGTTTTGCGCTCTCTTTGGGATGCCTTTTGCACCTGCAGTGTGCCTGGAGCTCAGGGCTTCCTGGTTTAAGAAACCCTAACCCTAGGCTCAACCCTAACCCTAACCCTAGGCAGGTAAATCAGCCTAGGGTTAGGGAAGGTCCCAAGGAAAAAGGGGTGGAGACAGCCATGTTGTGGCAGTTTTGCGCTCTCTTTGGGATGCCTTTTGCAAGCTGCAGTGTGCCTGGAGCTCAGGGCTTCCTGGTTTAAGAAACCCTAACCCTAGGCTCAACCCTAACCCTAACCCTAGGCAGGTAAATCAGGCTAGGGTTAGGGAAGGTCCCAAGAAAAAAGGGGTGGAGACAGCCATGTTGTGGCAGTTTTGCGCTCTCTTTGGGATGCCTTTTGCAGCTGCAGTGTGCCTGGAGCTCAGGGCTTCCTGGTTTAAGAAACCCTAACCCTAGGCTCAACCCTAACCCTAACCCTAGGCAGGTGAATCAGCCTATGTTTAGGGAAGGTCCCAAGGAAAAAGGGGTGGAGACAGCCATCTTGTGGCAGTTTTGCACTCTCTTTGGGATGCCTTTTGCAGCTGCAGTGTGCCTGGAGCTCAGGGCTTCCTGGTTTAAGAAACCCTAACCCTAGGCTCAACCCTAACCCTAACCCTAGGCAGGTAAATCAGCCTAGGGTTAGGGAAGGTCCCAAGGAAGAAGGGGTGGAGACAGCCATGTTGTGGCAGTTTTTGCGCTCTCTTTGGGATGCCTTTTGCAGCTGCAGTGTGCCTGGAGCTCAGGGCTTCCTGGTTTAAGAAACCCTAACCCTAGGCTCAACCCTAACCCTAACCCTAGGCAGGTAAATCAGCCTAGGTTTAGGGAAGGTCCCAAGGGAGAAGGGGAGGAGTCAGCCATGTTGTGGCAGTTTTGCGCTCTCTTTGGGATGCCTTTTGCAGCTGCAGTGTGCCTGGAGCTCAGGGCTTCCTGGTTTAAAAAACCCTAACCCTAGGCTCAACCCTAACCCTAACCCTAGGCAGGTAAATCAGCCTAGGGTTAGGGAAGGTCCCAAGGAAGAAGGGGTGGAGACAGCCATGTTGTGGCAATTTTGCGCTCTCTTTGGGATGCCTTTTGCAGCTGCAGTGTGCCTGGAGCTCAGGGCTTCCTGGTTTGAGAAACCCTAACCCTAGGCTCAACCCTAACCCTAACCCTAGGCAGGTAAATCAGGCTAGGGTTAGGGAAGGTCCCAAGGAAAAAGGGGTGGAGACAGCCATGTTGTGGCAGTTTTGCGCTCTCTTTGGGATGCCTTTTGCAGCTGCAGTGTGCCTGGAGCTCAGGGTTTCCTGGTTTAAGAAACCCTAACCCTAGGCAAAACCCTAACCCTAACCCTAGGCAGGTAAATCAGCCTAGGGTTAGGGAAGGTCCCAAGGAAAAAGGGGTGGAGACAGCCATGTTGTTGCAGTTTTGCGCTCTCTTTGGGATGCCTTTTGCAGCTGCAGTGTGCCTGGAGCTCAGGGCTTCCTGGTTTACAAAACCCTAACCCTAGGCTCAACCCTAACCCTAACCCTAGGCAGGTAATCAGGCTAGCGCTAGGAAAGGTCCCAATGAAAAATGGGTTGGAGACAGCCATGTTCTGGCAGTTTTGCGCTCTCTTTGGGATGCCTTTTGCAGCTGCAGTGTGCCTGGAGCTCAGGGCTTCCTGTTTTAAGAAACCCTAACCCTAGGCTCTGTAATAAACTTTTCCATAGGCAAGTAAATCACCTAGGGTTAGGGAAGGTCCCAAGGAAAAAGGGGTGGAGACAGCCATGTTGTGGCAGTTTTGCGCTCTCTTTGGGATGCCTTTTGCAGCTGCAGTGTGCCTGGAGCTCAGGGCTTCCTGGTTTAAGAAACCCTAACCCTAGGCTCAACCCCAACCCTAACCCTAGGCAGGTAAATCAGGCTAGGGTTAGGGAAGGTCCCAAGGAAAAAGGGGTGGAGACAGCCATGTTGTGGCAGTTTTGCGCTCTCTTTGGGATGCCTTTTGCAGCTGCAGTGTGCCTGGAGCTCAGGGCTTCCTGGTTTACAAAACCCTAACCCTAGTCTCAACCCTAACCCTAACCCTAGGCAGGTAATCAGGCTAGCGCTAGGATAACTCCCAATGAAAAAAGGGGTGGAGACAGCCATGTTGTGGCAGTTTTGCGCTCTCTTTGGGATGGCTTTTGCAGCTGCAGTGTGCCTGGAGCTCAGGGCTTCCTGGTTTAAGAAACCCTAACCCTAGTCTCAACTCTAACCCTAACCCTAGGCAGGTAAATCAGCCTATGTTTAGGGAAGGTCCCAAGGAAGAAGGGGTGGTGACAACCATGTTGTGGCAGTTTTCTGCTCTCTTTGGGATGCCTTTTGCAGCTGCAGTGTGCCTGGAGCTCAGGGCTTCCTGGTTTAAGAAACCCTAACCCTAGGCTCAACCCTAACCCTAACCGTAGGCAGGTAAATCAGCCTAGGGTTAGGGAAGGTCCCAAGGAAAAAGGGGTGGAGACAGCCATGTTGTAGCAGTTTTGCGCTCTCCTTGGGATGCCTTTTGCAGCTGCAGTGTGCCTGGAGATCAGGGCTTCCTCGTTTAAGAAACCCTGACCCTAGGGTCTGTAATGACCTTTTCCTTAGGCAGGTAAATGAGCCTAGGGTTAGGCAAGGTCCCAAGGAAAAAGGGGTGGAGACAGCCATGTTGTGGGAGTTTTGCGCTCTCTTTGGGATGCCTTTTGCAGCTGCAGTGTGCCTGGAGCTCAGGGCTTCCTGGTTTAAGAAACCCTAACCCTAGGCTCAACCCTAACCCTAACCTTAGGCAGGTAAATCCACCTAGGGTTAGGGAAGGTCCCAAGGAAAAAGGGGTGGAGACAGCCATCTTGTGGCAGTTTTGCGCTCTCTTTGGGATGCCTTTTGCAGCTGCAGTGTGCCTGGAGCTCAGGGCTTCCTGGTTTAAGAAACCCTAACCCTAGGCTCAACCCTAACCCTAACCCTAGGCAGGTAAATCAGCCTAGGGTTAGGGAAGGTCCCAAGGGAGAAGGGGAGGAGTCAGCCATGTTGTGGCAGTTTTGCGCTCTCTTTGGGATGCCTTTTGCAGCTGCAGTGTGCCTGGAGCTCAGGGCTTCCTGGTTTAAAAAACCCTAACCCTAGGCTCAACCCTAACCCTAACCCTAGGCAGGTAAATCAGCCTAGGGTTAGGGAAGGTCCCAAGGAAGAAGGGGTGGAGACAGCCATGTTGTGGCAATTTTGCGCTCTCTTTGGGATGCCTTTTGCAGCTGCAGTGTGCCTGGAGCTCAGGGCTTCCTGTTTGAGAAACCCTAACCCTAGGCTCAACCCTAACCCTAACCCTAGGCAGGTAAATCAGCCTAGGGTTAGGGAAGGTCCCAAGGAAAAAGGGGTGGAGACAGCCATGTTGTGGCAGTTCTGCGCTCTCTTTGGGATGCCTTTTGCAGCTGCAGTGTGCCTGGAGCTCAGGGCTTCCTGGTTTAAGAAACCCTAACCCTAGGCTCAACCCTAACCCTAACCCTAGGCAGGTAAATCAGCCTAGGGTTAGGGAAGGTCCCAAGGAAAAAGGGGTGGAGACAGCCATGTTGTTGCAGTTTTGCGCTCTCTTTGGGATGCCTTTTGCAGCTGCAGTGTGCCTGGAGCTCAGGGCTTCCTGGTTTACAAAACCCTAACCCTAGGCTCAACCCTAACCCTAACCCTAGGCAGGTAATCAGGCTAGCGCTAGGAAAGGTCCCAATGAAAAATGGGTTGGAGACAGCCATGTTCTGGCAGTTTTGCGCTCTCTTTGGGATGCCTTTTGCAGCTGCAGTGTGCCTGGAGCTCAGGGCTTCCTGTTTTAAGAAACCCTAACCCTAGGCTCTGTAATAAATTTTTCCATAGGCAAGTAAATCACCTAGGGTTAGGGAAGGTCCCAAGGAAAAAGGGGTGGAGACAGCCATGTTGTGGCAGTTTTGCGCTCTCTTTGGGATGCCTTTTGCAGCTGCAGTGTGCCTGGAGCTCAGGGCTTCCTGGTTTAAGAAACCCTAACCCTAGGCTCAACCCCAACCCTAGGCAGGTAAATCAGGCTAGGGTTAGGGAAGGTCCCAAGGAAAAAGGGGTGGAGACAGCCATGTTGTGCCAGTTTTGCGCTCTCTTTGGGATGCCTTTTGCAGCTGCAGTGTGCCTGGAGCTCAGGGCTTCCTGGTTTGAGAAACCCTAACCCTAGTCTCAACCCTAACCCTAACCCTAGGCAGGTAAATCAGCCTAGGGTTAGGGAAGGTCCCAAGGAAAAATGGGTTGGAGACAGCCATGTTCTGGCAGTTTTGCGCTCTCTTTGGGATGCCTTTTGCAGCTGTAGTGTGCCTGGAGCTCAGGGCTTCCTGGTTTAAGAAACCCTAACCCTAGGCTCAACCCTAACCCTAACCCTAGGCAGGTAAATCAGCCTATGTTTAGGGAAGGTCCCAAGGAAGAAGGGGTGGTGACAGCCATGTTGTGGCAGTTTTCTGCTCTCTTTGGGATGCCTTTTGCAGCTGCAGTGTGCCTGGAGCTCAGGGCTTCCTGGTTTAAGAAACCCTAACCCTAGGCTCAACCCTAACCCTAACCCTAGGCAGGTAAATCAGCCTAGGGTTAGGGAAGGTCCCAAGGAAAAAGGGGTGGAGACAGCCATGTTGTGGCAGTTTTGCGCTCTCTTTGGGATGCCTTTTGCAGCTGCAGTGTGCCTGGAGCTCAGGGCTTCCTGGTTTAAGAAACCCTAACCCTAGGCTCAACCCTAACCCTAACCCTAGGCAGGTAAATCAGCCTAGGGTTAGGGAAGGTCCCAAGGGAGAAGGGGAGGAGTCAGCCATGTTGTGGCAGTTTTGCGCTCTCTTTGGGATGCCTTTTGCAGCTGCAGTGTGCCTGGAGCTCAGGGCTTCCTGGTTTAAAAAACCCTAACCCTAGGCTCAACCCTAACACTAACCCTAGGAATGTAAATCAGCCTAGGGTTAGGGAAGGTCCCAAGGAAGAAGGGGTGGAGACAGCCATGTTGTGGCAGTTTTGCGCTCTCTTTGGGATGCCTTTTGCAGCTGCAGTGTGCCTGGAGCTCAGGGCTTCCTGGTTTGAGAAACCCTAACCCTAGGCTCAACCCTAACCCTAACCCTAGGCAGGTAAATCAGCCTAGGGTTAGGGAAGGTCCCAAGGAAAAAGGGGTGGAGACAGCCATGTTGTGGCAGTTTTGCGCTCTCTTTGGGATGCCTTTTGCACCTGCAGTGTGCCTGGAGCTCAGGGCTTCCTGGTTTAAGAAACCCTAACCCTAGGCTCAACCCTAACCCTAACCCTAGGCAGGTAAATCAGCCTAGGGTTAGGGAAGGTCCCAAGGAAAAAGGGGTGGAGACAGCCATGTTGTGGCAGTTTTGCGCTCTCTTTGGGATGCCTTTTGCAGCTGCAGTGTGCCTGGAGCTCAGGGCTTCCTGGTTTAAGAAACGCTAACCCTAGGCTCAACCCTAACCCTAACCCTACGCAGGTAATCAGGCTAGCGCTAGGAAAGGTCCCAATGAAAAATGGGGTGGAGACAGCCATGTTGTTGCAGTTTTGCGCTCTCTTTGGGATGCCTTTTGCAGCTGCAGTGTGCCTGGAGCTCAGGGCTTCCTGGTTTAAGAAACCCTAACCCTAGGCTCTGTAATAAACTTTTCCATAGGCAAGTAAATCACCTAGGGTTAGGGAAGGTCCCAAGGAAAAAGGGGTGGAGACAGCCATGTTGTGGCAGTTTTGCGTTCTCTTTGTGATGCCTTTTGCAGCTGCAGTGTGCCTGGAGCTCAGGGCTTCCTGGTTTGAGAAACCCTAACCCTAAGCTCAACCCTAACCCTAACCATAGGCAGGTAAATCAGGCTAGGGTTAGGGAAGTTCCCATGGAAGAAGGGGTGGAGACAGCCATGTTGTGGCAGTTTTGCGCTCTCTTTGGGATGCCTTTTGCAGCTGCAGTGTGCCTGGAGCTCAGGGCTTCCTGGTTTAAGAAACCCTAACCCTAGGCCCAGTAATAACCTTTTCCATAGGCAGGTAAATCAGGCTAGGGTTTGGGAAGGTCCCAAGGAAAAAGGGGTGGAGACAGCCATCTTGTGGCAGTTTTGCGCTCTCTTTGGGATGCCTTTTGCAGCTGCAGTGTGCCTGGAGCTCAGGGCTTCCTGGTTTGAGAAACCCTAACCCTAGTCTCAAGCCTAACCCTAACCCTAGGCAGGTAAAACAGCCTAGGGTTAGGGAAGGTCCCAAGGAAAAAGGGATGGAGACAGCCATGTTGTGGCAGTTTTGCGCTCTCTTTGGGATGCCTTTTGCAGCTGCAGTGTGCCTGGAGCTCAGGGCTTCCTGGTTTGAGAAACCCTAACCCTAGGCTCAACCCTAACCCTAACCCTTGGGATGTAAATCAGCCTAGGGTTAGGGAAGGTCCCAAGGAAAAAGGGGTGGAGACAGTCATGTTGTGGCAGTTTTGCGCTCTCTTTGGGATGCCTTTTGCAGCTGCAGTGTGCCTGGAGCTCAGGGCTTCCTGGTTTAAAAAACCCTAACCCTAGGCTCAACCCTAACCCTAACCCTAGGCAGGTAAATCAGCCTAGGGTTAGGGAAGGTCCCAAGGAAGAAGGGGTGGAGACAGCCATGTTCTGGCAGTTTTGCGCTCTCTTTGGGATGGCTTTTGCAGCTGCAGTGTGCGTGGAGCTCAGGGCTTCCTGGTTTAAAAAACCCTAACCCTAGGCTCAACCCTAACACTAACCCTAGGAATGTAAATCAGCCTAGGGTTAGGGAAGTTCCCAAGGAAGAAGGGGTGGTGACAGCCATGTTGTGGCAGTTTTCTGCTCTCTTTGGGATGCCTTTTGCAGCTGCAGTGTGCCTGGAGCTCAGGGCTTCCTGGTTTAAGAAACCCTAACCCTAGGCTCAACCCTAACCCTAACCCTAGGCAGGTAAATCAGCCTAGGGTTAGGGAAGGTCCCAAGGAAAAAGGGGTGGAGACGGCCATGTTGTGGCAGTTTTGCGCTCTCCTTGGGATGCCTTTTGCAGCTGCAGTGTGCCTGGAGATCAGGGCTTCCTCGTTTAAGAAACCCTGACCCTAGGGTCTGTAATGACCTTTTCCTTAGGCAGGTAAATGAGCCTAGGGTTAGGCAAGGTCCCAAGGAAAAAGGGGTGGAGACAGCCATGTTGTGGCAGTTTTGCGCTCTCTTTGGGATGCCTTTTGCAGCTGCAGTGTGCCTGGAGCTCAGGGCTTCCTGGTTTAAGAAACCCTAACCCTAGGCTCAACCCTAACCCTAACCCTAGGCAGGTAAATCAGCCTAGGGTTAGGGAAGGTCCCAAGGAAAAAGGGGTGGAGACAGCCATGTTGTGCCAGATTTGCGCTCTCTTTGGGATGCCTTTTGCAGCTGCAGTGTGCCTGGAGCTCAGGGCTTCCTGGTTTAAGAAACGCTAACCCTAGGCTCAACCCTAACCCTAACCCTAGGCAGGTAAATCAGCCTAGGGTTAGGGAAGGTCCCAAGGAAAAAGGGGTGGAGACAGCCATGTTGTGGCAGTTTTGCGCTCTCTTTGGGATGCCTTTTGCAGCTGCAGTGTGCCTGGAGCTCAGGGCTTCCTGGTTTAAGAAACCCTAACCCTAGGCTCAACCCTAACCCTAACCCTAGGCAGGTAAATCAGCCTAGGGTTAGGGAAGGTCCCAAGGGAGAAGGGGAGGAGTCAGCCATGTTGTGGCAGTTTTGCGCTCTCTTTGGGATGCCTTTTGCAGCTGCAGTGTGCCTGGAGCTCAGGGCTTCCTGGTTTAAAAAACCCTAACCCTAGGCTCAACCCTAACACTAACCCTAGGAATGTAAATCAGCCTAGGGTTAGGGAAGGTCCCAAGGAAGAAGGGGTGGAGACAGCCATGTTGTGGCAATTTTGCGCTCTCTTTGGGATGCCTTTTGCAGCTGCAGTGTGCCTGGAGCTCAGGGCTTCCTGGTTTGAGAAACCCTAACCCTAGGCTCAACCCTAACCCTAACCCTAGGCAGGTAAATCAGCCTAGGGTTAGGGAAGGTCCCAAGGAAAAAGGGGTGGAGACAGCCATGTTGTGGCAGTTTTGCGCTCTCTTTGGGATGCCTTTTGCAGCTGCAGTGTGCCTGGAGCTCAGGGCTTCCTGGTTTAAGAAACCCTAACCCTAGGCTCAACCCTAACCCTAACCCTAGGCAGGTAAATCAGCCTAGGGTTAGGGAAGGTCCCAAGGAAAAAGGGGTGGAGACAGCCATGTTGTGCCAGATTTGCGCTCTCTTTGGGATGCCTTTTGCAGCTGCAGTGTGCCTGGAGCTCAGGGCTTCCTGGTTTAAGAAACCCTAACCCTAGGCTCAACCCTAACCCTAACCCTAGGCAGGTGAATCAGCCTATGTTTAGGGAAGGTCCCAAGGAAAAAGGGGTGGAGACAGCCATCTTGTGGCAGTTTTGCGCTCTCTTTGGGATGCCTTTTGCAGCTGCAGTGTGCCTGGAGCTCAGGGCTTCCTGGTTTAAGAAACCCTAACCCTAGGCTCAACCCTAACCCTAACCCTAGGCAGGTAAATCAGCCTAGGGTTAGGGAAGGTCCCAAGGAAAAAGGGGTGGAGACAGCCATGTTGTGGCAGTTTTGCGCTCTCTTTGGGATGCCTTTTGCAGCTGCAGTGTGCCTGGAGCTCAGGGCTTCCTGGTTTAAGAAACCCTAACCCTAGGCTCAACCCTAACCCTAACCCTAGGCAGGTAAATCAGCCTAGGGTTAGGGAAGGTCCCAAGGAAGAAGGGGTGGAGACAGCCATGTTGTGGCAGTTTTGCGCTCTCTTTGGGATGCCTTTTGCAGCTGCAGTGTGCCTGGAGCTCAGGGCTTCCTGGTTTAAAAAACCCTAACCCTAGGCTCAACCCTAACACTAACCCTAGGAATCTAAATCAGCCTAGGGTTAGGGAAGGTCCCAAGGAAGAAGGGGTGGAGACAGCCATGTTGTGGCAATTTTGCACTCTCTTTGGGATGCCTTTTGCAGCTGCAGTGTGCCTGGAGCTCAGGGCTTCCTGGTTTGAGAAACCCTAACCCTAGGCTCAACCCTAACCCTAACCCTAGGCAGGTAAATCAGCCTAGGGTTAGGGAAGGTCCCAAGGAAAAAGGGGTGGAGACAGCCATGTTGTTGCAGTTTTGCGCTCTCTTTGGGATGCCTTTTGCAGCTGCAGTGTGCCTGGAGCTCAGGGCTTCCTGGTTTACAAAACCCTAACCCTAGGCTCAACCCTAACCCTAACCCTAGGCAGGTAATCAGGCTAGCGCTAGGAAAGGTCCCAATGAAAAATGGGGTGGAGACAGCCATGTTGTGGCAGTTTTGCGCTCTCTTTGGGATGCCTTTTGCAGCTGCAGTGTGCCTGGAGCTCAGGGCTTCCTGGTTTAAGAAACCCTAACCCTAGGCTCAGTAATAAACTTTTCCATAGGCAAGTAAATCACCTAGGGTTAGGGAAGGTCCCAAGGAAAAAGGGGTGGAGACAGCCATGTTGTGGCAGTTTTGCGCTCTCTTTGTGATGCCTTTTGCAGCTGCAGTGTGCCTGGAGCTCAGGGCTTCCTGGTTTGAGAAACCCTAACCCTAAGCTCAACCCTAACCCTAACCCTAGGCAGGTAAATCAGCCTAGGGTTAGGGAAGTTCCCAAGGAAGAAGGGGTGGAGACAGCCATGTTGTGGCAGTTTTGCGCTCTCTTTGGGATGCCTTTTGCAGCTGCAGTGTGCCTGGAGCTCAGGGCTTCCTGGTTTGAGAAACCCTAACCCTAGGCTCAACCCTAACCCTAACCCTAGGCAGGTAAATCAGCCTAGGGTTAGGGAAGGTCCCAAAGAAAAAGGGGTGGAGACAGCCATGTTGTGGCAGTTTTGCGCTCTCTTTGGGATGCCTTTTGCACCTGCAGTGTGCCTGGAGCTCAGGGCTTCCTGGTTTAAGAAACCCTAACACTAGGCTCAACCCTAACCCTAACCCTAGGCAGGTAAATCAGCCTAGGGTTAGGGAAGGTCAAAAGGAAAAAGGGGTGGAGACAGCCATGTTGTTGCAGTTTTGCGCTCTCTTTGGGATGCCTTTTGCACCTGCAGTGTGCCTGGAGCTCAGGGCTTCCTGGTTTACAAAACCCTAACCCTAGGCTCAACCCTAACCCTAACCCTAGGCAGGTAATCAGGCTAGCGCTAGGAAAGGTCCCAATGAAAAATGGGGTGGAGACAGCCATGTTGTTGCAGTTTTGCGCTCTCTTTGGGATGCCTTTTGCAGCTGCAGTGTGCCTGGAGCTCAGGGCTTCCTGGTTTAAGAAACCCTAACCCTAGGCTCTGTAATAAACTTTTCCATAGGCAAGTAAATCACCTAGGGTTAGGGAAGGTCCCAAGGAAAAAGGGGTGGAGACAGCCATGTTGTGGCAGTTTTGCGCTCTCTTTGGGATGCCTTTTGCAGCTGCAGTGTGCCTGGAGCTCAGGGCTTCCTGGTTTGAGAAACCCTAACCCTAAGCTCAACCCCAACCCTAACCCTAGGCAGGTAAATCAGCCTAGGGTTAGGGAAGTTCCCAAGGAAGAAGGGGTGGAGACAGCCATGTTGTGGCAGTTTTGCGCTCTCTTTGGGATGCCTTTTGCAGCTGCAGTGTGCCTGGAGCTCAGGGCTTCCTGGTTTGAGAAACCCTAACCCTAGGCTCAACCCTAACCCTAACCCTTGGGATGTAAATCAGCCTAGGGTTAGGGAAGGTCCCAAGGAAAAAGGGGTGGAGACAGTCATGTTGTGGCAGTTTTGCGCTCTCTTTGGGATGCCTTTTGCAGCTGCAGTGTGCCTGGAGCTCAGGGCTTCCTGGTTTAAAAAACCCTAACCCTAGGCTCAACCCTAACCCTAACCCTAGGAATGTAAATCAGCCTAGGGTTAGGGAAGGTCCCAAGGAAGAAGGGGTGGAGACAGCCATGTTGTGGCAGTTTTGTGCTCTCTTTGGGATGCCTTTTGCAGCTGCAGTGTGCCTGGAGCTCAGGGCTTCCTGGTTTAAAAAACCCTAACCCTAGGCTCAACCCTAACCCTAACCCTAGGCAGGTAAATCAGCCTAGGGTTAGGGAAGGTCCCAAGGAAAAAGGGGTGGAGACAGCAATGTTGTGGCAGTTCTGCACTTTTATTGTGGTGCCTTTTGCAGCTGCAGTGTGCGTGGAGCTCAGGGCTTCCTGGTTTAAGAAACCCTAACCCTAGGCTCAACCCTAACCCTAACCCTAGGCAGGTAAATCAGCCTAGGGTTAGGGAAGTTCCCAAGGAAGAAGGGGTGGAGACAGCCATCTTGTGGCAGTTTTGCGCTCTCTTTGGGATGCCTTTTGCAGCTGCAGTGTGCCTGGAGCTCAGGGCTTCCTGGTTTAAGAAACCCTAACCCTAGGCTCAACCCTAACCCTAACCCTAGGCAGGTAAATCAGCCTAGGGTTAGGGAAGGTCCCAAGGAAAAAGGGGTGGAGACAGCCATGTTGTGGCAGTTTTGCGCTCTCTTTGGGATGCCTTTTGCAGCTGCAGTGTGCCTGGAGCTCAGGGCTTCCTGGTTTAAGAAACCCTAACCCTAGGCTCAACCCTAACCCTAACCCTAGGCAGGTAAATCAGCCTAGGGTTAGGGAAGGTCCCAAGGGAGAAGGGGAGGAGTCAGCCATGTTGTGGCAGTTTTGCGCTCTCTTTGGGATGCCTTTTGCAGCTGCAGTGTGCCTGGAGCTCAGGGCTTCCTGGTTTAAAAAACCCTAACCCTAGGCTCAACCCTAACACTAACCCTAGGAATGTAAATCAGCCTAGGGTTAGGGAAGGTCCCAAGGAAGAAGGGGTGGAGACAGCCATGTTGTGGCAATTTTGCACTCTCTTTGGGATGCCTTTTGCAGCTGCAGTGTGCCTGGAGCTCAGGGCTTCCTGGTTTGAGAAACCCTAACCCTAGGCTCAACCCTAACCCTAACCCTAGGCAGGTAAATCAGCCTAGGGTTAGGGAAGGTCCCAAGGAAAAAGGGGTGGAGACAGCCATGTTGTGGCAGTTTTGCGCTCTCTTTGGGATGCCTTTTGCACCTGCAGTGTGCCTGGAGCTCAGGGCTTCCTGGTTTAAGAAACCCTAACACTAGGCTCAACCCTAACCCTAACCCTAGGCAGGTAAATCAGCCTAGGGTTAGGGAAGGTCCCAAGGAAAAAGGGGTGGAGACAGCCATGTTGTTGCAGTTTTGCGCTCTCTTTGGGATGCCTTTTGCAGCTGCAGTGTGCCTGGAGCTCAGGGCTTCCTGGTTTACAAAACCCTAACCCTAGGCTCAACCCTAACCCTAACCCTAGGCAGGTAATCAGGCTAGCGCTAGGAAAGGTCCCAATGAAAAATGGGGTGGAGACAGCCATGTTGTTGCAGTTTTGCGCTCTCTTTGGGATGCCTTTTGCAGCTGCAGTGTGCCTGGAGCTCAGGGCTTCCTGGTTTAAGAAACCCTAACCCTAGGCTCTGTAATAAACTTTTCCATAGGCAAGTAAATCACCTAGGGTTAGGGAAGGTCCCAAGGAAAAAGGGGTGGAGACAGCCATGTTGTGGCAGTTTTGCGCTCTCTTTGTGATGCCTTTTGCAGCTGCAGTGTGCCTGGAGCTCAGGGCTTCCTGGTTTGAGAAACCCTAACCCTAAGCTCAACCCTAACCCTAACCCTAGGCAGGTAAATCAGCCTAGGGTTAGGGAAGTTCCCAAGGAAGAAGGGGTGGAGACAGCCATGTTGTGGCAGTTTTGCGCTCTCTTTGGGATGCCTTTTGCAGCTGCAGTGTGCCTGGAGCTCAGGGCTTCCTGGTTTGAGAAACCCTAACCCTAGGCTCAACCCTAACCCTAACCCTTGGGATGTAAATCAGCCTAGGGTTAGGGAAGGTCCCAAGGAAAAAGGGGTGGAGACAGTCATGTTGTGGCAGTTTTGCGCTCTCTTTGGGATGCCTTTTGCAGCTGCAGTGTGCCTGGAGCTCAGGGCTTCCTGGTTTAAAAAACCCTAACCCTAGGCTCAACCCTAACCCTAACCCTAGGAATGTAAATCAGCCTAGGGTTAGGGAAGGTCCCAAGGAAGAAGGGGTGGAGACAGCCATGTTGTTGCAGTTTTGTGCTCTCTTTGGGATGCCTTTTGCAGCTGCAGTGTGCCTGGAGCTCAGGGCTTCCTGGTTTAAAAAACCCTAACCCTAGGCTTAACCCTAACCCTAACCCTAGGCAGGTAAATCAGCCTAGGGTTAGGGAAGGTCCCAAGGAAAAAGGGGTGGAGACAGCAATGTTGTGGCAGTTCTGCACTTTTATTGGGGTGCCTTTTGCAGCTGCAGTGTGCGTGGAGCTCAGGGCTTCCTGGTTTAAGAAACCCTAACCCTAGGCTCAACCCTAACCCTAACCCTAGGCAGGTAAATCAGCCGATGTTTAGGGAAGGTCCCAAGGAAGAAGGGGTGGTGACAGCCATGTTGTGGCAGTTTTCTGCTCTCTTTGGGATGCCTTTTGCAGCTGCAGTGTGCCTGGAGCTCAGGGCTTCCTGGTTTAAGAAACCCTAACCCTAGGCTCAACCCTAACCCTAACCCTAGGCAGGTAAATCAGCCTAGGGTTAGGGAAGGTCCCAAGGAAAAAGGGGTGGAGACGGCCATGTTGTGGCAGTTTTGCGCTCTCCTTGGGATGCCTTTTGCAGCTGCAGTGTGCCTGGAGATCAGGGCTTCCTCGTTTAAGAAACCCTGACCCTAGGGTCTGTAATGACCTTTTCCTTAGGCAGGTAAATGAGCCTAGGGTTAGGCAAGGTCCCAAGGAAAAAGGGGTGGAGACAGCCATGTTGTGGCAGTTTTGCGCTCTCTTTGGGATGCCTTTTGCAGCTGCAGTGTGCCTGGAGCTCAGGGCTTCCTGGTTTAAGAAACCCTAACCCTAGGCTCAACCCTAACCCTAACCCTAGGCAGGTAAATCAGCCTAGGGTTAGGGAAGGTCCCAAGGAAAAAGGGGTGGAGACAGCCATGTTGTGCCAGATTTGCGCTCTCTTTGGGATGCCTTTTGCAGCTGCAGTGTGCCTGGAGCTCAGGGCTTCCTGGTTTAAGAAACGCTAACCCTACGCTCAACCCTAACCCTAAACCTAGGCAGGTAAATCAGGCTAGGGTTAGGGAAGGTCCCAAGGAAAAAGGGGTGGAGACAGCCATGTTGTGGCAGTTTTGCGCTCTCTTTGGGATGCCTTTTGCAGCTGCAGTGTGCCTGGAGCTCAGGGCTTCCTGGTTTAAGAAACCCTAACCCTAGGCTCAACCCTAACCCTAACCGTAGGCAGGTAAATCAGCCTAGGGTTAGGGAAGGTCCCAAGGGAGAGGGGGAGGAGTCAGCCATGTTGTGGCAGTTTTGCGCTCTCTTTGGGATGCCTTTTGCACCTGCAGTGTGCCTGGAGCTCAGGGCTTCCTGGTTTAAAAAACCCTAACCCTAGGCTCAACCCTAACACTAACCCTAGGAATGTAAATCAGCCTAGGGTTAGGGAAGGTCCCAAGGAAGAATGGGTGGAGACAGCCATGTTGTGGCAATTTTGCGCTCTCTTTGGGATGCCTTTTGCAGCTGCAGTGTGCCTGGAGCTCAGGGCTTCCTGGTTTAAGAAACCCTAACCCTAGGCTCAACCCTAACCCTAACCCTAGGCAGGTAAATCAGCCTAGGGTTAGGGAAGGTCCCAAGGAAAAAGGGGTGGAGACAGCCATGTTGTGGCAGTTTTGCGCTCTCTTTGGGATGCCTTTTGCAGCTGCAGTGTGCCTGGAGCTCAGGGCTTCCTGGTTTAAGAAACCCTAACCCTAGGCTCAACCCTAACCCTAACCCTAGGCAGGTAAATCAGCCTAGGGTTAGGGAAGGTCCCAAGGAAAAAGGGGTGGAGACAGCCATGTTGTGCCAGATTTGCGCTCTCTTTGGGATGCCTTTTGCAGCTGCAGTGTGCCTGGAGCTCAGGGCTTCCTGGTTTAAGAAACCCTAACCCTAGGCTCAACCCTAACCCTAACCCTAGGCAGGTGAATCAGCCTATGTTTAGGGAAGGTCCCAAGGAAAAAGGGGTGGAGACAGCCATCTTGTGGCAGTTTTGCGCTCTCTTTGGGATGCCTTTTGCAGCTGCAGTGTGCCTGGAGCTCAGGGCTTCCTGGTTTAAGAAACCCTAACCCTAGGCTCAACCCTAACCCTAACCCTAGGCAGGTAAATCAGCCTAGGGTTAGGGAAGGTCCCAAGGAAAAAGGGGTGGAGACAGCCATGTTGTGGCAGTTTTGCGCTCTCTTTGGGATGCCTTTTGCAGCTGCAGTGTGCCTGGAGCTCAGGGCTTCCTGGTTTAAGAAACCCTAACCCTAGGCTCAACCCTAACCCTAACCCTAGGCAGGTAAATCAGCCTAGGGTTAGGGAAGGTCCCAAGGGAGAAGGGGAGGAGTCAGCCATGTTGTGGCAGTTTTGCGCTCTCTTTGGGATGCCTTTTGCAGCTGCAGTGTGCCTGGAGCTCAGGGCTTCCTGGTTTAAAAAACCCTAACCCTAGGCTCAACCCTAACACTAACCCTAGGAATGTAAATCAGCCTAGGGTTAGGGAAGGTCCCAAGGAAGAAGGGGTGGAGACAGCCATGTTGTGGCAATTTTGCACTCTCTTTGGGATGCCTTTTGCAGCTGCAGTGTGCCTGGAGCTCAGGGCTTCCTGGTTTGAGAAACCCTAACCCTAGGCTCAACCCTAACCCTAACCCTAACCCTAGGCAGGTAAATCAGCCTAGGGTTAGGGAAGGTCCCAAGGAAAAAGGGGTGGAGACAGCCATGTTGTGGCAGTTTTGCGCTCTCTTTGGGATGCCTTTTGCAGCTGCAGTGTGCCTGGAGCTCAGGGCTTCCTGGTTTAAGAAACCCTAACACTAGGCTCAACCCTAACCCTAACCCTAGGCAGGTAAATCAGCCTAGGGTTAGGGAAGGTCCCAAGGAAAAAGGGGTGGAGACAGCCATCTTGTGGCAGTTTTGCGCTCTCTTTGGGATGCCTTTTGCAGCTGCAGTGTGCCTGGAGCTCAGGGCTTCCTGGTTTACAAAACCCTAACCCTAGGCTCAACCCTAACCCTAACCCTAGGCAGGTAATCAGGCTAGCGCTAGGAAAGGTCCCAATGAAAAATGGGGTGGAGACAGCCATGTTGTTGCAGTTTTGCGCTCTCTTTGGGATGCCTTTTGCAGCTGCAGTGTGCCTGGAGCTCAGGGCTTCCTGGTTTAAGAAACCCTAACCCTAGGCTCTGTAATAAACTTTTCCATAGGCAAGTAAATCACCTAGGGTTAGGGAAGGTCCCAAGGAAAAAGGGGTGGAGACAGCCATGTTGTGGCAGTTTTGCGCTCTCTTTGTGATGCCTTTTGCAGCTGCAGTGTGCCTGGAGCTCAGGGCTTCCTGGTTTGAGAAACCCTAACCCTAGGCTCAACCCTAACCCTAACCCTAGGCAGGTAAATCAGCCTAGGGTTAGGGAAGGTCCCAAGGAAAAAGGGGTGGAGACAGTCATGTTGTGGCAGTTTTGCGCTCTCTTTGGGATGCCTTTTGCAGCTGCAGTGTGCCTGGAGCTCAGGGCTTCCTGGTTTAAAAAACCCTAACCCTAGGCTCAACCCTAATCCTAACCCTAGGCAGGTAAATCAGCCTAGGGTTAGGGAAGGTCCCAAGGAAGAAGGGGTGGAGACAGCCATGTTCTGGAAGTTTTGCGCTCTCTTTGGGATGGCTTTTGCAGCTGCAGTGTGCCTGGAGCTCAGGGCTTCCTGGTTTAAGAAACCCTAACCCTAGGCTCAACCCTAACCCTAACCCTAGGCAGGTAAATCAGCCGATGTTTAGGGAAGGTCCCAAGGAAGAAGGGGTGGTGACAGCCATGTTGTGGCAGTTTTCTGCTCTCTTTGGGATGCCTTTTGCAGCTGCAGTGTGCCTGGAGCTCAGGGCTTCCTGGTTTAAGAAACCCTAACCCTAGGCTCAACCCTAACCCTAACCCTAGGCAGGTAAATCAGCCTAGGGTTAGGGAAGGTCCCAAGGAAAAAGGGGTGGAGACGGCCATGTTGTGGCAGTTTTGCGCTCTCCTTGGGATGCCTTTTGCAGCTGCAGTGTGCCTGGAGATCAGGGCTTCCTCGTTTAAGAAACCCTGACCCTAGGGTCTGTAATGACCTTTTCCTTAGGCAGGTAAATGAGCCTAGGGTTAGGCAAGGTCCCAAGGAAAAAGGGGTGGAGACAGCCATGTTGTGGCAGTTTTGCGCTCTCTTTGGGATGCCTTTTGCAGCTGCAGTGTGCCTGGAGCTCAGGGCTTCCTGGTTTAAGAAACCCTAACCCTAGGCTCAACCCTAACCCTAACCCTAGGCAGGTAAATCAGCCTAGGGTTAGGGAAGGTCCCAAGGAAAAAGGGGTGGAGACAGCCATGTTGTGCCAGATTTGCGCTCTCTTTGGGATGCCTTTTGCAGCTGCAGTGTGCCTGGAGCTCAGGGCTTCCTGGTTTAAGAAACGCTAACCCTAGGCTCAACCCTAACCCTAAACCTAGGCAGGTAAATCAGGCTAGGGTTAGGGAAGGTCCCAAGGAAAAAGGGGTGGAGACAGCCATGTTGTGGCAGTTTTGCGCTCTCTTTGGGATGCCTTTTGCAGCTGCAGTGTGCCTGGAGCTCAGGGCTTCCTGGTTTAAGAAACCCTAACCCTAGGCTCAACCCTAACCCTAACCGTAGGCAGGTAAATCAGCCTAGGGTTAGGGAAGGTCCCAAGGGAGAGGGGGAGGAGTCAGCCATGTTGTGGCAGTTTTGCGCTCTCTTTGGGATGCCTTTTGCAGCTGCAGTGTGCCTGGAGCTCAGGGCTTCCTGGTTTAAAAAACCCTAACCCTAGGCTCAACCCTAACACTAACCCTAGGAATGTAAATCAGCCTAGGGTTAGGGAAGGTCCCAAGGAAGAAGGGGTGGAGACAGCCATGTTGTGGCAATTTTGCGCTCTCTTTGGGATGCCTTTTGCAGCTGCAGTGTGCCTGGAGCTCAGGGCTTCCTGGTTTAAGAAACCCTAACCCTAGGCTCAACCCTAACCCTAACCCTAGGCAGGTAAATCAGCCTAGGGTTAGGGAAGGTCCCAAGGAAAAAGGGGTGGAGACAGCCATGTTGTGGCAGTTTTGCGCTCTCTTTGGGATGCCTTTTGCAGCTGCAGTGTGCCTGGAGCTCAGGGCTTCCTGGTTTAAGAAACCCTAACCCTAGGCTCAACCCTAACCCTAACCCTAGGCAGGTAAATCAGCCTAGGGTTAGGGAAGGTCCCAAGGAAAAAGGGGTGGAGACAGCCATGTTGTGCCAGATTTGCGCTCTCTTTGGGATGCCTTTTGCAGCTGCAGTGTGCCTGGAGCTCAGGGCTTCCTGGTTTAAGAAACCCTAACCCTAGGCTCAACCCTAACCCTAACCCTAGGCAGGTGAATCAGCCTATGTTTAGGGAAGGTCCCAAGGAAAAAGGGGTGGAGACAGCCATCTTGTGGCAGTTTTGCGCTCTCTTTGGGATGCCTTTTGCAGCTGCAGTGTGCCTGGAGCTCAGGGCTTCCTGGTTTAAGAAACCCTAACCCTAGGCTCAACCCTAACCCTAACCCTAGGCAGGTAAATCAGCCTAGGGTTAGGGAAGGTCCCAAGGGAGAAGGGGAGGAGTCAGCCATGTTGTGGCAGTTTTGCGCTCTCTTTGGGATGCCTTTTGCAGCTGCAGTGTGCCTGGAGCTCAGGGCTTCCTGGTTTACAAAACCCTAACCCTAGGCTCAACCCTAACCCTAACCCTAGGCAGGTAATCAGGCTAGCGCTAGGAAAGGTCCCAATGAAAAATGGGGTGGAGACAGCCATGTTGTTGCAGTTTTGCGCTCTCTTTGGGATGCCTTTTGCAGCTGCAGTGTGCCTGGAGCTCAGGGCTTCCTGGTTTAAGAAACCCTAACCCTAGGGTCTGTAATGACCTTTTCCTTAGGCAGGTAAATCACCTAGGGTTAGGGAAGGTCCCAAGGAAAAAGGGGTGGAGACAGCCATGTTGTGGCAGTTTTGCGCTCTCTTTGTGATGCCTTTTGCAGCTGCAGTGTGCCTGGAGCTCAGGGCTTCCTGGTTTGAGAAACCCTAACCCTAAGCTCAACCCTAACCCTAACCCTAGGCAGGTAAATCAGGCTAGGGTTAGGGAAGTTCCCAAGGAAGAAGGGGTGGAGACAGCCATGTTGTGGCAGTTTTGCGCTCTCTTTGGGATGCCTTTTGCAGCTGCAGTGTGCCTGGAGCTCAGGGCTTCCTGGTTTAAGAAACCCTAACCCTAGGCTCAACCCTAACCCTAACCCTAGGCAGGTAAATCAGCCTAGGGTTAGGGAAGGTCCCAAGGGAGAAGGGGAGGAGTCAGCCATGTTGTGGCAGTTTTGCGCTCTCTTTGGGATGCCTTTTGCAGCTGCAGTGTGCCTGGAGCTCAGGGCTTCCTGGTTTACAAAACCCTAACCCTAGGCTCAACCCTAACCCTAACCCTAGGCAGGTAATCAGGCTAGCGCTAGGAAAGGTCCCAATGAAAAATGGGGTGGAGACAGCCATGTTGTTGCAGTTTTGCGCTCTCTTTGGGATGCCTTTTGCAGCTGCAGTGTGCCTGGAGCTCAGGGCTTCCTGGTTTAAGAAACCCTAACCCTAGGGTCTGTAATGACCTTTTCCTTAGGCAGGTAAATCACCTAGGGTTAGGGAAGGTCCCAAGGAAAAAGGGGTGGAGACAGCCATGTTGTGGCAGTTTTGCGCTCTCTTTGTGATGCCTTTTGCAGCTGCAGTGTGCCTGGAGCTCAGGGCTTCCTGGTTTGAGAAACCCTAACCCTAAGCTCAACCCTAACCCTAACCCTAGGCAGGTAAATCAGGCTAGGGTTAGGGAAGTTCCCAAGGAAGAAGGGGTGGAGACAGCCATGTTGTGGCAGTTTTGCGCTCTCTTTGGGATGCCTTTTGCAGCTGCAGTGTGCCTGGAGCTCAGGGCTTCCTGGTTTGAGAAACCCTAACCCTAGGCTCAACCCTAACCCTAACCCTTGGGATGTAAATCAGCCTAGGGTTAGGGAAGGTCCCAAGGAAAAAGGGGTGGAGACAGTCATGTTGTGGCAGTTTTGCGCTCTCTTTGGGATGCCTTTTGCAGCTGCAGTGTGCCTGGAGCTCAGGGCTTCCTGGTTTAAAAAACCCTAACCCTAGGCTCAACCCTAACCCTAACCCTAGGAATGTAAATCAGCCTAGGGTTAGGGAAGGTCCTAAGGAAGAAGGGGTGGAGACAGCCATGTTGTGGCAGTTTTGTGCTCTCTTTGGGATGCCTTTTGCAGCTGCAGTGTGCCTGGAGCTCAGGGCTTCCTGGTTTAAAAAACCCTAACCCTAGGCTCAACCCTAACCCTAACCCTAGGCAGGTAAATCAGCCTAGGGTTAGGGAAGGTCCCAAGGAAAAAGGGGTGGAGACAGCAATGTTGTGGCAGTTCTGCACTTTTATTGGGGTGCCATTTGCAGCTGCAGTGTGCGTGGAGCTCAGGGCTTCCTGGTTTAAGAAACCCTAACCCTAGGCTCAACCCTAACCCTAACCCTAGGCAGGTAAATCAGCCTAGGGTTAGGGAAGTTCCCAAGGAAGAAGGGGTGGAGACAGCCATGTTGTGGCAGTTTTGCGCTCTCTTTGGGATGCCTTTTGCAGCTGCAGTGTGCCTGGAGCTCAGGGCTTCCTGGTTTGAGAAACCCTAACCCTAGGCTCAACCCTAACCCTAACCCTTGGGATGTAAATCAGCCTAGGGTTAGGGAAGTTCCCAAGGAAGAAGGGGTGGAGACAGCCATGTTGTGGCAGTTTTGCGCTCTCTTTGGGATGCCTTTTGCAGCTGCAGTGTGCCTGGAGCTCAGGGCTTCCTGGTTTAAGAAACCTTAACCCTAGGCTCTGTAATAAACTTTTCCATAGGCAAGTAAATCACCTAGGGTTAGGGAAGGTCCCAAGGAAAAAGGGGTGGAGACAGCCATGTTGTGGCAGTTTTGCGCTCTCTTTGGGATGCCTTTTGCAGCTGCAGTGTGCCTGGAGCTCCGGGCTTCCTGGTTTAAGAAACCCTAACCCTAGGCCCAGTAATAACCTTTTCCTTAGGCAGGTAAATCAGGCTAGGGTTAGGGAAGGTCCCAAGGAAAAAGGGGTGGAGACAGCCATGTTGTGGCAGTTTTGCGCTCTCTTTGGGATGCCTTTTGCAGCTGCAGTGTGCCTGGAGCTCAGGGCTTCCTGGTTTAAGAAACCCTAACCCTAGGCTCAACCCTAACCCTAACCCTAGGCAGGTAAATCAGCCTAGGGTTAGGGAAGGTCCCAAGGAAAAAGGGGTGGAGACAGCCATGTTGTGCCAGATTTGCGCTCTCTTTGGGATGCCTTTTGCAGCTGCAGTGTGCCTGGAGCTCAGGGCTTCCTGGTTTAAGAAACGCTAACCCTAGGCTCAACCCTAACCCTAACCCTAGGCAGGTAAATCAGCCTAGGGTTAGGGAAGGTCCCAAGGAAAAAGGGATGGAGACAGCCATGTTGTGGCAGTTTTGCGCTCTCTTTGGGATGCCTTTTGCAGCTGCAGTGTGCCTGGAGCTCAGGGCTTCCTGGTTTAAGAAACCCTAACCCTAGGCTCAACCCTAACCCTAACCCTAGGCAGGTGAATCAGCCTATGTTTAGGGAAGGTCCCAAGGAAAAAGGGGTGGAGACAGCCATCTTGTGGCAGTTTTGCGCTCTCTTTGGGATGCCTTTTGCAGCTGCAGTGTGCCTGGAGCTCAGGGCTTCCTGGTTTAAGAAACCCTAACCCTAGGCTCAACCCTAACCCTAACCCTAGGCAGGTAAATCAGGCTAGGGTTAGGGAAGGTCCCAAGGAAAAAGGGGTGGAGACAGCCATGTTGTGGCAGTTTTGCGCTCTCTTTGGGATGCCTTTTGCAGCTGCAGTGTGCCTGGAGCTCAGGGCTTCCTGGTTTAAGAAACCCTAACCCTAGGCTCAACCCTAACCCTAACCCTAGGCAGGTAAATCAGCCTAGGGTTAGGGAAGGTCCCAAGGGAGAAGGGGAGGAGTCAGCCATGTTGTGGCAGTTTTGCGCTCTCTTTGGGATGCCTTTTGCAGCTGCAGTGTGCCTGGAGCTCAGGGCTTCCTGGTTTAAAAAACCCTAACCCTAGGCTCAACCCTAACACTAACCCTAGGAATGTAAATCAGCCTAGGTTTAGGGAAGGTCCCAAGGAAGAAGGGGTGGAGACAGCCATGTTGTGGCAATTTTGCGCTCTCTTTGGGATGCCTTTTGCAGCTGCAGTGTGCCTGGAGCTCAGGGCTTCCTGGTTTGAGAAACCCTAACCCTAGGCTCAACCCTAACCCTAACCCTAGGCAGGTAAATCAGGCTAGGGTTAGGGAAGGTCCCAAGGAAAAAGGGGTGGAGACAGCCATGTTGTGGCAGTTTTGCGCTCTCTTTGGGATGCCTTTTGCACCTGCAGTGTGCCTGGAGCTCAGGGCTTCCTGGTTTGAGAAACCCTAACCCTAGGCTCAGTAATAACCTTTTCCAAAGGCAAGTAAATCACCTAGGGCTAAGTAAGGTCCCAAGGAAAAAGGGGTGGAGACAGCCATGTTGTGGCAGTTCTGCACTTTTCTTTGGGATGCCTTTTGCACCTGCAGTGTGCCTGGAGCTCAGGGCTTCCTGGTTTGAGAAACCCTAACCCTAGGCTCTGTAATAAACTTTTCCATAGGCAAGTAAATCACCTAGGGTTAGGGAAGGTCCCAAGGAAAAAGGGGTGGAGACAGCCATGTTGTGGCAGTTTTGCGCTCTCTTTGGGATGCCTTTTGCAGCTGCAGTGTGCCTGGAGCTCCGGGCTTCCTGGTTTAAGAAACCCTAACCCTAGGCCCAGTAATAACCTTTTCCTTAGGCAGGTAAATCAGGCTAGGGTTAGGGAAGGTCCCAAGGAAAAAGGGGTGGAGACAGCCATGTTGTGGCAGTTTTGCGCTCTCTTTGGGATGCCTTTTGCAGCTGCAGTGTGCCTGGAGCTCAGGGCTTCCTGGTTTGAGAAACCCTAACCCTAGGCTCAACCCTAACCCTAACCCTAGGCAGGTAATCAGCCTAGGGTTAGGGAAGGTCCCAAGGAAAAAGGGATGGAGACAGCCATGTTGTGGCAGTTTTGCGCTCTCTTTGGGATGCCTTTTGCAGCTGCAGTGTGCCTGGAGCTCAGGGCTTCCTGGTTTGAGAAACCCTAACCCTAGGCTCAACCCTAACCCTAACCCTTGGGATGTAAATCAGCCTAGGGTTAGGGAAGGTCCCAAGGAAAAAGGGGTGGAGACAGTCATGTTGTGGCAGTTTTGCGCTCTCTTTGGGATGCCTTTTGCAGCTGCAGTGTGCCTGGAGCTCAGGGCTTCCTGGTTTAAAAAACCCTAACCCTAGGCTCAACCCTAACCCTAACCCTAGGAATGTAAATCAGCCTAGGGTTAGGGAAGGTCCCAAGGAAGAAGGGGTGGAGACAGCCATGTTGTGGCAGTTTTGTGCTCTCTTTGGGATGCCTTTTGCAGCTGCAGTGTGCCTGGAGCTCAGGGCTTCCTGGTTTGAGAAACCCTAACCCTAGGCTCAACCCTAACCCTAACCCTAGGAATGTAAATCAGCCTAGGGTTAGGGAAGGTCCCAAGGAAAAAGGGGTGGAGACAGCAATGTTGTGGCAGTTCTGCACTTTTATTGGGGTGCCTTTTGCAGCTGCAGTGTGCGTGGAGCTCAGGGCTTCCTGGTTTAAGAAACCCTAACCCTAGGCTCAACCCTAACCCTAACCCTAGGCAGGTAAATCAGCCTAGGGTTAGGGAAGTTCCCAAGGAAGAAGGGGTGGAGACAGCCATGTTGTGGCAGTTTTGCGCTCTCTTTGGGATGCCTTTTGCAGCTGCAGTGTGCCTGGAGCTCAGGGCTTCCTGGTTTGAGAAACCCTAACCCTAGGCTCAACCCTAACCCTAACCCTAGGCAGGTAATCAGCCTAGGGTTAGGGAAGGTCCCAAGGAAAAAGGGGTGGAGACAGCCATGTTGTGCCAGTTTTGTGCTCTCTTTGGGATGCCTTTTGCAGCTGCAGTGTGCCTGGAGCTCAGGGCTTCCTGGTTTGAGAAACCCTAACCCTAGGCTCAACCCTAACCCTAACCCTAGGAATGTAAATCAGCCTAGGGTTAGGGAAGGTCCCAAGGAAAAAGGGGTGGAGACAGCAATGTTGTGGCAGTTCTGCACTTTTATTGGGGTGCCTTTTGCAGCTGCAGTGTGCGTGGAGCTCAGGGCTTCCTGGTTTAAGAAACCCTAACCCTAGGCTCAACCCTAACCCTAACCCTAGGCAGGTAAATCAGCCTAGGGTTAGGGAAGTTCCCAAGGAAGAAGGGGTGGAGACAGCCATGTTGTGGCAGTTTTGCGCTCTCTTTGGGATGCCTTTTGCAGCTGCAGTGTGCCTGGAGCTCATGGCTTCCTGGTTTGAGAAACCCTAACCCTAGGCTCAACCCTAACCCTAACCCTAGGCAGGTAATCAGCCTAGCGTTAGGGAAGGTCCCAAGGAAAAAGGGGTGGAGACAGCCATGTTGTGGCAGTTTTGCGCTCTCTTTGGGATGCCTTTTGCAGCTGCAGTGTGCCTGGAGCTCAGGGCTTCCTGGTTTGAGAAATCCTAACCCTAGGCTCAACCCTAACCCTAACCCTAGGCAGGTAAATCAGGCTAGGGTTAGGGAAGGTCCCAAGGAAAAATGGGTGGAGACAGCCATGTTGTGGCAGTTTTGCGCTCTCTTTGGGATGCCTTTTGCAGCTGCAGTGTGCCTGCAGCTCAGGGCTTCCTGGTTTAAGAAACCCTAACCCTAGGCTCTGTAATAAACTTTTCCATAGGCAAGTAAATCACCTAGGGCTAATAAAATCCCAAGGAAAAAGGGGTGGAGACAGTCATGTTGTGGCAGTTTTGCGCTCTCTTTGGGATGCCTTTTGCAGCTGCAGTGTGCCTGGAGCTCAGGGCTTCCTGGTTTAAAAAACCCTAACCCTAGGCTCAACCCTAACCCTAACCCTAGGCAGGTAAATCAGCCTAGGGTTAGGGAAGGTCCCAAGGAAAAAGGGGTGGAGACAGCCATGTTGTGGCAGTTTTGCGCTCTCTTTGGGATGCCTTTTCAGCTGCAGTGTGCGTGGAACTCAGGGCTTCCTGGTTTGAGAAACCCTAACCCTAAGCTCAACCCTAACCCTAACCCTAGGCAGGTAAATCAGGCTAGGGTTAGGGAAGTTCCCAAGGAAGAAGGGGTGGAGACAGCCATGTTGTGGCAGTTTTGCGCTCTCTTTGGGATGCCTTTTGCAGCTGCAGTGTGCCTGGAGCTCAGGGCTTCCTGGTTTGAGAAACCCTAACCCTAGGCTCAACCCTAACCCTAACCCTTGGGATGTAAATCAGCCTAGGGTTAGGGAAGGTCCCAAGGAAAAAGGGGTGGAGACAGTCATGTTGTGGCAGTTTTGCGCTCTCTTTGGGATGCCTTTTGCAGCTGCAGTGTGCCTGGAGCTCAGGGCTTCCTGGTTTAAAAAACCCTAACCCTAGGCTCAACCCTAACCCTAACCCTAGGAATGTAAATCAGCCTAGGGTTAGGGAAGGTCCCAAGGAAGAAGGGGTGGAGACAGCCATGTTGTGGCAGTTTTGTGCTCTCTTTGGGATGCCTTTTGCAGCTGCAGTGTGCCTGGAGCTCAGGGCTTCCTGGTTTAAAAAACCCTAACCCTAGGCTCAACCCTAACCCTAACCCTAGGCAGGTAAATCAGCCTAGGGTTAGGGAAGGTCCCAAGGAAAAAGGGGTGGAGACAGCAATGTTGTGGCAGTTTTGCGCTCTCTTTGGGATGCCTTTTGCAGCTGCAGTGTGCCTGGAGCTCAGGGCTTCCTGGTTTAAAAAACCCTAACCCTAGGCTCAACCCTAACCCTAACCCTAGGAATGTAAATCAGCCTAGGGTTAGGGAAGGTCCCAAGGAAGAAGGGGTGGAGACAGCCATGTTGTGGCAGTTTTGTGCTCTCTTTGGGATGCCTTTTGCAGCTGCAGTGTGCCTGGAGCTCAGGGCTTCCTGGTTTAAAAAACCCTAACCCTAGGCTCAACCCTAACCCTAACCCTAGGCAGGTAAATCAGCCTAGGGTTAGGGAAGGTCCCAAGGAAAAAGGGGTGGAGACAGCAATGTTGTGGCAGTTCTGCACTTTTATTGGGGTGCCTTTTGCAGCTGCAGTGTGCGTGGAGCTCAGGGCTTCCTGGTTTAAGAAACCCTAACCCTAGGCTCAACCCTAACCCTAACCCTAGGCAGGTAAATCAGCCTAGGGTTAGGGAAGTTCCCAAGGAAGAAGGGGTGGAGACAGCCATGTTGTGGCAGTTTTGCGCTCTCTTTGGGATGCCTTTTGCAGCTGCAGTGTGCCTGGAGCTCAGGGCTTCCTGGTTTGAGAAACCCTAACCCTAGGCTCAACCCTAACCCTAACCCTTGGGATGTAAATCAGCCTAGGGTTAGGGAAGTTCCCAAGGAAGAAGGGGTGGAGACAGCCATGTTGTGGCAGTTTTGCGCTCTCTTTGGGATGCCTTTTGCAGCTGCAGTGTGCCTGGAGCTCAGGGCTTCCTGGTTTAAGAAACCTTAACCCTAGGCTCTGTAATAAACTTTTTCATAGGCAAGTAAATCACCTAGGGTTAGGGAAGGTCCCAAGGAAAAAGGGGTGGAGACAGCCATGTTGTGGCAGTTTTGCGCTCTCTTTGGGATGCCTTTTGCAGCTGCAGTGTGCCTGGAGCTCCGGGCTTCCTGGTTTAAGAAACCCTAACCCTAGGCCCAGTAATAACCTTTTCCTTAGGCAGGTAAATCAGGCTAGGGTTAGGGAAGGTCCCAAGGAAAAAGGGGTGGAGACAGCCATGTTGTGGCAGTTTTGCGCTCTCTTTGGGATGCCTTTTGCAGCTGCAGTGTGCCTGGAGCTCAGGGCTTCCTGGTTTGAGAAACCCTAACCCTAGGCTCAACCCTAACCCTAACCCTAGGCAGGTAAATCAGCCTAGGGTTAGGGAAGGTCCCAAGGAAAAAGGGGTGGAGACAGCCATGTTGTGCCAGATTTGCGCTCTCTTTGGGATGCCTTTTGCAGCTGCAGTGTGCCTGGAGCTCAGGGCTTCCTGGTTTAAGAAACGCTAACCCTAGGCTCAACCCTAACCCTAACCCTAGGCAGGTAAATCAGCCTAGGGTTAGGGAAGGTCCCAAGGAAAAAGGGATGGAGACAGCCATGTTGTGGCAGTTTTGCGCTCTCTTTGGGATGCCTTTTGCAGCTGCAGTGTGCCTGGAGCTCAGGGCTTCCTGGTTTAAGAAACCCTAACCCTAGGCTCAACCCTAACCCTAACCCTAGGCAGGTGAATCAGCCTATGTTTAGGGAAGGTCCCAAGGAAAAAGGGGTGGAGACAGCCATCTTGTGGCAGTTTTGCGCTCTCTTTGGGATGCCTTTTGCAGCTGCAGTGTGCCTGGAGCTCAGGGCTTCCTGGTTTAAGAAACCCTAACCCTAGGCTCAACCCTAACCCTAACCCTAGGCAGGTAAATCAGGCTAGGGTTAGGGAAGGTCCCAAGGAAAAAGGGGTGGAGACAGCCATGTTGTGGCAGTTTTGCGCTCTCTTTGGGATGCCTTTTGCAGCTGCAGTGTGCCTGGAGCTCAGGGCTTCCTGGTTTAAGAAACCCTAACCCTAGGCTCAACCCTAACCCTAACCCTAGGCAGGTAAATCAGCCTAGGGTTAGGGAAGTTCCCAAGGAAGAAGGGGTGGAGACAGCCATGTTGTGGCAGTTTTGCGCTCTCTTTGGGATGCCTTTTGCAGCTGCAGTGTGCCTGGAGCTCATGGCTTCCTGGTTTGAGAAACCCTAACCCTAGGCTCAACCCTAACCCTAACCCTAGGCAGGTAATCAGCCTAGCGTTAGGGAAGGTCCCAAGGAAAAAGGGGTGGAGACAGCCATGTTGTGGCAGTTTTGCGCTCTCTTTGGGATGCCTTTTGCAGCTGCAGTGTGCCTGGAGCTCAGGGCTTCCTGGTTTGAGAAATCCTAACCCTAGGCTCAACCCTAACCCTAACCCTAGGCAGGTAAATCAGGCTAGGGTTAGGGAAGGTCCCAAGGAAAAATGGGTGGAGACAGCCATGTTGTGGCAGTTTTGCGCTCTCTTTGGGATGCCTTTTGCAGCTGCAGTGTGCCTGCAGCTCAGGGCTTCCTGGTTTAAGAAACCCTAACCCTAGGCTCTGTAATAAACTTTTCCATAGGCAAGTAAATCACCTAGGGCTAATAAAATCCCAAGGAAAAAGGGGTGGAGACAGTCATGTTGTGGCAGTTTTGCGCTCTCTTTGGGATGCCTTTTGCAGCTGCAGTGTGCCTGGAGCTCAGGGCTTCCTGGTTTAAAAAACCCTAACCCTAGGCTCAACCCTAACCCTAACCCTAGGCAGGTAAATCAGCCTAGGGTTAGGGAAGGTCCCAAGGAAAAAGGGGTGGAGACAGCCATGTTGTGGCAGTTTTGCGCTCTCTTTGGGATGCCTTTTCAGCTGCAGTGTGCGTGGAACTCAGGGCTTCCTGGTTTGAGAAACCCTAACCCTAAGCTCAACCCTAACCCTAACCCTAGGCAGGTAAATCAGGCTAGGGTTAGGGAAGTTCCCAAGGAAGAAGGGGTGGAGACAGCCATGTTGTGGCAGTTTTGCGCTCTCTTTGGGATGCCTTTTGCAGCTGCAGTGTGCCTGGAGCTCAGGGCTTCCTGGTTTGAGAAACCCTAACCCTAGGCTCAACCCTAACCCTAACCCTTGGGATGTAAATCAGCCTAGGGTTAGGGAAGGTCCCAAGGAAAAAGGGGTGGAGACAGTCATGTTGTGGCAGTTTTGCGCTCTCTTTGGGATGCCTTTTGCAGCTGCAGTGTGCCTGGAGCTCAGGGCTTCCTGGTTTAAAAAACCCTAACCCTAGGCTCAACCCTAACCCTAACCCTAGGAATGTAAATCAGCCTAGGGTTAGGGAAGGTCCCAAGGAAGAAGGGGTGGAGACAGCCATGTTGTGGCAGTTTTGTGCTCTCTTTGGGATGCCTTTTGCAGCTGCAGTGTGCCTGGAGCTCAGGGCTTCCTGGTTTAAAAAACCCTAACCCTAGGCTCAACCCTAACCCTAACTCTAGGCAGGTAAATCAGCCTAGGGTTAGGGAAGGTCCCAAGGAAAAAGGGGTGGAGACAGCAATGTTGTGGCAGTTTTGCGCTCTCTTTGGGATGCCTTTTGCAGCTGCAGTGTGCCTGGAGCTCAGGGCTTCCTGGTTTAAAAAACCCTAACCCTAGGCTCAACCCTAACCCTAACCCTAGGAATGTAAATCAGCCTAGGGTTAGGGAAGGTCCCAAGGAAGAAGGGGTGGAGACAGCCATGTTGTGGCAGTTTTGTGCTCTCTTTGGGATGCCTTTTGCAGCTGCAGTGTGCCTGGAGCTCAGGGCTTCCTGGTTTAAAAAACCCTAACCCTAGGCTCAACCCTAACCCTAACCCTAGGCAGGTAAATCAGCCTAGGGTTAGGGAAGGTCCCAAGGAAAAAGGGGTGGAGACAGCAATGTTGTGGCAGTTCTGCACTTTTATTGGGGTGCCTTTTGCAGCTGCAGTGTGCGTGGAGCTCAGGGCTTCCTGGTTTAAGAAACCCTAACCCTAGGCTCAACCCTAACCCTAACCCTAGGCAGGTAAATCAGCCTAGGGTTAGGGAAGTTCCCAAGGAAGAAGGGGTGGAGACAGCCATGTTGTGGCAGTTTTGCGCTCTCTTTGGGATGCCTTTTGCAGCTGCAGTGTGCCTGGAGCTCAGGGCTTCCTGGTTTGAGAAACCCTAACCCTAGGCTCAACCCTAACCCTAACCCTTGGGATGTAAATCAGCCTAGGGTTAGGGAAGTTCCCAAGGAAGAAGGGGTGGAGACAGCCATGTTGTGGCAGTTTTGCGCTCTCTTTGGGATGCCTTTTGCAGCTGCAGTGTGCCTGGAGCTCAGGGCTTCCTGGTTTAAGAAACCTTAACCCTAGGCTCTGTAATAAACTTTTTCATAGGCAAGTAAATCACCTAGGGTTAGGGAAGGTCCCAAGGAAAAAGGGGTGGAGACAGCCATGTTGTGGCAGTTTTGCGCTCTCTTTGGGATGCCTTTTGCAGCTGCAGTGTGCCTGGAGCTCCGGGCTTCCTGGTTTAAGAAACCCTAACCCTAGGCCCAGTAATAACCTTTTCCTTAGGCAGGTAAATCAGGCTAGGGTTAGGGAAGGTCCCAAGGAAAAAGGGGTGGAGACAGCCATGTTGTGGCAGTTTTGCGCTCTCTTTGGGATGCCTTTTGCAGCTGCAGTGTGCCTGGAGCTCAGGGCTTCCTGGTTTGAGAAACCCTAACCCTAGGCTCAACCCTAACCCTAACCCTAGGCAGGTAAATCAGCCTAGGGTTAGGGAAGGTCCCAAGGAAAAAGGGGTGGAGACAGCCATGTTGTGCCAGATTTGCGCTCTCTTTGGGATGCCTTTTGCAGCTGCAGTGTGCCTGGAGCTCAGGGCTTCCTGGTTTAAGAAACGCTAACCCTAGGCTCAACCCTAACCCTAACCCTAGGCAGGTAAATCAGCCTAGGGTTAGGGAAGGTCCCAAGGAAAAAGGGATGGAGACAGCCATGTTGTGGCAGTTTTGCGCTCTCTTTGGGATGCCTTTTGCAGCTGCAGTGTGCCTGGAGCTCAGGGCTTCCTGGTTTAAGAAACCCTAACCCTAGGCTCAACCCTAACCCTAACCCTAGGCAGGTGAATCAGCCTATGTTTAGGGAAGGTCCCAAGGAAAAAGGGGTGGAGACAGCCATCTTGTGGCAGTTTTGCGCTCTCTTTGGGATGCCTTTTGCAGCTGCAGTGTGCCTGGAGCTCAGGGCTTCCTGGTTTAAGAAACCCTAACCCTAGGCTCAACCCTAACCCTAACCCTAGGCAGGTAAATCAGGCTAGGGTTAGGGAAGGTCCCAAGGAAAAAGGGGTGGAGACAGCCATGTTGTGGCAGTTTTGCGCTCTCTTTGGGATGCCTTTTGCAGCTGCAGTGTGCCTGGAGCTCAGGGCTTCCTGGTTTAAGAAACCCTAACCCTAGGCTCAACCCTAACCCTAACCCTAGGCAGGTAAATCAGCCTAGGGTTAGGGAAGGTCCCAAGGGAGAAGGGGAGGAGTCAGCCATGTTGTGGCAGTTTTGCGCTCTCTTTGGGATGCCTTTTGCAGCTGCAGTGTGCCTGGAGCTCAGGGCTTCCTGGTTTAAAAAACCCTAACCCTAGGCTCAACCCTAACACTAACCCTAGGAATGTAAATCAGCCTAGGGTTAGGGAAGGTCCCAAGGAAGAAGGGGTGGAGACAGCCATGTTGTGGCAATTTTGCGCTCTCTTTGGGATGCCTTTTGCAGCTGCAGTGTGCCTGGAGCTCAGGGCTTCCTGGTTTGAGAAACCCTAACCCTAGGCTCAACCCTAACCCTAACCCTAGGCAGGTAAATCAGGCTAGGGTTAGGGAAGGTCCCAAGGAAAAAGGGGTGGAGACAGCCATGTTGTGGCAGTTTTGCGCTCTCTTTGGGATGCCTTTTGCACCTGCAGTGTGCCTGGAGCTCAGGGCTTCTTGGTTTAAGAAACCCTAACACTAGGCTCAACCCTAACCCTAACCCTAGGCAGGTAAATCAGCCTAGGGTTAGGGAAGGTCCCAAGGAAAAAGGGGTGGAGACAGCCATGTTGTTGCAGTTTTGCGCTCTCTTTGGGATGCCTTTTGCAGCTGCAGTGTGCCTGGAGCTCAGGGCTTCCTGGTTTACAAAACCCTAACCCTAGGCTCAACCCTAACCCTAACCCTAGGCAGGTAATCAGGCTAGCGCTAGGAAAGGTCCCAATGAAAAATGGGGTGGAGACAGCCATGTTGTTGCAGTTTTGCGCTCTCGTTGGGATGCCTTTTGCAGCTGCAGTGTGCCTGGAGCTCAGGGCTTCCTGGTTTAAGAAACCCTAACCCTAGGCTCTGTAATAAACTTTTCCATAGGCAAGTAAATCACCTAGGGTTAGGGAAGGTCCCAAGGAAAAAGGGGTGGAGACAGCCATGTTGTGGCAGTTTTGCGCTCTCTTTGGGATGCCTTTTGCAGCTGCAGTGTGCCTGGAGCTCCGGGCTTCCTGGTTTAAGAAACCCTAACCCTAGGCCCAGTAATAACCTTTTCCTTAGGCAGGTAAATCAGGCTAGGGTTAGGGAAGGTCCCAAGGAAAAAGGGGTGGAGACAGCCATGTTGTGGCAGTTTTGCGCTCTCTTTGGGATGCCTTTTGCAGCTGCAGTGTGCCTGGAGCTCAGGGCTTCCTGGTTTGAGAAACCCTAACCCTAGGCTCAACCCTAACCCTAACCCTAGGCAGGTAATCAGCCTAGGGTTAGGGAAGGTCCCAAGGAAAAAGGGATGGAGACAGCCATGTTGTGGCAGTTTTGCGCTCTCTTTGGGATGCCTTTTGCAGCTGCAGTGTGCCTGGAGCTCAGGGCTTCCTGGTTTGAGAAACCCTAACCCTAGGCTCAACCCTAACCCTAACCCTTGGGATGTAAATCAGCCTAGGGTTAGGGAAGGTCCCAAGGAAAAAGGGGTGGAGACAGTCATGTTGTGGCAGTTTTGCGCTCTCTTTGGGATGCCTTTTGCAGCTGCAGTGTGCCTGGAGCTCAGGGCTTCCTGGTTTAAAAAACCCTAACCCTAGGCTCAACCCTAACCCTAACCCTAGGAATGTAAATCAGCCTAGGGTTAGGGAAGGTCCCAAGGAAGAAGGGGTGGAGACAGCCATGTTGTGGCAGTTTTGTGCTCTCTTTGGGATGCCTTTTGCAGCTGCAGTGTGCCTGGAGCTCAGGGCTTCCTGGTTTGAGAAACCCTAACCCTAGGCTCAACCCTAACCCTAACCCTAGGAATGTAAATCAGCCTAGGGTTAGGGAAGGTCCCAAGGAAAAAGGGGTGGAGACAGCAATGTTGTGGCAGTTCTGCACTTTTATTGGGGTGCCTTTTGCAGCTGCAGTGTGCGTGGAGCTCAGGGCTTCCTGGTTTAAGAAACCCTAACCCTAGGCTCAACCCTAACCCTAACCCTAGGCAGGTAAATCAGCCTAGGGTTAGGGAAGTTCCCAAGGAAGAAGGGGTGGAGACAGCCATGTTGTGGCAGTTTTGCGCTCTCTTTGGGATGCCTTTTGCAGCTGCAGTGTGCCTGGAGCTCAGGGCTTCCTGGTTTGAGAAACCCTAACCCTAGGCTCAACCCTAACCCTAACCCTAGGCAGGTAATCAGCCTAGGGTTAGGGAAGGTCCCAAGGAAAAAGGGGTGGAGACAGCCATGTTGTGCCAGTTTTGTGCTCTCTTTGGGATGCCTTTTGCAGCTGCAGTGTGCCTGGAGCTCAGGGCTTCCTGGTTTGAGAAACCCTAACCCTAGGCTCAACCCTAACCCTAACCCTAGGAATGTAAATCAGCCTAGGGTTAGGGAAGGTCCCAAGGAAAAAGGGGTGGAGACAGCAATGTTGTGGCAGTTCTGCACTTTTATTGGGGTGCCTTTTGCAGCTGCAGTGTGCGTGGAGCTCAGGGCTTCCTGGTTTAAGAAACCCTAACCCTAGGCTCAACCCTAACCCTAACCCTAGGCAGGTAAATCAGCCTAGGGTTAGGGAAGTTCCCAAGGAAGAAGGGGTGGAGACAGCCATGTTGTGGCAGTTTTGCGCTCTCTTTGGGATGCCTTTTGCAGCTGCAGTGTGCCTGGAGCTCATGGCTTCCTGGTTTGAGAAACCCTAACCCTAGGCTCAACCCTAACCCTAACCCTAGGCAGGTAATCAGCCTAGCGTTAGGGAAGGTCCCAAGGAAAAAGGGGTGGAGACAGCCATGTTGTGGCAGTTTTGCGCTCTCTTTGGGATGCCTTTTGCAGCTGCAGTGTGCCTGGAGCTCAGGGCTTCCTGGTTTGAGAAATCCTAACCCTAGGCTCAACCCTAACCCTAACCCTAGGCAGGTAAATCAGGCTAGGGTTAGGGAAGGTCCCAAGGAAAAATGGGTGGAGACAGCCATGTTGTGGCAGTTTTGCGCTCTCTTTGGGATGCCTTTTGCAGCTGCAGTGTGCCTGCAGCTCAGGGCTTCCTGGTTTAAGAAACCCTAACCCTAGGCTCTGTAATAAACTTTTCCATAGGCAAGTAAATCACCTAGGGTTAATAAAATCCCAAGGAAAAAGGGGTGGAGACAGTCATGTTGTGGCAGTTTTGCGCTCTCTTTGGGATGCCTTTTGCAGCTGCAGTGTGCCTGGAGCTCAGGGCTTCCTGGTTTAAAAAACCCTAACCCTAGGCTCAACCCTAACCCTAACCCTAGGCAGGTAAATCAGCCTAGGGTTAGGGAAGGTCCCAAGGAAAAAGGGGTGGAGACAGCCATGTTGTGGCAGTTTTGCGCTCTCTTTGGGATGCCTTTTCAGCTGCAGTGTGCGTGGAACTCAGGGCTTCCTGGTTTAAGAAACCCTAACCCTAGGCTCTGTAATAAACTTTTCCATAGGCAAGTAAATCAGCCTAGGGTTAGGGAAGGTCCCAAGGAAAAAGGGTTGGAGACAGTCCTGTTGTGGCAGTTTTGCGCTCTCTTTGGGATGCCTTTTGCAGCTGCAGTGTGCCTGGAGCTCAGGGCTTCCTGGTTTGAGAAACCCTAACCCTAAGCTCAACCCTAACCCTAACCCTAGACAGGTAAATCAGCCTAGGGTTAGGGAAGTTCCCAAGGAAGAAGGGGTGGAGATAGCCATGTTGTGGCAGTTTTGCGCTCTCTTTGGGATGCCTTTTGCAGCTGCAGTGTGCCTGGAGCTCAGGGCTTCCTGGTTTAAGAAACCCTAACCCTAGGCTCTGTAATACACTTTTCCATAGGCAAGTAAATCACCTAGGGTTAGGGAAGGTCCCAAGGAAAAAGGGATGGAGACAGCCATGTTGTGGCAGTTTTGCGCTCTCTTTGGGATGCCTTTTGCAGCTGCAGTGTGCCTGGAGCTCAGGGCTTCCTGGTTTGAGAAACCCTAACCCTAGGCTCAACCCTAACCCTAACACTAGGCAGGTAATCAGCCTAGGGTTAGGGAAGGTCCCAAGGAAAAAGGGGTGGAGACAGCCATGTTGTGGCAGTTTTGCGCTCTCTTTGGGATGCCTTTTGCAGCTGCAGTGTGCCTGGAGCTCAGGGCTTCCTGGTTTGAGAAACCCTAACCCTAGGCTCAACCCTAACCCTAACCCTTGGGATGTAAATCAGCCTAGGGTTAGGGAAGGTCCCAAGGAAAAAGGGGTGGAGACAGTCATGTTGTGGCAGTTTTGCGCTCTCTTTGGGATGCCTTTTGCAGCTGCAGTGTGCCTGGAGCTCAGGGCTTCCTGGTTTAAAAAACCCTAACCCTAGGCTCAACCCTAACCCTAACCCTTGGGATGTAAATCAGCCTAGGGTTAGGGAAGGTCCCAAGGAAAAAGGGGTGGAGACAGCAATGTTGTGGCAGTTCTGCACTTTTATTGGGGTGCCTTTTGCAACTGCAGTGTGCGTGGACCTCAGGGCTTCCTGGTTTAAGAAACCCTAACCCTAGGCTCAACCCTAACCCTAACCCTAGGCAGGTAAATCAGCCTAGGGTTAGGGAAGTTCCCAAGGAAGAAGGGGTGGAGACAGCCATGTTGTGGCAGTTTTGCGCTCTCTTTGGGATGCCTTTTGCAGCTGCAGTGTGCCTGGAGCTCAGGGCTTCCTGGTTTGAGAAACCCTAACCCTAGGCTCAACCCTAACCCTAACCCTAGGCAGGTAATCAGCCTAGGGTTAGGGAAGGTCCCAAGGAAAAAGGGGTGGAGACAGCCATGTTGTGGCAGTTTTGCGCTCTCTTTGGGATGCCTTTTGCAGCTGCAGTGTGCCTGGAGCTCAGGGCTTCCTGGTTTGAGAAATCCTAACCCTAGGCTCAACCCTAACCCTAACCCTAGGCAGGTAAATCAGCCTAGGGTTAGGGAAGTTCCCAAGGAAGAAGGGGTGAGATAGCCATGTTGTGCCAGATTTGCGCTCTCTTTGGGATGCCTTTTGCAGCTGCAGTGTGCCTGGAGCTCAGGGCTTCCTGGTTTAAGAAACCCTAACCCTAGGCTCTGTAATACACTTTTCCATAGGCAAGTAAATCACCTAGGGTTAGGGAAGGTCCCAAGGAAAAAGGGATGGAGACAGCCATGTTGTGGCAGTTTTGCGCTCTCTTTGGGATGCCTTTTGCAGCTGCAGTGTGCCTGGAGCTCAGGGCTTCCTGGTTTGAGAAACCCTAACCCTAGGCTCAACCCTAACCCTAACCCTAGGCAGGTAATCAGCCTAGGGTTAGGGAAGGTCCCAAGGAAAAAGGGGTGGAGACAGCCATGTTGTGGCAGTTTTGCGCTCTCTTTGGGATGCCTTTTGCAGCTGCAGTGTGCCTGGAGCTCAGGGCTTCCTGGTTTGAGAAACCCTAACCCTAGGCTCAACCCTAACCCTAACCCTTGGGATGTAAATCAGCCTAGGGTTAGGGAAGGTCCCAAGGAAAAAGGGGTGGAGACAGTCATGTTGTGGCAGTTTTGTGCTCTCTTTGGGATGCCTTTTGCAGCTGCAGTGTGCCTGGAGCTCAGGGCTTCCTGGTTTAAAAAACCCTAACCCTAGGCTCAACCCTAACCCTAACCCTAGGAATGTAAATCAGCCTAGGGTTAGGGAAGGTCCCAAGGAAGAAGGGGTGGAGACAGCCATGTTGTGGCAGTTTTGTGCTCTCTTTGGGATGCCTTTTGCAGCTGCAGTGTGCCTGGAGCTCAGGGCTTCCTGGTTTGAGAAACCCTAACCCTAGGCTCAACCCTAACCCTAACCCTAGGAATGTAAATCAGCCTAGGGTTAGGGAAGGTCCCAAGGAAAAAGGGGTGGAGACAGCAATGTTGTGGCAGTTCTGCACTTTTATTGGGGTGCCTTTTGCAGCTGCAGTGTGCGTGAAGCTCAGGGCTTCCTGGTTTAAGAAACCCTAACCCTAGGGTTAACCCTAACCCTAGCCCTATGCAGGTAAATCAGCCTAGGGTTAGGGAAGTTCCCAAGGAAGAAGGGGTGGAGACAGCCATGTTGTGGCAGTTTTGCGCTCTCTTTGGGATGCCTTTTGCAGCTGCAGTGTGCCTGGAGCTCAGGGCTTCCTGGTTTGAGAAACCCTAACCCTAGGCTCAACCCTAACCCTAACCCTAGGCAGGTAATCAGCCTAGGGTTAGGGAAGGTCCCAAGGAAAAAGGGGTGGAGACAGCCATGTTGTGCCAGTTTTGTGCTCTCTTTGGGATGCCTTTTGCAGCTGCAGTGTGCCTGGAGCTCAGGGCTTCCTGGTTTGAGAAACCCTAACCCTAGGCTCAACCCTAACCCTAACCCTAGGAATGTAAATCAGCCTAGGGTTAGGGAAGGTCCCAAGGAAAAAGGGGTGGAGACAGCAATGTTGTGGCAGTTCTGCACTTTTATTGGGGTGCCTTTTGCAGCTGCAGTGTGCGTGGAGCTCAGGGCTTCCTGGTTTAAGAAACCCTAACCATAGGCTCAACCCTAACCCTAACCCTAGGCAGGTAAATCAGCCTAGGGTTAGGGAAGTTCCCAAGGAAGAAGGGGTGGAGACAGCCATGTTGTGGCAGTTTTGCGCTCTCTTTGGGATGCCTTTTGCAGCTGCAGTGTGCCTGGAGCTCATGGCTTCCTGGTTTGAGAAACCCTAACCCTAGGCTCAACCCTAACCCTAACCCTAGGCAGGTAATCAGCCTAGGGTTAGGGAAGGTCCCAAGGAAAAAGGGGTGGAGACAGCCATGTTGTGGCAGTTTTGCGCTCTCTTTGGGATGCCTTTTGCAGCTGCAGTGTGCCTGGAGCTCAGGGCTTCCTGGTTTGAGAAATCCTAACCCTAGGCTCAACCCTAACCCTAACCCTAGGCAGGTAAATCAGGCTAGGGTTAGGGAAGGTCCCAAGGAAAAATGGGTGGAGACAGCCATGTTGTGGCAGTTTTGCGCTCTCTTTGGGATGCCTTTTGCAGCTGCAGTGTGCCTGCAGCTCAGGGCTTCCTGGTTTAAGAAACCCTAACCCTAGGCTCTGTAATAAACTTTTCCATAGGCAAGTAAATCACCTAGGGTTAATAAAATCCCAAGGAAAAAGGGGTGGAGACAGTCATGTTGTGGCAGTTTTGCGCTCTCTTTGGGATGCCTTTTGCAGCTGCAGTGTGCCTGGAGCTCAGGGCTTCCTGGTTTAAAAAACCCTAACCCTAGGCTCAACCCTAACCCTAACCCTAGGCAGGTAAATCAGCCTAGGGTTAGGGAAGGTCCCAAGGAAAAAGGGGTGGAGACAGCCATGTTGTGGCAGTTTTGCGCTCTCTTTGGGATGCCTTTTCAGCTGCAGTGTGCGTGGAACTCAGGGCTTCCTGGTTTAAGAAACCCTAACCCTAGGCTCTGTAATAAACTTTTCCATAGGCAAGTAAATCAGCCTAGGGTTAGGGAAGGTCCCAAGGAAAAAGGGTTGGAGACAGTCCTGTTGTGGCAGTTTTGCGCTCTCTTTGGGATGCCTTTTGCAGCTGCAGTGTGCCTGGAGCTCAGGGCTTCCTGGTTTGAGAAACCCTAACCCTAAGCTCAACCCTAACCCTAACCCTAGGCAGGTAAATCAGCCTAGGGTTAGGGAAGTTCCCAAGGAAGAAGGGGTGGAGATAGCCATGTTGTGGCAGTTTTGCGCTCTCTTTGGGATGCCTTTTGCAGCTGCAGTGTGCCTGGAGCTCAGGGCTTCCTGGTTTAAGAAACCCTAACCCTAGGCTCTGTAATACACTTTTCCATAGGCAAGTAAATCACCTAGGGTTAGGGAAGGTCCCAAGGAAAAAGGGGTGGAGACAGCCATGTTGTGGCAGTTTTGCGCTCTCTTTGGGATGCCTTTTGCAGCTGCAGTGTGCCTGGAGCTCCGGGCTTCCTGGTTTAAGAAACCCTAACCCTAGGCCCAGTAATAACCTTTTCCTTAGGCAGGTAAATCAGGCTAGGGTTAGGGAAGGTCCCAAGGAAAAAGGGGTGGAGACAGCCATGTTGTGGCAGTTTTGCGCTCTCTTTGGGATGCCTTTTGCAGCTGCAGTGTGCCTGGAGCTCAGGGCTTCCTGGTTTGAGAAACCCTAACCCTAGGCTCAACCCTAACCCTAACCCTTGGGATGTAAATCAGCCTAGGGTTAGGGAAGGTCCCAAGGAAAAAGGGGTGGAGACAGTCATGTTGTGGCAGTTTTGCGCTCTCTTTGGGATGCCTTTTGCAGCTGCAGTGTGCCTGGAGCTCAGGGCTTCCTGGTTTAAAAAACCCTAACCCTAGGCTCAACCCTAACCCTAACCCTTGGGATGTAAATCAGCCTAGGGTTAGGGAAGGTCCCAAGGAAAAAGGGGTGGAGACAGCAATGTTGTGGCAGTTCTGCACTTTTATTGGGGTGCCTTTTGCAACTGCAGTGTGCGTGGAGCTCAGGGCTTCCTGGTTTAAGAAACCCTAACCCTAGGCTCAACCCTAACCCTAACCCTAGGCAGGTAAATCAGCCTAGGGTTAGGGAAGTTCCCAAGGAAGAAGGGGTGGAGACAGCCATGTTGTGGCAGTTTTGCGCTCTCTTTGGGATGCCTTTTGCAGCTGCAGTGTGCCTGGAGCTCAGGGCTTCCTGGTTTGAGAAACCCTAACCCTAGGCTCAACCCTAACCCTAACCCTAGGCAGGTAATCAGCCTAGGGTTAGGGAAGGTCCCAAGGAAAAAGGGGTGGAGACAGCCATGTTGTGGCAGTTTTGCGCTCTCTTTGGGATGCCTTTTGCAGCTGCAGTGTGCCTGGAGCTCAGGGCTTCCTGGTTTGAGAAATCCTAACCCTAGGCTCAACCCTAACCCTAACCCTAGGCAGGTAAATCAGCCTAGGGTTAGGGAAGTTCCCAAGGAAGAAGGGGTGAGATAGCCATGTTGTGCCAGATTTGCGCTCTCTTTGGGATGCCTTTTGCAGCTGCAGTGTGCCTGGAGCTCAGGGCTTCCTGGTTTAAGAAACCCTAACCCTAGGCTCTGTAATACACTTTTCCATAGGCAAGTAAATCACCTAGGGTTAGGGAAGGTCCCAAGGAAAAAGGGATGGAGACAGCCATGTTGTGGCAGTTTTGCGCTCTCTTTGGGATGCCTTTTGCAGCTGCAGTGTGCCTGGAGCTCAGGGCTTCCTGGTTTGAGAAACCCTAACCCTAGGCTCAACCCTAACCCTAACCCTAGGCAGGTAATCAGCCTAGGGTTAGGGAAGGTCCCAAGGAAAAAGGGGTGGAGACAGCCATGTTGTGGCAGTTTTGCGCTCTCTTTGGGATGCCTTTTGCAGCTGCAGTGTGCCTGGAGCTCAGGGCTTCCTGGTTTGAGAAACCCTAACCCTAGGCTCAACCCTAACCCTAACCCTTGGGATGTAAATCAGCCTAGGGTTAGGGAAGGTCCCAAGGAAAAAGGGGTGGAGACAGTCATGTTGTGGCAGTTTTGCGCTCTCTTTGGGATGCCTTTTGCAGCTGCAGTGTGCCTGGAGCTCAGGGCTTCCTGGTTTAAAAAACCCTAACCCTAGGCTCAACCCTAACCCTAACCCTTGGGATGTAAATCAGCCTAGGGTTAGGGAAGGTCCCAAGGAAAAAGGGGTGGAGACAGCAATGTTGTGGCAGTTCTGCACTTTTATTGGGGTGCCTTTTGCAACTGCAGTGTGCGTGGAGCTCAGGGCTTCCTGGTTTAAGAAACCCTAACCCTAGGCTCAACCCTAACCCTAACCCTAGGCAGGTAAATCAGCCTAGGGTTAGGGAAGTTCCCAAGGAAGAAGGGGTGGAGACAGCCATGTTGTGGCAGTTTTGCGCTCTCTTTGGGATGCCTTTTGCAGCTGCAGTGTGCCTGGAGCTCAGGGCTTCCTGGTTTGAGAAACCCTAACCCTAGGCTCAACCCTAACCCTAACCCTAGGCAGGTAATCAGCCTAGGGTTAGGGAAGGTCCCAAGGAAAAAGGGGTGGAGACAGCCATGTTGTGGCAGTTTTGCGCTCTCTTTGGGATGCCTTTTGCAGCTGCAGTGTGCCTGGAGCTCAGGGCTTCCTGGTTTGAGAAATCCTAACCCTAGGCTCAACCCTAACCCTAACCCTAGGCAGGTAAATCAGCCTAGGGTTAGGGAAGGTCCCAAGGAAAAAGGGGTGGAAACAGCCATGTTGTGCCAGATTTGCGCTCTCTTTGGGATGCCTTTTGCAGCTGCAGTGTGCCTGGAGCTCAGGGCTTCCTGGTTTAAGAAACCCTAACCCTAGGCTCTGTAATACACTTTTCCATAGGCAAGTAAATCACCTAGGTTTAGGGAAGGTCCCAAGGAAAAAGGGATGGAGACAGCCATGTTGTGGCAGTTTTGCGCTCTCTTTGGGATGCCTTTTGCAGCTGCAGTGTGCCTGGACCTCAGGGCTTCCTGGTTTAAGAAACCCTAACCCTAGGCTCAACCCTAACCCTAACCCTAGGCAGGTAATCAGCCTAGGGTTAGGGAAGGTCTCAAGGGAAAAGGGATGGAGACAGCCATGTTGTGGCAGTTTTGCGCTCTCTTTGGGATGCCTTTTGCAGCTGCAGTGTGCCTGGAGCTCAGGGCTTCCTGGTTTGAGAAACCCTAACCCTAGGCTCAACCCTAACCCTAACCCTAGGCAGGTAAATCAGCCTAGGGTTAGGGAAGGTCCCAAGGGAAAAGGGGTGGAGACAGCCATGTTGTGGCAGTTTTGTGCTCTCTTTGGGATGCCTTTTGCAGCTGCAGTGTGCCTGGAGCTCAGGGCTTCCTGGTTTGAGAAACCCTAACCCTAGGCTCAACCCTAACCCTAACCCTAGGCAGGTAAATCAGCCTAGGGTTAGGGAAGGTCCCAAGGAAAAAGGGGTGGAGACAGCCATGTTGTGGCAGTTCTGCACTTTTATTGGGGTGCCTTTTGCAGCTGCAGTGTGCCTGGAGCTCAGGGCTTCCTGGTTTAAGAAACCCTAACCCTAGGCTCAACCCTAACCCTAACCCTAGGCAGGTAAATCAGCCTAGGGTTAGGGAAGTTCCCAAGGAAGAAGGGGTGGAGACAGCCATGTTGTGGCAGTTTTGTGCTCACTTTGGGATGCCTTTTGCAGCTGCAGTGTGCCTGGAGCTCAGGGCTTCCTGGTTTGAGAAACCCTAACCCTAGGCTCAACCCTAACCCTAACCCTAGGCAGGTAATCAGCCTAGGGTTAGGGAAGGTCCCAAGGAAAAATGGATGGAGACAGCCATGTTGTGGCAGTTTTGCGCTCTCTTTGGGATGCCTTTTGCAGCTGCAGTGTGCCTGGAGCTCAGGGCTTCCTGGTCTGAGAAATCCTAACCCTAGGCTCAACCCTAACCCTAACCCTAGGCAGGTAAATCAGCCTTGGGTTAGGGAAGGTCCCAAGGAAAAATGGGTGGAGACAGCCATGTTGTGGCAGTTTTGCGCTCTCTTTGGGATGCCTTTTGCAGCTGCAGTGTGCCTGGAGCTCAGGGCTTCCCTGGTTTAAGAAACCCTAACCCTAGGCTCTGTAATAAACTTTTCCATAGGCAAGTAAATCACCTAGGGTTAGGGAAGGTCCCAAGGAAAAAGGGGTGGAGACAGTCATGTTGTGGCAGTTTTGCGCTCTCTTTGGGATGCCTTTTGCAGCTGCAGTGTGCCTGGAGCTCAGGGCTTCCTGGTTTGAGAAATCCTAACCCTAGCCTCAACCCTAACCCTAACCCTTGGGATGTAAATCAGGCTAGGGTTAGGGAAGGTCCCAAGGAAAAAGGGGTGGAGTCAGCCATGTTGTGGCAGTTTTGCGCTCTCTTTGGGATGCCTTTTCAGCTGCAGTGTGCCTGGAGCTCAGGGCTTCCTGGTTTGAGAAACCGTAACCTAGGCTCTGTAATAACCTTTTCCATAGGCAAATAAAACACCTAGGGTTAACAGGGTTCCCAAAGAAGAAGGGGTGGAGACAGCCATGTTGTGGCAGTTTTGCGCTCTCTTTGGGATGCCTTTTGCAGCTGCAGTGTGCCTGGAGCTCAGGGCTTCCTGGTTTAAGAAACCCTAACTCTAGGCCCAGTAATAACCTTTTCCATAGGCAGGTAAATCAGGCTCGGGTTAGGGAAGGTCCCAAGGAAAAAGGGATGGAGACAGCCATGTTGTGGCAGTTTTGCGCTATCTTTGGGATGCCTTTTGCAGCTGCAGTGTGCCTGGAGCTCAGGGCTTCCTGGTTTAAGAAACCCTAACCCTAGGCTCAACCCTAACCCTAACCCAAGCAGGTAAATCAGCCTAGGGTTAGGGAAGGTCCCAAGGAAGAAGGGATGGAGACAGCAATGTTGTGGCAGTTTTGCGCTTTCCTTGGGATGCCTTTTGCATCTGCAGTGTGCCTGGAGCTCAGGGCTTCCTGGTTTAAAAAACCCTAACCCTAGGCTCAACCCTAACCCTAACCCTAGGCAGGTAAATCAGCCTAACGTTAGGGAAGGTCCCAAGGAAGAAGGGGTGGAGACAGCCATGTTGTGGCAGTTTTGCGCTCTCTTTGGGATGCCTTTTGCAGCTGCAGTGTGCCTGGAGCTCAGGGCTTCCTGGTTTAAGAAACCCTAACCCTAGGCTAAACCCTAACCCTAACCCTAGGCAGGTAAATCAGCCTAGGGTTAGGGAAGGTCCCAAGGAAAAAGGGGTGGAGACAGCCATGTTGTTGCAGTTTTGCGCTCTCTTTGGGATGCCTTTTGCAGCTGCAGTGTGCCTGGAGCTCAGGGCTTCCTGGTTTACAAAACCCTAACCCTAGGCTCAACCCTAACCCTAACCCTAGGCAGGTAATCAGGCTAGCGCTAGGAAAGGTCCCAATGAAAAAAGGGGTGGAGACAGCCATGTTCTGGCAGTTTTGCGCTCTCTTTGGGATGCCTTTTGCAGCTGCAGTGTGCCTGGAGCTCAGGGCTTCCTGGTTTAAGAAACCCTAACCCTAGTCTCAACCCTAACCCTAACCCTAGGCAGGTAAATCAGCCTAGGGTTAGGGAAGGTCCCAAGGAAGAAGGGGTGGAGACAGCCATGTTGTGGCAGTTTTGCGCTCTCTTTGGGATGCCTTTTGCAGCTGCAGTGTGCCTGGAGCTCAGGGCTTCCTGGTTTAAGAAACCCTAACCCTAGTCTCAACCCTAACCCTAACCCTAGGCAGGTAAATCAGCCTAGGGTTAGGGAAGGTCCCAAGGAAAAAGGGGTGGAGACAGCCATGTTGTGGCAGTTTTGCGCTCTCCTTGGGATGCCTTTTGCAGCTGCAGTGTGCCTGGAAATCAGGGCTTCCTCGTTTAAGAAACCCTGACCCTAGGGTCTGTAATGACCTTTTCCTTAGGCAGGTAAATGAGCCTAGGGTTAGGCAAGGTCCCAAGGAAAAAGGGGTGGAGACAGCCATGTTGTGGCAGTTTTGCGCTCTCTTTGGGATGCCTTTTGCAGCTGCAGTGTGCCTGGAGCTCAGGGCTTCCTGGTTTAAGAAACCCTAACCCTAGGCTCAACCCTAACCCTAACCCTAGGCAGGTAAATCAGCCTAGGGTTAGGGAAGGTCCCAAGGAAAAATGGGTGGAGACAGCCATGTTGTGCCAGATTTGCGCTCTCTTTGGGATGCCTTTTGCAGCTGCAGTGTGCCTGGAGCTGAGGGCTTCCTGGTTTAAGAAACGCTAACCCTAGGCTCAACCCTAACCCTAACCCTAGGCAGGTAAATCAGCCTAGGGTTAGGGAAGGTCCCAAGGAAAAAGGGGTGGAGACAGCCATGTTGTGGCAGTTTTGCGCTCTCTTTGGGATGCCTTTTGCAGCTGCAGTGTGCCTGGAGCTCAGGGCTTCCTGGTTTAAGAAACCCTAACCCTAGGCTCAACCCTAACCCTAACCCTAGGCAGGTAAATCAGCCTAGGGTTAGGGAAGGTCCCAAGGAAAAAGGGGTGGAGACAGCCATGTTGTTGCAGTTTTGCGCTCTCTTTGGGATGCCTTTTGCAGCTGCAGTGTGCCTGGAGCTCAGGGCTTCCTGGTTTACAAAACCCTAACCATAGGCTCAACCCTAACCCTAACCCTAGGCAGGTAATCAGGCTAGCGCTAGGAAAGGTCCCAATGAAAAATGGGGTGGAGACAGCCATGTTGTGCCAGTTTTGCGCTCTCTTTGGGATGCCTTTTGCAGCTGCAGTGTGCCTGGAGCTCAGGGCTTCCTGGTTTAAGAAACCCTAACCCTAGTCTCAACCCTAACCCTAACCCTAGGCAGGTAAATCAGCCTAGGGTTAGGGAAGGTCCCAAGGGAGAAGGGGAGGAGTCAGCCATGTTGTTGTAGCCGTACACTATAGTCCCAATTGGAGTCAGAATAATTGTAGTCATATCAGTAGTAGTCTCTTACTCTCTCGGGGGTTCCTTGTGGCTCAGTCTTCATCAACTGATTCCCTCCTTGGCAGACTGCTCCTGCTCCTTCCAGGCTGACCTCGGAGTTCTGTGTTATTGGAAAGCCCAGCCCCCTTTTATCCCAGCAATCCCTGCTGGCCACAGCTGCGCCCAATTAAGGGCATTGCAGCTGCAAGCCGTTCAGGATCAGCTGGGATTCCTAGGGGCAAGGCCCATATACAGATATTCAGATAGAATACATATTTACTACTCAAATGCCACCTCTCCTACATTTCCCCCTTTTTTATTATTATTATTGTTGTTAGCAGAACATATCAATCATACATAGTAGATTATATTTCCATTACACATATTCATACCTAGGATTTACCGGGCCTAACTTTACCATATTTCCATTACACATATTCATACCTAGGATTTACCGGGCCCAACTTTACCATATTTCCATTACACATATTCATACCTAGGATTTACCCGGGCCCAACTTTACCCATATTTCCATTTACACATATTCATACCTAGGATTTACCGGGCCCAACTTTACCATATTTCCATTACACATATTCATACCTAGGATTTACCGGGCCCAACTTTACCATATTTCCATTACACATATTCATACCTAGGATTTACCGGGCCCAACTTTACCATATTTCCATTACACATATTCATACCTAGGATTTACCGGGCCCAACTTTACCATATTTCCATTACACATATTCATACCTAGGATTTACCGGGCCCAACTTTACCATATTTCCATTACACATATTCATACCTAGGATTTACCGGGCCCAACTTTACCACTTTTTCCTTTTTTTTTTCTTTTTTCCCCTTTTTTTTTTTTTCCTTTTTCTTTTTCCTTTTTTTTTCTTCTTTTTTTTTTTTCTCTCCTTACATTTCCAAATTCTCAATACATACATATTTACGATTCTTGAGGCCCATCTCACTTCTAAATTTCCAGTACATACATATATTTGCCTAAGTCAAAATTGAATTTTCGTTTAATTTTAGTTTAGATTCAGAAGGTTACTTATCTTCTCTGTTTTTGCTAGATTTCTCTTCCCAGTTAACAGATGTCTCAGCTTCAAGTTGAATGCAAGATTTCTAGTTTCTTCTTTTCTTTCTTCCAACAGCTTCTCTCAGCTCTTCTTCTTTCTTCCACACTTCCAGTTCTTCCGGCTACCCTATCTTATAATTACAGCGATCACGTCGGGGTCACCAGATGTAGCCGTACACTATAGTCCCAATTGGAGTCAGAATAATTGTAGTCATATCAGTAGTAGTCTCTTACTCTCTCGGGGGTTCCTTGTGGCTCAGTCTTCATCAACTGATTCCCTCCTTGGCAGACTGCTCCTGCTCCTTCCAGGCTGACCTCGGAGTTCTGTGTTATTGGAAAGCCCAGCCCCCTTTTATCCCAGCAATCCCTGCTGGCCCACAGCTGCGCCCAATTAAGGGCATTGCAGCTGCAAGCCGTTCAGGATCAGCTGGGATTCCTAGGGGGAAGGCCCCATATACAGATATTCAGATAGAATACATATTTACTACTCAAATGCCACCTCTCCTACATGTTGTGGCAGTTTTGCGCTCTCTTTGGGATGCCTTTTGCAGCTGCAGTGTGCCTGGAGCTCAGGGCTTCCTGGTTTAAAAAAGCCTAACCCTAGGCTCAACCCTAACCCTAACCCTAGGCAGGTAAATCAGCCTAGCGTTAGGGAAGGTCCCAAGGAAAAAGGGGTGGAGACAGCCATGTTGTGGCAGTTTTGTGCTCTCTTTGGGATGCCTTTTGCAGCTGCAGTGTGCCTGGAGCTCAGGGCTTCCTGGTTTAAAAAAGCCTAACCCTAGGCTCAACCCTAACCCTAACCCTAGGCAGGTAAATCAGCCTAGCGTTAGGGAAGGTCCCAAGGAAAAAGGGGTGGAGACAGCCATGTTGTGCCAGTTTTGCGCTCTCTTTGGGATGCCTTTTGCAGCTGCAGTGTGCCTGGAGCTCAGGGCTTCCTGGTTTGAGAAACCCTAACCCTAAGCTCAACCCTAACCCTAACCATAGGCAGGTAAATCAGGCTAGGGTTAGGGAAGTTCCCAAGGAAGAAGGGGTGGAGACAGCCATGTTGTGGCAGTTTTGCGCTCTCTTTGGGATGCCTTTTGCAGCTGCAGTGTGCCTGGAGCTCAGGGCTTCCTGGTTTAAGAAACCCTAACCCTAGGCCCAGTAATAACATTTTCCATAGGCAGGTAAATCAGGCTAGGGTTAGGGAAGGTCCCAAGGAAAAAGGGATGGAGACAGCCATGTTGTGGCAGTTTTGCGCTCTCTTTGGGATGCCTTTTGCAGCTGCAGTGTGCCTGGGAGCTCAGGGCTTCCTGGTTTGAGAAACCCTAACCCTAGGCTCAACCCTAACCCTATCCTTGGGATGTAAATCAGCCTAGGGTTAGGGAAGGTCCCAAGGAAAAAGGGGTGGAGACAGTCATGTTGTGGCAGTTTTGCGCTCTCTTTGGGATGCCTTTTGCAGCTGCAGTGTGCCTGGAGCTCAGGGCTTCCTGGTTTAAGAAACCCTAACCCTAGGCTCAACCCTAACCCTAACCCTAGGCAGGTAAATCAGCCTAGGGTTAGGGAAGTTCCCAAGGAAGAAGGGGTGGAGACAGCCATGTTGTGGCAGTTTTGTGCTCACTTTGGGATGCCTTTTGCAGCTGCAGTGTGCCTGGAGCTCAGGGCTTCCTGGTTTGAGAAACCCTAACCCTAGGCTCAACCCTAACCCTAACCCTAGGCAGGTAATCAGCCTAGGGTTAGGGAAGGTCCCAAGGAAAAATGGATGGAGACAGCCATGTTGTGGCAGTTTTGCGCTCTCTTTGGGATGCCTTTTGCAGCTGCAGTGTGCCTGGAGCTCAGGGCTTCCTGGTCTGAGAAATCCTAACCCTAGGCTCAACCCTAACCCTAACCCTAGGCAGGTAAATCAGCCTTGGGTTAGGGAAGGTCCCAAGGAAAAATGGGGTGGAGACAGCCATGTTGTGGCAGTTTTGCGCTCTCTTTGGGATGCCTTTTGCAGCTGCAGTGTGCCTGGAGCTCAGGGCTTCCTGGTTTAAGAAACCCTAACCCTAGGCTCTGTAATAAACTTTTCCATAGGCAAGTAAATCACCTAGGGTTAGGGAAGGTCCCAAGGAAAAAGGGGGTGGAGACAGTCATGTTTGTGGCAGTTTTGCGCTCTCTTTGGGATGCCTTTTGCAGCTGCAGTGTGCCTGGAGCTCAGGGCTTCCTGGTTTGAGAAATCCTAACCCTAGCCTCAACCCTAACCCTAACCCTTGGGATGTAAATCAGGCTAGGGTTAGGGAAGGTCCCAAGGAAAAAGGGGGTGGAGTCAGCCATGTTGTGGCAGTTTTGCGCTCTCTTTGGGATGCCTTTTCAGCTGCAGTGTGCCTGGAGCTCAGGGCTTCCTGGTTTGAGAAACCGTAACCGTAGGCTCTGTAATAACCTTTTCCATAGGCAAATAAAACACCTAGGGTTAACAGGGTTCCCAAAGAAGAAGGGGTGGGAGACAGCCATGTTGTGGCAGTTTTGCGCTCTCTTTGGGATGCCTTTTGCAGCTGCAGTGTGCCTGGAGCTCAGGGCTTCCTGGTTTAAGAAACCCTAACTCTAGGCCCAGTAATAACCTTTTCCATAGGCAGGTAAATCAGGCTCGGGTTAGGGAAGGTCCAAGGAAAAAGGGATGGAGACAGCCATGTTGTGGCAGTTTTGCGCTATCTTTGGGATGCCTTTTGCAGCTGCAGTGTGCCTGGAGCTCAGGCTTCCTGGTTTAAGAAACCCTAACCCTAGGCTCAACCCTAACCCTAACCCAAGCAGGTAAATCAGCCTAGGGTTAGGGAAGGTCCCAAGGAAGAAGGGATGGAGACAGCCATGTTGTGGCAGTTTTTGCGCTTTCCTTGGGATGCCTTTTGCATCTGCAGTGTGCCTGGAGCTCAGGGCTTCCTGGTTTAAAAAACCCTAAACCCTAGGCTCAACCCTAACCCTAACCCTAGGCAGGTAAATCAGCCTAGCGTTAGGGAAGGTCCCAAGGAAGAAGGGGTGGAGACAGCCATGTTGTGGCAGTTTTGCGCTCTCTTTGGGATGCCTTTTGCAGCTGCAGTGTGCCTGGAGCTCAGGGCTTCCTGGTTTAAGAAACCCTAACCCTAGGCTAAACCCTAACCCTAACCCTAGGCAGGTAAATCAGCCTAGGGTTAGGGAAGGTCCCAAGGAAAAAGGGGTGGAGACAGCCATGTTGTTGCAGTTTTGCGCTCTCTTTGGGATGCCTTTTGCGAGCTGCAGTGTGCCTGGAGCTCAGGGCTTCCTGGTTTACAAAACCCTAACCCTAGGCTCAACCCTAACCCTAACCCTAGGCAGGTAATCAGGCTAGCGCTAGGAAAGGTCCCAATGAAAAAAGGGGTGGGGAGACAGCCATGTTCTGGCAGTTTTGCGCTCTCTTTGGGATTGCCTTTTGCAGCTGCAGTGTGCCTGGAGCTCAGGGCTTCCTGGTTTAAGAAACCCTAACCCTAGTCTCAACCCTAACCCTAACCCTAGGCAGGTAAATCAGCCTAGGGTTAGGGAAGGTCCCAAGGAAGAAGGGGTGGAGACAGCCATGTTGTGGCAGTTTTGCGCTCTCTTTGGGATGCCTTTTGCAGCTGCAGTGTGCCTGGAGCTCAGGGCTTCCTGGTTTAAGAAACCCTAACCCTAGTCTCAACCCTAACCCTAACCCTAGGCAGGTAAATCAGCCTAGGGTTAGGGAAGGTCCCAAGGAAAAAGGGGTGGAGACAGCCATGTTGTGGCAGTTTTGCGCTCTCCTTGGGATGCCTTTTGCAGCTGCAGTGTGCCTGGAAATCAGGGCTTCCTCGTTTAAGAAACCCTGACCCTAGGGTCTGTAATGACCTTTTCCTTAGGCAGGTAAATGAGCCTAGGGTTAGGCAAGGTCCCAAGGAAAAAGGGGTGGAGACAGCCATGTTGTGGCAGTTTTGCGCTCTCTTTGGGATGCCTTTTGCAGCTGCAGTGTGCCTGGAGCTCAGGGCTTCCTGGTTTAAGAAACCCTAACCCTAGGCTCAACCCTAACCCTAACCCTAGGCAGGTAAATCAGCCTAGGGTTAGGGAAGGTCCCAAGGAAAAATGGGTGGAGACAGCCATGTTGTGCCAGATTTGCGCTCTCTTTGGGATGCCTTTTGCAGCTGCAGTGTGCCTGGAGCTGAGGGCTTCCTGGTTTAAGAAACGCTAACCCTAGGCTCAACCCTAACCCTAACCCTAGGCAGGTAAATCAGCCTAGGGTTAGGGAAGGTCCCAAGGAAAAAAGGGGTGGAGACAGCCATGTTGTGGCAGTTTTGCGCTCTCTTTGGGATGCCTTTTGCAGCTGCAGTGTGCCTGGAGCTCAGGGCTTCCTGGTTTAAGAAACCCTAACCCTAGGCTCAACCCTAACCCTAACCCTAGGCAGGTAAATCAGCCTAGGGTTAGGGAAGGTCCCAAGGAAAAAGGGGTGGAGACAGCCATGTTGTTGCAGTTTTGCGCTCTCTTTGGGATGCCTTTTGCACCTGCAGTGTGCCTGGAGCTCAGGGCTTCCTGGTTTACAAAACCCTAACCATAGGCTCAACCCTAACCCTAACCCTAGGCAGGTAATCAGGCTAGCGCTAGGAAAGGTCCCAATGAAAAATGGGGTGGAGACAGCCATGTTGTGCCAGTTCTCTTTGGGATGCCTTTTGCAGCTGCAGTGTGCCTGGAGCTCAGGGCTTCCTGGTTTAAGAAACCCTAACCCTAGTCTCAACCCTAACCCTAACCCTAGGCAGGTAAATCAGCCTAGGGTTAGGGAAGGTCCCAAGGGAGAAGGGGAGGAGTCAGCCATGTTGTTGTAGCCGTACACTATAGTCCCAATTGGAGTCAGAATAATTGTAGTCATATCAGTAGTAGTCTCTTACTCTCTCGGGGGTTCCTTGTGGCTCAGTCTTCATCAACTGATTCCCTCCTTGGCAGACTGCTCCTGCTCCTTCCAGGCTGACCTCGGAGTTCTGTGTTATTGGAAAGCCCAGCCCCCTTTTATCCCAGCAATCCCTGCTGGCCACAGCTGCGCCCAATTAAGGGCATTGCAGCTGCAAGCCGTTCAGGATCAGCTGGGATTCCTAGGGGCAAGGCCCATATACAGATATTCAGATAGAATACATATTTACTACTCAAATGCCACCTCTCCTACATTTCCCCCTTTTTATTATTATTATTGTTGTTAGCAGAACATATCAATCATACATAGTAGATTATATTTCCATTACACATATTCATACCTAGGATTTACCGGGCCTAACTTTACCATATTTCCATTACACATATTCATACCTAGGATTTACCGGGCCCAACTTTACCATATTTCCATTACACATATTCATACCTAGGATTTACCGGGCCCAACTTTACCATATTTCCATTACACATATTCATACCTAGGATTTACCGGGCCCAACTTTACCATATTTCCATTACACATATTCATACCTAGGATTTACCGGGCCCAACTTTACCATATTTCCATTACACATATTCATACCTAGGATTTACCGGGCCCAACTTTACCATATTTCCATTACACATATTCATACCTAGGATTTACCGGGCCCAACTTTACCATATTTCCATTACACATATTCATACCTAGGATTTACCGGGCCCAACTTTACCATATTTCCATTACACATATTCATACCTAGGATTTACCGGGCCCAACTTTACCACTTTTTCCTTTTTTTTTTCTTTTTTCCCCTTTTTTTTTTTTCCTTTTTCTTTTTCCTTTTTTTTTCTTCTTTTTTTTTTTTCTCTCCTTACATTTCCAAATTCTCAATACATACATATTTACGATTCTTGAGGCCCATCTCACTTCTAAATTTCCAGTACATACATATATTTGCCTAAGTCAAAATTGAATTTTCGTTTAATTTTAGTTTAGATTCAGAAGGTTACTTATCTTCTCTGTTTTTGCTAGATTTCTCTTCCCAGTTAACAGATGTCTCAGCTTCAAGTTGAATGCAAGATTTCTAGTTTCTTCTTTTCTTTCTTCCAACAGCTTCTCTCAGCTCTTCTTCTTTCTTCCACACTTCCAGTTCTTCCGGCTACCCTATCTTATAATTACAGCGATCACGTCGGGGTCACCAGATGTAGCCGTACACTATAGTCCCAATTGGAGTCAGAATAATTGAAGTCATATCAGTAGTAGTCTCTTACTCTCTCGGGGGTTCCTTGTGGCTCAGTCTTCATCAACTGATTCCCTCCTTGGCAGACTGCTCCTGCTCCTTCCAGGCTGACCTCGGAGTTCTGTGTTATTGGAAAGCCCAGCCCCCTTTTATCCCAGCAATCCCTGCTGGCCACAGCTGCGCCCAATTAAGGGCATTGCAGCTGCAAGCCGTTCAGGATCAGCTGGGATTCCTAGGGGGAAGGCCCATATACAGATATTCAGATAGAATACATATTTACTACTCAAATGCCACCTCTCCTACATGTTGTGGCAGTTTTGCGCTCTCTTTGGGATGCCTTTTGCAGCTGCAGTGTGCCTGGAGCTCAGGGCTTCCTGGTTTAAAAAAGCCTAACCCTAGGCTCAACCCTAACCCTAACCCTAGGCAGGTAAATCAGCCTAGCGTTAGGGAAGGTCCCAAGGAAAAAGGGGTGGAGACAGCCATGTTGTGGCAGTTTTGTGCTCTCTTTGGGATGCCTTTTGCAGCTGCAGTGTGCCTGGAGCTCAGGGCTTCCTGGTTTAAAAAAGCCTAACCCTAGGCTCAACCCTAACCCTAACCCTAGGCAGGTAAATCAGCCTAGCGTTAGGGAAGGTCCCAAGGAAAAAGGGGTGGAGACAGCCATGTTGTGCCAGTTTTGCGCTCTCTTTGGGATGCCTTTTGCAGCTGCAGTGTGCCTGGAGCTCAGGGCTTCCTGGTTTGAGAAACCCTAACCCTAAGCTCAACCCTAACCCTAACCATAGGCAGGTAAATCAGGCTAGGGTTAGGGAAGTTCCCAAGGAAGAAGGGGTGGAGACAGCCATGTTGTGGCAGTTTTGCGCTCTCTTTGGGATGCCTTTTGCAGCTGCAAGGTGCCTGGAGCTCAGGGCTTCCTGGTTTAAGAAACCCTAACCCTAGGCTCTGTAATAAACTTTTCCATAGGCAGGCAAATCAGCCTAGGGTTAGGGAAGGTCCCAAGGAAAAAGGGGTGGAGACAGCCATGTTGTGGCAGTTTTGCGCTCTCTTTGGGATGCCTTTTGCAGCTGCAGTGTGCCTGGAGCTCAGGGCTTCCTGGTTTAAGAAACCCTAACCCTAGGCCCAGTAATAACATTTTCCATAGGCAGGTAAATCAGGCTAGGGTTAGGGAAGGTCCCAAGGAAAAAGGGATGGAGACAGCCATGTTGTGGCAGTTTTGCGCTCTCTTTGGGATGCCTTTTGCAGCTGCAGTGTGCCTGGAGCTCAGGGCTTCCTGGTTTGAGAAACCCTAACCCTAGGCTCAACCCTAACCCTATCCCTTGGGATGTAAATCAGCCTAGGGTTAGGGAAGGTCCCAAGGAAAAAGGGGTGGAGACAGTCATGTTGTGGCAGTTTTGCGCTCTCTTTGGGATGCCTTTTGCAGCTGCAGTGTGCCTGGAGCTCAGGGCTTCCTGGTTTAAGAAACCCTAACCCTAGGCTCAACCCTAACCCTAACCCTAGGCAGGTAAATCAGGCTAGGGTTAGGGAAGGTCCCAAGGAAAAAGGGGTGGAGACAGCCATGTTGTGGCAGTTTTGCGCTCTCCTTGGGATGCCTTTTGCAGCTGCAGTGTGCCTGGAGATCAGGGCTTCCTCGTTTAAGAAACCCTGACCCTAGGGTCTGTAATGACCTTTTCCTTAGGCAGGTAAATGAGCCTAGGGTTAGGCAAGGTCCCAAGGAAAAAGGGGTGGAGACAGCCATGTTGTGGCAGTTTTGCGCTCTCTTTGGGATGCCTTTTGCAGCTGCAGTGTGCCTGGAGCTCAGGGCTTCCTGGTTTAAGAAACCCTAACCCTAGGCTCAACCCTAACCCTAACCCTAGGCAGGTAAATCAGCCTAGGGTTAGGGAAGGTCCCAAGGAAAAATGGGTGGAGACAGCCATGTTGTGCCAGATTTGCGCTCTCTTTGGGATGCCTTTTGCAGCTGCAGTGTGCCTGGAGCTGAGGGCTTCCTGGTTTAAGAAACGCTAACCCTAGGCTCAACCCTAACCCTAACCCTAGGCAGGTAAATCAGGCTAGGGTTAGGGAAGGTCCCAAGGAAAAAGGGGTGGAGACAGCCATGTTGTGGCAGTTTTGCGCTCTCTTTGGGATGCCTTTTGCAGCTGCAGTGTGCCTGGAGCTCAGGGCTTCCTGGTTTAAGAAACCCTAACCCTAGGCTCAACCCTAACCCTAACCCTAGGCAGGTGAATCAGCCTAGGGTTAGGGAAGGTCCCAAGGAAAAAGGGGTGGAGACAGCCATCTTGTGGCAGTTTTGCGCTCTCTTTGGGATGCCTTTTGCAGCTGCAGTGTGCCTGGAGCTCAGGGCTTCCTGGTTTAAGAAACCCTAACCCTAGGCTCAACCCTAACCCTAACCCTAGGCAGGTAAATCAGCCTAGGGTTAGGGAAGGTCCCAAGGAAAAAGGGGTGGAGACAGCCATGTTGTTGCAGTTTTGCGCTCTCTTTGGGATGCCTTTTGCACCTGCAGTGTGCCTGGAGCTCAGGGCTTCCTGGTTTACAAAACCCTAACCATAGGCTCAACCCTAACCCTAACCCTAGGCAGGTAATCAGACTAGCGCTAGGAAAGGTCCCAATGAAAAATGGGGTGGAGACAGCCATGTTGTTGCAGTTTTGCGCTCTCTTTGGGATGCCTTTTGCAGCTGCAGTGTGCCTGGAGCTCAGGGCTTCCTGGTTTAAGAAACCCTAACCCTAGGCTCAACCCTAACCCTAACCCTAGGCAGGTAAATCAGCCTAGGGTTAGGGAAGGTCCCAAGGGAGAAGGGGAGGAGTCAGCCATGTTGTGGCAGTTTTGCGCTCTCTTTGGGATGCCTTTTGCAGCTGCAGTGTGCCTGGAGCTCAGGGCTTCCTGCTTTAAAAAACCCAGCCCTAGGCTCAACCCTAACCCTAACCCTAGGCAGGTAAATCAGCCTAGCGTTAGGGAAGGTCCCTTGGAAGAAGGGGTGGAGACAGCCATGTTGTGGCAGTTTTGTGCTCTCTTTGGGATGCCTTTTGCAGCTGCAGTGTGCCTGGAGCTCAGGGCTTCCTGGTTTAAGAAACCCTAACCCTAGGCAAAACCCTAACCCTAACCCTAGGCAGGTAAATCAGCCTAGGGTTAGGGAAGGTCCCAAGGAAAAAGGGGTGGAGACAGCCATGTTGTTGCAGTTTTGCGCTCTCTTTGGGATGCCTTTTGCAGCTGCAGTGTGCCTGGAGCTCAGGGCTTCCTGGTTTGAGAAACCCTAACCCTAGGCTCAACCCTAACCCTAACCCTAGGCAGGTAATCAGGCTAGCGCTAGGAAAGGTCCCAATGAAAAAAGGGGTGGAGACAGCCATGTTCTGGAAGTTTTGCGCTCTCTTTGGGATGCCTTTTGCAGCTGCAGTGTGCCTGGAGCTCAGGGCTTCCTGGTTTAAGAAACCCTAACCCTAGTCTCAACCCTAACCCTAACCCTAGGCAGGTAAATCAGGCTAGGGTTAGGGAAGGTCCCAAGGAAGAAGGGGAGGAGTCAGCCATGTTGTGGCAGTTTTGCGCTCTCTTTGGGATGCCTTTTGCAGCTGCAGTGTGCCTGGAGCTCAGGGCTTCCTGGTTTAAAAAAGCCTAACCCTAGGCTCAACCCTAACCCTAACCCTAGGCAGGTAAATCAGCCTAGCGTTAGGGAAGGTCCCAAGGAAAAAGGGGTGGAGACAGCCATGTTGTGGCAGTTTTGTGCTCTCTTTGGGATGCCTTTTGCAGCTGCAGTGTGCCTGGAGCTCAGGGCTTCCTGGTTTAAAAAACCGTAACCCTAGGCTCAACCCTAACCCTAACCCTAGGCAGGTAAATCAGCCTAGGGTTAGGGAAGGTCCCAAGGAAAAAGGGGTGGAGACAGCCATGTTGTGCCAGTTTTGCGCTCTCTTTGGGATGCCTTTTGCAGCTGCAGTGTGCCTGGAGCTCAGAGCTTCCTGGTTTGAGAAACCCTAACCCTAAGCTCAACCCTAACCCTAACCATAGGCAGGTAAATCAGGCTAGGGTTAGGGAAGTTCCCAAGGAAGAAGGGGTGGAGACAGCCATGTTGTGGCAGTTTTGCGCTCTCTTTGGGATGCCTTTTGCAGCTGCAAGGTGCCTGGAGCTCAGGGCTTCCTGGTTTAAGAAACCCTAACCCTAGGCTCTGTAATAAACTTTTCCATAGGCAGGCAAATCAGCCTAGGGTTAGGGAAGGTCCCAAGGAAAAAGGGGTGGAGACAGCCATGTTGTGGCAGTTTTGCGCTCTCTTTGGGATGCCTTTTGCAGCTGCAGTGTGCCTGGAGCTCAGGGCTTCCTGGTTTAAGAAACCCTAACCCTAGGCCCAGTAATAACATTTTCCATAGGCAGGTAAATCAGGCTAGGGTTAGGGAAGGTCCCAAGGAAAAAGGGATGGAGACAGCCATGTTGTGGCAGTTTTGCGCTCTCTTTGGGATGCCTTTTGCAGCTGCAGTGTGCCTGGAGCTCAGGGCTTCCTGGTTTGAGAAACCCTAACCCTAGGCTCAACCCTAACCCTATCCCTTGGGATGTAAATCAGCCTAGGGTTAGGGAAGGTCCCAAGGAAAAAGGGGTGGAGACAGCCATGTTGTGGCAGTTTTGTGCTCTCTTTGGGATGCCTTTTGCAGCTGCAGTGTGCCTGGAGCTCAGGGCTTCCTGGTTTGAGAAACCCTAACCCTAGGCTCAACCCTAAACCTAACCCTAGGCAGGTAAATCAGCCTAGGGTTAGGGAAGGTCCCAAGGAAAAAGGGATGGAGACAGCCATGTTGTGGCAGTTTTGCGCTCTCTTTGGGATGCCTTTTGCAGCTGCAGTGTGCCTGGAGCTCAGGGCTTCCTGGTTTGAGAAATCCTAACCCTAGGCTCAACCCTAACCCTAACCCTAGGTAGGTAAATCAGCCTTGGGTTAGGGAAGGTCCCAAGGAAAAATGGGTGGAGACAGCCATGTTGTGGCAGTTTTGCGCTCTCTTTGGGATGCCTTTTGCAGCTGCAGTGTGCCTGGAGCTCAGGGCTTCCTGGTTTAAAAAACCCTAACCCTAGGCTCAACCCTAACCCTAGCCCTAGGCAGGCAAATCAGCCTTGGGTTAGGGAAGGTCCCAAGGAAAAACGGGGGAGACAGCCATGTTGTGGCAGTTTTGCACTCTCTTTGGGATGCCTTTTGCAGCTGCAGTGTGCCTGGAGCTCAGGGCTTCCTGGTTTAAAAAACCCTAACACTAGGCCCAGTAATAACATTTTCCATAGGCAGGTAAATCAGCTAGGGCTAAGTAAGGTCCCAAGGAAAAAGGGGTGGAGACAGCCATGTTGTGGCAGTTCTGCACTTTTCTTTGGGTGCCTTTTGCAGCTGCAGTGTGCCTGGAGCTCAGGGCTTCCTGGTTTAAGAAACCCTAACCCTAAGTTCAACCCTTCCCAAACGCTAGGCAGGTAAATCAGCCTAGGGTTAGAGAAGGTCCCAAGGAAAAACGGGCGGAGACAGCCATGTTGTGGCAGTTTTGCGCTCTCTTTGGGATGCCTTTTGCAGCTGCAGTGTGCCTGGAGCTCAGGGCTTCCTGGTTTAAAAAACCCTAACCCTAGGCTCAACCCTAACCCTAACCCTAGGAAGGTAAATCAGCCTAGGGTTAGGGAAGGTCCCAAGGAAAAACGGGTGGAGACAGCCATGTTGTGGCAGTTTTGCGCTCTCTTTGGGATGCCTTTTGCAGCTGCAGTGTGCCTGGAGCTCAGGGCTTCCTGGTTTAAAAAACCCTAACCCTAGGCTCAACCCTAACCCTAGCCCTAGGCAGGCAAATCAGCCTAGGGTTAAGGAAGGTCCCAAGGAAAAACGGGGGAGACAGCCATGTTGTGGCAGTTTTGCACTCTCTTTGGGATGCCTTTTGCAGCTGCAGTGTGCCTGGAGCTCAGGGCTTCCTGGTTTAAAAAACCCTAACCCTTGGCCCAGTAATAACATTTTCCATAGGCAAGTAAATCACCTAGGACTAAGTAAGGTCCCAAGGAAAAAGGGGTGGAGACAGCCATGTTGTGGCAGTTCTGCACTTTTCTTTGGGTGCCTTTTGCAGCTTCAGTGTGCCTGGAGCTCAGGGCTTCCTGGTTTAAGAAACCCTAACCCTAAGTCCAACCCTTCCCAAACGCTAGGCAGGTAAATCAGCTTAGGGTTAGGGAAGGTCCCAAGGAAAAACGGGTGGAGACAGCCATGTTGTGGCAGTTTTGCGCTCTCTTTGGGATGCCTTTTGCAGCTGCAGTGTGCCTGGAGCTCAGGGCTTCCTGGTTTCAGAAACCCTAACCCTAGGCTCAACCCTAACCCTAACCCTAGGCAGGTAAATCAGCCTAGGTTTAGGGAAGGTCCCAAGGAAAAAAGGGCTGGAGACAGCCATGTTGTGGCAGTTTTGCGCTCTCTTTGGGACGCCTTTTGCAGCTGCAGTGTGCCTGGAGCTCAGGGCTTCCTGGTTTGAGAAACCCTAACCCTAGGCTCAGTAATAACCTTTTCCATAAGCAAGTAAATCACCTAAGGTTAAGAAAGGTCCCAAGGAAAAAGGGTTGGAGATAGCCATGTTGTGGAAGTTCTGCACTTTTCTTTGGGTGCCTTTTGCAGCTGCAGTGTGCCTGGAGCTCAGGGCTTCCTGGTTTGAGAAACCCTAACCCTAGGCTCAACCCTAACCCTAACCCTAGGCAGGTAAATCAGCCTAGGGTTAGGGAAGATCCCAAGGAAAAACGGGGGAGACAGCCGTGTTGTGGAAGTTTTGCACTCTCTTTGGGATGCCTTTTGCAGCTGCAGTGTGCCTGGAGCTCAGGGCTTCCTGGTTTGAGAAACCCTAACCCTAGGCTCAACCCTAACCCTAACCCTAGGCAGGTAAATCAGCCTAGGGTTAGGGAAGGTCCCAAGGAAAAAGGGGTGGAGACAGCCATGTTGTGCCAGTTTTGCGCTCTCTTTGGGATGCCTTTTGCAGCTGCAGTGTGCCTGGAGCTCAGGGCTTCCTGGTTTAAAAATCCCTAACCCTAGGCTCAACCCTAACCCTAGCCCTAGGCAGGCAAATCTGCCTAGGGTTAGGGAAGGTCCCAAGGAAAAACGGGGGAGACAGCCATGTTGTGGCAGTTTTGCACTCTCTTTGGGATGCCTTTTGCAGCTGCAGTGTGCCTGGAGCTCAGGGCTTCCTGGTTTAAAAAACCCTAACCCTAGGCCCAGTAATAACATTTTCCATAGCCAAGTAAATCACCTATGGCAAAGTAAGGTCCCAAGGAAAAAGGGGTGGAGACAGCCATGTTGTGGCAGTTCTGCACTTTTCTTTGGGTGCCTTTTGCAGCTGCAGTGTGCCTGGAGCTCAGGGCTTCCTGGTTTGAGAAACCCTAACCCTAGGCTCAACCCTAACCCTAACCCTAGGCAGGTAAATCAGCCTAGGGTTAGGGAAGGTCCCAAGGAAAAACGGGTGGAGACAGCCATGTTGTGGCAGTTTTGCGCTCTCTTTGGGATGCCTTTTGCAGCTGCAGTGTGCCTGGAGCTCAGGGCTTCCTGGTTTGAGAAACCCTAACCCTAGGCTCAACCCTAACCCTAACCCTAGGCAGGTAAATCAGCCTAGGGTTAGGGAAGGTCCCAAGGAAAAAGCAGAATGGACAGCCATGTTGTGGCAGTTTTGCGCTCTCTTTGGGATGCCTTTTGCAGCTGCAGTGTGCCTGGAGCTCAGGGCTTCCTGGTTTGAGAAACCCTAACCCTAGGCTCAACCCTAACCCTAACCCTAGGCAGGTAAATCATCCTAGGGTTAGGGAAGGTCCCAAAGAAAAAGGGGTGGAGACAGCCATGTTGTGGCAGTTTTGCGCTCTCTTTGGGATGCCTTTTGCAGCTGCAGTGTGCCTGGAGCTCAGGGCTTCCTGGTTTGAGAAACCCTAACCCTAGGCTCAGTAATAACCTTTTCCATAAGCAAGTAAATCACCTAAGGTTAAGAAAGGTCCCAAGGAAAAAGGGTTGGAGATAGCCATGTTGTGGAAGTTCTGCACTTTTCTTTGGGTGCCTTTTGCAGCTGCAGTGTGCCTGGAGCTCAGGGCTTCCTGGTTTGAGAAACCCTAACCCTAGGCTCAACCCTAACCCTAACCCTAGGCATGTAAATCAGCCTAGGGTTAGGGAAGATCCCAAGGAAAAACGGGGGAGACAGCCGTGTTGTGGAAGTTTTGCACTCTCTTTGGGATGCCTTTTGCAGCTGCAGTGTGCCTGGAGCTCAGGGCTTCCTGGTTTGAGAAACCCTAACCCTAGGCTCAACCCTAACCCTAACCCTAGGCAGGTAAATCAGCCTAGGGTTAGGGAAGGTCCCAAGGAAAAAGGGGTGGAGACAGCCATGTTGTGGCAGTTTTGCGCTCTCTTTGGGATGCCTTTTGCAGCTGCAGTGTGCCTGGAGCTCAGGGCTTCCTGGTTTAAAAATCCCTAACCCTAGGCTCAACCCTAACCCTAGCCCTAGGCAGGCAAATCAGCCTAGGGTTAGGGAAGGTCCCAAGGAAAAACGGGGGAGACAGCCATGTTGTGGCAGTTTTGCACTCTCTTTGGGATGCCTTTTGCAGCTGCAGTGTGCCTGGAGCTCAGGGCTTCCTGGTTTAAAAAACCCTAACCCTAGGCCCAGTAATAACATTTTCCATAGCCAAGTAAATCACCTATGGCAAAGTAAGGTCCCAAGGAAAAAGGGGTGGAGACAGCCATGTTGTGGCAGTTCTGCACTTTTCTTTGGGTGCCTTTTGCAGCTGCAGTGTGCCTGGAGCTCAGGGCTTCCTGGTTTGAGAAACCCTAACCCTAGGCTCAACCCTAACCCTAACCCTAGGCAGGTAAATCAGCCTAGGGTTAGGGAAGGTCCCAAGGAAAAACGGGTGGAGACAGCCATGTTGTGGCAGTTTTGCGCTCTCTTTGGGATGCCTTTTGCAGCTGCAGTGTGCCTGGAGCTCAGGGCTTCCTGGTTTGAGAAACCCTAACCCTAGGCTCAACCCTAACCCTAACGCTAGGCAGGTAAATCAGCCTAGGGTTAGGGAAGGTCCCAAGGAAAAAGGGGTGGAGACAGCCGTGTTGTGGCAGTTTTGCGCTCTCTTTGGGATGCCTTTTGCAGCTGCAGTGTGCCTGGAGCTCAGGGCTTCCTGGTTTGAGAAACCCTAACCCTAGGCTCAACCCTAACCCTAACCCTAGGCAGGTAAATCAGCCTAGGGTTAGGGAAGGTCCCAAGGAAAAAGCAGTATGGACAGCCATGTTGTGGCAGTTTTGCGCTCTCTTTGGGATGCCTTTTGCAGCTGCAGTGTGCCTGGAGCTCAGGGCTTCCTGGTTTGAGAAACCCTAACCCTAGGCTCAACCCTAACCCTAACCCTAGGCAGGTAAATCATCCTAGGGTTAGGGAAGGTCCCAAAGAAAAAGGGGTGGAGACAGCCATGTTGTGGCAGTTTTGCGCTCTCTTTGGGATGCCTTTTGCAGCTGCAGTGTGCCTGGAGCTCAGGGCTGCCTGGTTTGAGAAACCCTAACCCTAGGCTCAACCCTAACCGTAGCCCTAGGCAGGCAAATCAGCCTAGGGTTAGGGAAGGTCCCAAGGAAAAACGGGGGAGACAGCCGTGTTGTGGCAGTTTTGCACTCTCTTTGGGATGCCTTTTGCAGCTGCAGTGTGCCTGGAGCTCAGGGCTTCCTGGTTTAAAATACCCTAACCCTAGGCTCAGTAATAACCTTTTCCATAGGCAAGTAAATAACCTAAGGTTAAGAAAGGTCCCAAAGAAAAAGGGGTGGAGACAGCCATGTTGTGGCAGTTCTGCACTTTTCCTTGGGTGCCTTTTGCAGCTGCAGTGTGCCTGGAGCTCAGCGCTTCCTGGTTTAAGAAACCCTAACCCAAAGTTCAACTTTTCCCAAACGCTAGGCAGGTAAATCAGCCTAGGGTTAGGGAAGGTCCCAAGGAAAAACGGGTGGAGACAGCCATGTTGTGGCAGTTTTGCGCTCTCTTTGGGATGCCTTTTGCAGCTGCAGTGTGCCTGGAGCTCAGGGCTTCCTGGTTTGAGAAACCCTAACCCTAGGCTCAACCCTAACCCTAACCCTAGGCAGGTAAATCAGCCTAGGGTTAGGGAAGGTCCCAAGGAAGCACGGGTGGAGACAGCCATGTTGTGGCAGTTTTGCACTCTCTTTGGGATGCCTTTTGCAGCTGCAGTGTGCCTGGAGCTCAGGGCTTCCTGGTTTAAAAAACCCTAACCCTAGGCTCAACCCTAACCCTAACCCTAGGCAGGTAAATCAGCCTAGGGTTAGGGAAGGTCCCAAGGAAAAAGGGGTGGAGACAGCCATGTTGTGGCAGTTTTGCGCTCTCTTTGGGATGCCTTTTGCAGCTGCAGTGTGCCTGGCGCTCAGGGCTTCCTGGTTTGAGAAACCCTAACCCTAGGCTCAGTAATAACCTTTTCCATAGGCAAGTAAATCACCTAGGGCTAAGTAAGGTCCCAAGGAAAAAGGGGTGGAGACAGCCATGTTGTGGCAGTTCTGCACTTTTCTTGGGGTGCCTTTTGCACCTCCAGTGTGCCTGGAGCACAGGGCTTCCTGGTTTGAGAAACCCTAACCCTAAGCTCAACCCTTACGCAAACGCTAGGCATGTAAATCAGCCTAGTGTTAGGGAAGGTCCCAAGGAAAAAGGGGTGGAGACAGCCATGTTGTGGCAGTTTTGCGCTCTCTTTGGGATGCCTTTTGCAGCTGCAGTGTGCCTGGAGCTCAGGGCTTCCTGGTTTAAGAAACCCTAACCCTAGGCTCAGTAATAACCTTTTCCATAGGCAAGTAAATCACCTAGGGCTAAGTAAGTTCCCAGGGAAAAACGGGGGGAGACAGCCGTGTTGTGGCAGTTTTGCGCTCTCTTTGGGATGCCTTTTGCAGCTGCAGTGTGCCTGGAGCTCAGGGCTTCCTGGTTTGAGAAACCCTAACCCTAGGCTCAACCCTAACCCTAACCCTAGGCAGGTAAATCAGCCTAGGGTTAGGGAAGGTCCCAAGGAAAAAGGGGTGGAGACAGCCATGTTGTGGCAGTTTTGCGCTCTCTTTGGGATGCCTTTTGCAGCTGCAGTGTGCCTGGAGCTCAGGGCTTCCTGGTTTAAGAAACCCTAACCCTAGGCTCAGTAATAACCTTTTCCATATGCAAGTAAATCACCTAGGGCTAAGTAAGGTCCCAAGGAAAAAGGGGTGGAGACAGCCATGTTGTGGCAGTTCTGCACTTTTCTTGGGGTGCCTTTTGCAGCTGCAGTGTGCCTGGAGCTCTGGGCTTCCTGGTTTAAGAATACCTATCCCTAAGCTCAACCCTTACCCAAACGCTAGGCAGGTAAATCAGCTTAGGGTTAGGGAAGGTCCCAAGGAAAAACGGGGGGAGACAGCCGTGTTGTGGCAGTTTTGCGCTCTCTTTGGGATGCCTTTTGCAGCTGCAGTGTGCCTGGAGCTCAGGGCTTCCTGGTTTAAAAAACCCTAACCCTAGGGTTAACCCTAACCTTAGCCCTAGGCAGGTAAATCAGCCTAGGGTTAGGGAAGGTCCCAAGGAAAAAGGGGTGGAGACAGCCGTGTTGTGGCAGTTTTGCGCTCTCTTTGGGATGCCTTTTGCAGCTGCAGTGTGCCTGGAGCTCAGGGCTTCCTGGTTTGAGAAACCCTAACCCTAGGCTCAACCCTAACCCTAACCCTAGGCAGGTAAATCAGCCTAGGGTTAGGGAAGGTCTCAAGGAAAAAGGGGTGGAGACAGCCATGTTGTGGCAGTTTTGCGCTCTCTTTGGGATGCCTTTTGCAGCTGCAGTGTGCCTGGAGCTCAGGGCTTCCTGGTTTGAGAAACCCTAACCCTAGGCTCAACCCTAACCCTAACCCTAGGCAGGTAAATCAGCCTAGGGTTAGGGAAGGTCCCAAGGAAAAAGGGGTGGAGACAGCCATGTTGTGGCAGTTTTGCGCTCTCTTTGGGATGCCTTTTGCAGCTGCAGTGTGCCTGGAGCTCAGGGCTTCCTGGTTTGAGAAACCCTAACCCTAGGCTCAACCCTAACCCTAACCCTAGGCAGGTAAATCAGCCTAGGGTTAGGGAACGTCCCAAGGAAAAAGGGGTGGAGACAGCCATGTTGTGGCAGTTTTGCGCTCTCTTTGGGATGCCTTTTGCAGCTGCAGTGTGCCTGGAGCTCAGGGCTTCCTGGTTTAAAAAACCCTAACCCTAGGGTTAACCCTAACCTTAGCCCTAGGCAGGTAAATCAGCCTAGGGTTAGGGAAGGTCCCAAGGAAAAAGGGGTGGAGACAGCCGTGTTGTGGCAGTTTTGCGCTCTCTTTGGGATGCCTTTTGCAGCTGCAGTGTGCCTGGAGCTCAGGGCTTCCTGGTTTGAGAAACCCTAACCCTAGGCTCAACCCTAACCCTAACCCTAGGCAGGTAAATCAGCCTAGGGTTAGGGAAGGTCCCAAGGAAAAAGGGGTGGAGACAGCCATGTTGTGGCAGTTTTGCGCTCTCTTTGGGATGCCTTTTGCAGCTGCAGTGTGCCTGGAGCTCAGGGCTTCCTGGTTTGAGAAACCCTAACCCTAGGCTCAACCCTAACCCTAACCCTAGGCAGGTAAATCAGCCTAGGGTTAGGGAAGGTCCCAAGGAAAAAGGGGTGGAGACAGCCATGTTGTGGCAGTTTTGCGCTCTCTTTGGGATGCCTTTTGCAGCTGCAGTGTGCCTGGAGCTCAGGGCTTCCTGGTTTGAGAAACCCTAACCCTAGGCTCAACCCTAACCCTAACCCTAGGCAGGTAAATCAGCCTAGGGTTAGGGAACGTCCCAAGGAAAAAGGGGTGGAGACAGCCATGTTGTGGCAGTTTTGCGCTCTCTTTGGGATGCCTTTTGCAGCTGCAGTGTGCCTGGAGCTCAGGGCTTCCTGGTTTGAGAAACCCTAACCCTAGGCTCAACCCTAACCCTAACCCTAGGCAGGTAAATCAGCCTAGGGTTAGGGAAGGTCCCAAAGGAAAAGGGGTGGAGACAGCCATGTTGTGGCAGTTTTGCGCTCTCTTTGGGATGCCTTTTGCAGCTGCAGTGTGCCTGGAGCTCAGGGCTTCCTGGTTTGAGAAAACCTAACCCTAGGCTCAACCCTAACCGTAGCCCTAGGCAGGCAAATCAGCCTAGGGTTAGGGAAGGTCCCAAGGAAAAACGGGGGAGACAGCCGTGTTGTGGCAGTTTTGCACTCTCTTTGGGATGCCTTTTGCAGCTGCAGTGTGCCTGGAGCTCAGGGCTTCCTGGTTTAAAAAACCCTAACCCTAGACTCAGTAATAACCTTTTCCATAGCCAAGTAAATCACCTAGGGCTAAGTAAGGTCCCAAGGAAAAAGGGGTGGAGACAGCCATGTTGTGGCAGTTCTGCACTTTTCTTTGGGTGCCTTTTGCAGCTGCAGTGTGCCTGGAGCTCAGGGCTTCCTGGTTTAAGAAACCCTAAACCTAAATTCAACCCTTCCCAAACGCTAGGCAGGTAAATCAGCCTAGGGTTAGGGAAGGTCCCAAGGAAAAAGGGCTGGAGACAGCCATGTTGTGGCAGTTTTGCGCTCTCTTTGGGATGCCTTTTGCAGCTGCAGTGTGCCTGGAGCTCAGGGCTTCCTGGTTTAAGAAACCCTAACCCTAGGCTCAGTAATAACCTTTTCCATAGGCAAGTAAATCACCTAGGGCTAAGTAAGGTCCCAAGGAAAAAGGGGTGGAGACAGCCATTTTGTGGCAGTTCTGCACTTTTCTTGGGGTGACTTTTGCAGCTGCAGTGTGCCTGGAGCTCAGGGCTTCCTGGTTTGAGAAACCCTAACCCTAAGTTCAACCCTTCCCAAACGCTAGGCAGGTAAATCAGCCTAGGGTTAGGGAAGGTCCCAAGGAAAAACGGGCGGAGACAGCCATGTTGTGGCAGTTTTGCGCTCTCTTTGGGATGCCTTTTGCAGCTGCAGTGTGCCTGGAGCTCAGGGCTTCCTGGTTTAAAAAACCCTAACCCTAGGCTCAACCCTAACCCTAACCCTAGGCAGGTAAATCAGCCTAGGGTTAGGGAAGGTCCCAAGGAAAAAGGGGTGGAGACAGCCATGTTGTGGCAGTTTTGCGCTCTCTTTGGGATGCCTTTTGCAGCTGCTGTGTGCCTGGAGCTCAGGGCTTCCTGGTTTAAAAAACCCTAACCCTAGGCTCAACCCTAACCCTAGCCCTAGGCAGGCAAATCAGCCTTGGGTTAGGGAAGGTCCCAAGGAAAAACGGGGGAGACAGCCATGTTGTGGCATTTTTGCACTCTCTTTGGGATGCCTTTTGCAGCTGCAGTGTGCCTGGAGCTCAGGGCTTCCTGGTTTAAAAAACCCTAACACTAGGCCCAGTAATAACATTTTCCATAGGCAGGTAAATCAGCTAGGGCTAAGTAAGGTCCCAAGGAAAAAGGGGTGGAGACAGCCATGTTGTGGCAGTTCTGCACATTTCTTTGGGTGCCTTTTGCAGCTGCAGTGTGCCTGGAGCTCAGGGCTTCCTGGTTTAAGAAAACCTAACCCTAAGCTCAACCCTTCCCAAATGCTAGGCAGGTAAATCAGCCTAGGGTTAGGGAATGTCCCAAGGAAAAACGGGGGGAGACAGCCGTGTTGTGGCAGTTTTGCGCTCTCTTTGGGATTCCTTTTGCAGCTGCAGTGTGCCTAGGGCTTCCTGGTTTAAAAAACCCTAACCCTAGGCTCAACCCTAACCCTAACCCTAGGCAGGTAAATCAGCCTAGGGTTAGGGAAGGTCCCAAGGAAAAAGGGGTGGAGACAGCCATGTTGTGGCAGTTTTGCGCTCTCTTTGGGATGCCTTTTGCAGCTGCAGTGTGCCTGGAGCTCAGGGCTTCCTGGTTTGAGAAACCCTAACCCTACGCTCAACCCTAACCCTAACCCTAGGCAGGTAAATCAGCCTAGGGTTAGGGAAGGTCCCAAGGAAGCACGGGTGGAGACAGCCATGTTGTGGCAGTTTTGCGCTCTCTTTGGGATGCCTTTTGCAGCTGCAGTGTGCCTGGAGCTCAGGGCTTCCTGGTTTGAGAAACCCTAACCCTAGGCTCAACCCTAACCCTAACGCTAGGCAGGTAAATCAGCCTAGGGTTAGGGAAGGTCCCAAGGAAAAACGGGTGGAGACAGCCATGTTGTGGCAGTTTTGCGCTCTCTTTGGGATGCCTTTTGCAGCTGCAGTGTGCCTGGAGCTCAGGGCTTCCTGGTTTGAGAAACCCTAACCCTAGGCTCAACCCTAACCCTAACCCTAGGCAGGTAAATCAGCCTAGGGTTAGGGAAGGTCCCAAGGAAAAAGCAGTATGGACAGCCATGTTGTGGCAGTTTTGCGCTCTCTTTGGGATGCCTTTTGCAGCTGCAGTGTGCCTGGAGCTCAGGGCTTCCTGGTTTGAGAAACCCTAACCCTAGGCTCAACCCTAACCCTAACCCTAGGCAGGTAAATCAGCCTAGGGTTAGGGAAGGTCCCAAAGAAAAAGGGATGGAGACAGCCATGTTGTGGCAGTTTTGCGCTCTCTTTGGGATGCCTTTTGCAGCTGCAGTGTGCCTGGAGCTCAGGGCTTCCTGGTTTGAGAAACCCTAACCCTAGGCTCAACCCTAACCCTAGCCCTAGGCAGGTAAATCAGCCTAGGGTTAGGGAAGGTCCCAAGGAAAAACGGGGGAGACAGCCGTGTTGTGGCAGTTTTGCACTCTCTTTGGGATGCCTTTTGCAGCTGCAGTGTGCCTGGAGCTCAGGGCTTCCTGGTTTGAGAAACCCTATCCCTAGGCTCAGTAATAACCTTTTCCTTAGGCAAGTAAATCACCTAAGGTTAAGAAAGGTCCCAAGGAAAAAGGGGTGGAGACAGCCATGTTGTGGCAGTTCTGCACTTTTCTTTGGGTGCCTTTTGCAGCTGCAGTGTGCCTGGAGCTCAGGGCTTCCTGGTTTAAGAAACCCTAACCCTAAGTTCAACCCTTCCCAAACGCTAGGCAGGTAAATCACCCTAGGGTTAGAGAAGGTCCCAAGGAAAAACGGGCAGAGACAGCCATGTTGTGGCAGTTTTGCGCTCTCTTTGGGATGCCTTTTGCAGCTGCAGTGTGCCTGGAGCTCAGGGCTTCCTGGTTTAAAAAACCCTAACCCTAGGCTCAACCCTAACCCTAACCCTAGGCAGGTAAATCAGCCTAGGGTTAGGGAAGGTCCCAAGGAAAAAGGGGTGGAGACAGCCATGTTGTGGCAGTTTTGCGCTCTCTTTGGGATGCCTTTTGCAGCTGCAGTGTGCCTGGAGCTCAGGGCTTCCTGGTTTGAGAAACCCTAACCCTAGGCTCAACCCTAACCCTAACCCTAGGCAGGTAAATCAGCCTAGGGTTAGGGAAGGTCCCAAGGAAAAACGGGGGAGACAGCCGTGTTGTGGAAGTTTTGCACTCTCTTTGGGATGCCTTTTGCAGCTGCAGTGTGCCTGGAGCTCAGGGCTTCCTGGTTTGAGAAACCCTAACCCTAGGCTCAACCCTAACCCTAACCCTAGGCAGGTAAATCAGCCTAGGGTTAGGGAAGGTCCCAAAGAAAAAGGGATGGAGACAGCCATGTTGTGGCAGTTTTGCGCTCTCTTTGGGATGCCTTTTGCAGCTGCAGTGTGCCTGGAGCTCAGGGCTTCCTGGTTTAAAAAACCCTAACCCTAGGCTCAGTAATAACCTTTTCCATAGGCAAGTAAATCACCTAGGGCTAAGTAAGGTCCCAAGGAAAAAGGGGTGGAGAAAGCCATGTTGTGGCAGTTCTGCACTTTTCTTTGGGTGCCTTTTGCAGCTGCAGTGTGCCTGGAGCTCAGGGCTTCCTGGTTTAAGAAACCCTAAGCCTAAATTCAACCCTTCCCAAACGCTAGGCAGGTAAATCAGCCTAGGGTTAGGGAAGGTCCCAAGGAAAAACGGGTGGAGACAGCCATGTTGTGGCAGTTTTGCGCTCTCTTTGGGATGCCTTTTGCAGCTGCAGTGTGCCTGGAGCTCAGGGCTTCCTGGTTTGAGAAACCCTAACCCTAGGCTCAACCCTAACCCTAACCCTAGGCAGGTAAATCAGCCTAGGGTTAGGGAAGGTCCCGAGGAAAAAGGGGTGGAGACAGCCATGTTGTGGCAGTTTTGCGCTCTGTTTGGGATGCCTTTTGCAGCTGCAGTGTGCCTGGAGCTCAGGGCTTCCTGGTTTGAGAAACCCTAACCCTAGGCTCAGTAATAACCTTTTCCAAAGGCAAGTAAATCACCTAGGGCTAAGTAAGGTCCCAAGGAAAAAGGGGTGGAGACAGCCATGTTGTGGCAGTTCTGCACTTTTCTTGGGGATGCCTTTTGCAGCTGCAGTGTGCCTGGAGCTCAGGGCTTCCTGGTTTAAGAAAACCTAACCCTAAGATCAACCCTTACCCAAATGCTAGGCAGGTAAATCAGCCTAGGGTTAGGGTAGGTCCCAAGGAAAAACGGGGGGAGACAGCCGTGTTGTGGCAGTTTTGCGCTCTCTTTGGGATTCCTTTTGCAGCTGCAGTGTGCCTGGAGCTCAGGGCTTCCTGGTTTGAGAAACCCTAACCCTAGGCTCAACCCTAACCCTAACCCTAGGCAGGTAAACCAGCCTAGGGTTAGGGAAGGTCCCAAGGAAAAAGCAGTGGAGACAGCCATGTTGTGGCAGTTTTGCGCTCTCTTTGGGATGCCTTTTGCAGCTGCAGTGTGCCTGGAGCTCAGGGCTTCCTGGTTTGAGAAACCCTAACCCTAGGCTCAACCCTAACCCTAACCCTAGGCAGGTAAATCAGCCTAGGGTTAGGGAAGGTCCCAAGGAAAAACGGGTGGAGACAGCCATGTTGTGGCAGTTTTGCGCTCTCTTTGGGATGCCTTTTGCAGCTGCAGTGTGCCTGGAGCTCAGGGCTTCCTGGTTTGAGAAACCCTAACCCTAGGCTCAGTAATAACCTTTTCCAAAGGCAAGTAAATCACCTAGGGCTAAGTAAGGTCCCAAGGAAAAAGGGGTGGAGACAGCCATGTTGTGGCAGTTCTGCACTTTTCTTTGGGTGCCTTTTGCAGCTGCAGTGTGCCTGGAGCTCAGGGCTTCCTGGTTTAAGAAACCCTAACCCTAAGTTCAACCCTTCCCAAACGCTAGGCAGGTAAATCAGCCTAGGGTTAGGGAAGGTCCCAAGGAAAAATGGGTGGAGACAGCCATGTTGTGGCAGTTTTGCGCTCTCTTTGGGATGCCTTTTGCAGCTGCAGTGTGCCTGGAGCTCAGGGCTTCCTGGTTTGAGAAACCCTAACCCTAGGCTCAACCCTAACCCTAACCCTAGGCAGGTAAATCAGCCTAGGGTTAGGGAAGGTCCCAAGGAAAAAAGGGCTGGAGACAGCCATGTTGTGGCAGTTTTGCGCTCTTTTTGGGATGCCTTTTGCAGCTGCAGTGTGCCTGGAGCTCAGGGCTTCCTGGTTTAAAAAACCCTAAACCTAGGCTCAACCCTAACCCTAACCCTAGGCAGGTAAATCAGCCTAGGGTTAGGGAAGGTCCCAAGGAAAAACGGGGGAGACAGCCATGTTGTGGCAGTTTTGCACTCTCTTTGGGATGCCTTTTGCAGCTGCAGTGTGCCTGGAGCTCAGGGCTTCCTGGTTTAAAAAACCCTAACCCTAGGCCCAGTAATAACATTTTCCATAGGCAAGTAAATCACATAGGGCTAAGTAAGGTCCCAAGAAAAAAGGGGTGGAGACAGCCATGTTGTGGCAGTTCTGCACTTTTCTTTGGGTGCCTTTTGCAGCTGCAGTGTGCCTGGAGCTCAGGGCTTCCTGGTTTAAGAAACCCTAACCCTAAGTTCAACCCTTCCCAAACGCTAGGCAGGTAAATCAGCTTAGGGTTAGGGAAGGTCCCAAGGAAAAACGGGTGGAGACAGCCATGTTGTGGCAGTTTTGCGCTCTCTTTGGGATGCCTTTTGCAGCTGCAGTGTGCCTGGAGCTCAGGGCTTCCTGGTTTGAGAAACCCTAACCCTAGGCTCAACCCTAACCCTAACCCTAGGCAGGTAAATCAGCCTAGGGTTAGGGAAGGTCCCGAGGAAAAAGGGGTGGAGACAGCCATGTTGTGGCAGTTTTGCGCTCTGTTTGGGATGCCTTTTGCAGCTGCAGTGTGCCTGGAGCTCAGGGCTTCCTGGTTTGAGAAACCCTAACCCTAGGCTCAGTAATAACCTTTTCCAAAGGCAAGTAAATCACCTAGGGCTAAGTAAGGTCCCAAGGAAAAAGGGGTGGAGACAGCCATGTTGTGGCAGTTCTGCACTTTTCTTGGGGATGCCTTTTGCAGCTGCAGTGTGCCTGGAGCTCAGGGCTTCCTGGTTTAAGAAAACCTAACCCTAAGATCAACCCTTACCCAAATGCTAGGCAGGTAAATCAGCCTAGGGTTAGGGTAGGTCCCAAGGAAAAACGGGGGGAGACAGCCGTGTTGTGGCAGTTTTGCGCTCTCTTTGGGATTCCTTTTGCAGCTGCAGTGTGCCTGGAGCTCAGGGCTTCCTGGTTTGAGAAACCCTAACCCTAGGCTCAACCCTAACCCTAACCCTAGGCAGGTAAACCAGCCTAGGGTTAGGGAAGGTCCCAAGGAAAAAGCAGTGGAGACAGCCATGTTGTGGCAGTTTTGCGCTCTCTTTGGGATGCCTTTTGCAGCTGCAGTGTGCCTGGAGCTCAGGGCTTCCTGGTTTGAGAAACCCTAACCCTAGGCTCAACCCTAACCCTAACCCTAGGCAGGTAAATCAGCCTAGGGTTAGGGAAGGTCCCAAGGAAAAACGGGTGGAGACAGCCATGTTGTGGCAGTTTTGCGCTCTCTTTGGGATGCCTTTTGCAGCTGCAGTGTGCCTGGAGCTCAGGGCTTCCTGGTTTGAGAAACCCTAACCCTAGGCTCAGTAATAACCTTTTCCAAAGGCAAGTAAATCACCTAGGGCTAAGTAAGGTCCCAAGGAAAAAGGGGTGGAGACAGCCATGTTGTGGCAGTTCTGCACTTTTCTTTGGGTGCCTTTTGCAGCTGCAGTGTGCCTGGAGCTCAGGGCTTCCTGGTTTAAGAAACCCTAACCCTAAGTTCAACCCTTCCCAAACGCTAGGCAGGTAAATCAGCCTAGGGTTAGGGAAGGTCCCAAGGAAAAATGGGTGGAGACAGCCATGTTGTGGCAGTTTTGCGCTCTCTTTGGGATGCCTTTTGCAGCTGCAGTGTGCCTGGAGCTCAGGGCTTCCTGGTTTGAGAAACCCTAACCCTAGGCTCAACCCTAACCCTAACCCTAGGCAGGTAAATCAGCCTAGGGTTAGGGAAGGTCCCAAGGAAAAAAGGGCTGGAGACAGCCATGTTGTGGCAGTTTTGCGCTCTTTTTGGGATGCCTTTTGCAGCTGCAGTGTGCCTGGAGCTCAGGGCTTCCTGGTTTAAAAAACCCTAAACCTAGGCTCAACCCTAACCCTAACCCTAGGCAGGTAAATCAGCCTAGGGTTAGGGAAGGTCCCAAGGAAAAACGGGGGAGACAGCCATGTTGTGGCAGTTTTGCACTCTCTTTGGGATGCCTTTTGCAGCTGCAGTGTGCCTGGAGCTCAGGGCTTCCTGGTTTAAAAAACCCTAACCCTAGGCCCAGTAATAACATTTTCCATAGGCAAGTAAATCACATAGGGCTAAGTAAGGTCCCAAGAAAAAAGGGGTGGAGACAGCCATGTTGTGGCAGTTCTGCACTTTTCTTTGGGTGCCTTTTGCAGCTGCAGTGTGCCTGGAGCTCAGGGCTTCCTGGTTTAAGAAACCCTAACCCTAAGTTCAACCCTTCCCAAACGCTAGGCAGGTAAATCAGCTTAGGGTTAGGGAAGGTCCCAAGGAAAAACGGGTGGAGACAGCCATGTTGTGGCAGTTTTGCGCTCTCTTTGGGATGCCTTTTGCAGCTGCAGTGTGCCTGGAGCTCAGGGCTTCCTGGTTTGAGAAACCCTAACCCTAGGCTCAACCCTAACCCTAACCCTAGGCAGGTAAATCAGCCTAGGGTTAGGGAAGGTCCCGAGGAAAAAGGGGTGGAGACAGCCATGTTGTGGCAGTTTTGCGCTCTGTTTGGGATGCCTTTTGCAGCTGCAGTGTGCCTGGAGCTCAGGGCTTCCTGGTTTGAGAAACCCTAACCCTAGGCTCAGTAATAACCTTTTCCAAAGGCAAGTAAATCACCTAGGGCTAAGTAAGGTCCCAAGGAAAAAGGGGTGGAGACAGCCATGTTGTGGCAGTTCTGCACTTTTCTTGGGGATGCCTTTTGCAGCTGCAGTGTGCCTGGAGCTCAGGGCTTCCTGGTTTAAGAAAACCTAACCCTAAGATCAACCCTTACCCAAATGGTAGGCAGGTAAATCAGCCTAGGGTTAGGGTAGGTCCCAAGGAAAAACGGGGGGAGACAGCCGTGTTGTGGCAGTTTTGCGCTCTCTTTGGGATTCCTTTTGCAGCTGCAGTGTGCCTGGAGCTCAGGGCTTCCTGGTTTGAGAAACCCTAACCCTAGGCTCAACCCTAACCCTAACCCTAGGCAGGTAAACCAGCCTAGGGTTAGGGAAGGTCCCAAGGAAAAAGCAGTGGAGACAGCCATGTTGTGGCAGTTTTGCGCTCTCTTTGGGATGCCTTTTGCAGCTGCAGTGTGCCTGGAGCTCAGGGCTTCCTGGTTTGAGAAACCCTAACCCTAGGCTCAACCCTAACCCTAACCCTAGGCAGGTAAATCAGCCTAGGGTTAGGGAAGGTCCCAAGGAAAAACGGGTGGAGACAGCCATGTTGTGGCAGTTTTGCGCTCTCTTTGGGATGCCTTTTGCAGCTGCAGTGTGCCTGGAGCTCAGGGCTTCCTGGTTTGAGAAACCCTAACCCTAGGCTCAGTAATAACCTTTTCCAAAGGCAAGTAAATCACCTAGGGCTAAGTAAGGTCCCAAGGAAAAAGGGGTGGAGACAGCCATGTTGTGGCAGTTCTGCACTTTTCTTTGGGTGCCTTTTGCAGCTGCAGTGTGCCTGGAGCTCAGGGCTTCCTGGTTTAAGAAACCCTAACCCTAAGTTCAACCCTAACCCTAACCCTAGGCAGGTAAATCAGCCTAGGGTTAGGGAAGGTCCCGAGGAAAAAGGGGTGGAGACAGCCATGTTGTGGCAGTTTTGCGCTCTGTTTGGGATGCCTTTTGCAGCTGCAGTGTGCCTGGAGCTCAGGGCTTCCTGGTTTGAGAAACCCTAACCCTAGGCTCAGTAATAACCTTTTCCAAAGGCAAGTAAATCACCTAGGGCTAAGTAAGGTCCCAAGGAAAAAGGGGTGGAGACAGCCATGTTGTGGCAGTTCTGCACTTTTCTTGGGGATGCCTTTTGCAGCTGCAGTGTGCCTGGAGCTCAGGGCTTCCTGGTTTAAGAAAACCTAACCCTAAGATCAACCCTTACCCAAATGCTAGGCAGGTAAATCAGCCTAGGGTTAGGGTAGGTCCCAAGGAAAAACGGGGGGAGACAGCCGTGTTGTGGCAGTTTTGCGCTCTCTTTGGGATTCCTTTTGCAGCTGCAGTGTGCCTGGAGCTCAGGGCTTCCTGGTTTGAGAAACCCTAACCCTAGGCTCAACCCTAACCCTAACCCTAGGCAGGTAAACCAGCCTAGGGTTAGGGAAGGTCCCAAGGAAAAAGCAGTGGAGACAGCCATGTTGTGGCAGTTTTGCGCTCTCTTTGGGATGCCTTTTGCAGCTGCAGTGTGCCTGGAGCTCAGGGCTTCCTGGTTTGAGAAACCCTAACCCTAGGCTCAACCCTAACCCTAACCCTAGGCAGGTAAATCAGCCTAGGGTTAGGGAAGGTCCCAAGGAAAAACGGGTGGAGACAGCCATGTTGTGGCAGTTTTGCGCTCTCTTTGGGATGCCTTTTGCAGCTGCAGTGTGCCTGGAGCTCAGGGCTTCCTGGTTTGAGAAACCCTAACCCTAGGCTCAGTAATAACCTTTTCCAAAGGCAAGTAAATCACCTAGGGCTAAGTAAGGTCCCAAGGAAAAAGGGGTGGAGACAGCCATGTTGTGGCAGTTCTGCACTTTTCTTTGGGTGCCTTTTGCAGCTGCAGTGTGCCTGGAGCTCAGGGCTTCCTGGTTTAAGAAACCCTAACCCTAAGTTCAACCCTTCCGAAACGCTAGGCAGGTAAATCAGCCTAGGGTTAGGGAAGGTCCCAAGGAAAAATGGGTGGAGACAGCCATGTTGTGGCAGTTTTGCGCTCTCTTTGGGATGCCTTTTGCAGCTGCAGTGTGCCTGGAGCTCAGGGCTTCCTGGTTTGAGAAACCCTAACCCTAGGCTCAACCCTAACCCTAACCCTAGGCAGGTAAATCAGCCTAGGGTTAGGGAAGGTCCCAAGGAAAAAAGGGCTGGAGACAGCCATGTTGTGGCAGTTTTGCGCTCTTTTTGGGATGCCTTTTGCAGCTGCAGTGTGCCTGGAGCTCAGGGCTTCCTGGTTTAAAAAACCCTAAACCTAGGCTCAACCCTAACCCTAACCCTAGGCAGGTAAATCAGCCTAGGGTTAGGGAAGGTCCCAAGGAAAAACGGGGGAGACAGCCATGTTGTGGCAGTTTTGCACTCTCTTTGGGATGCCTTTTGCAGCTGCAGTGTGCCTGGAGCTCAGGGCTTCCTGGTTTAAAAAACCCTAACCCTAGGCCCAGTAATAACATTTTCCATAGGCAAGTAAATCACATAGGGCTAAGTAAGGTCCCAAGAAAAAAGGGGTGGAGACAGCCATGTTGTGGCAGTTCTGCACTTTTCTTTGGGTGCCTTTTGCAGCTGCAGTGTGCCTGGAGCTCAGGGCTTCCTGGTTTAAGAAACCCTAACCCTAAGTTCAACCCTTCCCAAACGCTAGGCAGGTAAATCAGCTTAGGGTTAGGGAAGGTCCCAAGGAAAAACGGGTGGAGACAGCCATGTTGTGGCAGTTTTGCGCTCTCTTTGGGATGCCTTTTGCAGCTGCAGTGTGCCTGGAGCTCAGGGCTTCCTGGTTTGAGAAACCCTAACCCTAGGCTCAACCCTAACCCTAACCCTAGGCAGGTAAATCAGCCTAGGGTTAGGGAAGGTCCCGAGGAAAAAGGGGTGGAGACAGCCATGTTGTGGCAGTTTTGCGCTCTGTTTGGGATGCCTTTTGCAGCTGCAGTGTGCCTGGAGCTCAGGGCTTCCTGGTTTGAGAAACCCTAACCCTAGGCTCAGTAATAACCTTTTCCAAAGGCAAGTAAATCACCTAGGGCTAAGTAAGGTCCCAAGGAAAAAGGGGTGGAGACAGCCATGTTGTGGCAGTTCTGCACTTTTCTTGGGGATGCCTTTTGCAGCTGCAGTGTGCCTGGAGCTCAGGGCTTCCTGGTTTAAGAAAACCTAACCCTAAGATCAACCCTTACCCAAATGCTAGGCAGGTAAATCAGCCTAGGGTTAGGGTAGGTCCCAAGGAAAAACGGGGGGAGACAGCCGTGTTGTGGCAGTTTTGCGCTCTCTTTGGGATTCCTTTTGCAGCTGCAGTGTGCCTGGAGCTCAGGGCTTCCTGGTTTGAGAAACCCTAACCCTAGGCTCAACCCTAAACCTAACCCTAGGCAGGTAAACCAGCCTAGGGTTAGGGAAGGTCCCAAGGAAAAAGCAGTGGAGACAGCCATGTTGTGGCAGTTTTGCGCTCTCTTTGGGATGCCTTTTGCAGCTGCAGTGTGCCTGGAGCTCAGGGCTTCCTGGTTTGAGAAACCCTAACCCTAGGCTCAACCCTAACCCTAACCCTAGGCAGGTAAATCAGCCTAGGGTTAGGGAAGGTCCCAAGGAAAAACGGGTGGAGACAGCCATGTTGTGGCAGTTTTGCGCTCTCTTTGGGATGCCTTTTGCAGCTGCAGTGTGCCTGGAGCTCAGGGCTTCCTGGTTTGAGAAACCCTAACCCTAGGCTCAGTAATAACCTTTTCCAAAGGCAAGTAAATCACCTAGGGCTAAGTAAGGTCCCAAGGAAAAAGGGGTGGAGACAGCCATGTTGTGGCAGTTCTGCACTTTTCTTTGGGTGCCTTTTGCAGCTGCAGTGTGCCTGGAGCTCAGGGCTTCCTGGTTTAAGAAACCCTAACCCTAAGTTCAACCCTAACCCTAACCCTAGGCAGGTAAATCAGCCTAGGGTTAGGGAAGGTCCCAAGGAAAAATGGGTGGAGACAGCCATGTTGTGGCAGTTTTGCGCTCTCTTTGGGATGCCTTTTGCAGCTGCAGTGTGCCTGGAGCTCAGGGCTTCCTGGTTTGAGAAACCCTAACCCTAGGCTCAACCCTAACCCTAACCCTAGGCAGGTAAATCAGCCTAGGGTTAGGGAAGGTCCCAAGGAAAAAAGGGCTGGAGACAGCCATGTTGTGGCAGTTTTGCGCTCTTTTTGGGATGCCTTTTGCAGCTGCAGTGTGCCTGGAGCTCAGGGCTTCCTGGTTTAAAAAACCCTAAACCTAGGCTCAACCCTAACCCTAACCCTAGGCAGGTAAATCAGCCTAGGGTTAGGGAAGGTCCCAAGGAAAAACGGGGGAGACAGCCATGTTGTGGCAGTTTTGCACTCTCTTTGGGATGCCTTTTGCAGCTGCAGTGTGCCTGGAGCTCAGGGCTTCCTGGTTTAAAAAACCCTAACCCTAGGCCCAGTAATAACATTTTCCATAGGCAAGTAAATCACATAGGGCTAAGTAAGGTCCCAAGAAAAAAGGGGTGGAGACAGCCATGTTGTGGCAGTTCTGCACTTTTCTTTGGGTGCCTTTTGCAGCTGCAGTGTGCCTGGAGCTCAGGGCTTCCTGGTTTAAGAAACCCTAACCCTAAGTTCAACCCTTCCCAAACGCTAGGCAGGTAAATCAGCCTAGGGTTAGGGAAGGTCCCAAGGAAAAAGGGGTGGAGACAGCCATGTTGTGGCAGTTTTGCGCTCTCTTTGGGATGCCTTTTGCAGCTGCAGTGTGCCTGGAGCTCAGGGCTTCCTGGTTTCAGAAACCCTAACCCTAGGCTCAACCCTAACCCTAACCCTAGGCAGGTAAATCAGCCTAGGGTTAGGGAAGGTCCCAAGGAAAAAAGGGCTGGAGACAGCCATGTTGTGGCAGTTTTGCGCTCTCTTTGGGACGCCTTTTGCAGCTGCAGTGTGCCTGGAGCTCAGGGCTTCCTGGTTTGAGAAACCCTAACCCTAGGCTCAGTAATAACCTTTTCCATAGGCAAGTAAATCACCTAAGGTTAAGAAAGGTCCCAAGGAAAAAGGGGTGGAGACAGCCATGTTGTGGCAGTTCTGCACTTTTCTTTGGGTGCCTTTTGCAGCTGCAGTGTGCCTGGAGCTCAGGGCTTCCTGGTTTAAGAAACCCTAACCCTAAGTTCAACCCTTCCCAAACGCTAGGCAGGTAAATCAGCCTAGGGTTAGGGAAGGTCCCAAGGAAGCACGGGTGGAGACAGCCATGTTGTGGCAGTTTTGCGCTCTCTTTGGGATGCCTTTTGCAGCTGCAGTGTGCCTGGAGTTCAGGGCTTCCTGGTTTGAGAAACCCTAACCCTAGGCTCAGTAATAACCTTTTCCAAAGGCAAGTAAATCACCTAGGGCTAAGTAAGGTCCCAAGGAAAAAGGGGTGGAGACAGCTATGTTGTGGCAGTTTTGCACTTTTCTTGGGGATGCCTTTTGCAGCTGCAGTGTGCCTGGAGCTCAGGGCTTCCTGGTTTAAGAAAACCTAACCCTAGTCTCAACCCTTACCCAAATGCTAGGCAGGTAAATCAGCCTAGGGTTAGGGAAGGTCCCAAGTAAAAACGGGGGGAGACAGCCGTGTTGTGGCAGTTTTGCGCTCTCTTTGGGATGCCTTTTGCAGCTGCAGTGTGCCTGGAGCTCAGGGCTTCCTGGTTTGAGAAACCCTAACCCTAGGCTCAACCCTAAACCTAACCCTAGGCAGGTAAATCAGCCTAGGGTTAGGGAAGGTCCCAAGGAAAAACGGGTGGAGACAGCCATGGTGTGGCAGTTTTGCGCTCTCTTTGGGATGCCTTTTGCAGCTGCAGTGTGCCTGGAGCTCAGGGCTTCCTGGTTTGAGAAGCCCTAACCCTAGGCTCAACCCTAACCCTAACCCGAGGCAGGTAAATCAGCCTAGGGTTATGGAAGGTCCCAAAGAAAAAGGGGTGGAGACAGCCATGTTGTGGCAGTTTTGCGCTCTATTTGGGATGCCTTTTGCAGCTGCAGTGTGCCTGGAGCTCAGGGCTTCCTGATTTGAAAAACCCTAACCTTAGGCTCAACCCTAACCCTAACCCTAGGCAGGTAAATCAGCCTAGGGTTAGGGAAGGTCCCAAGGAAAAAGGGGTGGAGACAGCCATGTTGTGGCAGTTTTGCGCTCTCTTTGGGATACCTTTTGCAGCTGCAGTGTGCCTGGAGCTCAGGGCTTCCTGGTTTGAGAAACACTAACCCTAGGCTCAACCCTAACCCTAACCCTAGGCAGGTAAATCAGCCTAGGTTTAGGGAAGGTCCCAAGGAAAAAGGGGTGGAGACAGCCATGTTGTGGCAGTTTTGCGCTCTCTTTGGGATGCCTTTTGCAGCTGCAGTGTGCCTGGAGCTCAGGGCTTCCTGGTTTGAGAAACCCTAACCCTAGGCTCAACCTTAACCGTAGCCCTAGGCAGGCAAATCAGCCTAGGTTTAGGGAAGGTCCCAAGGAAAAACGGGGGAGACAGCCATGTTGTGGCAGTTTTGCGCTCTCTTTGGGATGCCTTTTGCAGCTGCAGTGTGCCTGGAGCTCAGGGCTTCCTCGTTTCAGAAACCCTAACCCTAGGCTCAACCCTAACCCTAACCCTAGGCAGGTAAATCAGCCTAGGGTTAGGGAAGGTCCCAAGGAAAAACGGGTGGAGACAGCCATGTTGTGGCAGTTTTGCGCTCTCTTTGGGATGCCTTTTGCAGCTGCAGTGTGCCTGGAGCTCAGGGCTTCCTGGTTTGAGAAACCCTAACCCTAGGATCAACCCTAACCCTAACCCTAGGCAGGTAAATCAGCCTAGGGTTAAGTAAGGTCCCAAGGAAACACGGGTGGAGACAGCCATGTTGTGGCAGTTTTGCGCTCTCTTTGGGATGCCTTTTGCAGCTGCAGTGTGCCTGGAGCTCAAGGCTTCCTGGTTTAAAAAACCCTAACCCTAGGCTCAACCCTAACCCAAGCCCTAGGCAGGTAAATCAGCCTAGGGTTAGGGAAGGTCCCAAGGAAAAACGGGTGGAGACAGCCATGTTGTGGCAGTTTTGCGCTCTCTTTGGGATGCCTTTTGCCGCTGCAGTGTGCCTGGAGCTCAGGGCTTCCTGGTTTAAAAAAACCTAACCCTAGGCTCAGTAATAACCTTTTCCATAGGCAAGTAAATCACCTAGGGCTAAGTAAGGTCCCAAGGAAAAAGGGGTGGAGACAGCCATGTTGTGGCAGTTTTGCACTTTTCTTTGGGTGCCTTTTGCAGCTGCAGTGTGCCTGGAGCTCAGGGCTTCCTGGTTTAAGAAAACATAACCCCAAGCTCAACCCTTACCCAAACGCTAGGCAGGTAAATCAGCTTAGGGTTAGGGAAGGTCCCAAGGAAAAAGGGGTGGAGACAGCCATGTTGTGGCAGTTTTGCGCTCTCTTTGGGATGCCTTTTGCAGCTGCAGTGTGCCTGGAGCTCAGGGCTTCCTGGTTTGAGAAACCCTAACCCTAGGCTCAACCCTAACCCTAACCCTAGGCAGGTAAATCAGCCTAGGGTTAGGGAAGGTCCCAAGGAAAAAGGGGTGGAGACAGCCATGTTGTGGCAGTTTTGCGCTCTCTTTGGGATGCCTTTTGCAGCTGCAGTGTGCCTGGAGCTCAGGGCTTCCTCGTTTAAGAAACCCTAACACTAGGCTCAGTAATAACCTTTTCCATAGGCAAGTAAATAACCTAGGGATAAGAAAGGTCCCAAGGAAAAAGGGGTGGAGACAGCCATGTTGTGGCAGTTCTGCACTTTTCTTGGGGTGCCTTTTGCAGCTGCAGTGTGCCTGGAGCTCAGGGCTTCCCGGTTATAAAACCCTAACCCTAGGATCAGTAATAACCTTTTCCATAGGCAAGTAAATCACCTAGGGCTAAATAAGGTCCCAAGGAAAAAGGGGTGGAGACAGCCGTGTTGTGGCAGTTTTGCGCTCTCTTTGGGATGCCTTTTGCAGCTGCAGTGTGCCTGGAGCTCAGGGCTTCCTGGTTTGAGAAACCCTAACCCTAGGCTCAACCCTAACCCTAACCCTAGGCAGGTAAATCAGCCTAGGGTTAGGGAAGGTCCCAAGGAAAAAGGGGTGGAGACAGCCATGTTGTGGCAGTTCTGCACTTTTCTTGGGGTGCCTTTTGCAGCTGCAGAGTGCCTGGAGCTCCGGGCTTCCTGGTTTAAGAAAACCTAACCCTAAGCTCAACCCTTACCCAAACGCTAGGCAGGTAAATCAGCTTAGGGTTAGGGAAGGTCCCAAGGAAAAACGGGGGGAGACAGCCGTGTTGTGGCAGTTTTGCGCTCTCTTTGGGATGCCTTTTGCAGCTGCAGTGTGCCTGGAGCTCAGGACTTCCTGGTTTGAGAAACCCTAACCCTAGGCTCAACCCTAACCCTAACCCTAGGCAGGTAAATCAGCCTAGGGTTAGGGAAGGTCCCAAGGAAAAACGGGTGGAGACAGCCATGTTGTGGCAGTTTTGCGCTCTCTTTGGGATGCCTTTTGCAGCTGCAGTGTGCCTGGAGCTCAGGGCTTCCTGGTTTAAAAAACCCTAACCCTAGGCTCAACCCTAACCCTAGCCCTAGGAAGCAAATCAGCCTAGGGTTAGGGAAGGTCCCAAGGACAAACGGGGGGAGACAGCCATGTTGTGGCAGTTTTGCGCTCTCTTTGGGATGCCTTTTGCAGCTGCAGTGTGCCTGGAGCTCAGGGCTTCCTGGTTTGAGAAACCCTAACCCTAGGCTCAACCCTAACCCTAACCCTAGGCAGGTAAATCAGCCTAGGGTTCGGGAAGGTCCCAAGGAAAAAGCAGTGGAGACAGCCATGTTGTGGCAGTTTTGCACTCTCTTTGGGATGCCTTTTGCAGCTGCAGTGTGCCTGGAGCTCAGGGCTTTCTCGTTTAAGAAACCATAACCCTAGGCTCTGTAAAAACCTTTTCCATTGGCAAGTAAATCAGCCTAGGGTTAAGTAAAGTCCCAAGGAAAAAGCACTGGAGACAGCCATGTTGTGGCAGTTTTGCGCTCTCTTTGGGATGCCTTTTGCAGCTGCAGTGTGCCTGGAGCTCAGGGCTTCCTCGTTTAAGAAACCCTAACCCTAGGCTCAACCCTAACCCTAACCCTAGGCAGGTAAATCAGCCTTGGGTTAGGGAAGGTCCCAAGGAAAAACGGGGGGAGACAGCCATGTTGTGGCAGTTCTGCACTTTTCTTGGGGTGCCTTTTGCAGCTGCAGTGTGCCTGGAGCTCAGGGCTTCCTGGTTTAAGAAACCCTAACCCTAGGCTCAACCCTAACCCTAACCCTAGGCAGGTAAATCAGCCTAGGGTTAGGGAAGGTCCCAAGGAAAAAGGGGTGGAGACAGCCATGTTGTGGCAGTTTTGCGCTCTCTTTGGGATGCCTTTTGCAGCTGCAGTGTGCCTGGAGCTCAGAGCTTCCTGGTTTAAAAAACCCTAACCCTAGGCTCAACCCTAACCCTAACCCTAGGCAGGAAAATCAGCCTAGGGTTAGGGACGGTCCCAAGGAAAAACGGGGGGAGACAGCCATGTTGTGGCAATTTTGCGCTCTCTTTGGGATACCTTTTGCAGCTGCAGTGTGCCTGGATCTCAGGGCTTCCTGGTTTAAAAAACCCTAACCCTAGGCTCAACCCTAACCCTAACCCTAGGCAGGTAAATCAGCCTAGGGTTAGGGAAGGTCCCAAGGAAAAAGGGGTGGAGACAGCCATGTTGTGGCAGTTTTGCGCTCTCTTTGGGATGCCTTTTGCAGCTGCAGTGTGCCTGGAGCTCAGGGCTTCCTGGTTTAAGAAACCCTAACCATAGGCTCAGTAATAACCTTTTTCATAGGCAAGTAAATCAGCCTAGGGTTAGGGAAGGTCCCAAGGAAAAAGGGGTGGAGACAGCCATGTTGTGGCAGTTTTGCGCTCTCTTTGGGATGCCTTTTGCAGCTGCAGTGTGCCTGGAGCTCAGGGCTTCCTGGTTTAAAAAACCCTAACCCTAGGCTCAACCCTAACCCTAACCCTAGGCAGGTAAATCAGCCTAGGGTTAGGGAAGGTCCCAAGGAAAACGGGGGGCGACAGCCATGTTGTGGCAGTTTTGCGCTCTCTTTGGGATGCCTTTTGCAGCTGCAGTGTGCCTGGAGCTCAGGGCTTCCGGGTTTAAGAAACACTAACCCTAGGCTCAGTAATAACCTTTTCCATAGGCAAGTAAATCACCTAGGGCTAAGTAAGTTCCCACGGAAAAACGGGGGGAGACAGCCGTGTTGTGGCAGTTTTGCGCTCTCTTTGGGATGCCTTTTGCAGCTGCAGTGTGCCTGGAGCTCAGGGCTTCCTGGTTTGAGAAACCCTAACCCTAGGCTCAACCCTAACCGTAGCCCTAGGCAGGTAAATCAGCCTAGGGTTAGGGAAGGTCCCAAGGAAAAAGCAGTGGAGACAGCCATGTTGTGGCAGTTTTGCACTCTCTTTGGGATGCCTTTTGCAGCTGCAGTGTGCCTGGAGCTCAGGGCTTCCTGGTTTAAAAAACCCTATCCCTAGGCTCAACCCTAACCCTAACCCTAGGCAGGTAAATCAGCCTAGGGTTAGGGAAGGTCCCAAGGAAAAACGGGGGGAGACAGCCATGTTGTGGCAGTTCTGCACTTTTCTTGGGGTGCCTTTTGCAGCTGCAGTGTGCCTGGAGCTCAGGGCTTCCTGGTTTGAGAAACCCTAACCCTAGGCTCAACCCTAACCCTAACCCTAGGCAGGTAAATCAGCCTAGGTTTAGGGAAGGTCCCAAGGAAAAAGGGGTGGAGACAGCCATGTTGTGGCAGTTTTGCGCTCTCTTTGGGATGCCTTTTGCAGCTGCAGTGTGGCTGGAGCTCAGGGCTTCCTGGTTTAAAAAACCCTAACCCTAGGCTCAGTAATAACCTTTTCCATAGGCAAGTAAATCACCTAAGGTTAAGAAAGGTCCCAAGGAAAAAGGGGTGGAGACAGCCATGTTGTGGCAGTTCTGCACTTTTCTTTGGGTGCCTTTTGCAGCTGCAGTGTGCCTGGAGCTCAGGGCTTCCTGGTTTAAGAAACCCTAACCCTAAGTTCAACCCTTCCCAAACGCTAGGCAGGTAAATCAGCCTAGGGTTAGGGAAGGTCCCAAGGAAAAACGGGCGGAGACAGCCATGTTGTGGCAGTTTTGAGCTCTCTTTGGGATGCCTTTTGCAGCTGCAGTGTGCCTGGAGCTCAGGGCTTCCTGGTTTAAAAAACCCTAACCCTAGGCTCAACCCTAACCCTAACCCTAGGCAGGTAAATCAGCCTAGGGTTAGGGAAGGTCCCAAGGAAAAAGGGGTGGAGACAGCCATGTTGTGGCAGTTTTGCGCTCTCTTTGGGATGCCTTTTGCAGCTGCAGTGTGCCTGGAGCTCAGGGCTTCCTGGTTTAAAAAACCCTAACCCTAGGGTTAACCCTAAACCTAGCCCTAGGCAGGTAAACCAGCCTAGGGTTAGGGAAGGTCCCAAGGAAAAAGCAGTGGAGACAGCCATGTTGTGGCAGTTTTGCGCTCTCTTTGGGATGCCTTTTGCAGCTGCAGTGTGCCTGGAGCTCAGGGCTTCCTGGTTTGAGAAACCCTAACCCTAGGCTCAACCCTAACCCTAACCCTAGGCAGGTAAATCAGCCTAGGGTTAGGGAAGGTCCCAAGGAAAAACGGGTGGAGACAGCCATGTTGTGGCAGTTTTGCGCTCTCTTTGGGATGCCTTTTGCAGCTGCAGTGTGCCTGGAGCTCAGGGCTTCCTGGTTTGAGAAACCCTAACCCTAGGCTCAGTAATAACCTTTTCCAAAGGCAAGTAAATCACCTAGGGCTAAGTAAGGTCCCAAGGAAAAAGGGGTGGAGACAGCCATGTTGTGGCAGTTCTGCACTTTTCTTTGGGTGCCTTTTGCAGCTGCAGTGTGCCTGGAGCTCAGGGCTTCCTGGTTTAAGAAACCCTAACCCTAAGTTCAACCCTTCCCAAACGCTAGGCAGGTAAATCAGCCTAGGGTTAGGGAAGGTCCCAAGGAAAAATGGGTGGAGACAGCCATGTTGTGGCAGTTTTGCGCTCTCTTTGGGATGCCTTTTGCAGCTGCAGTGTGCCTGGAGCTCAGGGCTTCCTGGTTTGAGAAACCCTAACCCTAGGCTCAACCCTAACCCTAACCCTAGGCAGGTAAATCAGCCTAGGGTTAGGGAAGGTCCCAAGGAAAAAAGGGCTGGAGACAGCCATGTTGTGGCAGTTTTGCGCTCTTTTTGGGATGCCTTTTGCAGCTGCAGTGTGCCTGGAGCTCAGGGCTTCCTGGTTTAAAAAACCCTAAACCTAGGCTCAACCCTAACCCTAACCCTAGGCAGGTAAATCAGCCTAGGGTTAGGGAAGGTCCCAAGGAAAAACGGGGGAGACAGCCATGTTGTGGCAGTTTTGCACTCTCTTTGGGATGCCTTTTGCAGCTGCAGTGTGCCTGGAGCTCAGGGCTTCCTGGTTTAAGAAACCCTAACCCTAAGTTCAACCCTTCCCAAACGCTAGGCAGGTAAATCAGCTTAGGGTTAGGAAAGGTCCCAAGGAAAAACGGGTGGAGACAGCCATGTTGTGGCAGTTTTGCGCTCTCTTTGGGATGCCTTTTGCAGCTGCAGTGTGCCTGGAGCTCAGGGCTTCCTGGTTTCAGAAACCCTAACCCTAGGCTCAACCCTAACCCTAACCCTAGGCAGGTAAATCAGCCTAGGGTTAGGGAAGGTCCCAAGGAAAAAAGGGCTGGAGACAGCCATGTTGTGGCAGTTTTGCGCTCTCTTTGGGACGCCTTTTGCAGCTGCAGTGTGCCTGGAGCTCAGGGCTTCCTGGTTTGAGAAACCCTAACCCTAGGCTCAGTAATAACCTTTTCCATAGGCAAGTAAATCACCTAAGGTTAAGAAAGGTCCCAAGGAAAAAGGGGTGGAGACAGCCATGTTGTGGCAGTTCTGCACTTTTCTTTGGGTGCCTTTTGCAGCTGCAGTGTGCCTGGAGCTCAGGGCTTCCTGGTTTAAGAAACCCTAACCCTAAGTTCAACCCTTCCCAAACGCTAGGCAGGTAAATCAGCCTAGGGTTAGGGAAGGTCCCAAGGAAGCACGGGTGGAGACAGCCATGTTGTGGCAGTTTTGCGCTCTCTTTGGGATGCCTTTTGCAGCTGCAGTGTGCCTGGAGTTCAGGGCTTCCTGGTTTGAGAAACCCTAACCCTAGGCTCAGTAATAACCTTTTCCAAAGGCAAGTAAATCACCTAGGGCTAAGTAAGGTCCCAAGGAAAAAGGGGTGGAGACAGCTATGTTGTGGCAGTTTTGCACTTTTCTTGGGGATGCCTTTTGCAGCTGCAGTGTGCCTGGAGCTCAGGGCTTCCTGGTTTAAGAAAACCTAACCCTAGTCTCAACCCTTACCCAAATGCTAGGCAGGTAAATCAGCCTAGGGTTAGGGAAGGTCCCAAGTAAAAACGGGGGGAGACAGCCGTGTTGTGGCAGTTTTGCGCTCTCTTTGGGATTCCTTTTGCAGCTGCAGTGTGCCTGGAGCTCAGGGCTTCCTGGTTTGAGAAACCCTAACCCTAGGCTCAACCCTAAACCTAACCCTAGGCAGGTAAATCAGCCTAGGGTTAGGGAAGGTCCCAAGGAAAAACGGGTGGAGACAGCCATGGTGTGGCAGTTTTGCGCTCTCTTTGGGATGCCTTTTGCAGCTGCAGTGTGCCTGGAGCTCAGGGCTTCCTGGTTTGAGAAACCCTAACCCTAGGCTCAACCCTAACCCTAACCCTAGGCAGGTAAACCAGCCTTGGGTTAGGGAAGGTCCCAAGGAAAAAGCAGTGGAGACAGCCATGTTGTGGCAGTTTTGCACTCTCTTTGGGATGCCTTTTGCAGCTGCAGTGTGCCTGGAGCTCAGGGCTTCCTGGTTTGAGAAACCCTAACCCTAGGCTCATCCCTAACCCTAACCCTAGGCAAGTAAATCAGCCTAGGGTTAGGGAAGGTCCCAAGGAAAAAGGGGTGGAGACAGCCATGTTGTGGCAGTTTTGCGCTCTCTTTGGGATGCCTTTTGCAGCTGCAGTGTGCCTGGAGCTCAGGGCTTCCTGGTTTGAGAAGCCCTAACCCTAGGCTCAACCCTAACCCTAACCCGAGGCAGGTAAATCAGCCTAGGGTTATGGAAGGTCCCAAAGAAAAAGGGGTGGAGACAGCCATGTTGTGGCAGTTTTGCGCTCTATTTGGGATGCCTTTTGCAGCTGCAGTGTGCCTGGAGCTCAGGGCTTCCTGATTTGAAAAACCCTAACCTTAGGCTCAACCCTAACCCTAACCCTAGGCAGGTAAATCAGCCTAGGGTTAGGGAAGGTCCCAAGGAAAAAGGGGTGGAGACAGCCATGTTGTGGCAGTTTTGCGCTCTCTTTGGGATACCTTTTGCAGCTGCAGTGTGCCTGGAGCTCAGGGCTTCCTGGTTTGAGAAACACTAACCCTAGGCTCAACCCTAACCCTAACCCTAGGCAGGTAAATCAGCCTAGGTTTAGGGAAGGTCCCAAGGAAAAAGGGGTGGAGACAGCCATGTTGTGGCAGTTTTGCGCTCTCTTTGGGATGCCTTTTGCAGCTGCAGTGTGCCTGGAGCTCAGGGCTTCCTGGTTTGAGAAACCCTAACCCTAGGCTCAACCTTAACCGTAGCCCTAGGCAGGCAAATCAGCCTAGGTTTAGGGAAGGTCCCAAGGAAAAACGGGGGAGACAGCCATGTTGTGGCAGTTTTGCGCTCTCTTTGGGATGCCTTTTGCAGCTGCAGTGTGCCTGGAGCTCAGGGCTTCCTCGTTTCAGAAACCCTAACCCTAGGCTCAACCCTAACCCTAACCCTAGGCAGGTAAATCAGCCTAGGGTTAGGGAAGGTCCCAAGGAAAAACGGGTGGAGACAGCCATGTTGTGGCAGTTTTGCGCTCTCTTTGGGATGCCTTTTGCAGCTGCAGTGTGCCTGGAGCTCAGGGCTTCCTGGTTTGAGAAACCCTAACCCTAGGATCAACCCTAACCCTAACCCTAGGCAGGTAAATCAGCCTAGGGTTAAGTAAGGTCCCAAGGAAACACGGGTGGAGACAGCCATGTTGTGGCAGTTTTGCGCTCTCTTTGGGATGCCTTTTGCAGCTGCAGTGTGCCTGGAGCTCAAGGCTTCCTGGTTTAAAAAACCCTAACCCTAGGCTCAACCCTAACCCAAGCCCTAGGCAGGTAAATCAGCCTAGGGTTAGGGAAGGTCCCAAGGAAAAACGGGTGGAGACAGCCATGTTGTGGCAGTTTTGCGCTCTCTTTGGGATGCCTTTTGCCGCTGCAGTGTGCCTGGAGCTCAGGGCTTCCTGGTTTAAAAAAACCTAACCCTAGGCTCAGTAATAACCTTTTCCATAGGCAAGTAAATCACCTAGGGCTAAGTAAGGTCCCAAGGAAAAAGGGGTGGAGACAGCCATGTTGTGGCAGTTTTGCACTTTTCTTTGGGTGCCTTTTGCAGCTGCAGTGTGCCTGGAGCTCAGGGCTTCCTGGTTTAAGAAAACATAACCCCAAGCTCAACCCTTACCCAAACGCTAGGCAGGTAAATCAGCTTAGGGTTAGGGAAGGTCCCAAGGAAAAACGGGTGGAGACAGCCATGTTGTGGCAGTTTTGCGCTCTCTTTGGGATGCCTTTTGCAGCTGCAGTGTGCCTGGAGCTCAGGGCTTCCTGGTTTGAGAAACCCTAACCCTAGGCTCAACCCTAACCCTAACCCTAGGCAGGTAAATCAGCCTAGGGTTAGGGAAGGTCCCAAGGAAAAAGGGGTGGAGACAGCCATGTTGTGGCAGTTTTGCGCTCTCTTTGGGATGCCTTTTGCAGCTGCAGTGTGCCTGGAGCTCAGGGCTTCCTCGTTTAAGAAACCCTAACACTAGGCTCAGTAATAACCTTTTCCATAGGCAAGTAAATAACCTAGGGATAAGAAAGGTCCCAAGGAAAAAGGGGTGGAGACAGCCATGTTGTGGCAGTTCTGCACTTTTCTTGGGGTGCCTTTTGCAGCTGCAGTGTGCCTGGAGCTCAGGGCTTCCCGGTTTAAAAAACCCTAACCCTAGGATCAGTAATAACCTTTTCCATAGGCAAGTAAATCACCTAGGGCTAAATAAGGTCCCAAGGAAAAAGGGGTGGAGACAGCCATGTTGTGGCAGTTCTTCACTTTTCTTGGGGTGCCTTTTGCAGCTCCAGTGTGCCTGGAGCACAGGGCTTCCTGGTTTAAGAAACCCTAACCCTAAGCTCAACCCTTACGCAAACGCTAGGCAGGTAAATCAGCCTAGTGTTAGGGAAGATCCCAAGGAAAAAGGGGTGGAGACAGCCATGTTGTGGCAGTTTTGCGCTCTCTTTGGGATGCCTTTTGCAGCTGCAGTGTGCCTGGAGCTCCGGGTTTCCTGGTTTAAAAAACCCTATCCCTAGGCTCAACCCTAACCCTAACCCTAGGCAGGTAAATCAGCCTAGGGTTAGGGAAGGTCCCAAGGAAAAACGGGCGGAGACAGCCATGTTGTGGCAGTTTTGCACTCTCTTTGGGATGCCTTTTGCAGCTGCAGTGTGCCTGGAGCTCAGGGCTTCCGGGTTTAAGAAACACTAACCCTAGGCTCAGTAATAACCTTTTCCATAGGCAAGTAAATCACCTAGGGCTAAGTAAGGTCCCAAGGAAAAAGGGGTGGAGACAGCCATGTTGTGGCAGTTTTGCGCTCTCTTTGGGATGCCTTTTGCAGCTGCAGTGTGCCTGGAGCTCAGGGCTTCCTGGTTTGAGAAACCCTAACCCTAGGCTGAACCCTAACCGTAGCCCTAGGCAGGTAAATCAGCCTAGGATTAGGGAAGGTCCCAAGGAAAAACGGGGGGAGACAGCCGTGTTGTGGCAGTTTTGCGCTCTCTTTGGGATGCCTTTTGCAGCTGCAGTGTGCCTGGAGCTCAGGGCTTCCTGGTTTGAGAAACCCTAACCCTAGGCTCAACCCTAACCCTAACCCTAGGCAGGTAAATCAGCCTAGGGTTAGGGAAGGTCCCAAGGAAAAAGGGGTGGAGACAGCCATGTTGTGGCAGTTCTGCACTTTTCTTGGGGTGCCTTTTGCAGCTGCAGAGTGCCTGGAGCTCCGGGCTTCCTGGTTTAAGAAAACCTAACCCTAAGCTCAACCCTTACCCAAACGCTAGGCAGGTAAATCAGCTTAGGGTTAGGGAAGGTCCCAAGGAAAAACGGGGGGAGACAGCCGTGTTGTGGCAGTTTTGCGCTCTCTTTGGGATGCCTTTTGCAGCTGCAGTGTGCCTGGAGCTCAGGACTTCCTGGTTTGAGAAACCCTAACCCTAGGCTCAACCCTAACCCTAACCCTAGGCAGGTAAATCAGCCTAGGGTTAGGGAAGGTCCCAAGGAAAAACGGGTGGAGACAGCCATGTTGTGGCAGTTTTGCGCTCTCTTTGGGATGCCTTTTGCAGCTGCAGTGTGCCTGGAGCTCAGGGCTTCCTGGTTTAAAAAACCCTAACCCTAGGCTCAACCCTAACCCTAGCCCTAGGAAGCAAATCAGCCTAGGGTTAGGGAAGGTCCCAAGGACAAACGGGGGGAGACAGCCATGTTGTGGCAGTTTTGCGCTCTCTTTGGGATGCCTTTTGCAGCTGCAGTGTGCCTGGAGCTCAGGGCTTCCTGGTTTGAGAAACCCTAACCCTAGGCTCAACCCTAACCCTAACCCTAGGCAGGTAAATCAGCCTAGGGTTCGGGAAGGTCCCAAGGAAAAAGCAGTGGAGACAGCCATGTTGTGGCAGTTTTGCACTCTCTTTGGGATGCCTTTTGCAGCTGCAGTGTGCCTGGAGCTCAGGGCTTTCTCGTTTAAGAAACCATAACCCTAGGCTCTGTAAAAACCTTTTCCATTGGCAAGTAAATCAGCCTAGGGTTAAGTAAAGTCCCAAGGAAAAAGCACTGGAGACAGCCATGTTGTGGCAGTTTTGCGCTCTCTTTGGGATGCCTTTTGCAGCTGCAGTGTGCCTGGAGCTCAGGGCTTCCTCGTTTAAGAAACCCTAACCCTAGGCTCAACCCTAACCCTAACCCTAGGCAGGTAAATCAGCCTTGGGTTAGGGAAGGTCCCAAGGAAAAACGGGGGGAGACAGCCATGTTGTGGCAGTTCTGCACTTTTCTTGGGGTGCCTTTTGCAGCTGCAGTGTGCCTGGAGCTCAGGGCTTCCTGGTTTAAGAAACCCTAACCCTAGGCTCAACCCTAACCCTAACCCTAGGCAGGTAAATCAGCCTAGGGTTAGGGAAGGTCCCAAGGAAAAAGGGGTGGAGACAGCCATGTTGTGGCAGTTTTGCGCTCTCTTTGGGATGCCTTTTGCAGCTGCAGTGTGCCTGGAGCTCAGAGCTTCCTGGTTTAAAAAACCCTAACCCTAGGCTCAACCCTAACCCTAACCCTAGGCAGGAAAATCAGCCTAGGGTTAGGGACGGTCCCAAGGAAAAACGGGGGGAGACAGCCATGTTGTGGCAATTTTGCGCTCTCTTTGGGATACCTTTTGCAGCTGCAGTGTGCCTGGATCTCAGGGCTTCCTGGTTTAAAAAACCCTAACCCTAGGCTCAACCCTAACCCTAACCCTAGGCAGGTAAATCAGCCTAGGGTTAGGGAAGGTCCCAAGGAAAAAGGGGTGGAGACAGCCATGTTGTGGCAGTTTTGCGCTCTCTTTGGGATGCCTTTTGCAGCTGCAGTGTGCCTGGAGCTCAGGGCTTCCTGGTTTAAGAAACCCTAACCATAGGCTCAGTAATAACCTTTTTCATAGGCAAGTAAATCAGCCTAGGGTTAGGGAAGGTCCCAAGGAAAAAGGGGTGGAGACAGCCATGTTGTGGCAGTTTTGCGCTCTCTTTGGGATGCCTTTTGCAGCTGCAGTGTGCCTGGAGCTCAGGGCTTCCTGGTTTAAAAAACCCTAACCCTAGGCTCAACCCTAACCCTAACCCTAGGCAGGTAAATCAGCCTAGGGTTAGGGAAGGTCCCAAGGAAAACGGGGGGCGACAGCCATGTTGTGGCAGTTTTGCGCTCTCTTTGGGATGCCTTTTGCAGCTGCAGTGTGCCTGGAGCTCAGGGCTTCCTGGTTTAAAAAACCCTAACCCTAGGCTCAACCCTAACCCTAGCCCTAGGAAGCAAATCAGCCTAGGGTTAGGGAAGGTCCCAAGGAAAAAGGGGTGGAGACAGCCATGTTGTGGCAGTTTTGCGCTCTCTTTGGGATGCCTTTTGCAGCTGCAGTGTGCCTGGAGCTCAGGGCTTCCGGGTTTAAGAAACACTAACCCTAGGCTCAGTAATAACCTTTTCCATAGGCAAGTAAATCACCTAGGGCTAAGTAAGTTCCCACGGAAAAACGGGGGGAGACAGCCGTGTTGTGGCAGTTTTGCGCTCTCTTTGGGATGCCTTTTGCAGCTGCAGTGTGCCTGGAGCTCAGGGCTTCCTGGTTTGAGAAACCCTAACCCTAGGCTCAACCCTAACCGTAGCCCTAGGCAGGTAAATCAGCCTAGGGTTAGGGAAGGTCCCAAGGAAAAAGCAGTGGAGACAGCCATGTTGTGGCAGTTTTGCACTCTCTTTGGGATGCCTTTTGCAGCTGCAGTGTGCCTGGAGCTCAGGGCTTCCTGGTTTAAAAAACCCTATCCCTAGGCTCAACCCTAACCCTAACCCTAGGCAGGTAAATCAGCCTAGGGTTAGGGAAGGTCCCAAGGAAAAAGGGGTGGAGACAGCCATGTTGTGGCAGTTTTGCGCTCTCTTTGGGATGCCTTTTGCAGCTGCAGTGTGCCTGGACCTCCGGGCTTCCTGGTTTAAAAAGCCCTAACCCTAGGCTCAACCCTAACCCTAACCCTAGGCAGGTAAATCAGCCTAGGGTTAGGGAAGGTCCCAAGGAAAAACGGGGGGAGACAGCCATGTTGTGGCAGTTCTGCACTTTTCTTGGGGTGCCTTTTGCAGCTGCAGTGTGCCTGGAGCTCAGGGCTTCCTGGTTTGAGAAACCCTAACCCTAGGCTCAACCCTAACCCTAACCCTAGGCAGGTAAATCAGCCTAGGTTTAGGGAAGGTCCCAAGGAAAAAGGGGTGGAGACAGCCATGTTGTGGCAGTTTTGCGCTCTCTTTGGGATGCCTTTTGCAGCTGCAGTGTGGCTGGAGCTCAGGGCTTCCTGGTTTAAAAAACCCTAACCCTAGGCTCAGTAATAACCTTTTCCATAGGCAAGTAAATCACCTAAGGTTAAGAAAGGTCCCAAGGAAAAAGGGGTGGAGACAGCCATGTTGTGGCAGTTCTGCACTTTTCTTTGGGTGCCTTTTGCAGCTGCAGTGTGCCTGGAGCTCAGGGCTTCCTGGTTTAAGAAACCCTAACCCTAAGTTCAACCCTTCCCAAACGCTAGGCAGGTAAATCAGCCTAGGGTTAGGGAAGGTCCCAAGGAAAAACGGGCGGAGACAGCCATGTTGTGGCAGTTTTGAGCTCTCTTTGGGATGCCTTTTGCAGCTGCAGTGTGCCTGGAGCTCAGGGCTTCCTGGTTTAAAAAACCCTAACCCTAGGCTCAACCCTAACCCTAACCCTAGGCAGGTAAATCAGCCTAGGGTTAGGGAAGGTCCCAAGGAAAACGGGGAGAGACAGCCATGTTGTGGCAGTTTTGCGCTCTCTTTGGGATGCCTTTTGCAGCTGCAGTGTGCCTGGAGCTCAGGGCTTCCTGGTTTAAAAAGCCCTAACCCTAGGCTCAACCCTAACCCTAACCCTAGGCAGGTAAATCAGCCTAGGGTTAGGGAAGGTCCCAAGGAAAAACGGGTGGAGACAGCCATGTTGTGGCAGTTCTGCACTTTTCTTGGGGTGCCTTTTGCAGCTGCAGTGTGCCTGGAGCTCAGGGCTTCCTGGTTTGAGAAACCCTAACCCTAGGCTCAACCCTAACCCTAACCCTAGGCAGGTAAATCAGCCTAGGTTTAGGGAAGGTCCCAAGGAAAAAGGGGTGGAGACAGCCATGTTGTGGCAGTTTTGCGCTCTCTTTGGGATGCCTTTTGCAGCTGCAGTGTGGCTGGAGCTCAGGGCTTCCTGGTTTAAAAAACCCTAACCCTAGGCTCAGTAATAACCTTTTCCATAGGCAAGTAAATCACCTAAGGTTAAGAAAGGTCCCAAGGAAAAAGGGGTGGAGACAGCCATGTTGTGGCAGTTCTGCACTTTTCTTTGGGTGCCTTTTGCAGCTGCAGTGTGCCTGGAGCTCAGGGCTTCCTGGTTTAAGAAACCCTAACCCTAAGTTCAACCCTTCCCAAACGCTAGGCAGGTAAATCAGCCTAGGGTTAGGGAAGGTCCCAAGGAAAAACGGGCGGAGACAGCCATGTTGTGGCAGTTTTGAGCTCTCTTTGGGATGCCTTTTGCAGCTGCAGTGTGCCTGGAGCTCAGGGCTTCCTGGTTTAAAAAACCCTAACCCTAGGCTCAACCCTAACCCTAACCCTAGGCAGGTAAATCAGCCTAGGGTTAGGAAAGGTCCCAAGGAAAACGGGGAGAGACAGCCATGTTGTGGCAGTTTTGCGCTCTCTTTGGGATGCCTTTTGCAGCTGCAGTGTGCCTGGAGCTCAGGGCTTCCTGGTTTGAGAAACCCTAACCCTAGGCTCAACCCTAACCCTAACCCTAGGCAGGTAAATCAGCCTAGGGTTAGGGAAGGTCCCAAGGAAAAAGGGGTGGAGACAGCCATGTTGTGGCAGTTTTGCGCTCTCTTTGGGATGCCTTTTTGCAGCTGCAGTGTGCCTGGAGCTCAGGGCTTCCTGGTTTAAAAAACCCTAACCCTAGGCTCAAACCTAACCCTAACCCTAGGCAGGTAAATCAGCCTAGGGTTAGGCAAGGTCCCTAGGAAAAACGGGTGGAGACAGCCATGTTGTGGCAGTTTTGCGCTCTCTTTGGGATGCCTTTTGCAGCTGCAGTGTGCCTGGAGCTCAGGGCTTCCTGGTTTGAGAAACCCTAACCCTAGGCTCAACCCTAACCCTAACCCTAGGCAGGTAAATCAGCCTAGGGTTCGGGAAGGTCCCAAGGAAAAAGCAGTGGAGACAGCCATGTTGTGGCAGTTTTGCACTCTCTTCTGGATGCCTTTTGCAGCTGCAGTGTGCCTGGAGCTCAGGGCTTCCTCGTTGAAGAAACCATAACCCTAGGCTCTGTAAAAACCTTTTCCATGGGCAAGTAAATCAGCCTAGGGTTAAGTAAAGTCCCAAGGAAAAAGCACTGGATACAGCCATGTTGTGGCAGTTTTGCGCTCTCTTTGGGATGCCTTTTGCAGCTGCAGTGTGCCTGGAGCTCAGGGCTTCCTGGTTTGAGAAACCCTAACCCTAGGCTCAACCCTAACCCTAACCCTAGGCAGGTAAATCAGCCTAGGGTTAGGGAAGGTCCCAAGGAAAAAGGGGTGGAGACAGCCATGTTGTGGCAGTTTTGCGCTCTCTTTGGGATGCCTTTTGCAGCTGCTGTGTGCCTGGAGCTCAGGGCTTCCTGGTTTAAAAAACCCTAACCCTAGGCTCAACCCTAACCCTAACCCTAGGCAGGTAAATCAGCCTAGGGTTAGGGAAGGTCCCAAGGAAAATGGGTGGAGACAGCCATGTTGTGGCAGTTTTGCGCTCTCTTTGGGATGCCTTTTGCAGCTGCAGTGTGCCTGGAGCTCAGGGCTTCCTGGTTTGAGAAACCCTAACCCTAGGCTCAACCCTAACCCTAGCCCTAGGCAGCAAATCAGCCTAGGGCTAGGGAAGGTCCCAAGGACAAACCGGGGGAGACAGCCGTGTTGTGGCAGTTTTGCGCTCTCTTTGGGATGCCTTTTGCAGCTGCAGTGTGCCTGGAGCTCAGGGCTTCCTGGTTTGAGAAACCCTAACCCTAGGCTCAACCCTAACCCTAACCCTAGGCAGGTAAATCAGCCTAGGGTTAGGGAAGGTCCCAAGGAAAAACGGGTGGAGACAGCCATGTTGTGGCAGTTTTGCGCTCTCTTTGGGATGCCTTTTGCAGCTGCAGTGTGCCTGGAGCTCAGGGCTTCCTGGTTTAAAAAACCCTAACCCTAGGCTCAACCCTAACCCTAACCCTAGGCAGGTAAATCAGCCTAGGGTTGGGGGCGGGTCCCAAGGAAAAACGGGGGGAGACAGCCATGTTGTGGCAGTTTTGCGCTCTCTTTGGGATGCCTTTTGCAGCTGCAGTGTGCCTGGAGCTCAGGGCTTCCTGGTTTGAGAAACCCTAACCCTAGGCTCAACCCTAACCCTAACCCTAGGCAGGTAAACCAGCCTAGTGTTCGGGAAGGTCCCAAAGAAAAAGCAGTGGAGACAGCCATGTTGTGGCAGTTTTGCGCTCTCTTTGGGATGCCTTTTGCAGCTGCAGTGTGCCTGGAGCTCAGAGCTTCCTGGTTTAAAAAACCCTAACCCTAGGCTCAACCCTAACCCTAACCGTAGGCAGGAAAATCAGCCTAGGGTTAGGGACGGTCCCAAGGAAAAACGGGGGGAGACAGCCATGTTGTGGCAATTTTGCGCTCTCTTTGGGATACCTTTTGCAGCTGCAGTGTGCCTGGATCTCAGGGCTTCCTGGTTTAAAAAACCCTAACCCTAGGCTCAACCCTAACCCTAACCCTAGGCAGGTAAATCAGCCTAGGGTTAGGGAAGGTCCCAAGGAAAAAGGGGTGGAGACAGCCATGTTGTGGCAGTTTTGCGCTCTCTTTGGGATGCCTTTTGCAGCTGCAGTGTGCCTGGAGCTCAGGGCTTCCTCGTTGAAGAAACCATAACCCTAGGCTCTGTAAAAACCTTTTCCATGGGCAAGTAAATCAGCCTAGGGTTAGGGAAGGTCCCAAGGAAAAAGGGGTGGAGACAGCCATGTTGTGGCAGTTTTGCGCTCTCTTTGGGATGCCTTTTGCAGCTGCAGTGTGCCTGGAGCTCAGGGCTTCCTGGTTTGAGAAACCCTAACCCTAGGCTCAACCCTAACCGTAGCCCTAGGCAGGTAAATCAGCCTAGGGTTAGGGAAGGTCCCAAGGAAAAAGCAGTGGAGACAGCCATGTTGTGGCAGTTTTGCACTCTCTTTGGGATGCCTTTTGCAGCTGCAGTGTGCCTGGAGCTCCGGGCTTCCTGGTTTAAAAAACCCTATCCCTAGGCTCAACCCTAACCCTAGCCCTAGGCAGGTAAATCAGCCTAGGGTTAGGGAAGGTCCCAAGGAAAAAGGGGTGGAGACAGCCATGTTGTGGCAGTTTTGCGCTCTCTTTGGGATGCCTTTTGCAGCTGCAGTGTGCCTGGAGCTCAGGGCTTCCTGGTTTAAAAAACCCTAACCCTAGGCTCAACCCTAACCCTAACCCTAGGCAGGTAAATCAGCCTAGGGTTAGGGAAGGTCCCAAGGAAAAACGGGGGGAGACAGCCATGTTGTGGCAGTTTTGCACTTTTCTTGGGGTGCCTTTTGCAGCTGCAGTGTGCCTGGAGCTCAGGGCTTCCTGGTTTGAGAAACCCTAACCCTAGGCTCAACCCTAACCCTAACCCTAGGCAGGTAAATCAGCCTAGGTTTAGGGAAGGTCCCAAGGAAAAAGGAGTGGAGACAGCCATGTTGTGGCAGTTTTGCGCTCTCTTTGGGATGCCTTTTGCAGCTGCAGTGTGCCTGGAGCTCAGGGCTTCCTGGTTTAAAAAACCCTAACCCTAGGCTCAGTAATAACCTTTTCCATAGGCAAGTAAATCACCTAAGGTTAAGAAAGGTCCCAAGGAAAAAGGGGTGGAGACAGCCATGTTGTGGCAGTTCTGCACTTTTCTTTGGGTGCCTTTTGCAGCTGCAGTGTGCCTGGAGCTCAGGGCTTCCTGGTTTAAGAAACCCTAACCCTAAGTTCAACCCTTCCCAAACGCTAGGCAGGTAAATCAGCCTAGGGTTAGGGAAGGTCCCAAGGAAAAACGGGCAGAGACAGCCATGTTGTGGCAGTTTTGAGCTCTCTTTGGGATGCCTTTTGCAGCTGCAGTGTGCCTGGAGCTCAGGGCTTCCTGGTTTAAAAAACCCTAACCCTAGGCTCAACCCTAACCCTAACCCTAGGCAGGTAAATCAGCCTAGGGTTAGGGAAGGTCCCAAGGAAAAAGGGGTGGAGACAGCCATGTTGTGGCAGTTTTGCGCTCTCTTTGGGATGCCTTTTGCAGCTGCAGTGTGCCTGGAGCTCAGGGCTTCCTGGTTTAAAAAACCCTAACCCTAGGCTCAACCCTAACCCTAACCTTAGGCAGGTAAATCAGCCTAGGGTTAGGGAAGGTCCCAAGGAAAAACGGGTGGAGACAGCCATGTTGTGGCAGTTTTGCGCTCTCTTTGGGATGCCTTTTGCAGCTGCAGTGTGCCTGGAGCTCAGGGCTTCCTGGTTTGAGAAACCCTAACCCTAGGCTCAACCCTAACCCTAACCCTAGGCAGGTAAATCAGCCTAGGGTTAGAGAAGGTCCCAAGGAAAAAGGGGTGGAGACAGCCATGTTGTGGCAGTTTTGCGCTCTCTTTGGGATGCCTTTTGCAGCTGCAGTGTGCCTGGAGCTCAGGGCTTCCTGGTTTAAAAAACCCTATCCCTAGGCTCAACCCTAACCCTAACCCTAGGCAGGTAAATCAGCCTAGGTTTAGGGATGGTCCCAAGGAAAAAGGGGTGGAGACAGCCATGTTGTGGCAATTTTGCGCTCTCTTTGGGATGCCTTTTGCAGCTGCAGTGTGCCTGGAGCTCAGGGCTTCCTGGTTTAAAAAACCCTGACCCTAGGCTCAACCCTAACCCTAACCCTAGGCAGGTAAATCAGCCTACGGTTCGGGAAGGTCCCGAGGAAAAAGCACTGGAGACAGCCATGTTGTGGCAGTTTTGCGCTCTCTTTGGGATGCCTTTTGGAGCTGCAGTGTGCCTGGAGCTCAGGGCTTCCTCGTTTAAGAAACCATAACCCTAGGCTCTGTAAAAACCTTTTCCATAGGCAAGTAAATCAGCCTAGGGTTAAGTAAAGTCCCCAGGAAAAAGCACTGGATACTGCCATGTTGTGGCAGTTTTGCGCTCTCTTTGTGATGCCTTTTGCAGCTGCAGTGTGCCTGGAGCTCAGGGCTTCCTGGTTTAAAAAACCCTAACCCTAGGCTCAACCCTAATCCTAACCCTAGGCAGGTAAATCAGCCTAGGGTTAGGGAAGGTCCCAAGGAAAACGGGGAGAGACAGCCATGTTGTGGCAGTTTTGCGCTCTCTTTGGGATGCCTTTTGCAGCTGCAGTGTGCCTGGAGCTCAGGGCTTCCTGGTTTGAGAAACCCTAACCCTAGGCTCAACCCTAACCCTAACCCTAGGCAGGTAAATCAGCCTAGGGTTAGGGAAGGTCCCAAGGAAAAAGGGGTGGAGACAGCCATGTTGTGGCAGTTTTGCGCTCTCTTTGGGATGCCTTTTGCAGCTGCAGTGTGCCTGGAGCTCAGGGCTTCCTGGTTTAAAAAACCCTAACCCTAGGCTCAAACCTAACCCTAACCCTAGGCAGGTAAATCAGCCTGGGGTTCGGGAAGGTCCCAAGGAAAAAGCAGTGGAGACAGCCATGTTGTGGCAGTTTTGCACTCTCTTTGGGATGCCTTTTGCAGCTGCAGTGTGCCTGGAGCTCAGGGCTTCCTCGTTGAAGAAACCATAACCCTTGGCTCTGTAAAAACCTTTTCCATGGGCAAGTAAATCAGCCTAGGGTTAAGTAAAGTCCCAAGGAAAAAGCCCTGGATACAGCCATGTTGTGGCAGTTTTGCGCTCTCTTTGGGATGCCTTTTGCAGCTGCAGTGTGCCTGGAGCTCAGGGCTTCCTGGTTTGAGAAACCCTAACCCTAGGCTCAACCCTAACCCTAACCCTAGGCAGGTAAATCAGCCTAGGGTTAGGGAAGGTCCCAAGGAAAAAGGGGTGGAGACAGCCATGTTGTGGCAGTTTTGCGCTCTCTTTGGGATGCCTTTTGCAGCTGCTGTGTGCCTGGAGCTCAGGGCTTCCTGGTTTAAAAAACCCTAACCCTAGGCTCAACCCTAACCCTAACCCTAGGCAGGAAAATCAGCCTAGCGTTAGGGACGGTCCCAAGGAAAAACGGGGGGAGACAGCCATGTTGTGGCAATTTTGCGCTCTCTTTGGGATACCTTTTGCAGCTGCAGTGTGCCTGGAGCTCAGGGCTTCCTGGTTTAAAAAACCCTAACCCTAGGCTCAACCCTAACCCTAACCCTAGCAGGTAAATCAGCCTAGGGTTAGGGAAGGTCCCAAGGAAAAAGGGGTGGAGACAGCCATGTTGTGGCAGTTCTGCACTTTTCTTGGGGTGCCTTTTGCAGCTGCAGTGTGCCTGGAGCTCAGGGCTTCCTGGTTTGAGAAACCCTAACCCTAGGCTCAACCCTAACCCTAACCCTAGGCAGGTAAATCAGCCTAGGTTTAGGGAAGGTCCCAAGGAAAAAGGGGTGGAGACAGCCATGTTGTGGCAGTTTTGCGCTCTCTTTGGGATGCCTTTTGCAGCTGCAGTGTGCCTGGAGCTCAGGGCTTCCTGGTTTAAAAAACCCTAACCCTAGGCTCAGTAATAACCTTTTCCATAGGCAAGTAAATCTCCTAAGGTTAAGAAAGGTCCCAAGGAAAAAGGGGTGGAGACAGCCATGTTGTGGCAGTTCTGCACTTTTCTTTGGGTGCCTTTTGCAGCTGCAGTGTGCCTGGAGCTCAGGGCTTCCTGGTTTAAGAAACCCTAACCCTAAGTTCAACCCTTCCCAAACGCTAGGCAGGTAAATCAGCCTAGGGTTAGGGAAGGTCCCAAGGAAAAACGGGCGGAGACAGCCATGTTGTGGCAGTTTTGAGCTCTCTTTGGGATGCCTTTTGCAGCTGCAGTGTGCCTGGAGCTCAGGGCTTCCTGGTTTAAAAAACCCTAACCCTAGGCTCAACCCTAACCCTAACCCTAGGCAGGTAAATCAGCCTAGGGTTAGGGAAGGTCCCAAGGAAAAAGGGGTGGAGACAGCCATGTTGTGGCAGTTTTGCGCTCTCTTTGGGATGCCTTTTGCAGCTGCAGTGTGCCTGGAGCTCAGGGCTTCCTGGTTTAAAAAACCCTAACCCTAGGCTCAACCCTAACCCTAACCTTAGGCAGGTAAATCAGCCTAGGGTTAGGGAAGGTCCCAAGGAAAAACGGGTGGAGACAGCCATGTTGTGGCAGTTTTGCGCTCTCTTTGGGATGCCTTTTGCAGCTGCAGTGTGCCTGGAGCTCAGGGCTTCCTGGTTTAAAAAACCCTAACCCTAGGGTAAACCCTAAACCTAGCCCTAGGCAGGTAAATCAGCCTAGGGTTAGGGAAGGTCCCAAGGAAAAAGGGGTGGAGACAGCCGTGTTGTGGCAGTTTTGCGCTCTCTTTGGGATGCCTTTTGCAGCTGCAGTGTGCCTGGAGCTCAGGGCTTCCTGGTTTGAGAAACCCTAACCCTAGGCTCAACCCTAACCGTAGCCCTAGGCAGGTAAATCAGCCTAGGGTTAGGGAAGGTCCCAAGGAAAAACGGGGGGAGACAGCCATGTTGTGGCAGTTCTGCACTTTTCTTGGGGTGCCTTTTGCAGCTGCAGTGTGCCTGGAGCTCAGGGCTTCCTGGTTTGAGAAACCCTAACCCTAGGCTCAACCCTAACCCTAACCCTAGGCAGGTAAATCAGCCTAGGGTTAGAGAAGGTCCCAAGGAAAAAGGGGTGGAGACAGCCATGTTGTGGCAGTTTTGCGCTCTCTTTGGGATGCCTTTTGCAGCTGCAGTGTGCCTGGAGCTCAGGGCTTCCTGGTTTAAAAAACCCTAACCCTAGGCTCAACCCTAACCCTAACCCTAGGCAGGTAAATCAGCCTAGGTTTAGGGATGGTCCCAAGGAAAAAGGGGTGGAGACAGCCATGTTGTGGCAATTTTGCGCTCTCTTTGGGATGCCTTTTGCAGCTGCAGTGTGCCTGGAGCTCAGGGCTTCCTGGTTTAAAAAACCCTAACCCTAGGCTCAACCCTAACCCTAACCCTAGGCAGGTAAATCAGCCTACGGTTCGGGAAGGTCCCGAGGAAAAAGCACTGGAGACAGCCATGTTGTGGCAGTTTTGCGCTCTCTTTGGGATGCCTTTTGGAGCTGCAGTGTGCCTGGAGCTCAGGGCTTCCTGGTTTGAGAAACCATAACCCTAGGCTCTGTAAAAACCTTTTCCATAGGCAAGTAAATCAGCCTAGGGTTAAGTAAAGTCCCCAGGAAAAAGCACTGGATACTGCCATGTTGTGGCAGTTTTGCGCTCTCTTTGTGATGCCTTTTGCAGCTGCAGTGTGCCTGGAGCTCAGGGCTTCCTGGTTTAAAAAACCCTAACCCTAGGCTCAACCCTAATCCTAACCCTAGGCAGGTAAATCAGCCTAGGGTTAGGGAAGGTCCCAAGGAAAACGGGGAGAGACAGCCATGTTGTGGCAGTTTTGCGCTCTCTTTGGGATGCCTTTTGCAGCTGCAGTGTGCCTGGAGCTCAGGGCTTCCTGGTTTGAGAAACCCTAACCCTAGGCTCAACCCTAACCCTAACCCTAGGCAGGTAAATCAGCCTAGGGTTAGGGAAGGTCCCAAGGAAAAAGGGGTGGAGACAGCCATGTTGTGGCAGTTTTGCGCTCTCTTTGGGATGCCTTTTGCAGCTGCAGTGTGCCTGGAGCTCAGGGCTTCCTGGTTTAAAAAACCCTAACCCTAGGCTCAAACCTAACCCTAACCCTAGGCAGGTAAATCAGCCTAGGGTTAGGCAAGGTCCCTAGGAAAAACGGGTGGAGACAGCCATGTTGTGGCAGTTTTGCGCTCTCTTTGGGATGCCTTTTGCAGCTGCAGTGTGCCTGGAGCTCAGGGCTTCCTGGTTTGAGAAACCCTAACCCTAGGCTCAACCCTAACCCTAACCCTAGGCAGGTAAATCAGCCTAGGGTTCGGGAAGGTCCCAAGGAAAAAGCAGTGGAGACAGCCATGTTGTGGCAGTTTTGCACTCTCTTTGGGATGCCTTTTGCAGCTGCAGTGTGCCTGGAGCTCAGGGCTTCCTCGTTGAAGAAACCATAACCCTAGGCTCTGTAAAAACCTTTTCCATGGGCAAGTAAATCAGCCTAGGGTTAAGTAAAGTCCCAAGGAAAAAGCACTGGATACAGCCATGTTGTGGCAGTTTTGCGCTCTCTTTGGGATGCCTTTTGCAGCTGCAGTGTGCCTGGAGCTCAGGGCTTCCTGGTTTAAAAAACCCTAACCCTAGGCTCAACCCTAACCCTAACCCTAGGCAGGTAAATCAGCCTAGGGTTAGGGAAGGTCCCAAGGAAAAAGGGGTGGAGACAGCCATGTTGTGGCAGTTTTGCGCTCTCTTTGGGATGCCTTTTGCAGCTGCTGTGTGCCTGGAGCTCAGGGCTTCCTGGTTTAAAAAACCCTAACCCTAGGCTCAACCCTAACCCTAACCCTAGGCAGGAAAATCAGCCTAGCGTTAGGGACGGTCCCAAGGAAAAACGGGGGGAGACAGCCATGTTGTGGCAATTTTGCGCTCTCTTTGGGATACCTTTTGCAGCTGCAGTGTGCCTGGAGCTCAGGGCTTCCTGGTTTAAAAAACCCTAACCCTAGGCTCAACCCTAACCCTAACCCTAGCAGGTAAATCAGCCTAGGGTTAGGGAAGGTCCCAAGGAAAAACGGGTGGAGACAGCCATGTTGTGGCAGTTTTGCGCTCTCTTTGGGATGCATTTTGCAGCTGCAGTGTGCCTGGAGCTCAGGGCTTCCTGGTTTAAAAAACCCTAACCCTAGGCTCAACCCTAACCCTAACCCTAGGCAGGTAAATCAGCCTAGGGTTAGGGAAGGTCCCAAGGAAAATGGGTGGAGACAGCCATGTTGTGGCAGTTTTGCGCTCTCTTTGGGATGCCTTTTGCAGCTGCAGTGTGCCTGGAGCTCAGGGCTTCCTGGTTTGAGAAACCCTAACCCTAGGCTCAACCCTAACCCTAGCCCTAGGCAGGCAAATCAGCCTAAGGTTAGGGAAGGTCCCAAGGACAAACCGGGGGAGACAGCCGTGTTGTGGCAGTTTTGCGCTCTCTTTGGGATGCCTTTTGCAGCTGCAGTGTGCCTGGAGCTCAGGGCTTCCTGGTTTAAAAAACCCTAACCCTAGGCTCAACCCTAACCCTAACCCTAGGCAGGTAAATCAGCCTAGGGTTAGGGAAGGTCCCAAGGAAAAACGGGTGGAGACAGCCATGTTGTGGCAGTTTTGCGCTCTGTTTGGGATGCCTTTTGCAGCTGCAGTGTGCCTGGAGCTCAGGGCTTCCTGGTTTAAAAAACCCTAACCCTAGGCTCAACCCTAACCCTAACCCTAGGCAGGTAAATCAGCCTAGGGTTGGGGGCGGTCCCAAGGAAAAACGGGGGGAGACAGCCATGTTGTGGCAGTTTTGCGCTCTCTTTGGGATGCCTTTTGCAGCTGCAGTGTGCCTGGAGCTCAGGGCTTCCTGGTTTGAGAAACCCTAACCCTAGGCTCAACCCTAACCCTAACCCTAGGCAGGTAAACCAGCCTAGGGTTCGGGAAGGTCCCAAAGAAAAAGCAGTGGAGACAGCCATGTTGTGGCAGTTTTGCGCTCTCTTTGGGATGCCTTTTGCAGCTGCAGTGTGCCTGGAGCTCTGGGCTTCCTGGTTTGAGAAACCATAACCCTAGGCTCTGTAAAAACCTTTTCCATAGGCAGGTAAATCAGCCTAGGGTTAGGGAAAGTCCCAAGGAAAAAGGGGCGGAGACAGCCATGTTGTGGCAGTTTTGCGCTCTCTTTGGGATGCCTTTTGCAGCTGCAGTGTGCCTGGAGCTCAGGGCTTCCTGGTTTAAAAAACCCTAACCCTAGGCTCAACCCTAACCCTAACCCTAGGCAGGTAAATCAGCCTAGGGTTAGGGAAGGTCCCAAGGAAAAACGGGGGGAGACAGCCATGTTGTGGCAGTTCTGCACTTTTCTTGGGGTGCCTTTTGCAGCTGCAGTGTGCCTGGAGCTCAGGGCTTCCTGGTTTGAGAAACCCTAACCCTAGGCTCAACCCTAACCCTAACCCTAGGCAGGTAAATCAGCCTAGGGTTAGAGAAGGTCCCAAGGAAAAAGGGGTGGAGACAGCCATGTTGTGGCAGTTTTGCGCTCTCTTTGGGATGCCTTTTGCAGCTGCAGTGTGCCTGGAGCTCAGGGCTTCCTGGTTTAAAAAACCCTAACCCTAGGCTCAACCCTAACCCTAACCCTAGGCAGGTAAATCAGCCTAGGTTTAGGGATGGTCCCAAGGAAAAACGGGGGGAGACAGCCATGTTGTGGCAATTTTGCGCTCTCTTTGGGATGCCTTTTGCAGCTGCAGTGTGCCTGGAGCTCAGGGCTTCCTCGTTGAAGAAACCATAACCCTAGGCTCTGTAAAAACCTTTTCCATGGGCAAGTAAATCAGCCTAGGGTTAGGGAAGGTCCCAAGGAAAAAGGGGTGGAGACAGCCATGTTGTGGCAGTTTTGCGCTCTCTTTGGGATGCCTTTTGCAGCTGCAGTGTGCCTGGAGCTCAGGGCTTCCTGGTTTGAGAAACCCTAACCCTAGGCTCAACCCTAACCGTAGCCCTAGGCAGGTAAATCAGCCTAGGGTTAGGGAAGGTCCCAAGGAAAAAGCAGTGGAGACAGCCATGTTGTGGCAGTTTTGCACTCTCTTTGGGATGCCTTTTGCAGCTGCAGTGTGCCTGGAGCTCCGGGCTTCCTGGTTTAAAAAACCCTATCCCTAGGCTCAACCCTAACCCTAGCCCTAGGCAGGTAAATCAGCCTAGGGTTAGGGAAGGTCCCAAGGAAAAAGGGGTGGAGACAGCCATGTTGTGGCAGTTTTGCGCTCTCTTTGGGATGCCTTTTGCAGCTGCAGTGTGCCTGGAGCTCAGGGCTTCCTGGTTTAAAAAACCCTAACCCTAGGCTCAACCCTAACCCTAACCCTAGGCAGGTAAATCAGCCTAGGGTTAGGGAAGGTCCCAAGGAAAAACGGGGGGAGACAGCCATGTTGTGGCAGTTTTGCACTTTTCTTGGGGTGCCTTTTGCAGCTGCAGTGTGCCTGGAGCTCAGGGCTTCCTGGTTTGAGAAACCCTAACCCTAGGCTCAACCCTAACCCTAACCCTAGGCAGGTAAATCAGCCTAGGTTTAGGGAAGGTCCCAAGGAAAAAGGAGTGGAGACAGCCATGTTGTGGCAGTTTTGCGCTCTCTTTGGGATGCCTTTTGCAGCTGCAGTGTGCCTGGAGCTCAGGGCTTCCTGGTTTAAAAAACCCTAACCCTAGGCTCAGTAATAACCTTTTCCATAGGCAAGTAAATCACCTAAGGTTAAGAAAGGTCCCAAGGAAAAAGGGGTGGAGACAGCCATGTTGTGGCAGTTCTGCACTTTTCTTTGGGTGCCTTTTGCAGCTGCAGTGTGCCTGGAGCTCAGGGCTTCCTGGTTTAAGAAACCCTAACCCTAAGTTCAACCCTTCCCAAACGCTAGGCAGGTAAATCAGCCTAGGGTTAGGGAAGGTCCCAAGGAAAAACGGGCAGAGACAGCCATGTTGTGGCAGTTTTGAGCTCTCTTTGGGATGCCTTTTGCAGCTGCAGTGTGCCTGGAGCTCAGGGCTTCCTGGTTTAAAAAACCCTAACCCTAGGCTCAACCCTAACCCTAACCCTAGGCAGGTAAATCAGCCTAGGGTTAGGGAAGGTCCCAAGGAAAAAGGGGTGGAGACAGCCATGTTGTGGCAGTTTTGCGCTCTCTTTGGGATGCCTTTTGCAGCTGCAGTGTGCCTGGAGCTCAGGGCTTCCTGGTTTAAAAAACCCTAACCCTAGGCTCAACCCTAACCCTAACCTTAGGCAGGTAAATCAGCCTAGGGTTAGGGAAGGTCCCAAGGAAAAACGGGTGGAGACAGCCATGTTGTGGCAGTTTTGCGCTCTCTTTGGGATGCCTTTTGCAGCTGCAGTGTGCCTGGAGCTCAGGGCTTCCTGGTTTGAGAAACCCTAACCCTAGGCTCAACCCTAACCCTAACCCTAGGCAGGTAAATCAGCCTAGGGTTAGAGAAGGTCCCAAGGAAAAAGGGGTGGAGACAGCCATGTTGTGGCAGTTTTGCGCTCTCTTTGGGATGCCTTTTGCAGCTGCAGTGTGCCTGGAGCTCAGGGCTTCCTGGTTTAAAAAACCCTAACCCTAGGCTCAACCCTAATCCTAACCCTAGGCAGGTAAATCAGCCTAGGGTTAGGGAAGGTCCCAAGGAAAACGGGGAGAGACAGCCATGTTGTGGCAGTTTTGCGCTCTCTTTGGGATGCCTTTTGCAGCTGCAGTGTGCCTGGAGCTCAGGGCTTCCTGGTTTGAGAAACCCTAACCCTAGGCTCAACCCTAACCCTAACCCTAGGCAGGTAAATCAGCCTAGGGTTAGGGAAGGTCCCAAGGAAAAAGGGGTGGAGACAGCCATGTTGTGGCAGTTTTGCGCTCTCTTTGGGATGCCTTTTGCAGCTGCAGTGTGCCTGGAGCTCAGGGCTTCCTGGTTTAAAAAACCCTAACCCTAGGCTCAAACCTAACCCTAACCCTAGGCAGGTAAATCAGCCTGGGGTTCGGGAAGGTCCCAAGGAAAAAGCAGTGGAGACAGCCATGTTGTGGCAGTTTTGCACTCTCTTTGGGATGCCTTTTGCAGCTGCAGTGTGCCTGGAGCTCAGGGCTTCCTCGTTGAAGAAACCATAACCCTTGGCTCTGTAAAAACCTTTTCCATGGGCAAGTAAATCAGCCTAGGGTTAAGTAAAGTCCCAAGGAAAAAGCCCTGGATACAGCCATGTTGTGGCAGTTTTGCGCTCTCTTTGGGATGCCTTTTGCAGCTGCAGTGTGCCTGGAGCTCAGGGCTTCCTGGTTTGAGAAACCCTAACCCTAGGCTCAACCCTAACCCTAACCCTAGGCAGGTAAATCAGCCTAGGGTTAGGGAAGGTCCCAAGGAAAAAGGGGTGGAGACAGCCATGTTGTGGCAGTTTTGCGCTCTCTTTGGGATGCCTTTTGCAGCTGCTGTGTGCCTGGAGCTCAGGGCTTCCTGGTTTAAAAAACCCTAACCCTAGGCTCAACCCTAACCCTAACCCTAGGCAGGAAAATCAGCCTAGCGTTAGGGACGGTCCCAAGGAAAAACGGGGGGAGACAGCCATGTTGTGGCAATTTTGCGCTCTCTTTGGGATACCTTTTGCAGCTGCAGTGTGCCTGGAGCTCAGGGCTTCCTGGTTTAAAAAACCCTAACCCTAGGCTCAACCCTAACCCTAACCCTAGCAGGTAAATCAGCCTAGGGTTAGGGAAGGTCCCAAGGAAAAAGGGGTGGAGACAGCCATGTTGTGGCAGTTCTGCACTTTTCTTGGGGTGCCTTTTGCAGCTGCAGTGTGCCTGGAGCTCAGGGCTTCCTGGTTTGAGAAACCCTAACCCTAGGCTCAACCCTAACCCTAACCCTAGGCAGGTAAATCAGCCTAGGTTTAGGGAAGGTCCCAAGGAAAAAGGGGTGGAGACAGCCATGTTGTGGCAGTTTTGCGCTCTCTTTGGGATGCCTTTTGCAGCTGCAGTGTGCCTGGAGCTCAGGGCTTCCTGGTTTAAAAAACCCTAACCCTAGGCTCAGTAATAACCTTTTCCATAGGCAAGTAAATCTCCTAAGGTTAAGAAAGGTCCCAAGGAAAAACGGGTGGAGACAGCCATGTTGTGGCAGTTCTGCACTTTTCTTTGGGTGCCTTTTGCAGCTGCAGTGTGCCTGGAGCTCAGGGCTTCCTGGTTTAAGAAACCCTAACCCTAAGTTCAACCCTTCCCAAACGCTAGGCAGGTAAATCAGCCTAGGGTTAGGGAAGGTCCCAAGGAAAAACGGGCGGAGACAGCCATGTTGTGGCAGTTTTGAGCTCTCTTTGGGATGCCTTTTGCAGCTGCAGTGTGCCTGGAGCTCAGGGCTTCCTGGTTTAAAAAACCCTAACCCTAGGCTCAACCCTAACCCTAACCCTAGGCAGGTAAATCAGCCTAGGGTTAGGGAAGGTCCCAAGGAAAAAGGGGTGGAGACAGCCATGTTGTGGCAGTTTTGCGCTCTCTTTGGGATGCCTTTTGCAGCTGCAGTGTGCCTGGAGCTCAGGGCTTCCTGGTTTAAAAAACCCTAACCCTAGGCTCAACCCTAACCCTAACCTTAGGCAGGTAAATCAGCCTAGGGTTAGGGAAGGTCCCAAGGAAAAACGGGTGGAGACAGCCATGTTGTGGCAGTTTTGCGCTCTCTTTGGGATGCCTTTTGCAGCTGCAGTGTGCCTGGAGCTCAGGGCTTCCTGGTTTAAAAAACCCTAACCCTAGGGTAAACCCTAAACCTAGCCCTAGGCAGGTAAATCAGCCTAGGGTTAGGGAAGGTCCCAAGGAAAAAGGGGTGGAGACAGCCGTGTTGTGGCAGTTTTGCGCTCTCTTTGGGATGCCTTTTGCAGCTGCAGTGTGCCTGGAGCTCAGGGCTTCCTGGTTTGAGAAACCCTAACCCTAGGCTCAACCCTAACCGTAGCCCTAGGCAGGTAAATCAGCCTAGGGTTAGGGAAGGTCCCAAGGAAAAACGGGGGGAGACAGCCATGTTGTGGCAGTTCTGCACTTTTCTTGGGGTGCCTTTTGCAGCTGCAGTGTGCCTGGAGCTCAGGGCTTCCTGGTTTGAGAAACCCTAACCCTAGGCTCAACCCTAACCCTAACCCTAGGCAGGTAAATCAGCCTAGGGTTAGAGAAGGTCCCAAGGAAAAAGGGGTGGAGACAGCCATGTTGTGGCAGTTTTGCGCTCTCTTTGGGATGCCTTTTGCAGCTGCAGTGTGCCTGGAGCTCAGGGCTTCCTGGTTTAAAAAACCCTAACCCTAGGCTCAACCCTAACCCTAACCCTAGGCAGGTAAATCAGCCTAGGTTTAGGGATGGTCCCAAGGAAAAAGGGGTGGAGACAGCCATGTTGTGGCAATTTTGCGCTCTCTTTGGGATGCCTTTTGCAGCTGCAGTGTGCCTGGAGCTCAGGGCTTCCTGGTTTAAAAAACCCTAACCCTAGGCTCAACCCTAACCCTAACCCTAGGCAGGTAAATCAGCCTACGGTTCGGGAAGGTCCCGAGGAAAAAGCACTGGAGACAGCCATGTTGTGGCAGTTTTGCGCTCTCTTTGGGATGCCTTTTGGAGCTGCAGTGTGCCTGGAGCTCAGGGCTTCCTGGTTTGAGAAACCATAACCCTAGGCTCTGTAAAAACCTTTTCCATAGGCAAGTAAATCAGCCTAGGGTTAAGTAAAGTCCCCAGGAAAAAGCACTGGATACTGCCATGTTGTGGCAGTTTTGCGCTCTCTTTGTGATGCCTTTTGCAGCTGCAGTGTGCCTGGAGCTCAGGGCTTCCTGGTTTAAAAAACCCTAACCCTAGGCTCAACCCTAATCCTAACCCTAGGCAGGTAAATCAGCCTAGGGTTAGGGAAGGTCCCAAGGAAAACGGGGAGAGACAGCCATGTTGTGGCAGTTTTGCGCTCTCTTTGGGATGCCTTTTGCAGCTGCAGTGTGCCTGGAGCTCAGGGCTTCCTGGTTTGAGAAACCCTAACCCTAGGCTCAACCCTAACCCTAACCCTAGGCAGGTAAATCAGCCTAGGGTTAGGGAAGGTCCCAAGGAAAAAGGGGTGGAGACAGCCATGTTGTGGCAGTTTTGCGCTCTCTTTGGGATGCCTTTTGCAGCTGCAGTGTGCCTGGAGCTCAGGGCTTCCTGGTTTAAAAAACCCTAACCCTAGGCTCAAACCTAACCCTAACCCTAGGCAGGTAAATCAGCCTAGGGTTAGGCAAGGTCCCTAGGAAAAACGGGTGGAGACAGCCATGTTGTGGCAGTTTTGCGCTCTCTTTGGGATGCCTTTTGCAGCTGCAGTGTGCCTGGAGCTCAGGGCTTCCTGGTTTGAGAAACCCTAACCCTAGGCTCAACCCTAACCCTAACCCTAGGCAGGTAAATCAGCCTAGGGTTCGGGAAGGTCCCAAGGAAAAAGCAGTGGAGACAGCCATGTTGTGGCAGTTTTGCACTCTCTTTGGGATGCCTTTTGCAGCTGCAGTGTGCCTGGAGCTCAGGGCTTCCTCGTTGAAGAAACCATAACCCTAGGCTCTGTAAAAACCTTTTCCATGGGCAAGTAAATCAGCCTAGGGTTAAGTAAAGTCCCAAGGAAAAAGCACTGGATACAGCCATGTTGTGGCAGTTTTGCGCTCTCTTTGGGATGCCTTTTGCAGCTGCAGTGTGCCTGGAGCTCAGGGCTTCCTGGTTTGAGAAACCCTAACCCTAGGCTCAACCCTAACCCTAACCCTAGGCAGGTAAATCAGCCTAGGGTTAGGGAAGGTCCCAAGGAAAAAGGGGTGGAGACAGCCATGTTGTGGCAGTTTTGCGCTCTCTTTGGGATGCCTTTTGCAGCTGCTGTGTGCCTGGAGCTCAGGGCTTCCTGGTTTAAAAAACCCTAACCCTAGGCTCAACCCTAACCCTAACCCTAGGCAGGAAAATCAGCCTAGCGTTAGGGACGGTCCCAAGGAAAAACGGGGGGAGACAGCCATGTTGTGGCAATTTTGCGCTCTCTTTGGGATACCTTTTGCAGCTGCAGTGTGCCTGGAGCTCAGGGCTTCCTGGTTTAAAAAACCCTAACCCTAGGCTCAACCCTAACCCTAACCCTAGCAGGTAAATCAGCCTAGGGTTAGGGAAGGTCCCAAGGAAAAACGGGTGGAGACAGCCATGTTGTGGCAGTTTTGCGCTCTCTTTGGGATGCATTTTGCAGCTGCAGTGTGCCTGGAGCTCAGGGCTTCCTGGTTTAAAAAACCCTAACCCTAGGCTCAACCCTAACCCTAACCCTAGGCAGGTAAATCAGCCTAGGGTTAGGGAAGGTCCCAAGGAAAATGGGTGGAGACAGCCATGTTGTGGCAGTTTTGCGCTCTCTTTGGGATGCCTTTTGCAGCTGCAGTGTGCCTGGAGCTCAGGGCTTCCTGGTTTGAGAAACCCTAACCCTAGGCTCAACCCTAACCCTAGCCCTAGGCAGCAAATCAGCCTAAGGTTAGGGAAGGTCCCAAGGACAAACCGGGGGAGACAGCCGTGTTGTGGCAGTTTTGCGCTCTCTTTGGGATGCCTTTTGCAGCTGCAGTGTGCCTGGAGCTCAGGGCTTCCTGGTTTAAAAAACCCTAACCCTAGGCTCAACCCTAACCCTAACCCTAGGCAGGTAAATCAGCCTAGGGTTAGGGAAGGTCCCAAGGAAAAACGGGTGGAGACAGCCATGTTGTGGCAGTTTTGCGCTCTGTTTGGGATGCCTTTTGCAGCTGCAGTGTGCCTGGAGCTCAGGGCTTCCTGGTTTAAAAAACCCTAACCCTAGGCTCAACCCTAACCCTAACCCTAGGCAGGTAAATCAGCCTAGGGTTGGGGGCGGTCCCAAGGAAAAACGGGGGGAGACAGCCATGTTGTGGCAGTTTTGCGCTCTCTTTGGGATGCCTTTTGCAGCTGCAGTGTGCCTGGAGCTCAGGGCTTCCTGGTTTGAGAAACCCTAACCCTAGGCTCAACCCTAACCCTAACCCTAGGCAGGTAAACCAGCCTAGGGTTCGGGAAGGTCCCAAAGAAAAAGCAGTGGAGACAGCCATGTTGTGGCAGTTTTGCGCTCTCTTTGGGATGCCTTTTGCAGCTGCAGTGTGCCTGGAGCTCTGGGCTTCCTGGTTTGAGAAACCATAACCCTAGGCTCTGTAAAAACCTTTTCCATAGGCAGGTAAATCAGCCTAGGGTTAGGGAAAGTCCCAAGGAAAAAGGGGCGGAGACAGCCATGTTGTGGCAGTTTTGCGCTCTCTTTGGGATGCCTTTTGCAGCTGCAGTGTGCCTGGAGCTCAGGGCTTCCTGGTTTAAAAAACCCTAACCCTAGGCTCAACCCTAACCCTAACCCTAGGCAGGTAAATCAGCCTAGGGTTAGGGAAGGTCCCAAGGAAAAACGGGGGGAGACAGCCATGTTGTGGCAGTTCTGCACTTTTCTTGGGGTGCCTTTTGCAGCTGCAGTGTGCCTGGAGCTCAGGGCTTCCTGGTTTGAGAAACCCTAACCCTAGGCTCAACCCTAACCCTAACCCTAGGCAGGTAAATCAGCCTAGGGTTAGAGAAGGTCCCAAGGAAAAAGGGGTGGAGACAGCCATGTTGTGGCAGTTTTGCGCTCTCTTTGGGATGCCTTTTGCAGCTGCAGTGTGCCTGGAGCTCAGGGCTTCCTGGTTTAAAAAACCCTAACCCTAGGCTCAACCCTAACCCTAACCCTAGGCAGGTAAATCAGCCTAGGTTTAGGGATGGTCCCAAGGAAAAACGGGGGGAGACAGCCATGTTGTGGCAATTTTGCGCTCTCTTTGGGATGCCTTTTGCAGCTGCAGTGTGCCTGGAGCTCAGGGCTTCCTGGTTTAAAAAACCCTAACCCTAGGCTCAACCCTAACCCTAGGCAGGTAAATCAGCCTACGGTTCGGGAAGGTCCCGAGGAAAAAGCACTGGAGACAGCCATGTTGTGGCAGTTTTGCGCTCTCTTTGGGATGCCTTTTGCAGCTGCAGTGTGCCTGGAGCTCAGGGCTTCCTCGTTTAAGAAACCATAACCCTAGGCTCTGTAAAAACCTTTTCCATAGGCAAGTAAATCAGCCTAGGGTTAAGTAAAGTCCCAAGGAAAAAGCACTGGACACTGCCATGTTGTGGCAGTTTTGCGCTCTCTTTGTGATGCCTTTTGCAGCTGCAGTGTGCCTGGAGCTCAGGGCTTCCTGGTTTAAAAAACCCTAACCCTAGGCTCAACCCTAATCCTAACCCTAGGCAGGTAAATCAGCCTCGGGTTAGGGAAGGTCCCAAGGAAAACGGGGGGAGACAGCCATGTTGTGGCAGTTTTGCGCTCTCTTTGGGATGCCTTTTGCAGCTGCAGTGTGCCTGGAGCTCAGGGCTTCCTGGTTTGAGAAACCCTAACCCTAGGCTCAACCCTAACCCTAACCCTAGGCAGGTAAACCAGCCTAGGGTTCGGGAAGGTCCCAAGGAAAAAGCAGTGGAGACAGCCATGTTGTGGCAGTTTTGCGCTCTCTTTGGGATGCCTTTTGCAGCTGCACTGTGCCTGGAGCTCAGGGCTTCCTCGTTTAAGAAACCATAACCCTAGGCTCTGTAAAAACCTTTTCCATAGGCAAGTAAATCAGCCTAGGTTTAACTAAAGTCCCAAGGAAAAAGCACTGGAGACAGCCATGTTGTGGCAGTTTTGCGCTCTCTTTGGGATGCCTTTTGCAGCTGCAGTGTGCCTGGAGCTCAGGGCTTCCTGGTTTAAGAAACCCTAACCTTAAGCTCAACCCTAAACCTAACCCTAGGCAGGTAAATCAGCCTGGGGTTAGGGAAGGTCCCAAGGAAAAAGGGATGGAGACAGCCATGTTGTGGCAGTTTTGCGCTCTCTTTGGGATGCCTTTTGCAGCTGCAGTGTGCCTGGAGCTCCGGGCTTCCTGGTTTAAAAAACCGTAACCCTAGGCTCAACCCTAACCCTAACCCAAGGCAGGTAAATCAGCCTAGGATTAGGGAAGGTCCCAAGGAAAAACGGGTGGAGACAGCCATGTTGTGGCAGTTTTGCGCTCTCTTTGGGATGCCTTTTGCAGCTGCAGTGTGCCTGGAGCTAAGGGCTTCCTGGTTTGAGAAACCCTAACCCTAGGCTCAACCCTAACCCTAACCCTAGGCAGGTAAATCAGCCTAGGGTTAGGGAAGGTCCCAAGGAAAAAGGGGTGGAGACAGCCATGTTGTGGCAGTTTTGCACTCTCTTTGGGATGCCTTTTGCAGCTGCAGTGTGCCTGGAGCTCAGGGCTTCCTGGTTTAAAAAACCCTAACCCTAGGCTCAACCCTAACCCTAACCCTAGGCAGGTAAATCAGCCTATGGTTAGGGAATGTCCCAAGGAAAACGGGGGGAGACAGCCATGTTGTGGCAGTTTTGCGCTCTCTTTGGGATGCCTTTTGCAGCTGCAGTGTGCCTGGAGCTCTGGGCTTCCTGGTTTGAGAAACCCTAACCCTAGGCTCAACCCTAACCCTAGCCCTAGGAAGCAAATCAGCCTAGGGTTAGGGAAGGTCCCAAGGACAAACCGGGGGAGACAGCCGTGTTGTGGCAGTTTTGCGCTCTCTTTGGGATGCCTTTTGCAGCTGCAGTGTGCCTGGAGCTCAGGGCTTCCTGGTTTGAGAAACCCTAACCCTAGGCTCAACCCTAACCCTAACCCTAGGCAGGTAAATCAGCCTAGGGTTAGGGAAGGTCCCAAGGAAAAAGGGGTGGAGACAGCCATGTTGTGGCAGTTTTGCGCTCTCTTTGGGATGCCTTTTGCAGCTGCAGTGTGCCTGGAGCTCAGGGCTTCCTGGTTTAAAAAACCCTAACCCTAGGCTCAACCCTAACCCTAACCCTAGGCAGGTAAATCAGCCTAGGGTTAGGGAAGGTCCCAAGGAAAAACGGGTGGAGACAGCCATGTTGTGGCAGTTTTGCGCTCTCTTTGGGATGCCTTTTGCAGCTGCAGTGTGCCTGGAGCTCAGGGCTTCCTGGTTTGAGAAACCCTAACCCTAGGCTCAACCCTAACCCTAGCCCTAGGAAGCAAATCAGCCTAGGGTTAGGGAAGGTCCCAAGGACAAACGGGGGGAGACAGCGGTGTTGTGGCAGTTTTGCGCTCTCTTTGGGATGCCTTTTGCAGCTGCAGTGTGCCTGGAGCTCAGGGCTTCCTGGTTTGAGAAACCCTAACCCTAGGCTCAACCCTAACCCTAACCCTAGGCAGGTAAATCAGCCTAGGGTTAGGGAAGGTCCCAAGGAAAAAGGGGTGGAGACAGCCATGTTGTGGCAGTTTTGCGCTCTCTTTGGGATGCCTTTTGCAGCTGCAGTGTGCCTGGAGCTCAGGGCTTCCTGGTTTAAAAAACCCTAACCCTAGGCTCAACCCTAACCCTAACCCTAGGCAGGTAAATCAGCCTAGGGTTGGGGACGGTCCCAAGGAAAAACGGGGGGAGACAGCCATGTTGTGGCAGTTTTGCGCTCTCTTTGGGATGCCTTTTGCAGCTGCAGTGTGCCTGGAGCTCAGGGCTTCCTGGTTTGAGAAACCCTAACCCTAGGCTCAACCCTAACCCTAACCCTAGGCAGGTAAACCAGCCTAGGGTTCGGGAAGGTCCTAAGGAAAAAGGGGTGGAGACAGCCATGTTGTGGCAGTTTTGCGCTCTCTTTGGGATGCCTTTTGCAGCTGCAGTGTGCCTGGAGCTCAGGGCTTCCTGGTTTAAAAAACCCTAACCCTAGGCTCAAACCTAACCCTAACCCTAGGCAGGTAAATCAGCCTAGGGTTAGGCAAGGTCCCTAGGAAAAACGGGTGGAGACAGCCATGTTGTGGCAGTTTTGCGCTCTCTTTGGGATGCCTTTTGCAGCTGCAGTGTGCCTGGAGCTCAGGGCTTCCTCGTTGAAGAAACCATAACCCTAGGCTCTGTAAAAACCTTTTCCATGGGCAAGTAAACCAGCCTAGGGTTAAGTAAAGTCCCAAGGAAAAAGCACTGGATACAGCCATGTTGTGGCAGTTTTGCGCTCTCTTTGGGATGCCTTTTGCAGCTGCAGTGTGCCTGGAGCTCAGGGCTTCCTGGTTTGAGAAACCCTAACCCTAGGCTCAACCCTAACCCTAACCCTAGGCAGGTAAATCAGCCTAGGGTTAGGGAAGGTCCCAAGGAAAAAGGGGTGGAGACAGCCATGTTGTGGCAGTTTTGCGCTCTCTTTGGGATGCCTTTTGCAGCTGCTGTGTGCCTGGAGCTCAGGGCTTCCTGGTTTAAAAAACCCTAACCCTAGGCTCAACCCTAACCCTAACCCTAGGCAGGAAAATCAGCCTAGCTTTAGGGACGGTCCCAAGGAAAAACGGGGGGAGACAGCCATGTTGTGGCAATTTTGCGCTCTCTTTGGGATACCTTTTTCAGCTGCAGTGTGCCTGGATCTCAGGGCTTCCTGGTTTAAAAAACCCTAACCCTAGGCTCAACCCTAACCCTAACCCTAGCAGGTAAATCAGCCTAGGGTTAGGGAAGGTCCCAAGGAAAAACGGGTGGAGACAGCCATGTTGTGGCAGTTTTGCGCTCTCTTTGGGATGCCTTTTGCAGCTGCAGTGTGCCTGGAGCTCAGGGCTTCCTGGTTTAAAAAACCCTAACCCTAGGCTCAACCCTAACCCTAACCCTAGGCAGGTAAATCAGCCTAGGGTTAGGGAAGGTCCCAAGGAAAACGGGTGGAGACAGCCATGTTGTGGCAGTTTTGCGCTCTCTTTGGGATGCCTTTTGCAGCTGCAGTGTGCCTGGAGCTCAGGGCTTCCTGGTTTGAGAAACCCTAACCCTAGGCTCAACCCTAACCCTAGCCCTAGGCAGCAAATCAGCCTAGGGCTAGGGAAGGTCCCAAGGACAAACCGGGGGAGACAGCCGTGTTGTGGCAGTTTTGCGCTCTCTTTGGGATGCCTTTTGCAGCTGCAGTGTGCCTGGAGCTCAGGGCTTCCTGGTTTGAGAAACCCTAACCCTAGGCTCAACCCTAACCCTAACCCTAGGCAGGTAAATCAGCCTAGGGTTAGGGAAGGTCCCAAGGAAAAACGGGTGGAGACAGCCATGTTGTGGCAGTTTTGCGCTCTCTTTGGGATGCCTTTTGCAGCTGCAGTGTGCCTGGAGCTCAGGGCTTCCTGGTTTAAAAAACCCTAACCCTAGGCTCAACCCTAACCCTAACCCTAGGCAGGTAAATCAGCCTAGGGTTGGGGGCGGTCCCAAGGAAAAACGGGGGGAGACAGCCATGTTGTGGCAGTTTTGCGCTCTCTTTGGGATGCCTTTTGCAGCTGCAGTGTGCCTGGAGCTCAGGGCTTCCTGGTTTGAGAAACCCTAACCCTAGGCTCAACCCTAACCCTAACCCTAGGCAGGTAAACCAGCCTAGGGTTCGGGAAGGTCCCAAAGAAAAAGCAGTGGAGACAGCCATGTTGTGGCAGTTTTGCGCTCTCTTTGGGATGCCTTTTGCAGCTGCACTGTGCCTGGAGCTCAGGGCTTCCTCGTTTAAGGAACCATAACCCTAGGCTCTGTAAAAACCTTTTCCATAGGCAGGTAAATCAGCCTAGGGTTAGGGAAGGTCCCAAGGAAAAAGGGGTGGAGACAGCCATGTTGTGGCAGTTTTGCGCTCTCTTTGGGATGCCTTTTGCAGCTGCAGTGTGCCTGGAGCTCAGGGCTTCCTGGTTTAAAAAACCCTAACCCTAGGCTCAACCCTAACCCTAACCCTAGGCAGGTAAATCAGCCTAGGGTTGGGGACGGTCCCAAGGAAAAACGGGGGGAGACAGCCATGTTGTGGCAGTTTTGCGCTCTCTTTGGGATGCCTTTTGCAGCTGCAGTGTGCCTGGAGCTCAGGGCTTCCTGGTTTGAGAAACCCTAACCCTAGGCTCAACCCTAACCCTAACCCTAGGCAGGTAAATCAGCCTAGGGTTCGGGAAGGTCCCAAGGAAAAAGCAGTGGAGACAGCCATGTTGTGGCAGTTTTGCGCTCTCTTTGGGATGCCTTTTGCAGCTGCACTGTGCCTGGAGCTCAGGGCTTCCTCGTTTAAGAAACCATAACCCTAGGCTCTGTAAAAACCTTTTCCATAGGCAAGTAAATCAGCCTAGGGTTAAGTAAAGTCCCAAGGAAAAAGCACTGGAGACAGCCATGTTGTGGCAGTTTTGCGCTCTCTTTGGGATGCCTTTTGCAGCTGCAGTGTGCCTGGAGCTCAGGGCTTCCTGGTTTAAGAAACCCTAACCTTAAGCTCAACCCTAAACCTAACCCTAGGCAGGTAAATCAGCCTGGGGTTAGGGAAGGTCCCAAGGAAAAAGGGATGGAGACAGCCATGTTGTGGCAGTTTTGCGCTCTCTTTGGGATGCCTTTTGCAGCTGCAGTGTGCCTGGAGCTCCGGGCTTCCTGGTTTAAAAAACCGTAACCCTAGGCTCAACCCTAACCCTAACCCAAGGCAGGTAAATCAGCCTAGGATTAGGGAAGGTCCCAAGGAAAAACGGGTGGAGACAGCCATGTTGTGGCAGTTTTGCGCTCTCTTTGGGATGCCTTTTGCAGCTGCAGTGTGCCTGGAGCTAAGGGCTTCCTGGTTTGAGAAACCCTAACCCTAGGCTCAACCCTAACCCTAACCCTAGGCAGGTAAATCAGCCTAGGGTTAGGGAAGGTCCCAAGGAAAAAGGGGTGGAGACAGCCATGTTGTGGCAGTTTTGCACTCTCTTTGGGATGCCTTTTGCAGCTGCAGTGTGCCTGGAGCTCAGGGCTTCCTGGTTTAAAAAACCCTAACCCTAGGCTCAACCCTAACCCTAACCCTAGGCAGGTAAATCAGCCTATGGTTAGGGAATGTCCCAAGGAAAACGGGGGGAGACAGCCATGTTGTGGCAGTTTTGCGCTCTCTTTGGGATGCCTTTTGCAGCTGCAGTGTGCCTGGAGCTCTGGGCTTCCTGGTTTGAGAAACCCTAACCCTAGGCTCAACCCTAACCCTAGCCCTAGGAAGCAAATCAGCCTAGGGTTAGGGAAGGTCCCAAGGACAAACCGGGGGAGACAGCCGTGTTGTGGCAGTTTTGCGCTCTCTTTGGGATGCCTTTTGCAGCTGCAGTGTGCCTGGAGCTCAGGGCTTCCTGGTTTGAGAAACCCTAACCCTAGGCTCAACCCTAACCCTAACCCTAGGCAGGTAAATCAGCCTAGGGTTAGGGAAGGTCCCAAGGAAAAAGGGGTGGAGACAGCCATGTTGTGGCAGTTTTGCGCTCTCTTTGGGATGCCTTTTGCAGCTGCAGTGTGCCTGGAGCTCAGGGCTTCCTGGTTTAAAAAACCCTAACCCTAGGCTCAACCCTAACCCTAGCCCTAGGCAGGTAAATCAGCCTAGGGTTAGGGAAGGTCCCAAGGAAAAAGGGGTGGAGACAGCCATGTTGTGGCAGTTTTGCGCTCTCTTTGGGATGCCTTTTGCAGCTGCAGTGTGCCTGGAGCTCAGGGCTTCCTGGTTTGAGAAACCCTAACCCTAGGCTCAACCCTAACCCTAGCCCTAGGAAGCAAATCAGCCTAGGGTTAGGGAAGGTCCCAAGGACAAACCGGGGGAGACAGCGGTGTTGTGGCAGTTTTGCGCTCTCTTTGGGATGCCTTTTGCAGCTGCAGTGTGCCTGGAGCTCAGGGCTTCCTGGTTTGAGAAACCCTAACCCTAGGCTCAACCCTAACCCTAACCCTAGGCAGGTAAATCAGCCTAGGGTTAGGGAAGGTCCCAAGGAAAAAGGGGTGGAGACAGCCATGTTGTGGCAGTTTTGCGCTCTCTTTGGGATGCCTTTTGCAGCTGCAGTGTGCCTGGAGCTCAGGGCTTCCTGGTTTAAAAAACCCTAACCCTAGGCTCAACCCTAACCCTAACCCTAGGCAGGTAAATCAGCCTAGGGTTGGAGACGGTCCCAAGGAAAAACGGGGGGAGACAGCCATGTTGTGGCAGTTTTGCGCTCTCTTTGGGATGCCTTTTGCAGCTGCAGTGTGCCTGGAGCTCAGGGCTTCCTGGTTTGAGAAACCCTAACACTAGGCTCAACCCTAACCCTAACCCTAGGCAGGTAAACCAGCCTAGGGTTCGGGAAGGTCCCAAGGAAAAAGCAGTGGAGACAGCCATGTTGTGGCAGTTTTGCGCTCTCTTTGGGATGCCTTTTGCAGCTGCACTGTGCCTGGAGCTCAGGGCTTCCTCGTTTAAGAAACCATAACCCTAGGCTCTGTAAAAACCTTTTCCATAGGCAAGTAAATCAGCCTAGGGTTAAGTAAAGTCCCAAGGAAAAAGCACTGGAGACAGCCATGTTGTGGCAGTTTTGCGCTCTCTTTGGGATGCCTTTTGCAGCTGCAGTGTGCCTGGAGCTCAGGGCTTCCTGGTTTAAGAAACCCTAACCCTAGGCTCAACCCTAAACCTAACCCTAGGCAGGTAAATCAGCCTAGGGTTCGGGAAGGTCCCAAGGAAAAAGGGATGGGGACAGCCATGTTGTGGCAGTTTTGCGCTCTCTTTGGGATGCCTTTTGCAGCTGCAGTGTGCCTGGAGCTCAGGGCTTCCTGGTTTAAAAAACCCTAACCCTAGGCTCAACCCTAACCCTAACCCTAGGCAGGTAAATCAGCCTAGGGTTAGGGAAGGTCCCAAGGAAAAACGGGTGGAGACAGCCATGTTGTGGCAGTTTTGCGCTCTCTTTGGGATGCCTTTTGCAGCTGCAGTGTGCCTGGAGCTCAGGGCTTCCTGGTTTGAGAAACCCTAACCCTAGGCTCAACCCTAACCCTAACCCTAGGCAGGTAAATCAGCCTAGGGTTAGGGAAGGTCCCAAGGAAAAAGGGGTGGAGACAGCCATGTTGTGGCAGTTTTGCGCTCTCTTTGGGATGCCTTTTGCAGCTGCAGTGTGCCTGGAGCTCAGGGCTTCCTGGTTTAAAAAACCCTAACCCTAGGCTCAACCCTAACCCTAACCCTAGGCAGGTAAATCAGCCTAGGGTTAGGGAAGGTCCCAAGGAAAACGGTGGGAGACAGCCATGTTGTGGCAGTTTTGCGCTCTCTTTGGGATGCCTTTTGCAGCTGCAGTGTGCCTGGAGCTCAGGGCTTCCTGGTTTGAGAAACCCTAACCCTAGGCTCAACCCTAACCCTAGCCCTAGGAAGCAAATCAGCCTAGGGTTAGGGAAGGTCCCAAGGACAAACGGGGGGAGACAGCCGTGTTGTGGCAGTTTTGCGCTCTCTTTGGGATGCCTTTTGCAGCTGCAGTGTGCCTGGAGCTCAGGGCTTCCTGGTTTGAGAAACCCTAACCCTAGGCTCAACCCTAACCCTAACCCTAGGCAGGTAAATCAGCCTAGGGTTAGGGAAGGTCCCAAGGAAAAAGGGGTGGAGACAGCCATGTTGTGGCAGTTTTGCGCTCTCTTTGGGATGCCTTTTGCAGCTGCAGTGTGCCTGGAGCTCAGGGCTTCCTGGTTTAAAAAACCCTAACCCTAGGCTCAACCCTAACCCTAACCCTAGGCAGGTAAATCAGCCTAGGGTTAGGGAAGGTCCCAAGGAAAACGGTGGGAGACAGCCATGTTGTGGCAGTTTTGCGCTCTCTTTGGGATGCCTTTTGCAGCTGCAGTGTGCCTGGAGCTCAGGACTTCCTGGTTTGAGAAACCCTAACCCTAGGCTCAACCCTAACCCTAGCCCTAGGAAGCAAATCAGCCTAGGGTTAGGGAAGGTCCCAAGGACAAACGGGGGGAGACAGCCGTGTTGTAGCAGTTTTGCGCTCTCTTTGGGATGCCTTTTGCAGCTGCAGTGTGCCTGGAGCTCAGGGCTTCCTGGTTTGAGAAACCCTAACCCTAGGCTCAACCCTAACCCTAACCCTAGGCAGGTAAATCAGCCTAGGGTTAGGGAAGGTCCCAAGGAAAAAGGGGTGGAGACAGCCATGTTGTGGCAATTTTGCGCTCTCTTTGGGATGCCTTTTGCAGCTGCAGTGTGCCTGGATCTCAGGGCTTCCTGGTTTAAAAAACCCTAACCCTAGGCTCAACCCTAACCCTAACTCTAGGCAGGTAAATCAGCCTAGGGTTAGGGAAGGTCCCAAGGAAAAAGGGGTGGAGACAGCCATGTTGTGGCAGTTTTGCGCTCTCTTTGGGATGCCTTTTGCAGCTGCACTGTGCCTGGAGCTCAGGGCTTCCTGGTTTAAAAAACCCTAACCCTAGGCTCAACCCTAACCCTAGCCCTAGGCAGGTAAATCAGCCTAGGGTTCGGGAAGGTCCCAAGGAAAAACGGGGGGAGACAGCCGTGTTGTGGCAGTTTTGCGCTCTCTTTGGGATGCCTTTTGCAGCTGCAGTGTGCCTGGAGCTCAGGGCTTCCTGGTTTGAGAAACCCTAACCCTAGGCTCAACCCTAACCCTAGCCCTAGGAAGCAAATCAGCCTAGGGTTAGGGAAGGTCCCAAGGACAAACGGGGGGAGACAGCCGTGTTGTGGCAGTTTTGCGCTCTCTTTGGGATGCCTTTTGCAGCTGCAGTGTGCCTGGAGCTCAGGGCTTCCTGGTTTGAGAAACCCTAACCCTAGGCTCAACCCTAACCCTAACCCTAGGCAGGTAAATCAGCCTAGGGTTAGGGAAGGTCCCAAGGAAAAAGGGGTGGAGACAGCCATGTTGTGGCAGTTTTGCGCTCTCTTTGGGATGCCTTTTGCAGCTGCAGTGTGCCTGGAGCTCAGGGCTTCCTGGTTTAAAAAACCCTAACCCTAGGCTCAACCCTAACCCTAACCCTAGGCAGGTAAATCAGCCTAGGGTTAGGGAAGGTCCCAAGGAAAAACGGGTGGAGACAGCCATGTTGTGGCAGTTTTGCGCTCTCTTTGGGATGCCTTTTGCAGCTGCAGTGTGCCTGGAGCTCAGGGCTTCCTGGTTTGAGAAACCCTAACCCTAGGCTCAACCCTAACCCTAGCCCTAGGAAGCAAATCAGCCTAGGGTTAGGGAAGGTCCCAAGGACAAACGGGGGGAGACAGCGGTGTTGTGGCAGTTTTGCGCTCTCTTTGGGATGCCTTTTGCAGCTGCAGTGTGCCTGGAGCTCAGGGCTTCCTGGTTTGAGAAACCCTAACCCTAGGCTCAACCCTAACCCTAACCCTAGGCAGGTAAATCAGCCTAGGGTTAGGGAAGGTCCCAAGGAAAAAGGGGTGGAGACAGCCATGTTGTGGCAGTTTTGCGCTCTCTTTGGGATGCCTTTTGCAGCTGCAGTGTGCCTGGAGCTCAGGGCTTCCTGGTTTAAAAAACCCTAACCCTAGGCTCAACCCTAACCCTAACCCCAGGCAGGTAAATCAGCCTAGGGTTAGGGAGGGTCCCAAGGAAAAACGGGTGGAGACAGCCATGTTGTGGCAATTTTGCGCTCTCTTTGGGATGCCTTTTGCAGCTGCAGTGTGCCTGGATCTCAGGGCTTCCTGGTTTAAAAAACCCTAACCCTAGGCTCAACCCTAACCCTAACCCTAGGCAGGTAAATCAGCCTAGGGTTAGGGAAGGGCCCAAGGAAAAAGGGGTGGAGACAGCCATGTTGTGGCAGTTTTGCACTCTCTTTGGGATGCCTTTTGCAGCTGCACTGTGCCTGGAGCTCAGGGCTTCCTGGTTTAAAAAACCCTAACCCTAGGCTCAACCCTAACCCTAGCCCTAGGCAGGTAAATCAGCCTAGGGTTCGGGAAGGTCCCAAGGAAAAACGGGGGGAGACAGCCGTGTTGTGGCAGTTTTGCGCTCTCTTTGGGATGCCTTTTGCAGCTGCAGTGTGCCTGGAGCTCAGGGCTTCCTGGTTTGAGAAACCCTAACCCTAGGCTCAACCCTAACCCTATCCCTAGGCAGGTAAATCAGCCTAGGGTTCGGGAAGGTCCGTAGGAAAAAGCAGTGGAGACAGCCATGTTGTGGCAGTTTTGCGCTCTCTTTGGGATGCCTTTTGCAGCTGCAGTGTGCCTGGAGCTCAGGGCTTCCTGGTTTAAAAAACCCTAACCCTAGGCTCAACCCTAACCCTAACCCTAGGCAGGTAAATCAGCCTAGGGTTAGGGAGGTCCCAAGGAAAACGGGTGGAGACAGCCATGTTGTGGCAGTTTTGCGCTCTCTTTGGGATGCCTTTTGCAGCTGCAGTGTGCCTGGAGCTCAGGGCTTCCTGGTTTGAGAAACCCTAACCCTAGGCTCAACCCTAACCCTAGCCCTAGGAAGCAATTCAGCCTAGGTTTAGGGGAGGTCCCAAGGACAAACGGGGGGAGACAGCCGTGTTGTGGCAGTTTTGCGCTCTCTTTGGGATGCCTTTTGCAGCTGCAGTGTGCCTGGAGCTCAGGGCTTCCTGGTTTAAGAAACCCTAACCTTAAGCTCAACCCTAAACCTAACCCTAGGCAGGTAAATCAGCCTGGGGTTAGGGAAGGTCCCAAGGAAAAAGGGGTGGAGACAGCCATGTTGTGGCAGTTTTGCGCTCTCTTTGGGATGCCTTTTGCAGCTGCAGTGTGCCTGGAGCTCCGGGCTTCCTGGTTTAAAAAACTGTAACCCTAGGCTCAACCCTAACCCTAACCCTAGGCAGGTAAATCAGCCTAGGATTAGGGAAGGTCCCAAGGAAAAACGGGTGGAGACAGCCATGTTGTGGCAGTTTTGCGCTCTCTTTGGGATGCCTTTTGCAGCTGCAGTGTGCCTGGAGCTCAGGGCTTCCTGGTTTGAGAAACCCTAACCCTAGGCTCAACCCTAACCCTAGCCCTAGGAAGCAAATCAGCCTAGGGTTAGGGAAGGTCCCAAGGACAAACGGGGGGAGACAGCCGTGTTGTGGCAGTTTTGCGCTCTCTTTGGGATGCCTTTTGCAGCTGCAGTGTGCCTGGAGCTCAGGGCTTCCTGGTTTGAGAAACCCTAACCCTAGGCTCAACCCTAACCCTAACCCTAGGCAGGTAAATCATCCTAGGGTTAGGGAAGGTCCCAAGGAAAAAGGGGTGGAGACAGCCATGTTGTGGCAGTTTTGCGCTCTCTTTGGGATGCCTTTTGCAGCTGCAGTGTGCCTGGAGCTCAGGGCTTCCTGGTTTAAAAAACCCTAACCCTAGGCTCAACCCTAACCCTAACCCCAGGCAGGTAAATCAGCCTAGGGTTAGGGAGGGTCCCAAGGAAAAACGGGTGGAGACAGCCATGTTGTGGCAATTTTGCGCTCTCTTTGGGATGCCTTTTGCAGCTGCAGTGTGCCTGGAGCTCAGGGCTTCCTGGTTTAAAAAACCCTAACCCTAGGCTCAACCATAACCCTAACCCTAGGCAGGTAAATCAGCCTAGGGTTAGGGAAGGTCCCAAGGAAAAAGGGGTGGAGACAGCCATGTTGTGGCAGTTTTGCACTCTCTTTGGGATGCCTTTTGCAGCTGCACTGTGCCTGGAGCTCAGGGCTTCCTGGTTTAAAAAACCCTAACCCTAGGCTCAACCCTAACCCTAGCCCTAGGCAGGTAAATCAGCCTAGGGTTCGGGAAGGTCCCAAGGAAAAACGGGGGGAGACAGCCGTGTTGTGGCAGTTTTGCGCTCTCTTTGGGATGCCTTTTGCAGCTGCAGTGTGCCTGGAGCTCAGGGCTTCCTGGTTTGAGAAACTCTAACCCTAGGCTCAACCCTAACCCTATCCCTAGGCAGGTAAATCAGCCTAGGGTTCGGGAAGTTCCGTAGGAAAAAGCAGTGGAGACAGCCATGTTGTGGCAGTTTTGCGCTCTCTTTGGGATGCCTTTTGCAGCTGCAGTGTGCCTGGAGCTCAGGGCTTCCTGGTTTAAAAAACCCTAACCCTAGGCTCAACCCTAACCCTAACCCTAGGCAGGTAAATCAGCCTAGGGTTAGGGAGGTCCCAAGGAAAACGGGTGGAGACAGCCATGTTGTGGCAGTTTTGCGCTCTCTTTGGGATGCCTTTTGCAGCTGCAGTGTGCCTGGAGCTCAGGGCTTCCTGGTTTGAGAAACCCTAACCCTAGGCTCAACCCTAACCCTAGCCCTAGGAAGCAATTCAGCCTAGGTTTAGGGAAGGTCCCAAGGACAAACGGGGGGAGACAGCCGTGTTGTGGCAGTTTTGCGCTCTCTTTGGGATGCCTTTTGCAGCTGCAGTGTGCCTGGAGCTCAGGGCTTCCTGGTTTAAGAAACCCTAACCTTAAGCTCAACCCTAAACCTAACCCTAGGCAGGTAAATCAGCCTGGGGTTAGGGAAGGTCCCAAGGAAAAAGGGGTGGAGACAGCCATGTTGTGGCAGTTTTGCGCTCTCTTTGGGATGCCTTTTGCAGCTGCAGTGTGCCTGGAGCTCAGGGCTTCCTGGTTTAAAAAACTGTAACCCTAGGCTCAACCCTAACCCTAACCCTAGGCAGGTAAATCAGCCTAGGATTAGGGAAGGTCCCAAGGAAAAACGGGTGGAGACAGCCATGTTGTGGCAGTTTTGCGCTCTCTTTGGGATGCCTTTTGCAGCTGCAGTGTGCCTGGAGCTAAGGGCTTCCTGGTTTGAGAAACCCTAACCCTAGGCTCAACCCTAACCCTAACCCTAGGCAGGTAAATCAGCCTAGGGTTAGGGAAGGTCCCAAGGAAAAAGGGGTGGAGACAGCCATGTTGTGGCAGTTTTGCACTCTCTTTGGGATGCCTTTTGCAGCTGCAGTGTGCCTGGAGCTCAGGGCTTCCTGGTTTAAAAAACCCTAACCCTAGGCTCAACCCTAACCCTAACCCTAGGCAGGTAAATCAGCCTATGGTTAGGGAATGTCCCAAGGAAAACGGGGGGAGACAGCCATGTTGTGGCAGTTTTGCGCTCTCTTTGGGATGCCTTTTGCAGCTGCAGTGTGCCTGGAGCTCAGGGCTTCCTGGTTTGAGAAACCCTAACCCTAGGCTCAACCCTAACCCTAGCCCTAGGAAGCAAATCAGCCTAGGGTTAGGGAAGGTCCCAAGGACAAACCGGGGGAGACAGCCGTGTTGTGGCAGTTTTGCGCTCTCTTTGGGATGCCTTTTGCAGCTGCAGTGTGCCTGGAGCTCAGGGCTTCCTGGTTTGAGAAACCCTAACCCTAGGCTCAACCCTAACCCTAACCCTAGGCAGGTAAATCAGCCTAGGGTTAGGGAAGGTCCCAAGGAAAAAGGGGTGGAGACAGCCATGTTGTGGCAGTTTTGCGCTCTCTTTGGGATGCCTTTTGCAGCTGCAGTGTGCCTGGAGCTCAGGGCTTCCTGGTTTGAGAAACCCTAACCCTAGGCTCAACCCTAACCCTAACCCTAGGCAGGTAAATCAGCCTAGTGTTAGGGAAGGTCCCAAGGAAGAAGGGGTGGAGACAGCAATGTTGTGGCAGTTTTGCGCTCTCTTTGGGATGCCTTTTGCAGCTGCAGTGTGCCTGGAGCTCAGGGCTTCCTGGTTTGAGAAACCCTAACCCTAGGCTCAACCCTAACCCTAGCCCTAGGAAGCAATTCAGCCTAGGTTTAGGGAAGGTCCCAAGGACAAACGGGGGGAGACAGCCGTGTTGTGGCAGTTTTGCGCTCTCTTTGGGATGCCTTTTGCAGCTGCAGTGTGCCTGGAGCTCAGGGCTTCCTGGTTTAAGAAACCCTAACCTTAAGCTCAACCCTAAACCTAACCCTAGGCAGGTAAATCAGCCTGGGGTTAGGGAAGGTCCCAAGGAAAAAGGGGTGGAGACAGCCATGTTGTGGCAGTTTTGCGCTCTCTTTGGGATGCCTTTTGCAGCTGCAGTGTGCCTGGAGCTCCGGGCTTCCTGGTTTAAAAAACTGTAACCCTAGGCTCAACCCTAACCCTAACCCTAGGCAGGTAAATCAGCCTAGGATTAGGGAAGGTCCCAAGGAAAAACGGGTGGAGACAGCCATGTTGTGGCAGTTTTGCGCTCTCTTTGGGATGCCTTTTGCAGCTGCAGTGTGCCTGGAGCTAAGGGCTTCCTGGTTTGAGAAACCCTAACCCTAGGCTCAACCCTAACCCTAACCCTAGGCAGGTAAATCAGCCTAGGGTTAGGGAAGGTCCCAAGGAAAAAGGGGTGGAGACAGCCATGTTGTGGCAGTTTTGCACTCTCTTTGGGATGCCTTTTGCAGCTGCAGTGTGCCTGGAGCTCAGGGCTTCCTGGTTTAAAAAACCCTAACCCTAGGCTCAACCCTAACCCTAACCCTAGGCAGGTAAATCAGCCTATGGTTATGGAATGTCCCAAGGAAAACGGGGGGAGACAGCCATGTTGTGGCAGTTTTGCGCTCTCTTTGGGATGCCTTTTGCAGCTGCAGTGTGCCTGGAGCTCTGGGCTTCCTGGTTTGAGAAACCCTAACCCTAGGCTCAACCCTAACCCTAGCCCTAGGAAGCAAATCAGCCTAGGGTTAGGGAAGGTCCCAAGGACAAACCGGGGGAGACAGCCGTGTTGTGGCAGTTTTGCGCTCTCTTTGGGATGCCTTTTGCAGCTGCAGTGTGCCTGGAGCTCAGGGCTTCCTGGTTTGAGAAACCCTAACCCTAGGCTCAACCCTAACCCTAACCCTAGGCAGGTAAATCAGCCTAGGGTTAGGGAAGGTCCCAAGGAAAAAGGGGTGGAGACAGCCATGTTGTGGCAGTTTTGCGCTCTCTTTGGGATGCCTTTTGCAGCTGCAGTGTGCCTGGAGCTCAGGGCTTCCTGGTTTGAGAAACCCTAACCCTAGGCTCAACCCTAACCCTAACCCTAGGCAGGTAAATCAGCCTAGGGTTAGGGAAGGTCCCAAGGAAAAACGGGTGGAGACAGCCATGTTGTGGCAGTTTTGCGCTCTCTTTGGGATGCCTTTTGCAGCTGCAGTGTGCCTGGAGCTCAGGGCTTCCTGGTTTGAGAAACCCTAACCCTAGGCTCAACCCTAACCCTAGCCCTAGGAAGCAAATCAGCCTAGGGTTAGGGAAGGTCCCAAGGACAAACGGGGGGAGACAGCCGTGTTGTGGCAGTTTTGCGCTCTCTTTGGGATGCCTTTTGCAGCTGCAGTGTGCCTGGAGCTCAGGGCTTCCTGGTTTGAGAAACCCTAACCCTAGGCTCAACCCTAACCCTAACCCTAGGCAGGTAAATCAGCCTAGGGTTAGGGAAGGTCCCAAGGAAAAAGGGGTGGAGACAGCCATGTTGTGGCAGTTTTGCGCTCTCTTTGGGATGCCTTTTGCAGCTGCAGTGTGCCTGGAGCTCAGGGCTTCCTGGTTTAAAAAACCCTAACCCTAGGCTCAACCCTAACCCTAACCCTAGGCAGGTAAATCAGCCTAGGGTTGGGGACGGTCCCAAGGAAAAACGGGGGGAGACAGCCATGTTGTGGCAGTTTTGCGCTCTCTTTGGGATGCCTTTTGCAGCTGCAGTGTGCCTGGAGCTCAGGGCTTCCTGGTTTGAGAAACCCTAACCCTAGGCTCAACCCTAACCCTAACCCTAGGCAGGTAAACCAGCCTAGGGTTCGGGAAGGTCCCTAGGAAAAAGCAGTGGAGACAGCCATGTTGTGGCAGTTTTGCGCTCTCTTTGGGATGCCTTTTGCAGCTGCACTGTGCCTGGAGCTCAGGGCTTCCTCGTTTAAGAAACCATAACCCTAGGCTCTGTAAAAACCTTTTCCATAGGCAAGTATATCAGCCTAGGGTTAAGTAAAGTCCCAAGGAAAAAGCACTGGAGACAGCCATGTTGTGGCAGTTTTGCGCTCTCTTTGGGATGCCTTTTGCAGCTGCAGTGTGCCTGGAGCTCAGGGCTTCCTGGTTTAAGAAACCCTAACCCTAAGCTCAACCCTAAACCTAACCCTAGGCAGGTAAATCAGCCTAGGATTCGGGAAGGTCCCAAGGAAAAAGGGATGGAGACAGCCATGTTGTGGCAGTTTTGCGCTCTCTTTGGGATGCCTTTTGCAGCTGCAGTGTGCCGGGAGCTCTGGGCTTCCTGGTTTGAGAAACCCTAACCCTAGGCTCAACCCTAACCCTAGCCCTAGGAAGCAAATCAGCCTAGGGTTAGGGAAGGTCCCAAGGACAAACCAGGGGAGACAGCCGTGTTGTGGCAGTTTTGCGCTCTCTTTGGGATGCCTTTTGCAGCTGCAGTGTGCCTGGAGCTCAGGGCTTCCTGGTTTGAGAAACCCTAACCCTAGGCTCAACCCTAACCCTAACCCTAGGCAGGTAAATCAGCCTAGGGTTAGGGAAGGTCCCAAGGAAAACGGTGGGAGACAGCCATGTTGTGGCAGTTTTGCGCTCTCTTTGGGATGCCTTTTGCAGCTGCAGTGTGCCTGGAGCTCAGGGCTTCCTGGTTTAAAAAACCCTAACCCTAGGCTCAACCCTAACCCTAACCCTAGGCAGGTAAATCAGCCTAGGATTAGGGAAGGTCCCAAGGAAAAACGGGTGGAGACAGCCATGTTGTGGCAGTTTTGCGCTCTCTTTGGGATGCCTTTTGCAGCTGCAGTGTGCCTGGAGCTAAGGGCTTCCTGGTTTGAGAAACCCTAACCCTAGGCTCAACCCTAACCCTAACCCTAGGCAGGTAAATCAGCCTAGCGTTAGGGAAGGTCCCAAGGAAAAAGGGGTGGAGACAGCCATGTTGTGGCAGTTTTGCACTCTCTTTGGGATGCCTTTTGCAGCTGCAGTGTGCCTGGAGCTCAGGGCTTCCTGGTTTAAAAAACCCTAACCCTAGGCTCAACCCTAACCCTAACCCTAGGCAGGTAAATCAGCCTATGGTTAGGGAAGGTCCCAAGGAAAACGGGGGGAGACAGCCATGTTGTGGCAGTTTTGCGCTCTCTTTGGGATGCCTTTTGCAACTGCAGTGTGCCTGGAGCTCTGGGCTTCCTGGTTTGAGAAACCCTAACCCTAGGCTCAACCCTAACCCTAGCCCTAGGCAGGTAAATCAGCCTAGGGTTAGGGAAGGTCCCAAGGACAAACCGGGGGAGACAGCCGTGTTGTGGCAGTTTTGCGCTCTCTTTGGGATGCCTTTTGCAGCTGCAGTGTGCCTGGAGCTCAGGGCTTCCTGGTTTGAGAAACCCTAACCCTAGGCTCAACCCTAACCCTAACCCTAGGCAGGTAAATCAGCCTAGGGTTAGGGAAGGTCCCAAGGAAAAAGGGGTGGAGACAGCCATGTTGTGGCAGTTTTGCGCTCTCTTTGGGATGCCTTTTGCAGCTGCAGTGTGCCTGGAGCTCAGGGCTTCCTGGTTTGAGAAACCCTAACCCTAGGCTCAACCCTAACCCTAACCCTAGGCAGGTAAATCAGCCTAGGGTTAGGGAAGGTCCCAAGGAAAAACGGGTGGAGACAGCCATGTTGTGGCAGTTTTGCGCTCTCTTTGGGATGCCTTTTGCAGCTGCAGTGTGCCTGGAGCTCAGGGCTTCCTGGTTTGAGAAACCCTAACCCTAGGCTCAACCCTAACCCTAGCCCTAGGAAGCAAATCAGCCTAGGGTTAGGGAAGGTCCCAAGGACAAACGGGGGGAGACAGCCGTGTTGTGGCAGTTTTGCGCTCTCTTTGGGATGCCTTTTGCAGCTGCAGTGTGCCTGGAGCTCAGGGCTTCCTGGTTTGAGAAACCCTAACCCTAGGCTCAACCCTAACCCTAACCCTAGGCAGGTAAATCAGCCTAGGGTTAGGGAAGGTCCCAAGGAAAAAGGGGTGGAGACAGCCATGTTGTGGCAGTTTTGCGCTCTCTTTGGGATGCCTTTTGCAGCTGCAGTGTGCCTGGAGCTCAGGGCTTCCTGGTTTAAAAAACCCTAACCCTAGGCTCAACCCTAACCCTAACCCTAGGCAGGTAAATCAGCCTAGGGTTGGGGACGGTCCCAAGGAAAAACGGGGGGAGACAGCCATGTTGTGGCAGTTTTGCGCTCTCTTTGGGATGCCTTTTGCAGCTGCAGTGTGCCTGGAGCTCAGGGCTTCCTGGTTTGAGAAACCCTAACCCTAGGCTCAACCCTAACCCTAACCCTAGGCAGGTAAACCAGCCAAGGGTTCGGGAAGGTCCCAAGGAAAAAGCAGTGGAGACAGCCATGTTGTGGCAGTTTTGCGCTCTCTTTGGGATGCCTTTTGCAGCTGCACTGTGCCTGGAGCTCAGGGCTTCCTCGTTTAAGAAACCATAACCCTAGGCTCTGTAAAAACCTTTTCCATAGGCAAGTATATCAGCCTAGGGTTAAGTAAAGTCCCAAGGAAAAAGCACTGGAGACAGCCATGTTGTGGCAGTTTTGCGCTCTCTTTGGGATGCCTTTTGCAGCTGCAGTGTGCCTGGAGCTCAGGGCTTCCTGGTTTAAGAAACCCTAACCCTAAGCTCAACCCTAAACCTAACCCTAGGCAGGTAAATCAGCCTAGGGTTCGGGAAGGTCCCAAGGAAAAAGGGATGGAGACAGCCATGTTGTGGCAGTTTTGCGCTCTCTTTGGGATGCCTTTTGCAGCTGCAGTGTGCCGGGAGCTCTGGGCTTCCTGGTTTGAGAAACCCTAACCCTAGGCTCAACCCTAACCCTAGCCCTAGGAAGCAAATCAGCCTAGGGTTAGGGAAGGTCCCAAGGACAAACCAGGGGAGACAGCCGTGTTGTGGCAGTTTTGCGCTCTCTTTGGGATGCCTTTTGCAGCTGCAGTGTGCCTGGAGCTCAGGGCTTCCTGGTTTGAGAAACCCTAACCCTAGGCTCAACCCTAACCCTAACCCTAGGCAGGTAAATCAGCCTAGGGTTAGGGAAGGTCCCAAGGAAAACGGTGGGAGACAGCCATGTTGTGGCAGTTTTGCGCTCTCTTTGGGATGCCTTTTGCAGCTGCAGTGTGCCTGGAGCTCAGGGCTTCCTGGTTTAAAAAACCCTAACCCTAGGCTCAACCCTAACCCTAACCCTAGGCAGGTAAATCAGCCTAGGGTTAGGGAAGGTCCCAAGGAAAAATGGGTGGAGACAGCCATGTTGTGGCAGTTTTGCGCTCTCTTTGGGATGCCTTTTGCAGCTGCAGTGTGCCTGGAGCTCAGGGCTTCCTGGTTTGAGAAACCCTAACCCTAGGCTCAACCCTAACCCTAGCCCTAGGAAGCAAATCAGCCTAGGGTTAGGGAAGGTCCCAAGGACAAACGGGGGGAGACAGCCGTGTTGTGGCAGTTTTGCGCTCTCTTTGGGATGCCTTTTGCAGCTGCAGTGTGCCTGGAGCTCAGGGCTTCCTGGTTTGAGAAACCCTAACCCTAGGCTCAACCCTAACCCTAACCCTAGGCAGGTAAATCAGCCTAGGGTTAGGGAAGGTCCCAAGGAAAAAGGGGTGGAGACAGCCATGTTGTGGCAGTTTTGCGCTCTCTTTGGGATGCCTTTTGCAGCTGCAGTGTGCCTGGAGCTCAGGGCTTCCTGGTTTAAAAAACCCTAACCCTAGGCTCAACCCTAACCCTAACCCTAGGCAGGTAAATCAGCCTAGGGTTGGGGACGGTCCCAAGGAAAAACGGGGGGAGACAGCCATGTTGTGGCAGTTTTGCGCTCTCTTTGGGATGCCTTTTGCAGCTGCACTGTGCCTGGAGCTCAGGGCTTCCTCGTTTAAGAAACCATAACCCTAGGCTCTGTAAAAACCTTTTCCATAGGCAAGTAAATCAGCCTAGGGTTAAGTAAAGTCCCAAGGAAAAAGCACTGGAGACAGCCATGTTGTGGCAGTTTTGCGCTCTCTTTGGGATGCCTTTTGCAGCTGCAGTGTGCCTGGAGCTCAGGGCTTCCTGGTTTAAGAAACCCTAACCCTAAGCTCAACCCTAAACCTAACCCTAGGCAGGTAAATCAGCCTAGGGTTCGGGAAGGTCCCAAGGAAAAAGAGATGGAGACAGCCATGTTGTGGCAGTTTTGCGCTCTCTTTGGGATGCCTTTTGCAGCTGCAGTGTGCCGGGAGCTCTGGGCATCCTGGTTTGAGAAACCCTAACCCTAGGCTCAACCCTAACCCTAGCCCTAGGAAGCAAATCAGCCTAGGGTTAGGGAAGGTCCCAAGGACAAACGGGGGGAGACAGCCGTGTTGTGGCAGTTTTGCGCTCTCTTTGGGATGCCTTTTGCAGCTGCAGTGTGCCTGGAGCTCAGGGCTTCCTGGTTTGAGAAACCCTAACCCTAGGCTCAACCCTAACCCTAACCCTAGGCAGGTAAATCAGCCTAGGGTTAGGGAAGGTCCCAAGGAAAAAGGGGTGGAGACAGCCATGTTGTGGCAGTTTTGCGCTCTCTTTGGGATGCCTTTTGCAGCTGCAGTGTGCCTGGAGCTCAGGGCTTCCTGGTTTAAAAAACCCTAACCCTAGGCTCAACCCTAACCCTAACCCTAGGCAGGTAAATCAGCCTAGGGTTAGGGACGGTCCCAAGGAAAAACGGGTGGAGACAGCCATGTTGTGGCAATTTTGCGCTCTCTTTGGGATGCCTTTTGCAGCTGCAGTGTGCCTGGATCTCAGGGCTTCCTGGTTTAAAAAACCCTAACCCTAGGCTCAACCCTAACCCTAACCCTAGGCAGGTAAATCAGCCTAGGGTTAGGGAAGGTCCCAAGGAAAAAGGGGTGGAGACAGCCATGTTGTGGCAGTTTTGCACTCTCTTTGGGATGCCTTTTGCAGCTGCAGTGTGCCTGGAGCTCAGGGCTTCCTGGTTTAAAAAACCCTAACCCTAGGCTCAACCCTAACCCTAACCCTAGGCAGGTAAATCAGCCTAGGATTAGGGAAGGTCCCAAGGAAAAACGGGTGGAGACAGCCATGTTGTGGCAGTTTTGCGCTCTCTTTGGGATGCCTTTTGCAGCTGCAGTGTGCCTGGAGCTAAGGGCTTCCTGGTTTGAGAAACCCTAACCCTAGGCTCAACCCTAACCCTAACCCTAGGCAGGTAAATCAGCCTAGGGTTAGGGAAGGTCCCAAGGAAAAAGGGGTGGAGACAGCCATGTTGTGGCAGTTTTGCACTCTCTTTGGGATGCCTTTTGCAGCTGCAGTGTGCCTGGAGCTCAGGGCTTCCTGGTTTAAAAAACCCTAACCCTAGGCTCAACCCTAACCCTAACCCTAGGCAGGTAAATCAGCCTATGGTTAGGGAATGTCCCAAGGAAAACGGGGGGAGACAGCCATGTTGTGGCAGTTTTGCGCTCTCTTTGGGATGCCTTTTGCAGCTGCAGTGTGCCTGGAGCTCTGGGCTTCCTGGTTTGAGAAACCCTAACCCTAGGCTCAACCCTAACCCTAGCCCTAGGAAGCAAATCAGCCTAGGGTTAGGGAAGGTCCCAAGGACAAACCGGGGGAGACAGCCGTGTTGTGGCAGTTTTGCGCTCTCTTTGGGATGCCTTTTGCAGCTGCAGTGTGCCTGGAGCTCAGGGCTTCCTGGTTTGAGAAACCCTAACCCTAGGCTCAACCCTAACCCTAACCCTAGGCAGGTAAATCAGCCTAGGGTTAGGGAAGGTCCCAAGGAAAAAGGGGTGGAGACAGCCATGTTGTGGCAGTTTTGCGCTCTCTTTGGGATGCCTTTTGCAGCTGCAGTGTGCCTGGAGCTCAGGGCTTCCTGGTTTGAGAAACCCTAACCCTAGGCTCAACCCTAACCCTAACCCTAGGCAGGTAAATCAGCCTAGGGTTAGGGAAGGTCCCAAGGAAAAACGGGTGGAGACAGCCATGTTGTGGCAGTTTTGCGCTCTCTTTGGGATGCCTTTTGCAGCTGCAGTGTGCCTGGAGCTCAGGGCTTCCTGGTTTGAGAAACCCTAACCCTAGGCTCAACCCTAACCCTAGCCCTAGGAAGCAAATCAGCCTAGGGTTAGGGAAGGTCCCAAGGACAAACGGGGGGAGACAGCCGTGTTGTGGCAGTTTTGCGCTCTCTTTGGGATGCCTTTTGCAGCTGCAGTGTGCCTGGAGCTCAGGGCTTCCTGGTTTGAGAAACCCTAACCCTAGGCTCAACCCTAACCCTAACCCTAGGCAGGTAAACCAGCCAAGGGTTCGGGAAGGTCCCAAGGAAAAAGCAGTGGAGACAGCCATGTTGTGGCAGTTTTGCGCTCTCTTTGGGATGCCTTTTGCAGCTGCACTGTGCCTGGAGCTCAGGGCTTCCTCGTTTAAGAAACCATAACCCTAGGCTCTGTAAAAACCTTTTCCATAGGCAAGTATATCAGCCTAGGGTTAAGTAAAGTCCCAAGGAAAAAGCACTGGAGACAGCCATGTTGTGGCAGTTTTGCGCTCTCTTTGGGATGCCTTTTGCAGCTGCAGTGTGCCTGGAGCTCAGGGCTTCCTGGTTTAAGAAACCCTAACCCTAAGCTCAACCCTAAACCTAACCCTAGGCAGGTAAATCAGCCTAGGGTTCGGGAAGGTCCCAAGGAAAAAGGGATGGAGACAGCCATGTTGTGGCAGTTTTGCGCTCTCTTTGGGATGCCTTTTGCAGCTGCAGTGTGCCGGGAGCTCTGGGCTTCCTGGTTTGAGAAACCCTAACCCTAGGCTCAACCCTAACCCTAGCCCTAGGAAGCAAATCAGCCTAGGGTTAGGGAAGGTCCCAAGGACAAACCAGGGGAGACAGCCGTGTTGTGGCAGTTTTGCGCTCTCTTTGGGATGCCTTTTGCAGCTGCAGTGTGCCTGGAGCTCAGGGCTTCCTGGTTTGAGAAACCCTAACCCTAGGCTCAACCCTAACCCTAACCCTAGGCAGGTAAATCAGCCTAGGGTTAGGGAAGGTCCCAAGGAAAACGGTGGGAGACAGCCATGTTGTGGCAGTTTTGCGCTCTCTTTGGGATGCCTTTTGCAGCTGCAGTGTGCCTGGAGCTCAGGGCTTCCTGGTTTAAAAAACCCTAACCCTAGGCTCAACCCTAACCCTAACCCTAGGCAGGTAAATCAGCCTAGGGTTAGGGAAGGTCCCAAGGAAAAAGGGGTGGAGACAGCCATGTTGTGGCAGTTTTGCGCTCTCTTTGGGATGCCTTTTGCAGCTGCAGTGTGCCTGGAGCTCAGGGCTTCCTGGTTTGAGAAACCCTAACCCTAGGCTCAACCCTAACCCTAGCCCTAGGAAGCAAATCAGCCTAGGGTTAGGGAAGGTCCCAAGGACAAACGGGGGGAGACAGCCGTGTTGTGGCAGTTTTGCGCTCTCTTTGGGATGCCTTTTGCAGCTGCAGTGTGCCTGGAGCTCAGGGCTTCCTGGTTTGAGAAACCCTAACCCTAGGCTCAACCCTAACCCTAACCCTAGGCAGGTAAATCAGCCTAGGGTTAGGGAAGGTCCCAAGGAAAAAGGGGTGGAGACAGCCATGTTGTGGCAGTTTTGCGCTCTCTTTGGGATGCCTTTTGCAGCTGCAGTGTGCCTGGAGCTCAGGGCTTCCTGGTTTGAGAAACCCTAACCCTAGGCTCAACCCTAACCCTAACCCTAGGCAGGTAAACCAGCCAAGGGTTCGGGAAGGTCCCAAGGAAAAAGCAGTGGAGACAGCCATGTTGTGGCAGTTTTGCGCTCTCTTTGGGATGCCTTTTGCAGCTGCAGTGTGCCTGGAGCTCAGGGCTTCCTGGTTTAAGAAACCCTAACCCTAAGCTCAACCCTAAACCTAACCCTAGGCAGGTAAATCAGCCTAGGGTTCGGGAAGGTCCCAAGGAAAAAGGGATGGAGACAGCCATGTTGTGGCAGTTTTGCGCTCTCTTTGGGATGCCTTTTGCAGCTGCAGTGTGCCGGGAGCTCTGGGCTTCCTGGTTTGAGAAACCCTAACCCTAGGCTCAACCCTAACCCTAGCCCTAGGAAGCAAATCAGCCTAGGGTTAGGGAAGGTCCCAAGGACAAACCAGGGGAGACAGCCGTGTTGTGGCAGTTTTGCGCTCTCTTTGGGATGCCTTTTGCAGCTGCAGTGTGCCTGGAGCTCAGGGCTTCCTGGTTTGAGAAACCCTAACCCTAGGCTCAACCCTAACCCTAACCCTAGGCAGGTAAATCAGCCTAGGGTTAGGGAAGGTCCCAAGGAAAACGGTGGGAGACAGCCATGTTGTGGCAGTTTTGCGCTCTCTTTGGGATGCCTTTTGCAGCTGCAGTGTGCCTGGAGCTCAGGGCTTCCTGGTTTAAAAAACCCTAACCCTAGGCTCAACCCTAACCCTAACCCTAGGCAGGTAAATCAGCCTAGGGTTAGGGAAGGTCCCAAGGAAAAACGGGTGGAGACAGCCATGTTGTGGCAGTTTTGCGCTCTCTTTGGGATGCCTTTTGCAGCTGCAGTGTGCCTGGAGCTCAGGGCTTCCTGGTTTGAGAAACCCTAACCCTAGGCTCAACCCTAACCCTAGCCCTAGGAAGCAAATCAGCCTAGGGTTAGGGAAGGTCCCAAGGACAAACGGGGGGAGACAGCCGTGTTGTGGCAGTTTTGCGCTCTCTTTGGGATGCCTTTTGCAGCTGCAGTGTGCCTGGAGCTCAGGGCTTCCTGGTTTGAGAAACCCTAACCCTAGGCTCAACCCTAACCCTAACCCTAGGCAGGTAAATCAGCCTAGGGTTAGGGAAGGTCCCAAGGAAAAAGGGGTGGAGACAGCCATGTTGTGGCAGTTTTGCGCTCTCTTTGGGATGCCTTTTGCAGCTGCAGTGTGCCTGGATCTCAGGGCTTCCTGGTTTAAAAAACCCTAACCCTAGGCTCAACCCTAACCCTAACCCTAGGCAGGTAAATCAGCCTAGGGTTGGGGACGGTCCCAAGGAAAAACGGGGGGAGACAGCCATGTTGTGGCAGTTTTGCGCTCTCTTTGGGATGCCTTTTGCAGCTGCACTGTGCCTGGAGCTCAGGGCTTCCTCGTTTAAGAAACCATAACCCTAGGCTCTGTAAAAACCTTTTCCATAGGCAAGTAAATCAGCCTAGGGTTAAGTAAAGTCCCAAGGAAAAAGCACTGGAGACAGCCATGTTGTGGCAGTTTTGCGCTCTCTTTGGGATGCCTTTTGCAGCTGCAGTGTGCCTGGAGCTCAGGGCTTCCTGGTTTAAGAAACCCTAACCCTAAGCTCAACCCTAAACCTAACCCTAGGCAGGTAAATCAGCCTAGGGTTCGGGAAGGTCCCAAGGAAAAAGAGATGGAGACAGCCATGTTGTGGCAGTTTTGCGCTCTCTTTGGGATGCCTTTTGCAGCTGCAGTGTGCCGGGAGCTCTGGGCATCCTGGTTTGAGAAACCCTAACCCTAGGCTCAACCCTAACCCTAGCCCTAGGAAGCAAATCAGCCTAGGGTTAGGGAAGGTCCCAAGGACAAACGGGGGGAGACAGCCGTGTTGTGGCAGTTTTGCGCTCTCTTTGGGATGCCTTTTGCAGCTGCAGTGTGCCTGGAGCTCAGGGCTTCCTGGTTTGAGAAACCCTAACCCTAGGCTCAACCCTAACCCTAACCCTAGGCAGGTAAATCAGCCTAGGGTTAGGGAAGGTCCCAAGGAAAAAGGGGTGGAGACAGCCATGTTGTGGCAGTTTTGCGCTCTCTTTGGGATGCCTTTTGCAGCTGCAGTGTGCCTGGAGCTCAGGGCTTCCTGGTTTAAAAAACCCTAACCCTAGGCTCAACCCTAACCCTAACCCTAGGCAGGTAAATCAGCCTAGGGTTAGGGACGGTCCCAAGGAAAAACGGGTGGAGACAGCCATGTTGTGGCAATTTTGCGCTCTCTTTGGGATGCCTTTTGCAGCTGCAGTGTGCCTGGATCTCAGGGCTTCCTGGTTTAAAAAACCCTAACCCTAGGCTCAACCCTAACCCTAACCCTAGGCAGGTAAATCAGCCTAGGGTTAGGGAAGGTCCCAAGGAAAAAGGGGTGGAGACAGCCATGTTGTGGCAGTTTTGCACTCTCTTTGGGATGCCTTTTGCAGCTGCAGTGTGCCTGGAGCTCAGGGCTTCCTGGTTTAAAAAACCCTAACCCTAGGCTCAACCCTAACCCTAGCCCTAGGCAGGTAAATCAGCCTAGGGTTCGGGAAGGTCCCAAGGAAAAACGGGTGGAGACAGCCGTGTTGTGGCAGTTTTGCGCTCTCTTTGGGATGCCTTTTGCAGCTGCAGTGTGCCTGGAGCTCAGGGCTTCCTGGTTTGAGAAACCCTAACCCTAGGCTCAACCCTAACCCTATCCCTAGGCAGGTAAATCAGCCTAGGGTTCGGGAAGGTCCCTAGGAAAAAAGCAGTGGAGACAGCCATGTTGTGGCAGTTTTGCGCTCTCTTTGGGATGCCTTTTGCAGCTGCAGTGTGCCTGGAGCTCAGGGCTTCCTGGTTTGAGAAACCCTAACCCTAGGCTCAACCCTAACCCTAACCCTAGGCAGGTAAATCAGCCTAGGGTTAGGGAAGGTCCCAAGGAAAAAGGGGTGGAGACAGCCATGTTGTGGCAGTTTTGCGCTCTCTTTGGGATGCCTTTTGCAGCTGCAGTGTGCCTGGAGCCCAGGGCTTCCTGGTTTAAAAAACCCTAACGCTAGGCTCAACCCTAACCCTAACCCTAGGCAGGTAAATCAGCATAGGGTTAGGGACGGTCCCAAGGAAAAACGGGTGGAGACAGCCATGTTGTGGCAGTTTTGCGCTCTCTTTGGGATGCCTTTTGCAGCTGCAGTGTGCCTGGATCTCAGGGCTTCCTGGTTTAAAAAACCCTAACCCTCGGCTCAACCCTAACCCTAACCCTAGGCAGGTAAATCAGCCTAGGGTTAGGGAAGGTCCCAAGGAAAAACGGGTGGAGACAGCCATGTTGTGGCAGTTTTGCGCTCTCTTTGGGATGCCTTTTGCAGCTGCAGTGTGCCTGGAGCTCTGGGCTTCCTGGTTTGAGAAACCCTAACCCTAGGCTCAACCCTAACCCTAACCCTAGGCAGGTAAATCAGCCTAGGGTTAGGAAAGGTCCCAAGGAAAAAGGGGTGGAGACAGCCATGTTGTGGCAGTTTTGCGCTCTCTTTGGGATGCCTTTTGCAGCTGCAGTGTGCCTGGAGCTCAGGGCTTCCTGGTTTAAAAACCCTAACCCTAGGCTCAACCCTAACCCTAACCCTAGGCAGGTAAATCAGCCTAGGGTTAGGGAAGGTCCCAAGGAAAAACGGGTGGAGACAGCCATGTTGTGGCAGTTTTGCGCTCTCTTTGGGATGCCTTTTGCAGCTGCAGTGTGCCTGGAGCTCAGGGCTTCCTGGTTTAAAAAACCCTAACCCTAGGCTCAACCCTAACCCTAACCCTAGGTAGGTAAATCAGCATATGGTTAGGGAGGTCCCAAGGAAAACGGGGGGAGACAGCCATGTTGTGGCAGTTTTGCGCTCTCTTTGGGATGCCTTTTGCAGCTGCAGTGTGCCTGGAGCTCAGGGCTTCCTGGTTTGAGAAACCCTAACCCTAGGCTCAACCCTAACCCTAACCCTAGGCAGGTAAATCAGCCTAGGGTTAGGGAAGGTCCCAAGGAAAAAGGGGTGGAGACAGCCATGTTGTGGCAGTTTTGCGCTCTCTTTGGGATGCCTTTTGCAGCTGCAGTGTGCCTGGAGCTCTGGGCTTCCTGGTTTGAGAAACCCTAACCCTAGGCTCAACCCTAACCCTAACCCTAGGCAGGTAAATCAGCCTAGGGTTAGGGAAGGTCCCAAGGAAAAACGGGTGGAGACAGCCATGTTGTGGCAGTTTTGCGCTCTCTTTGGGATGCCTTTTGCAGCTGCAGTGTGCCTGGAGCTCAGGGCTTCCTGGTTTAAAAAACCCTAACCCTAGGCTCAGCCCTAACCCTAACCCTAGGTAGGTAAATCAGCCTATGGTTAGGGAGGTCCCAAGGAAAACGGGGGGAGACAGCCATGTTGTGGCAGTTTTGCGCTCTCTTTGGGATGCCTTTTGCAGCTGCAGTGTGCCTGGAGCTCAGGGCTTCCTGGTTTGAGAAACCCTAACCCTAGGCTCAACCCTAACCCTAGCCCTAGGAATGTAAATCAGCCTAGGTTTAGGGAAGGTCCCAAGGACAAACGGGGGGAGACAGCCGTGTTGTGGCAGTTTTGCGCTCTCTTTGGGATGCCTTTTGCAGCTGCAGTGTGCCTGGAGCTCAGGGCTTCCTGGTTTGAGAAACCCTAACCCTAGGCTCAACCCTAACCCTAACCCTAGGCAGGTAAATCAGCCTAGGGTTAGGGAAGGTCCCAAGGAAAAAGGGGTGGAGACAGCCATGTTGTGGCAGTTTTGCGCTCTCTTTGGGATGCCTTTTGCAGCTGCAGTGTGCCTGGAGCTCAGGGCTTCCTGGTTTGAGAAACCCTAACCCTAGGCTCAACCCTAACCCTAACCCTAGGCAGGTAAATCAGCCTAGGGTTAGGGAAGGTCCCAAGGAAAAAGGGGTGGAGACAGCCATGTTGTGGCAGTTTTGCGCTCTCTTTGGGATGCCTTTTGCAGCTGCAGTGTGCCTGGAGCCCAGGGCTTCCTGGTTTAAAAAACCCTAACCCTAGGCTCAACCCTAACCCTAACCCTAGGCAGGTAAATCAGCCTAGGGTTAGGGAGGGTCCCAAGGAAAACGGGGGGAGACAGCCATGTTGTGGCAGTTTTGCGCTCTCTTTGGGATGCCTTTTGCAGCTGCAGTGTGCCTGGAGCTCAGGGCTTCCTGGTTTGAGAAACCCTAACCCTAGGCTCAACCCTAACCCTAGCCCTAGGAAGCAAATCAGCCTAGGTTTAGGGAAGGTCCCAAGGACAAACGGGGGGAGACAGCCGTGTTGTGGCAGTTTTGCGCTCTCTTTGGGATGCCTTTTGCAGCTGCAGTGTGCCTGGAGCTCAGGGCTTCCTGGTTTGAGAAACCCTAACCCTAGGCTCAACCCTAACCCTAACCCTAGGCAGGTAAATCAGCCTAGGGTTAGGGACGGTCCCAAGGAAAAACGGGTGGAGACAGCCATGTTGTGGCAATTTTGCGCTCTCTTTGGGATGCCTTTTGCAGCTGCAGTGTGCCTGGAGCTCAGGGCTTCCTGGTTTAAAAAACCCTAACCCTCGGCTCAACCCTAACCCTAACCCTAGGCAGGTAAATCAGCCTAGGGTTAGGGAAGGTCCCAAGGAAAAAGGGGTGGAGACAGCCATGTTGTGGCAGTTTTGCGCTCTCTTTGGGATGCCTTTTGCAGCTGCAGTGTGCCTGGAGCTCAGGGCTTCCTCGCTTAAGAAACCATAACCCTAGGCTCTGTAAAAACCTTTTCCATAGGCAAGTAAATCAGCCTAGGGTTAAGTAAAGTCCCAAGGAAAAAGCACTGGAGACAGCCATGTTGTGGCAGTTTTGCGCTCTCTTTGGGATGCCTTTTGCAGCTGCAGTGTGCCTGGAGCTCAGGGCTTCCTGGTTTAAGAAACCCTAACCCTAAGCTCAACCCTAAACCTAACCCTAGGCAGGTAAATCAGCCTAGGGTTCGGGAAGGTCCCAAGGAAAAAGAGATGGAGACAGCCATGTTGTGGCAGTTTTGCGCTCTCTTTGGGATGCCTTTTGCAGCTGCAGTGTGCCTGGAGCTCTGGGCATCCTGGTTTGAGAAACCCTAACCCTAGGCTCAACCCTAACCCTAGCCCTAGGAAGCAAATCAGCCTAGGGTTAGGGAAGGTCCCAAGGACAAACGGGGGGAGACAGCCGTGTTGTGGCAGTTTTGCGCTCTCTTTGGGATGCCTTTTGCAGCTGCAGTGTGCCTGGAGCTCAGGGCTTCCTGGTTTGAGAAACCCTAACCCTAGGCTCAACCCTAACCCTAACCCTAGGCAGGTAAATCAGCCTAGGGTTAGGGAAGGTCCCAAGGAAAAAGGGGTGGAGACAGCCATGTTGTGGCAGTTTTGCGCTCTCTTTGGGATGCCTTTTGCAGCTGCAGTGTGCCTGGAGCTCAGGGCTTCCTGGTTTAAAAAACCCTAACCCTAGGCTCAACCCTAACCCTAACCCTAGGCAGGTAAATCAGCCTAGGGTTAGGGACGGTCCCAAGGAAAAACGGGTGGAGACAGCCATGTTGTGGCAATTTTGCGCTCTCTTTGGGATGCCTTTTGCAGCTGCAGTGTGCCTGGATCTCAGGGCTTCCTGGTTTAAAAAACCCTAACCCTAGGCTCAACCCTAACCCTAACCCTAGGCAGGTAAATCAGCCTAGGGTTAGGGAAGGTCCCAAGGAAAAAGGGGTGGAGACAGCCATGTTGTGGCAGTTTTGCACTCTCTTTGGGATGCCTTTTGCAGCTGCAGTGTGCCTGGAGCTCAGGGCTTCCTGGTTTAAAAAACCCTAACCCTAGGCTCAACCCTAACCCTAGCCCTAGGCAGGTAAATCAGCCTAGGGTTCGGGAAGGTCCCAAGGAAAAACGGGTGGAGACAGCCGTGTTGTCGCAGTTTTGCGCTCTCTTTGGGATGCCTTTTGCAGCTGCAGTGTGCCTGGAGCTCAGGGCTTCCTGGTTTGAGAAACCCTAACCCTAGGCTCAACCCTAACCCTATCCCTAGGCAGGTAAATCAGCCTAGGGTTCGGGAAGGTCCCTAGGAAAAAGCAGTGGAGACAGCCATGTTGTGGCAGTTTTGCGCTCTCTTTGGGATGCCTTTTGCAGCTGCAGTGTGCCTGGAGCTCAGGGCTTCCTGGTTTGAGAAACCCTAACCCTAGGCTCAACCCTAACCCTAACCCTAGGCAGGTAAATCAGCCTAGGGTTAGGGAAGGTCCCAAGGAAAAAGGGGTGGAGACAGCCATGTTGTGGCAGTTTTGCGCTCTCTTTGGGATGCCTTTTGCAGCTGCAGTGTGCCTGGAGCCCAGGGCTTCCTGGTTTAAAAAACCCTAACGCTAGGCTCAACCCTAACCCTAACCCTAGGCAGGTAAATCAGCATAGGGTTAGGGACGGTCCCAAGGAAAAACGGGTGGAGACAGCCATGTTGTGGCAGTTTTGCGCTCTCTTTGGGATGCCTTTTGCAGCTGCAGTGTGCCTGGATCTCAGGGCTTCCTGGTTTAAAAAACCCTAACCCTCGGCTCAACCCTAACCCTAACCCTAGGCAGGTAAATCAGCCTAGGGTTAGGGAAGGTCCCAAGGAAAAACGGGTGGAGACAGCCATGTTGTGGCAGTTTTGCGCTCTCTTTGGGATGCCTTTTGCAGCTGCAGTGTGCCTGGAGCTCTGGGCTTCCTGGTTTGAGAAACCCTAACCCTAGGCTCAACCCTAACCCTAACCCTAGGCAGGTAAATCAGCCTAGGGTTAGGAAAGGTCCCAAGGAAAAAGGGGTGGAGACAGCCATGTTGTGGCAGTTTTGCGCTCTCTTTGGGATGCCTTTTGCAGCTGCAGTGTGCCTGGAGCTCAGGGCTTCCTGGTTTAAAAACCCTAACCCTAGGCTCAACCCTAACCCTAACCCTAGGCAGGTAAATCAGCCTAGGGTTAGGGAAGGTCCCAAGGAAAAACGGGTGGAGACAGCCATGTTGTGGCAGTTTTGCGCTCTCTTTGGGATGCCTTTTGCAGCTGCAGTGTGCCTGGAGCTCAAGGCTTCCTGGTTTAAAAAACCCTAACCCTAGGCTCAACCCTAACCCTAACCCTAGGTAGGTAAATCAGCCTATGGTTAGGGAGGTCCCAAGGAAAACGGGGGGAGACAGCCATGTTGTGGCAGTTTTGCGCTCTCTTTGGGATGCCTTTTGCAGCTGCAGTGTGCCTGGAGCTCAGGGCTTCCTGGTTTGAGAAACCCTAACCCTAGGCTCAACCCTAACCCTAACCCTAGGCAGGTAAATCAGCCTAGGGTTAGGGAAGGTCCCAAGGAAAAAGGGGTGGAGACAGCCATGTTGTGGCAGTTTTGCGCTCTCTTTGGGATGCCTTTTGCAGCTGCAGTGTGCCTGGAGCTCTGGGCTTCCTGGTTTGAGAAACCCTAACCCTAGGCTCAACCCTAACCCTAACCCTAGGCAGGTAAATCAGCCTAGGGTTAGGGAAGGTCCCAAGGAAAAAGGGGTGGAGACAGCCATGTTGTGGCAGTTTTGCGCTCTCTTTGGGATGCCTTTTGCAGCTGCAGTGTGCCTGGAGCTCAGGGCTTCCTGGTTTAAAAAACCCTAACCCTAGGCTCAACCCTAACCCTAGCCCTAGGCAGGTAAATCAGCCTAGGGTTCGGGAAGGTCCCAAGGAAAAACGGGTGGAGACAGCCGTGTTGTCGCAGTTTTGCGCTCTCTTTGGGATGCCTTTTGCAGCTGCAGTGTGCCTGGAGCTCAGGGCTTCCTGGTTTGAGAAACCCTAACCCTAGGCTCAACCCTAACCCTATCCCTAGGCAGGTAAATCAGCCTAGGGTTCGGGAAGGTCCCTAGGAAAAAGCAGTGGAGACAGCCATGTTGTGGCAGTTTTGCGCTCTCTTTGGGATGCCTTTTGCAGCTGCAGTGTGCCTGGAGCTCAGGGCTTCCTGGTTTGAGAAACCCTAACCCTAGGCTCAACCCTAACCCTAACCCTAGGCAGGTAAATCAGCCTAGGGTTAGGGAAGGTCCCAAGGAAAAAGGGGTGGAGACAGCCATGTTGTGGCAGTTTTGCGCTCTCTTTGGGATGCCTTTTGCAGCTGCAGTGTGCCTGGAGCCCAGGGCTTCCTGGTTTAAAAAACCCTAACGCTAGGCTCAACCCTAACCCTAACCCTAGGCAGGTAAATCAGCATAGGGTTAGGGACGGTCCCAAGGAAAAACGGGTGGAGACAGCCATGTTGTGGCAGTTTTGCGCTCTCTTTGGGATGCCTTTTGCAGCTGCAGTGTGCCTGGATCTCAGGGCTTCCTGGTTTAAAAAACCCTAACCCTCGGCTCAACCCTAACCCTAACCCTAGGCAGGTAAATCAGCCTAGGGTTAGGGAAGGTCCCAAGGAAAAACGGGTGGAGACAGCCATGTTGTGGCAGTTTTGCGCTCTCTTTGGGATGCCTTTTGCAGCTGCAGTGTGCCTGGAGCTCTGGGCTTCCTGGTTTGAGAAACCCTAACCCTAGGCTCAACCCTAACCCTAACCCTAGGCAGGTAAATCAGCCTAGGGTTAGGAAAGGTCCCAAGGAAAAAGGGGTGGAGACAGCCATGTTGTGGCAGTTTTGCGCTCTCTTTGGGATGCCTTTTGCAGCTGCAGTGTGCCTGGAGCTCAGGGCTTCCTGGTTTAAAAACCCTAACCCTAGGCTCAACCCTAACCCTAACCCTAGGCAGGTAAATCAGCCTAGGGTTAGGGAAGGTCCCAAGGAAAAACGGGTGGAGACAGCCATGTTGTGGCAGTTTTGCGCTCTCTTTGGGATGCCTTTTGCAGCTGCAGTGTGCCTGGAGCTCAAGGCTTCCTGGTTTAAAAAACCCTAACCCTAGGCTCAACCCTAACCCTAACCCTAGGTAGGTAAATCAGCCTATGGTTAGGGAGGTCCCAAGGAAAACGGGGGGAGACAGCCATGTTGTGGCAGTTTTGCGCTCTCTTTGGGATGCCTTTTGCAGCTGCAGTGTGCCTGGAGCTCAGGGCTTCCTGGTTTGAGAAACCCTAACCCTAGGCTCAACCCTAACCCTAACCCTAGGCAGGTAAATCAGCCTAGGGTTAGGGAAGGTCCCAAGGAAAAAGGGGTGGAGACAGCCATGTTGTGGCAGTTTTGCGCTCTCTTTGGGATGCCTTTTGCAGCTGCAGTGTGCCTGGAGCTCTGGGCTTCCTGGTTTGAGAAACCCTAACCCTAGGCTCAACCCTAACCCTAACCCTAGGCAGGTAAATCAGCCTAGGGTTAGGGAAGGTCCCAAGGAAAAAGGGGTGGAGACAGCCATGTTGTGGCAGTTTTGCGCTCTCTTTGGGATGCCTTTTGCAGCTGCAGTGTGCCTGGAGCTCAGGGCTTCCTGGTTTAAAAAACCCTAACCCTAGGCTCAACCCTAACCCTAACCCTAGGTAGGTAAATCAGCCTATGGTTAGGGAGGTCCCAAGGAAAACGGGGGGAGACAGCCATGTTGTGGCAGTTTTGCGCTCTCTTTGGGATGCCTTTTGCAGCTGCAGTGTGCCTGGAGCTCAGGGCTTCCTGGTTTGAGAAACCCTAACCCTAGGCTCAACCCTAACCCTAGCCCTAGGAAGCAAATCAGCCTAGGTTTAGGGAAGGTCCCAAGGACAAACGGGGGGAGACAGCCGTGTTGTGGCAGTTTTGCGCTCTCTTTGGGATGCCTTTTGCAGCTGCAGTGTGCCTGGAGCTCAGGGCTTCCTGGTTTGAGAAACCCTAACCCTAGGCTCAACCCTAACCCTAACCCTAGGCAGGTAAATCAGCCTAGGGTTAGGGAAGGTCCCAAGGAAAAAGGGGTGGAGACAGCCATGTTGTGGCAGTTTTGCGCTCTCTTTGGGATGCCTTTTGCAGCTGCAGTGTGCCTGGAGCTCAGGGCTTCCTGGTTTGAGAAACCCTAACCCTAGGCTCAACCCTAACCCTAACCCTAGGCAGGTAAATCAGCCTAGGGTTAGGGAAGGTCCCAAGGAAAAAGGGGTGGAGACAGCCATGTTGTGGCAGTTTTGCGCTCTCTTTGGGATGCCTTTTGCAGCTGCAGTGTGCCTGGAGCCCAGGGCTTCCTGGTTTAAAAAACCCTAACCCTAGGCTCAACCCTAACCCTAACCCTAGGCAGGTAAATCAGCCTAGGGTTAGGGAGGTCCCAAGGAAAACGGGGGGAGACAGCCATGTTGTGGCAGTTTTGCGCTCTCTTTGGGATGCCTTTTGCAGCTGCAGTGTGCCTGGAGCTCAGGGCTTCCTGGTTTGAGAAACCCTAACCCTAGGCTCAACCCTAACCCTAGCCCTAGGAAGCAAATCAGCCTAGGTTTAGGGAAGGTCCCAAGGACAAACGGGGGGAGACAGCCGTGTTGTGGCAGTTTTGCGCTCTCTTTGGGATGCCTTTTGCAGCTGCAGTGTGCCTGGAGCTCAGGGCTTCCTGGTTTGAGAAACCCTAACCCTAGGCTCAACCCTAACCCTAACCCTAGGCAGGTAAATCAGCCTAGGGTTAGGGAAGGTCCCAAGGAAAAAGGGGTGGAGACAGCCATGTTGTGGCAGTTTTGCGCTCTCTTTGGGATGCCTTTTGCAGCTGCAGTGTGCCTGGAGCTCAGGGCTTCCTGGTTTGAGAAACCCTAACCCTAGGCTCAACCCTAACCCTAGCCCTAGGAAGCAATTCAGCCTAGGTTTAGGGAAGGTCCCAAGGACAAACGGGGGGAGACAGCCATGTTGTGGCAGTTTTGCGCTCTCTTTGGGATGCCTTTTGCAGCTGCAGTGTGCCTGGAGCCCAGGGCTTCCTGGTTTAAAAAACCCTAACCCTAGGCTCAACCCTAACCCTAACCCTAGGCAGGTAAATCAGCCTAGGGTTAGGGACGGTCCCAAGGAAAAACGGGTGGAGACAGCCATGTTGTGGCAATTTTGCGCTCTCTTTGGGATGCCTTTTGCAGCTGCAGTGTGCCTGGATCTCAGGGCTTCCTGGTTTAAAAAACCCTAACCCTCGGCTCAACCCTAACCCTAACCCTAGGCAGGTAAATCAGCCTAGGGTTAGGGAAGGTCCCAAGGAAAAAGGGGTGGAGACAGCCATGTTGTGGCAGTTTTGCGCTCTCTTTGGGATGCCTTTTGCAGCTGCAGTGTGCCTGGAGCTCAGGGCTTCCTGGTTTGAGAAACCCTAACCCTAGGCTCAACCCTAACCCTAACCCTAGGCAGGTAAATCAGCCTAGGGTTAGGGAAGGTCCCAAGGAAAAAGGGGTGGAGACAGCCATGTTTTGGCAGTTCTGCACTCTCTTTGGGATGCCTTTTGCAGCTGCAGTGTGCCTGGAGCCCAGGGCTTCCTGGTTTAAAAAACCCTAACGCTAGGCTCAACCCTAACCCTAACCCTAGGCAGGTAAATCAGCATAGGGTTAGGGACGGTCCCAAGGAAAAACGGGTGGAGACAGCCATGTTGTGGCAGTTTTGCGCTCTCTTTGGGATGCCTTTTGCAGCTGCAGTGTGCCTGGATCTCAGGGCTTCCTGGTTTAAAAAACCCTAACCCTCGGCTCAACCCTAACCCTAACCCTAGGCAGGTAAATCAGCCTAGGGTTAGGGAAGGTCCCAAGGAAAAACGGGTGGAGACAGCCATGTTGTGGCAGTTTTGCGCTCTCTTTGGGATGCCTTTTGCAGCTGCAGTGTGCCTGGAGCTCAGGGCTTCCTGGTTTGAGAAACCCTAACCCTAGGCTCAACCCTAACCCTAACCCTAGGCAGGTAAATCAGCCTAGGGTTAGGAAAGGTCCCAAGGAAAAAGGGGTGGAGACAGCCATGTTGTGGCAGTTTTGCGCTCTCTTTGGGATGCCTTTTGCAGCTGCAGTGTGCCTGGAGCTCAGGGCTTCCTGGTTTAAAAACCCTAACCCTAGGCTCAACCCTAACCCTAACCCTAGGCAGGTAAATCAGCCTAGGGTTAGGGAAGGTCCCAAGGAAAAACGGGTGGAGACAGCCATGTTGTGGCAGTTTTGCGCTCTCTTTGGGATGCCTTTTGCAGCTGCAGTGTGCCTGGAGCTCAGGGCTTCCTGGTTTAAAAAACCCTAACCCTAGGCTCAACCCTAATCCTAACCCTAGGCAGGTAAATCAGCCTATGGTTAGGGAGGTCCCAAGGAAAACGGGGGGAGACAGCCATGTTGTGGCAGTTTTGCGCTCTCTTTGGGATGCCTTTTGCAGCTGCAGTGTGCCTGGAGCTCAGGGCTTCCTGGTTTGAGAAACCCTAACCCTAGGCTCAACCCTAACCCTAGCCCTAGGAAGCAAATCAGCCTAGGTTTAGGGAAGGTCCCAAGGACAAACGGGGGGAGACAGCCGTGTTGTGGCAGTTTTGCGCTCTCTTTGGGATGCCTTTTGCAGCTGCAGTGTGCCTGGAGCTCAGGGCTTCCTGGTTTGAGAAACCCTAACCCTAGGCTCAACCCTAACCCTAACCCTAGGCAGGTAAATCAGCCTAGGGTTAGGGAAGGTCCCAAGGAAAAAGGGGTGGAGACAGCCATGTTGTGGCAGTTTTGCGCTCTCTTTGGGATGCCTTTTGCAGCTGCAGTGTGCCTGGAGCTCAGGGCTTCCTGGTTTGAGAAACCCTAACCCTAGGCTCAACCCTAACCCTAACCCTAGGCAGGTAAATCAGCCTAGGGTTAGGAAAGGTCCCAAGGAAAAAGGGGTGGAGACAGCCATGTTGTGGCAGTTTTGCGCTCTCTTTGGGATGCCTTTTGCAGCTGCAGTGTGCCTGGAGCTCAGGGCTTCCTGGTTTAAAAACCCTAACCCTAGGCTCAACCCTAACCCTAACCCTAGGCAGGTAAATCAGCCTAGGGTTAGGGAAGGTCCCAAGGAAAAAGGGGTGGAGACAGCCATGTTGTGGCAGTTTTGCGCTCTCTTTGGGATGCCTTTTGCAGCTGCAGTGTGCCTGGAGCTCAGGGCTTCCTGGTTTAAAAAACCCTAACCCTAGGCTCAACCCTAACCCTAACCCTAGGCAGGTAAATCAGCCTATGGTTAGGGAGGTCCCAAGGAAAACGGGGGGAGACAGCCATGTTGTGGCAGTTTTGCGCTCTCTTTGGGATGCCTTTTGCAGCTGCAGTGTGCCTGGAGCTCAGGGCTTCCTGGTTTGAGAAACCCTAACCCTAGGCTCAACCCTAACCCTAGCCCTAGGAAGCAAATCAGCCTAGGTTTAGGGAAGGTCCCAAGGACAAACGGGGGGAGACAGCCGTGTTGTGGCAGTTTTGCGCTCTCTTTGGGATGCCTTTTGCAGCTGCAGTGTGCCTGGAGCTCAGGGCTTCCTGGTTTGAGAAACCCTAACCCTAGGCTCAACCCTAACCCTAACCCTAGGCAGGTAAATCAGCCTAGGGTTAGGGAAGGTCCCAAGGAAAAAGGGGTGGAGACAGCCATGTTGTGGCAGTTTTGCGCTCTCTTTGGGATGCCTTTTGCAGCTGCAGTGTGCCTGGAGCTCAGGGCTTCCTGGTTTGAGAAACCCTAACCCTAGGCTCAACCCTAACCCTAGCCCTAGGAAGCAATTCAGCCTAGGTTTAGGGAAGGTCCCAAGGACAAACGGGGGGAGACAGCCATGTTGTGGCAGTTTTGCGCTCTCTTTGGGATGCCTTTTGCAGCTGCAGTGTGCCTGGAGCCCAGGGCTTCCTGGTTTAAAAAACCCTAACCCTAGGCTCAACCCTAACCCTAACCCTAGGCAGGTAAATCAGCCTAGGGTTAGGGACGGTCCCAAGGAAAAAGGGGTGGAGACAGCCATGTTGTGGCAGTTTTGCGCTCTCTTTGGGATGCCTTTTGCAGCTGCAGTGTGCCTGGAGCTCAGGGCTTCCTGGTTTGAGAAACCCTAACCCTAGGCTCAACCCTAACCCTAGCCCTAGGAAGCAATTCAGCCTAGGTTTAGGGAAGGTCCCAAGGACAAACGGGGGGAGACAGCCATGTTGTGGCAGTTTTGCGCTCTCTTTGGGATGCCTTTTGCAGCTGCAGTGTGCCTGGAGCCCAGGGCTTCCTGGTTTAAAAAACCCTAACCCTAGGCTCAACCCTAACCCTAACCCTAGGCAGGTAAATCAGCCTAGGGTTAGGGACGGTCCCAAGGAAAAACGGGTGGAGACAGCCATGTTGTGGCAATTTTGCGCTCTCTTTGGGATGCCTTTTGCAGCTGCAGTGTGCCTGGATCTCAGGGCTTCCTGGTTTAAAAAACCCTAACCCTCTGCTCAACCCTAACCCTAACCCTAGGCAGGTAAATCAGCCTAGGGTTAGGGAAGGTCCCAAGGAAAAAGGGGTGGAGACAGCCATGTTTTGGCAGTTTTGCGCTCTCTTTGGGATGCCTTTTGCAGCTGCAGTGTGCCTGGAGCCCAGGGCTTCCTGGTTTAAAAAACCCTAACGCTAGGCTCAACCCTAACCCTAACCCTAGGCAGGTAAATCAGCATAGGGTTAGGGACGGTCCCAAGGAAAAACGGGTGGAGACAGCCATGTTGTGGCAGTTTTGCGCTCTCTTTGGGATGCCTTTTGCAGCTGCAGTGTGCCTGGATCTCAGGGCTTCCTGGTTTAAAAAACCCTAACCCTCGGCTCAACCCTAACCCTAACCCTAGGCAGGTAAATCAGCCTAGGGTTAGGGAAGGTCCCAAGGAAAAACGGGTGGAGACAGCCATGTTGTGGCAGTTTTGCGCTCTCTTTGGGATGCCTTTTGCAGCTGCAGTGTGCCTGGAGCTCAGGGCTTCCTGGTTTGAGAAACCCTAACCCTAGGCTCAACCCTAACCCTAACCCTAGGCAGGTAAATCAGCCTAGGGTTAGGAAAGGTCCCAAGGAAAAAGGGGTGGAGACAGCCATGTTGTGGCAGTTTTGCGCTCTCTTTGGGATGCCTTTTGCAGCTGCAGTGTGCCTGGAGCTCAGGGCTTCCTGGTTTAAAAACCCTAACCCTAGGCTCAACCCTAACCCTAACCCTAGGCAGGTAAATCAGCCTAGGGTTAGGGAAGGTCCCAAGGAAAAACGGGTGGAGACAGCCATGTTGTGGCAGTTTTGCGCTCTCTTTGGGATGCCTTTTGCAGCTGCAGTGTGCCTGGAGCTCAGGGCTTCCTGGTTTAAAAAACCCTAACCCTAGGCTCAACCCTAATCCTAACCCTAGGCAGGTAAATCAGCCTATGGTTAGGGAGGTCCCAAGGAAAACGGGGGGAGACAGCCATGTTGTGGCAGTTTTGCGCTCTCTTTGGGATGCCTTTTGCAGCTGCAGTGTGCCTGGAGCTCAGGGCTTCCTGGTTTGAGAAACCCTAACCCTAGGCTCAACCCTAACCCTAGCCCTAGGAAGCAAATCAGCCTAGGGTTAGGAAAGGTCCCAAGGAAAAAGGGGTGGAGACAGCCATGTTGTGGCAGTTTTGCGCTCTCTTTGGGATGCCTTTTGCAGCTGCAGTGTGCCTGGAGCCCAGGGCTTCCTGGATTAAAAAACCCTAACGCTAGGCTCAACCCTAACCCTAACCCTAGGCAGGTAAATCAGCATAGGGTTAGGGACGGTCCCAAGGAAAAACGGGTGGAGACAGCCATGTTGTGGCAGTTTTGCGCTCTCTTTGGGATGCCTTTTGCAGCTGCAGTGTGCCTGGATCTCAGGGCTTCCTGGTTTAAAAAACCCTAACCCTCGGCTCAACCCTAACCCTAACCCTAGGCAGGTAAATCAGCCTAGGGTTAGGGAAGGTCCCAAGGAAAAACGGGTGGAGACAGCCATGTTGTGGCAGTTTTGCGCTCTCTTTGGGATGCCTTTTGCAGCTGCAGTGTGCCTGGAGCTCAGGGCTTCCTGGTTTGAGAAACCCTAACCCTAGGCTCAACCCTAACCCTAACCCTAGGCAGGTAAATCAGCCTAGGGTTAGGAAAGGTCCCAAGGAAAAAGGGGTGGAGACAGCCATGTTGTGGCAGTTTTGCGCTCTCTTTGGGATGCCTTTTGCAGCTGCAGTGTGCCTGGAGCTCAGGGCTTCCTGGTTTAAAAACCCTAACCCTAGGCTCAACCCTAACCCTAACCCTAGGCAGGTAAATCAGCCTAGGGTTAGGGAAGGTCCCAAGGAAAAACGGGTGGAGACAGCCATGTTGTGGCAGTTTTGCGCTCTCTTTGGGATGCCTTTTGCAGCTGCAGTGTGCCTGGAGCTCAGGGCTTCCTGGTTTAAAAAACCCTAACCCTAGGCTCAACCCTAATCCTAACCCTAGGCAGGTAAATCAGCCTATGGTTAGGGAGGTCCCAAGGAAAACGGGGGGAGACAGCCATGTTGTGGCAGTTTTGCGCTCTCTTTGGGATGCCTTTTGCAGCTGCAGTGTGCCTGGAGCTCAGGGCTTCCTGGTTTGAGAAACCCTAACCCTAGGCTCAACCCTAACCCTAGCCCTAGGAAGCAAATCAGCCTAGGTTTAGGGAAGGTCCCAAGGAAAAAGGGGTGGAGACAGCCATGTTGTGGCAGTTTTGCGCTCTCTTTGGGATGCCTTTTGCAGCTGCAGTGTGCCTGGAGCTCAGGGCTTCCTGGTTTAAAAAACCCTAACCCTCGGCTCAACCCTAACCCTAACCCTAGGCAGGTAAATCAGCCTAGGGTTAGGGAAGGTCCCAAGGAAAAAGGGGTGGAGACAGCCATGTTGTGGCAGTTTTGCGCTCTCTTTGGGATGCCTTTTGCAGCTGCAGTGTGCCTGGAGCTCAGGGCTTCCTGGTTTGAGAAACCCTAACCCTAGGCTCAACCCTAACCCTAACCCTAGGCAGGTAAATCAGCCTAGGGTTAGGAAAGGTCCCAAGGAAAAAGGGGTGGAGACAGCCATGTTGTGGCAGTTTTGCGCTCTCTTTGGGATGCCTTTTGCAGCTGCAGTGTGCCTGGAGCTCAGGGCTTCCTGGTTTAAAAACCCTAACCCTAGGCTCAACCCTAACCCTAACCCTAGGCAGGTAAATCAGCCTAGGGTTAGGGAAGGTCCCAAGGAAAAACGGGTGGAGACAGCCATGTTGTGGCAGTTTTGCGCTCTCTTTGGGATGCCTTTTGCAGCTGCAGTGTGCCTGGAGCTCAGGGCTTCCTGGTTTAAAAAACCCTAACCCTAGGCTCAACCCTAACCCTAACCCTAGGCAGGTAAATCAGCCTATGGTTAGGGAGGTCCCAAGGAAAACGGGGGGAGACAGCCATGTTGTGGCAGTTTTGCGCTCTCTTTGGGATGCCTTTTGCAGCTGCAGTGTGCCTGGAGCTCAGGGCTTCCTGGTTTGAGAAACCCTAACCCTAGGCTCAACCCTAACCCTAGCCCTAGGAAGCAATTCAGCCTAGGTTTAGGGAAGGTCCCAAGGACAAACGGGGGGAGACAGCCATGTTGTGGCAGTTTTGCGCTCTCTTTGGGATGCCTTTTGCAGCTGCAGTGTGCCTGGAGCCCAGGGCTTCCTGGTTTAAAAAACCCTAACCCTAGGCTCAACCCTAACCCTAACCCTAGGCAGGTAAATCAGCCTAGGGTTAGGGACGGTCCCAAGGAAAAACGGGTGGAGACAGCCATGTTGTGGCAATTTTGCGCTCTCTTTGGGATGCCTTTTGCAGCTGCAGTGTGCCTGGATCTCAGGGCTTCCTGGTTTAAAAAACCCTAACCCTCGGCTCAACCCTAACCCTAACCCTAGGCAGGTAAATCAGCCTAGGGTTAGGGAAGGTCCCAAGGAAAAAGGGGTGGAGACAGCCATGTTGTGGCAGTTTTGCGCTCTCTTTGGGATGCCTTTTGCAGCTGCAGTGTGCCTGGAGCTCAGGGCTTCCTGGTTTAAAAAACCCTAACCCTCGGCTCAACCCTAACCCTAACCCTAGGCAGGTAAATCAGCCTAGGGTTAGGGAGGTCCCAAGGAAAACGGGGGGAGACAGCCATGTTGTGGCAGTTTTGCGCTCTCTTTGGGATGCCTTTTGCAGCTGCAGTGTGCCTGGAGCTCAGGGCTTCCTGGTTTGAGAAACCCTAACCCTAGGCTAAACCCTAACCCTAGCCCTAGGAAGCAATTCAGCCTAGGTTTAGGGAAGGTCCCAAGGACAAACGGGGGGAGACAGCCGTGTTGTGGCAGTTTTGCGCTCTCTTTGGGATGCCTTTTGCAGCTGCAGTGTGCCTGGAGCTCAGGGCTTCCTGGTTTGAGAAACCCTAACCCTAGGCTCAACCCTAACCCTAACCCTAGGCAGGTAAATCAGCCTAGGGTTAGGGAAGGTCCCAAGGAAAAAGGGGTGGAGACAGCCATGTTGTGGCAGTTTTGCGCTCTCTTTGGGATGCCTTTTGCAGCTGCAGTGTGCCTGGAGCCCAGGGCTTCCTGGTTTAAAAAACCCTAACGCTAGGCTCAACCCTAACCCTAACCCTAGGCAGGTAAATCAGCATAGGGTTAGGGACGGTCCCAAGGAAAAAGGGGTGGAGACAGCCATGTTGTGGCAGTTTTGCGCTCTCTTTGGGATGCCTTTTGCAGCTGCAGTGTGCCTGGATCTCAGGGCTTCCTGGTTTAAAAAACCCTAACCCTCGGCTCAACCCTAACCCTAACCCTAGGCAGGTAAATCAGCCTAGGGTTAGGGAAGGTCCCAAGGAAAAACGGGTGGAGACAGCCATGTTGTGGCAGTTTTGCGCTCTCTTTGGGATGCCTTTTGCAGCTGCAGTGTGCCTGGAGCTCAGGGCTTCCTGGTTTGAGAAACCCTAACCCTAGGCTCAACCCTAACCCTAACCCTAGGCAGGTAAATCAGCCTAGGGTTAGGAAAGGTCCCAAGGAAAAAGGGGTGGAGACAGCCGTGTTGTGGCAGTTTTGCGCTCTCTTTGGGATGCCTTTTGCAGCTGCAGTGTGCCTGGAGCTCAGGGCTTCCTGGTTTAAAATCCCTAACCCTAGGCTCAACCCTAACCCTAACCCTAGGCAGGTAAATCAGCCTAGGGTTAGGGAAGGTCCCAAGGAAAAACGGGTGGAGACAGCCATGTTGTGGCAGTTTTGCGCTCTCTTTGGGATGCCTTTTGCAGCTGCAGTGTGCCTGGAGCTCAGGGCTTCCTGGTTTAAAAAACCCTAACCCTAGGCTCAACCCTAACCCTAACCCTAGGCAGGTAAATCAGCCTATGGTTAGGGAGGGTCCCAAGGAAAACGGGGGGAGACAGCCATGTTGTGGCAGTTTTGCGCTCTCTTTGGGATGCCTTTTGCAGCTGCAGTGTGCCTGGAGCTCAGGGCTTCCTGGTTTGAGAAACCCTAACCCTAGGCTCAACCCTAACCCTAGCCCTAGGAAGCAAATCAGCCTAGGTTTTGGGAAGGTCCCAAGGACAAACGGGGGGAGACAGCCGTGTTGTGGCAGTTTTGCGCTCTCTTTGGGATGCCTTTTGCAGCTGCAGTGTGCCTGGAGCTCAGGGCTTCCTGGTTTGAGAAACCCTAACCCTAGGCTCAACCCTAACCCTAACCCTAGGCAGGTAAATCAGCCTAGGGTTAGGGAAGGTCCCAAGGAAAAAGGGGTGGAGACAGCCATGTTGTGGCAGTTTTGCGCTCTCTTTGGGATGCCTTTTGCAGCTGCAGTGTGCCTGGAGCTCAGGGCTTCCTGGTTTGAGAAACCCTAACCCTAGGCTCAACCCTAACCCTAACCCTAGGCAGGTAAATCAGCCTCGGGTTAGGGAAGGTCCCAAGGAAAAAGGGGTGGAGACAGCCATGTTGTGGCAGTTTTGCGCTCTCTTTGGGATGCCTTTTGCAGCTGCAGTGTGCCAGGAGCCCAGGGCTTCCTGGTTTAAAAAACCCTAACCCTAGGCTCAACCCTAACCCTAACCCTAGGCAGGTAAATCAGCATAGGGTTAGGGACGGTCCCAAGGAAAAAGGGGTGGAGACAGCCATGTTGTGGCAGTTTTGCGCTCTCTTTGGGATGCCTTTTGCAGCTGCAGTGTGCCTGGAGCTCAGGGCTTCCTGGTTTAAAAAACCCTAACCCTAGGCTCAACCCTAACCCTCAACCTAGGCAGGTAAATCAGCCTAGGGTTAGGGAGGTCCCAAGGAAAACGGGGGGAGACAGCCATGTTGTGGCAGTTTTGCGCTCTCTTTGGGATGCCTTTTGCAGCTGCAGTGTGCCTGGAGCTCAGGGCTTCCTGGTTTGAGAAACCCTAACCCTAGGCTCAACCCTAACCCTAGCCCTAGGAAGCAAATCAGCCTAGGTTTAGGGAAGGTCCCAAGGACAAACGGGGGGAGACAGCCATGTTGTGGCAGTTTTGCGCTCTCTTTGGGATGCCTTTTGCAGCTGCAGTGTGCCTGGAGCTCAGGGCTTCCTGGTTTGAGAAACCCTAACCCTAGGCTCAACCCTAACCCTAACCCTAGGCAGGTAAATCAGCCTAGGGTTAGGGAAGGTCCCAAGGAAAAAGGGGTGGAGACAGCCATGTTGTGGCAGTTTTGCGCTCTCTTTGGGATGCCTTTTGCAGCTGCAGTGTGCCTGGAGCTCAGGGCTTCCTGGTTTGAGAAACCCTAACCCTAGGCTCAACCCTAACCCTAGCCCTAGGCAGGTAAATCAGCCAAGGGTTCGGGACGGTCCCAAGGAAAAACGGGGGGAGACAGCCGTGTTGTGGCAGTTTTGCACTCTCTTTGGGATGCCTTTTGCAGCTGCACTGTGCCTGGAGCTCAGGGCTTCCTGGTTTGAGAAACCCTAACCCTAGGCTCAACCCTAACCCTAACCCTAGGCAGGTAAATCAGCCTAGGGTTCGGGAAGGTCCCTAGGAAAAAGCAGTGGAGACAGCCATGTTGTGGCAGTTTTGCGCTCTCTTTGGGATGCCTTTTGCAGCTGCAGTGTGCCTGGAGCTCAGGGCTTCCTGGTTTAAAAAACCCTAACCCTAGGCTCAACCCTAACCCTAACCCTAGGCAGGTAAATCAGCCTAGGGTTAGGGAGGTCCCAAGGAAAACGGGGGGAGACAGCCATGTTGTGGCAGTTTTGCGCTCTCTTTGGGATGCCTTTTGCAGCTGCAGTGTGCCTGGAGCTCAGGGCTTCCTGGTTTGAGAAACCCTAACCCTAGGCTCAACCCTAACCCTAACCCTAGGCAGGTAAATCAGCCTAGGGTTAGGAAAGGTCCCAAGGAAAAAGGGGTGGAGACAGCCATGTTGTGGCAGTTTTGCGCTCTCTTTGGGATGCCTTTTGCAGCTGCAGTGTGCCTGGAGCTCAGGGCTTCCTGGTTTAAAAAACCCTAACCCTAGGCTCAACCCTAACCCTAACCCTAGGCAGGTAAATCAGCCTAGAGTTAGGGAAGGTCCCAAGGAAAAAGGGGTGGAGACAGCCATGTTGTGGCAGTTTTGCGCTCTCTTTGGGATGCCTTTTGCAGCTGCAGTGTGCCTGGAGCTCAGGGCTTCCTGGTTTAAAAAACCCTAACCCTAGGCTCAACCCTAACCCTAACCCTAGGCAGGTAAATCAGCCTAGGGTTAGGGAGGTCCCAAGGAAAACGGGGGGAGACAGCCATGTTGTAGCAGTTTTGCGCTCTCTTTGGGATGCCTTTTGCAGCTGCAGTGTGCCTGGAGCTCAGGGCTTCCTGGTTTGAGAAACCCTAACCCTAGGCTCAACCCTAACCCTAACCCTAGGCAGGTAAATCAGCCTAGGGTTAGGGAAGGTCCCAAGGAAAAAGGGGTGGAGACAGCCATGTTGTGGCAGTTTTGCGCTCTCTTTGGGATGCCTTTTGCAGCTGCAGTGTGCCTGGAGCTCAGGGCTTCCTGGTTTAAAAACCCTAACCCTAGGCTCAACCCTAACCCTAACCCTAGGCAGGTAAATCAGCCTAGGGTTAGGGAAGGTCCCAAGGAAAAACGGGTGGAGACAGCCATGTTGTGGCAGTTTTGCGCTCTCTTTGGGATGCCTTTTGCAGCTGCAGTGTGCCTGGAGCTCAGGGCTTCCTGGTTTAAAAAACCCTAACCCTAGGCTCAACCCTAACCCTAACCCTAGGCAGGTAAATCAGCCTAGGGTTAGGGAAGGTCCCAAGGAAAAACGGGTGGAGACAGCCATGTTGTGGCAGTTTTGCGCTCTCTTTGGGATGCCTTTTGCAGCTGCAGTGTGCCTGGAGCTCTGGGCTTCCTGGTTTGAGAAACCCTAACCCTAGGCTCAACCCTAACCCTAGCCCTAGGAAGCAAATCAGCCTAGGGTTAGGGAAGGTCCCAAGGACAAACCGGGGGAGACAGCCGTGTTGTGGCAGTTTTGCGCTCTCTTTGGGATGCCTTTTGCAGCTGCAGTGTGCCTGGAGCTCAGGGCTTCCTGGTTTGAGAAACCCTAACCCTAGGCTCAACCCTAACCCTAACCCTAGGCAGGTAAATCAGCCTAGGGTTAGGGAAGGTCCCAAGGAAAAAGGGGTGGAGACAGCCATGTTGTGGCAGTTTTGCGCTCTCTTTGGGATGCCTTTTGCAGCTGCAGTGTGCCTGGAGCTCAGGGCTTCCTGGTTTGAGAAACCCTAACCCTAGGCTCAACCCTAACCCTAACCCTAGGCAGGTAAATCAGCCTTGGGTTAGGGAAGGTCCCAAGGAAAAACGGGCGGAGACAGCCATGTTGTTGCAGTTTTGCGCTCTCTTTGGAATGCCTTTTGCAGCTGCAGTGTGCCTGGAGCTCCGGGCTTCCTGGTTTAAAAAACCCTATCCCTAGGCTCAACCCTAACCCTAGCCCTAGGCATGTAAATCAGCCTAGGGTTAGGGAAGGTCCCAAGGAAAATGGGTGGAGACAGCCATGTTGTGGCAGTTTTGCGCTCTCTTTGGGATGCCTTTTGCAGCTGCAGTGTGCCTGGAGCTCAGGGCTTCCTGGTTTAAAAAACCCTAACCCTAGGCTCAACCCTAACCCTAACCCTAGGCAGGTAAATCAGCCTAGGGTTAGGGAGGTCCCAAGGAAAACGGGGGGAGACAGCCATGTTGTGGCAGTTTTGCGCTCTCTTTGGGATGCCTTTTGCAGCTGCAGTGTGCCTGGAGCTCAGGGCTTCCTGGTTTGAGAAACCCTAACCCTAGGCTCAACCCTAACCCTAACCCTAGGCAGGTAAATCAGCCTAGGGTTAGGGAAGGTCCCAAGGAAAAAGGGGTGGAGACAGCCATGTTGTGGCAGTTTTGCGCTCTCTTTGGGATGCCTTTTGCAGCTGCAGTGTGCCTGGAGCCCAGGGCTTCCTGGTTTAAAAAACCCTAACGCTAGGCTCAACCCTAACCCTAACCCTAGGCAGGTAAATCAGCATAGGGTTAGGGACGGTCCCAAGGAAAAACGGGTGGAGACAGCCATGTTGTGGCAGTTTTGCGCTCTCTTTGGGATGCCTTTTGCAGCTGCAGTGTGCCTGGATCTCAGGGCTTCCTGGTTTAAAAAACCCTAACCCTCGGCTCAACCCTAACCCTAACCCTAGGCAGGTAAATCAGCCTAGGGTTAGGGAAGGTCCCAAGGAAAAACGGGTGGAGACAGCCATGTTGTGGCAGTTTTGCGCTCTCTTTGGGATGCCTTTTGCAGCTGCAGTGTGCCTGGAGCTCAGGGCTTCCTGGTTTGAGAAACCCTAACCCTAGGCTCAACCCTAACCCTAACCCTAGGCAGGTAAATCAGCCTAGGGTTAGGAAAGGTCCCAAGGAAAAAGGGGTGGAGACAGCCGTGTTGTGGCAGTTTTGCGCTCTCTTTGGGATGCCTTTTGCAGCTGCAGTGTGCGTGGAGCCCAGGGCTTCCTGGTTTAAAAAACCCTAACCCTAGGCTCAACCCTAACCCTAACCCTAGGCAGGTAAATCAGCCTAGGGTTTGGGACGGTCCCAAGGAAAAACGGGTGGAGACAGCCATGTTGTGGCAATTTTGCGCTCTCTTTGGGATGCCTTTTGCAGCTGCAGTGTGCCTGGATCTCAGGGCTTCCTGGTTTAAAAAACCCTAACCCTCAGCTCAACCCTAACCCTAACCCTAGGCAGGTAAATCAGCCTAGGGTTAGGGAAGGTCCCAAGGAAAAAGGGGTGGAGACAGCCATGTTGTGGCAGTTTTGCGCTCTCTTTGGGATGCCTTTTGCAGCTGCAGTGTGCCTGGAGCTCAGGGCTTCCTGGTTTAAAAAACCCTAACCCTCGGCTCAACCCTAACCCTAACCCTAGGCAGGTAAATCAGCCTAGGGTTAGGGAGGTCCCAAGGAAAACGGGGGGAGACAGCCATGTTGTGGCAGTTTTGCGCTCTCTTTGGGATGCCTTTTGCAGCTGCAGTGTGCCTGGAGCTCAGGGCTTCCTGGTTTGAGAAACCCTAACCCTAGGCTAAACCCTAACCCTAGCCCTAGGAAGCAATTCAGCCTAGGTTTAGGGAAGGTCCCAAGGACAAACGGGGGGAGACAGCCGTGTTGTGGCAGTTTTGCGCTCTCTTTGGGATGCCTTTTGCAGCTGCAGTGTGCCTGGAGCTCAGGGCTTCCTGGTTTGAGAAACCCTAACCCTAGGCTCAACCCTAACCCTAACCCTAGGCAGGTAAATCAGCCTAGGGTTAGGGAAGGTCCCAAGGAAAAAGGGGTGGAGACAGCCATGTTGTGGCAGTTTTGCGCTCTCTTTGGGATGCCTTTTGCAGCTGCAGTGTGCCTGGAGCCCAGGGCTTCCTGGTTTAAAAAACCCTAACGCTAGGCTCAACCCTAACCCTAACCCTAGGCAGGTAAATCAGCATAGGGTTAGGGACGGTCCCAAGGAAAAACGGGTGGAGACAGCCATGTTGTGGCAGTTTTGCGCTCTCTTTGGGATGCCTTTTGCAGCTGCAGTGTGCCTGGATCTCAGGGCTTCCTGGTTTAAAAAACCCTAACCCTCGGCTCAACCCTAACCCTAACCCTAGGCAGGTAAATCAGCCTAGGGTTAGGGAAGGTCCCAAGGAAAAACGGGTGGAGACAGCCATGTTGTGGCAGTTTTGCGCTCTCTTTGGGATGCCTTTTGCAGCTGCAGTGTGCCTGGAGCTCAGGGCTTCCTGGTTTGAGAAACCCTAACCCTAGGCTCAACCCTAACCCTAACCCTAGGCAGGTAAATCAGCCTAGGGTTAGGAAAGGTCCCAAGGAAAAACGGGTGGAGACAGCCGTGTTGTGGCAGTTTTGCGCTCTCTTTGGGATGCCTTTTGCAGCTGCAGTGTGCCTGGAGCTCAGGGCTTCCTGGTTTAAAAACCCTAACCCTAGGCTCAACCCTAACCCTAACCCTAGGCAGGTAAATCAGCCTAGGGTTAGGGAAGGTCCCAAGGAAAAAGGGGTGGAGACAGCCATGTTGTGGCAGTTTTGCGCTCTCTTTGGGATGCCTTTTGCAGCTGCAGTGTGCCTGGAGCTCAGGGCTTCCTGGTTTAAAAAACCCTAACCCTAGGCTCAACCCTAACCCTAACCCTAGGCAGGTAAATCAGCCTATGGTTAGGGAGGGTCCCAAGGAAAACGGGGGGAGACAGCCATGTTGTGGCAGTTTTGCGCTCTCTTTGGGATGCCTTTTGCAGCTGCAGTGTGCCTGGAGCTCAGGGCTTCCTGGTTTGAGAAACCCTAACCCTAGGCTCAACCCTAACCCTAGCCCTAGGAAGCAAATCAGCCTAGGTTTAGGGAAGGTCCCAAGGACAAACGGGGGGAGACAGCCGTGTTGTGGCAGTTTTGCGCTCTCTTTGGGATGCCTTTTGCAGCTGCAGTGTGCCTGGAGCTCAGGGCTTCCTGGTTTGAGAAACCCTAACCCTAGGCTCAACCCTAACCCTAACCCTAGGCAGGTAAATCAGCCTTGGGTTAGGGAAGGTCCCAAGGAAAAAGGGGTGGAGACAGCCATGTTGTGGCAGTTTTGCGCTCTCTTTGGGATGCCTTTTGCAGCTGCAGTGTGCCTGGAGCTCAGGGCTTCCTGGTTTGAGAAACCCTAACCCTAGGCTCAACCCTAACCCTAACCCTAGGCAGGTAAATCAGCCTTGGGTTAGGGAAGGTCCCAAGGAAAAACGGGCGGAGACAGCCATGTTGTTGCAGTTTTGCGCTCTCTTTGGGATGCCTTTTGCAGCTGCAGTGTGCCTGGAGCTCCGGGCTTCCTGGTTTAAAAAACCCTATCCCTAGGCTCAACCCTAACCCTAGCCCTAGGCATGTAAATCAGCCTAGGGTTAGGGAAGGTCCCAAGGAAAATGGGTGGAGACAGCCATGTTGTGGCAGTTTTGCGCTCTCTTTGGGATGCCTTTTGCAGCTGCAGTGTGCCTGGAGCTCAGGGCTTCCTGGTTTAAAAAACCCTAACCCTAGGCTCAACCCTAACCCTAACCCTAGGCAGGTAAATCAGCCTAGGGTTAGGGAGGTCCCAAGGAAAACGGGGGGAGACAGCCATGTTGTGGCAGTTTTGCGCTCTCTTTGGGATGCCTTTTGCAGCTGCAGTGTGCCTGGAGCTCAGGGCTTCCTGGTTTGAGAAACCCTAACCCTAGGCTCAACCCTAACCCTAACCCTAGGCAGGTAAATCAGCCTAGGGTTAGGAAAGGTCCCAAGGAAAAAGGGGTGGAGACAGCCATGTTGTGGCAGTTTTGCGCTCTCTTTGGGATGCCTTTTGCAGCTGCAGTGTGCCTGGAGCTCAGGGCTTCCTGGTTTAAAAAACCCTAAACCTAGGCTCAACCCTAACCCTAACCCTAGGCAGGTAAATCAGCCTAGGGTTAGGGAGGTCCCAAGGAAAACGGGGGGAGACAGCCATGTTGTGGCAGTTTTGCGCTCTCTTTGGGATGCCTTTTGCAGCTGCAGTGTGCCTGGAGCTCAGGGCTTCCTGGTTTGAGAAACCCTAACCCTAGGCTAAACCCTAACCCTAGCCCTAGGAAGCAATTCAGCCTAGGTTTAGGGAAGGTCCCAAGGACAAACGGGGGGAGACAGCCGTGTTGTGGCAGTTTTGCGCTCTCTTTGGGATGCCTTTTGCAGCTGCAGTGTGCCTGGAGCTCAGGGCTTCCTGGTTTGAGAAACCCTATCCCTAGGCTCAACCCTAACCCTAGCCCTAGGCATGTAAATCAGCCTAGGGTTAGGGAAGGTCCCAAGGAAAATGGGTGGAGACAGCCATGTTGTGGCAGTTTTGCGCTCTCTTTGGGATGCCTTTTGCAGCTGCAGTGTGCCTGGAGCTCAGGGCTTCCTGGTTTAAAAAACCCTAACCCTAGGCTCAACCCTAACCCTAACCCTAGGCAGGTAAATCAGCCTAGGGTTAGGGAGGTCCCAAGGAAAACGGGGGGAGACAGCCATGTTGTGGCAGTTTTGCGCTCTCTTTGGGATGCCTTTTGCAGCTGCAGTGTGCCTGGAGCTCAGGGCTTCCTGGTTTGAGAAACCCTAACCCTAGGCTCAACCCTAACCCTAACCCTAGGCAGGTAAATCAGCCTAGGGTTAGGAAAGGTCCCAAGGAAAAAGGGGTGGAGACAGCCATGTTGTGGCAGTTTTGCGCTCTCTTTGGGATGCCTTTTGCAGCTGCAGTGTGCCTGGAGCTCAGGGCTTCCTGGTTTAAAAAACCCTAAACCTAGGCTCAACCCTAACCCTAACCCTAGGCAGGTAAATCAGCCTAGGGTTAGGGAGGTCCCAAGGAAAACGGGGGGAGACAGCCATGTTGTGGCAGTTTTGCGCTCTCTTTGGGATGCCTTTTGCAGCTGCAGTGTGCCTGGAGCTCAGGGCTTCCTGGTTTGAGAAACCCTAACCCTAGGCTAAACCCTAACCCTAGCCCTAGGAAGCAATTCAGCCTAGGTTTAGGGAAGGTCCCAAGGACAAACGGGGGGAGACAGCCGTGTTGTGGCAGTTTTGCGCTCTCTTTGGGATGCCTTTTGCAGCTGCAGTGTGCCTGGAGCTCAGGGCTTCCTGGTTTGAGAAACCCTAACCCTAGGCTCAACCCTAACCCTAACCCTAGGCAGGTAAATCAGCCTAGGGTTAGGGAAGGTCCCAAGGAAAAAGGGGTGGAGACAGCCATGTTGTGGCAGTTTTGCGCTCTCTTTGGGATGCCTTTTGCAGCTGCAGTGTGCCTGGAGCCCAGGGCTTCCTGGTTTAAAAAACCCTAACGCTAGGCTCAACCCTAACCCTAACCCTAGGCAGGTAAATCAGCATAGGGTTAGGGACGGTCCCAAGGAAAAACGGGTGGACACAGCCATGTTGTGGCAGTTTTGCGCTCTCTTTGGGATGCCTTTTGCAGCTGCAGTGTGCCTGGATCTCAGGGCTTCCTGGTTTAAAAAACCCTAACCCTCGGCTCAACCCTAACCCTAACCCTAGGCAGGTAAATCAGCCTAGGGTTAGGGAAGGTCCCAAGGAAAAACGGGTGGAGACAGCCATGTTGTGGCAGTTTTGCGCTCTCTTTGGGATGCCTTTTGCAGCTGCAGTGTGCCTGGAGCTCAGGGCTTCCTGGTTTGAGAAACCCTAACCCTAGGCTCAACCCTAACCCTAACCCTAGGCAGGTAAATCAGCCTAGGGTTAGGAAATGTCCCAAGGAAAAAGGGGTGGAGACAGCCGTGTTGTGGCAGTTTTGCGCTCTCTTTGGGATGCCTTTTGCAGCTGCAGTGTGCCTGGAGCCCAGGGCTTCCTGGTTTAAAAAACCCTAACCCTAGGCTCAACCCTAACCCTAACCCTAGGCAGGTAAATCAGCCTAGGGTTAGGGACGGTCCCAAGGAAAAACGGGTGGAGACAGCCATGTTGTGGCAATTTTGCGCTCTCTTTGGGATGCCTTTTGCAGCTGCAGTGTGCCTGGATCTCAGGGCTTCCTGGTTTAAAAAACCCTAACCCTCGGCTCAACCCTAACCCTAACCCTAGGCAGGTAAATCAGCCTAGGGTTAGGGAAGGTCCCAAGGAAAAAGGGGTGGAGACAGCCATGTTGTGGCAGTTTTGCGCTCTCTTTGGGATGCCTTTTGCAGCTGCAGTGTGCCTGGAGCTCAGGGCTTCCTGGTTTAAAAAACCCTAACCCTCGGCTCAACCCTAACCCTAACCCTAGGCAGGTAAATCAGCCTAGGGTTAGGGAGGTCCCAAGGAAAACGGGGGGAGACAGCCATGTTGTGGCAGTTTTGCGCTCTCTTTGGGATGCCTTTTGCAGCTGCAGTGTGCCTGGAGCTCAGGGCTTCCTGGTTTGAGAAACCCTAACCCTAGGCTAAACCCTAACCCTAGCCCTAGGAAGCAATTCAGCCTAGGTTTAGGGAAGGTCCCAAGGACAAACGGGGGGAGACAGCCGTGTTGTGGCAGTTTTGCGCTCTCTTTGGGATGCCTTTTGCAGCTGCAGTGTGCCTGGAGCTCAGGGCTTCCTGGTTTGAGAAACCCTAACCCTAGGCTCAACCCTAACCCTAACCCTAGGCAGGTAAATCAGCCTAGGGTTAGGGAAGGTCCCAAGGAAAAAGGGGTGGAGACAGCCATGTTGTGGCAGTTTTGCGCTCTCTTTGGGATGCCTTTTGCAGCTGCAGTGTGCCTGGAGCCCAGGGCTTCCTGGTTTAAAAAACCCTAACGCTAGGCTCAACCCTAACCCTAACCCTAGGCAGGTAAATCAGCATAGGGTTAGGGACGGTCCCAAGGAAAAACGGGTGGAGACAGCCATGTTGTGGCAGTTTTGCGCTCTCTTTGGGATGCCTTTTGCAGCTGCAGTGTGCCTGGATCTCAGGGCTTCCTGGTTTAAAAAACCCTAACCCTCGGCTCAACCCTAACCCTAACCCTAGGCAGGTAAATCAGCCTAGGGTTAGGGAAGGTCCCAAGGAAAAACGGGTGGAGACAGCCATGTTGTGGCAGTTTTGCGCTCTCTTTGGGATGCCTTTTGCAGCTGCAGTGTGCCTGGAGCTCAGGGCTTCCTGGTTTGAGAAACCCTAACCCTAGGCTCAACCCTAACCCTAACCCTAGGCAGGTAAATCAGCCTAGGGTTAGGAAAGGTCCCAAGGAAAAACGGGTGGAGACAGCCGTGTTGTGGCAGTTTTGCGCTCTCTTTGGGATGCCTTTTGCAGCTGCAGTGTGCCTGGAGCTCAGGGCTTCCTGGTTTAAAAACCCTAACCCTAGGCTCAACCCTAACCCTAACCCTAGGCAGGTAAATCAGCCTAGGGTTAGGGAAGGTCCCAAGGAAAAACGGGTGGAGACAGCCATGTTGTGGCAGTTTTGCGCTCTCTTTGGGATGCCTTTTGCAGCTGCAGTGTGCCTGGAGCTCAGGGCTTCCTGGTTTAAAAAACCCTAACCCTAGGCTCAACCCTAACCCTAACCCTAGGCAGGTAAATCAGCCTATGGTTAGGGAGGTCCCAAGGAAAACGGGGGGAGACAGCCATGTTGTGGCAGTTTTGCGCTCTCTTTGGGATGCCTTTTGCAGCTGCAGTGTGCCTGGAGCTCAGGGCTTCCTGGTTTGAGAAACCCTAACCCTAGGCTCAACCCTAACCCTAGCCCTAGGAAGCAAATCAGCCTAGGTTTAGGGAAGGTCCCAAGGACAAACGGGGGGAGACAGCCGTGTTGTGGCAGTTTTGCGCTCTCTTTGGGATGCCTTTTGCAGCTGCAGTGTGCCTGGAGCTCAGGGCTTCCTGGTTTGAGAAACCCTAACCCTAGGCTCAACCCTAACCCTAACCCTAGGCAGGTAAATCAGCCTAGGGTTAGGGAAGGTCCCAAGGAAAAAGGGGTGGAGACAGCCATGTTGTGGCAGTTTTGCGCTCTCTTTGGGATGCCTTTTGCAGCTGCAGTGTGCCTGGAGCTCAGGGCTTCCTGGTTTGAGAAACCCTAACCCTAGGCTCAACCCTAACCCTAACCCTAGGCAGGTAAATCAGCCTCGGGTTAGGGAAGGTCCCAAGGAAAAAGGGGTGGAGACAGCCATGTTGTGGCAGTTTTGCGCTCTCTTTGGGATGCCTTTTGCAGCTGCAGTGTGCCTGGAGCCCAGGGCTTCCTGGTTTAAAAAACCCTAACCCTAGGCTCAACCCTAACCCTAACCCTAGGCAGGTAAATCAGCATAGGGTTAGGGACGGTCCCAAGGAAAAAGGGGTGGAGACAGCCATGTTGTGGCAGTTTTGCGCTCTCTTTGGGATGCCTTTTGCACCTGCAGTGTGCCTGGAGCTCAGGGCTTCCTGGTTTAAAAAACCCTAACCCTAGGCTCAACCCTAACCCTCAACCTAGGCAGGTAAATCAGCCTAGGGTTAGGGAGGTCCCAAGGAAAACGGGGGGAGACAGCCATGTTGTGGCAGTTTTGCGCTCTCTTTGGGATGCCTTTTGCAGCTGCAGTGTGCCTGGAGCTCAGGGCTTCCTGGTTTAAAAAACCCTAACCCTCGGCTCAACCCTAACCCTAACCCTAGGCAGGTAAATCAGCCTAGGGTTAGGGAAGGTCCCAAGGAAAAACGGGTGGAGACAGCCATGTTGTGGCAGTTTTGCGCTCTCTTTGGGATGCCTTTTGCAGCTGCAGTGTGCCTGGAGCTCAGGGCTTCCTGGTTTGAGAAACCCTAACCCTAGGCTCAACCCTAACCCTAACCCTAGGCAGGTAAATCAGCCTAGGGTTAGGAAATGTCCCAAGGAAAAAGGGGTGGAGACAGCCGTGTTGTGGCAGTTTTGCGCTCTCTTTGGGATGCCTTTTGCAGCTGCAGTGTGCCTGGAGCCCAGGGCTTCCTGGTTTAAAAAACCCTAACCCTAGGCTCAACCCTAACCCTAACCCTAGGCAGGTAAATCAGCCTAGGGTTAGGGACGGTCCCAAGGAAAAACGGGTGGAGACAGCCATGTTGTGGCAATTTTGCGCTCTCTTTGGGATGCCTTTTGCAGCTGCAGTGTGCCTGGATCTCAGGGCTTCCTGGTTTAAAAAACCCTAACCCTCGGCTCAACCCTAACCCTAACCCTAGGCAGGTAAATCAGCCTAGGGTTAGGGAAGGTCCCAAGGAAAAAGGGGTGGAGACAGCCATGTTGTGGCAGTTTTGCGCTCTCTTTGGGATGCCTTTTGCAGCTGCAGTGTGCCTGGAGCTCAGGGCTTCCTGGTTTAAAAAACCCTAACCCTCGGCTCAACCCTAACCCTAACCCTAGGCAGGTAAATCAGCCTAGGGTTAGGGAGGTCCCAAGGAAAACGGGGGGAGACAGCCATGTTGTGGCAGTTTTGCGCTCTCTTTGGGATGCCTTTTGCAGCTGCAGTGTGCCTGGAGCTCAGGGCTTCCTGGTTTGAGAAACCCTAACCCTAGGCTAAACCCTAACCCTAGCCCTAGGAAGCAATTCAGCCTAGGTTTAGGGAAGGTCCCAAGGACAAACGGGGGGAGACAGCCGTGTTGTGGCAGTTTTGCGCTCTCTTTGGGATGCCTTTTGCAGCTGCAGTGTGCCTGGAGCTCAGGGCTTCCTGGTTTGAGAAACCCTAACCCTAGGCTCAACCCTAACCCTAACCCTAGGCAGGTAAATCAGCCTAGGGTTAGGGAAGGTCCCAAGGAAAAAGGGGTGGAGACAGCCATGTTGTGGCAGTTTTGCGCTCTCTTTGGGATGCCTTTTGCAGCTGCAGTGTGCCTGGAGCCCAGGGCTTCCTGGTTTAAAAAACCCTAACGCTAGGCTCAACCCTAACCCTAACCCTAGGCAGGTAAATCAGCATAGGGTTAGGGACGGTCCCAAGGAAAAACGGGTGGAGACAGCCATGTTGTGGCAGTTTTGCGCTCTCTTTGGGATGCCTTTTGCAGCTGCAGTGTGCCTGGATCTCAGGGCTTCCTGGTTTAAAAAACCCTAACCCTCGGCTCAACCCTAACCCTAACCCTAGGCAGGTAAATCAGCCTAGGGTTAGGGAAGGTCCCAAGGAAAAACGGGTGGAGACAGCCATGTTGTGGCAGTTTTGCGCTCTCTTTGGGATGCCTTTTGCAGCTGCAGTGTGCCTGGAGCTCAGGGCTTCCTGGTTTGAGAAACCCTAACCCTAGGCTCAACCCTAACCCTAACCCTAGGCAGGTAAATCAGCCTAGGGTTAGGAAAGGTCCCAAGGAAAAACGGGTGGAGACAGCCGTGTTGTGGCAGTTTTGCGCTCTCTTTGGGATGCCTTTTGCAGCTGCAGTGTGCCTGGAGCTCAGGGCTTCCTGGTTTAAAAACCCTAACCCTAGGCTCAACCCTAACCCTAACCCTAGGCAGGTAAATCAGCCTAGGGTTAGGGAAGGTCCCAAGGAAAAACGGGTGGAGACAGCCATGTTGTGGCAGTTTTGCGCTCTCTTTGGGATGCCTTTTGCAGCTGCAGTGTGCCTGGAGCTCAGGGCTTCCTGGTTTAAAAAACCCTAACCCTAGGCTCAACCCTAACCCTAACCCTAGGCAGGTAAATCAGCCTATGGTTAGGGAGGTCCCAAGGAAAACGGGGGGAGACAGCCATGTTGTGGCAGTTTTGCGCTCTCTTTGGGATGCCTTTTGCAGCTGCAGTGTGCCTGGAGCTCAGGGCTTCCTGGTTTGAGAAACCCTAACCCTAGGCTCAACCCTAACCCTAGCCCTAGGAAGCAAATCAGCCTAGGTTTAGGGAAGGTCCCAAGGACAAACGGGGGGAGACAGCCGTGTTGTGGCAGTTTTGCGCTCTCTTTGGGATGCCTTTTGCAGCTGCAGTGTGCCTGGAGCTCAGGGCTTCCTGGTTTGAGAAACCCTAACCCTAGGCTCAACCCTAACCCTAACCCTAGGCAGGTAAATCAGCCTAGGGTTAGGGAAGGTCCCAAGGAAAAAGGGGTGGAGACAGCCATGTTGTGGCAGTTTTGCGCTCTCTTTGGGATGCCTTTTGCAGCTGCAGTGTGCCTGGAGCTCAGGGCTTCCTGGTTTGAGAAACCCTAACCCTAGGCTCAACCCTAACCCTAACCCTAGGCAGGTAAATCAGCCTCGGGTTAGGGAAGGTCCCAAGGAAAAAGGGGTGGAGACAGCCATGTTGTGGCAGTTTTGCGCTCTCTTTGGGATGCCTTTTGCAGCTGCAGTGTGCCTGGAGCCCAGGGCTTCCTGGTTTAAAAAACCCTAACCCTAGGCTCAACCCTAACCCTAACCCTAGGCAGGTAAATCAGCATAGGGTTAGGGACGGTCCCAAGGAAAAAGGGGTGGAGACAGCCATGTTGTGGCAGTTTTGCGCTCTCTTTGGGATGCCTTTTGCACCTGCAGTGTGCCTGGAGCTCAGGGCTTCCTGGTTTAAAAAACCCTAACCCTAGGCTCAACCCTAACCCTCAACCTAGGCAGGTAAATCAGCCTAGGGTTAGGGAGGTCCCAAGGAAAACGGGGGGAGACAGCCATGTTGTGGCAGTTTTGCGCTCTCTTTGGGATGCCTTTTGCAGCTGCAGTGTGCCTGGAGCTCAGGGCTTCCTGGTTTGAGAAACCCTAACCCTAGGCTCAACCCTAACCCTAGCCCTAGGAAGCAAATCAGCCTAGGTTTAGGGAAGGTCCCAAGGACAAACGGGGGGAGACAGCCATGTTGTGGCAGTTTTGCGCTCTCTTTGGGATGCCTTTTGCAGCTGCAGTGTGCCTGGAGCTCAGGGCTTCCTGGTTTGAGAAACCCTAACCCTAGGCTCAACCCTAACCCTAACCCTAGGCAGGTAAATCAGCCTAGGGTTAGGGAAGGTCCCAAGGAAAAAGGGGTGGAGACAGCCATGTTGTGGCAGTTTTGCGCTCTCTTTGGGATGCCTTTTGCAGCTGCAGTGTGCCTGGAGCTCAGGGCTTCCTGGTTTGAGAAACCCTAACCCTAGGCTCAACCCTAACCCTAGCCCTAGGCAGGTAAATCAGCCAAGGGTTCGGGACGGTCCCAAGGAAAAACGGGGGGAGACAGCCGTGTTGTGGCAGTTTTGCGCTCTCTTTGGGATGCCTTTTGCAGCTGCAGTGTGCCTGGAGCTCAGGGCTTCCTGGTTTGAGAAACCCTAACCCTAGGCTCAACCCTAACCCTAACCCTAGGCAGGTAAATCAGCCTAGGGTTCGGGAAGGTCCCTAGGAAAAAGCAGTGGAGACAGCCATGTTGTGGCAGTTTTGCGCTCTCTTTGGGATGCCTTTTGCAGCTGCAGTGTGCCTGGAGCTCAGGGCTTCCTGGTTTAAAAAACCCTAACCCTAGGCTCAACCCTAACCCTAACCCTAGGCAGGTAAATCAGCCTAGGGTTAGGGAGGTCCCAAGGAAAACGGGGGGAGACAGCCATGTTGTGGCAGTTTTGCGCTCTCTTTGGGATGCCTTTTGCAGCTGCAGTGTGCCTGGAGCTCAGGGCTTCCTGGTTTGAGAAACCCTAACCCTAGGCTCAACCCTAACCCTAACCCTAGGCAGGTAAATCAGCCTAGGGTTAGGAAAGGTCCCAAGGAAAAAGGGGTGGAGACAGCCATGTTGTGGCAGTTTTGCGCTCTCTTTGGGATGCCTTTTGCAGCTGCAGTGTGCCTGGAGCTCAGGGCTTCCTGGTTTAAAAAACCCTAACCCTAGGCTCAACCCTAACCCTAACCCTAGGCAGGTAAATCAGCCTAGAGTTAGGGAAGGTCCCAAGGAAAAAGGGGTGGAGACAGCCATGTTGTGGCAGTTTTGCGCTCTCTTTGGGATGCCTTTTGCAGCTGCAGTGTGCCTGGAGCTCAGGGCTTCCTGGTTTAAAAAACCCTAACCCTAGGCTCAACCCTAACCCTAACCCTAGGCAGGTAAATCAGCCAAGGGTTAGGGAGGTCCCAAGGAAAACGGGGGGAGACAGCCATGTTGTAGCAGTTTTGCGCTCTCTTTGGGATGCCTTTTGCAGCTGCAGTGTGCCTGGAGCTCAGGGCTTCCTGGTTTGAGAAACCCTAACCCTAGGCTCAACCCTAACCCTAACCCTAGGCTGGTAAATCAGCCTAGGGTTAGGGAAGGTCCCAAGGAAAAAGGGGTGGAGACAGCCATGTTGTGGCAGTTTTGCGCTCTCTTTGGGATGCCTTTTGCAGCTGCAGTGTGCCTGGAGCTCAGGGCTTCCTGGTTTAAAAACCCTAACCCTAGGCTCAACCCTAACCCTAACCCTAGGCAGGTAAATCAGCCTAGGGTTAGGGAAGGTCCCAAGGAAAAACGGGTGGAGACAGCCATGTTGTGGCAGTTTTGCGCTCTCTTTGGGATGCCTTTTGCAGCTGCAGTGTGCCTGGAGCTCAGGGCTTCCTGGTTTAAAAAACCCTAACCCTAGGCTCAACCCTAACCCTAACCCTAGGCAGGTAAATCAGCCTAGGGTTAGGGAGGTCCCAAGGAAAACGGGGGGAGACAGCCATGTTGTGGCAGTTTTGCGCTCTCTTTGGGATGCCTTTTGCAGCTGCAGTGTGCCTGGAGCTCAGGGCTTCCTGGTTTGAGAAACCCTAACCCTAGGCTCAACCCTAACCCTAACCCTAGGCAGGTAAATCAGCCTAGGGTTAGGAAAGGTCCCAAGGAAAAAGGGGTGGAGACAGCCATGTTGTGGCAGTTTTGCGCTCTCTTTGGGATGCCTTTTGCAGCTGCAGTGTGCCTGGAGCTCAGGGCTTCCTGGTTTAAAAAACCCTAAACCTAGGCTCAACCCTAACCCTAACCCTAGGCAGGTAAATCAGCCTAGGGTTAGGGAGGGTCCCAAGGAAAACGGGGGGAGACAGCCATGTTGTGGCAGTTTTGCGCTCTCTTTGGGATGCCTTTTGCAGCTGCAGTGTGCCTGGAGCTCAGGGCTTCCTGGTTTGAGAAACCCTAACCCTAGGCTAAACCCTAACCCTAGCCCTAGGAAGCAATTCAGCCTAGGTTTAGGGAAAGTCCCAAGGACAAACGGGGGGAGACAGCCGTGTTGTGGCAGTTTTGCGCTCTCTTTGGGATGCCTTTTGCAGCTGCAGTGTGCCTGGAGCTCAGGGCTTCCTGGTTTGAGAAACCCTAACCCTAGGCTCAACCCTAACCCTAACCCTAGGCAGGTAAATCAGCCTAGGGTTAGGGAAGGTCCCAAGGAAAAAGGGGTGGAGACAGCCATGTTGTGGCAGTTTTGCGCTCTCTTTGGGATGCCTTTTGCAGCTGCAGTGTGCCTGGAGCCCAGGGCTTCCTGGTTTAAAAAACCCTAACGCTAGGCTCAACCCTAACCCTAACCCTAGGCAGGTAAATCAGCATAGGGTTAGGGACGGTCCCAAGGAAAAACGGGTGGACACAGCCATGTTGTGGCAGTTTTGCGCTCTCTTTGGGATGCCTTTTGCAGCTGCAGTGTGCCTGGATCTCAGGGCTTCCTGGTTTAAAAAACCCTAACCCTCGGCTCAACCCTAACCCTAACCCTAGGCAGGTAAATCAGCCTAGGGTTAGGGAAGGTCCCAAGGAAAAACGGGTGGAGACAGCCATGTTGTGGCAGTTTTGCGCTCTCTTTGGGATGCCTTTTGCAGCTGCAGTGTGCCTGGAGCTCAGGGCTTCCTGGTTTGAGAAACCCTAACCCTAGGCTCAACCCTAACCCTAACCCTAGGCAGGTAAATCAGCCTAGGGTTAGGAAAGGTCCCAAGGAAAAAGGGGTGGAGACAGCCGTGTTGTGGCAGTTTTGCGCTCTCTTTGGGATGCCTTTTGCAGCTGCAGTGTGCCTGGAGCTCAGGGCTTCCTGGTTTAAAAACCCTAACCCTAGGCTCAACCCTAACCCTAACCCTAGGCAGGTAAATCAGCCTAGGGTTAGGGAAGGTCCCAAGGAAAAACGGGTGGAGACAGCCATGTTGTGGCAGTTTTGCGCTCTCTTTGGGATGCCTTTTGCAGCTGCAGTGTGCCTGGAGCTCAGGGCTTCCTGGTTTAAAAAACCCTAACCCTAGGCTCAACCCTAACCCTAACCCTAGGCAGGTAAATCAGCCTATGGTTAGGGAGGTCCCAAGGAAAACGGGGGGAGACAGCCATGTTGTGGCAGTTTTGCGCTCTCTTTGGGATGCCTTTTGCAGCTGCAGTGTGCCTGGAGCTCAGGGCTTCCTGGTTTGAGAAACCCTAACCCTAGGCTCAACCCTAACCCTAGCCCTAGGAAGCAAATCAGCCTAGGTTTAGGGAAGGTCCCAAGGACAAACGGGGGGAGACAGCCGTGTTGTGGCAGTTTTGCGCTCTCTTTGGGATGCCTTTTGCAGCTGCAGTGTGCCTGGAGCTCAGGGCTTCCTGGTTTGAGAAACCCTAACCCTAGGCTCAACCCTAACCCTAACCCTAGGCAGGTAAATCAGCCTAGGGTTAGGGAAGGTCCCAAGGAAAAAGGGGTGGAGACAGCCATGTTGTGGCAGTTTTGCGCTCTCTTTGGGATGCCTTTTGCAGCTGCAGTGTGCCTGGAGCTCAGGGCTTCCTGGTTTGAGAAACCCTAACCCTAGGCTCAACCCTAACCCTAACCCTAGGCAGGTAAATCAGCCTCGGGTTAGGGAAGGTCCCAAGGAAAAAGGGGTGGAGACAGCCATGTTGTGGCAGTTTTGCGCTCTCTTTGGGATGCCTTTTGCAGCTGCAGTGTGCCTGGAGCCCAGGGCTTCCTGGTTTAAAAAACCCTAACCCTAGGCTCAACCCTAACCCTAACCCTAGGCAGGTAAATCAGCATAGGGTTAGGGACGGTCCCAAGGAAAAAGGGGTGGAGACAGCCATGTTGTGGCAGTTTTGCGCTCTCTTTGGGATGCCTTTTGCACCTGCAGTGTGCCTGGAGCTCAGGGCTTCCTGGTTTAAAAAACCCTAACCCTAGGCTCAACCCTAACCCTCAACCTAGGCAGGTAAATCAGCCTAGGGTTAGGGAGGTCCCAAGGAAAACGGGGGGAGACAGCCATGTTGTGGCAGTTTTGCGCTCTCTTTGGGATGCCTTTTGCAGCTGCAGTGTGCCTGGAGCTCAGGGCTTCCTGGTTTGAGAAACCCTAACCCTAGGCTCAACCCTAACCCTAGCCCTAGGAAGCAAATCAGCCTAGGTTTAGGGAAGGACCCAAGGACAAACGGGGGGAGACAGCCATGTTGTGGCAGTTTTGCGCTCTCTTTGGGATGCCTTTTGCAGCTGCAGTGTGCCTGGAGCTCAGGGCTTCCTGGTTTGAGAAACCCTAACCCTAGGCTCAACCCTAACCCTAACCCTAGGCAGGTAAATCAGCCTAGGGTTAGGGAAGGTCCCAAGGAAAAAGGGGTGGAGACAGCCATGTTGTGGCAGTTTTGCGCTCTCTTTGGGATGCCTTTTGCAGCTGCAGTGTGCCTGGAGCCCAGGGCTTCCTGGTTTAAAAAACCCTAACCCTAGGCTCAACCCTAACCCTAACCCTAGGCAGGTAAATCAACCTAGGGTTAGGGACGGTCCCAAGGAAAAACGGGTGGAGACAGCCATGTTGTGGCAATTTTGCGCTCTCTTTGGGATGCCTTTTGCAGCTGCAGTGTGCCTGGATCTCAGGGCTTCCTGGTTTAAAAAACCCTAACCCTCGGCTCAACCCTAACCCTAACCCTAGGCAGGTAAATCAGCCTAGGGTTAGGGAAGGTCCCAAGGAAAAAGGGGTGGAGACAGCCATGTTGTGGCAGTTTTGCGCTCTCTTTGGGATGCCTTTGGCAGCTGCAGTGTGCCTGGAGCTCAGGGCTTCCTGGTTTGAGAAACCCTAACCCTAGGCTCAACCCTAACCCTAACCCTGGGCAGGTAAATCAGCCTTGGGTTAGGGAAGGTCCCAAGGAAAAACGGGCGGAGACAGCCATGTTGTGGCAGTTTTGCGCTCTCTTTGGGATGCCTTTTGCAGCTGCAGTGTGCCTGGAGCTCAGGGCTTCCTGGTTTAAAAAACCCTAACCCTAGGCTCAACCCTAACCCTAGCCCTAGGCAGGTAAATCAGCCTAGGGTTCGGGACGGTCCCAAGGAAAAACGGGGGGAGACAGCCGTGTTGTGGCAGTTTTGCGCTCTCTTTGGGATGCCTTTTGCAGCTGCACTGTGCCTGGAGCTCAGGGCTTCCTGGTTTGAGAATCCCTAACCCTAGGCTCAACCCTAACCCTAACCCTAGGCAGGTAAATCAGCCTAGGGTTCGGGAAGGTCCCTAGGAAAAAGCAGTGGAGACAGCCATGTTGTGGCAGTTTTGCGCTCTCTTTGGGATGCCTTTTGCAGCTGCAGTGTGCCTGGAGCTCAGGGCTTCCTGGTTTAAAAAACCCTAACCCTCGGCTCAACCCTAACCCTAACCCTAGGCAGGTAAATCAGCCTAGGGTTAGGGAGGGTCCCAAGGAAAACGGGGGGAGACAGCCATGTTGTGGCAGTTTTGCGCTCTCTTTGGGATGCCTTTTGCAGCTTCAGTGTGCCTGGAGCTCAGGGCTTCCTGGTTTGAGAAACCCTAACCCTAGGCTAAACCCTAACCCTAGCCCTAGGAAGCAATTCAGCCTAGGTTTAGGGAAGGTCCCAAGGACAAACGGGGGGAGACAGCCGTGTTGTGGCAGTTTTGCGCTCTCTTTGGGATGCCTTTTGCAGCTGCAGTGTGCCTGGAGCTCAGGGCTTCCTGGTTTGAGAAACCCTAACCCTAGGCTCAACCCTAACCCTAACCCTAGGCAGGTAAATCAGCCTAGGGTTAGGGAAGGTCCCAAGGAAAAAGGGGTGGAGACAGCCATGTTGTGGCAGTTTTGCGCTCTCTTTGGGATGCCTTTTGCAGCTGCAGTGTGCCTGGAGCCCAGGGCTTCCTGGTTTAAAAAACCCTAACCCTAGGCTCAACCCTAACCCTAACCCTAGGCAGGTAAATCAGCATAGGGTTAGGGACGGTCCCAAGGAAAAACGGGTGGAGACAGCCATGTTGTGGCAGTTTTGCGCTCTCTTTGGGATGCCTTTTGCAGCTGCAGTGTGCCTGGATCTCAGGGCTTCCTGGTTTAAAAAACCCTAACCCTCGGCTCAACCCTAACCCTAACCCTAGGCAGGTAAATCAGCCTAGGGTTAGGGAAGGTCCCAAGGAAAAACGGGTGGAGACAGCCATGTTGTGGCAGTTTTGCGCTCTCTTTGGGATGCCTTTTGCAGCTGCAGTGTGCCTGGAGCTCAGGGCTTCCTGGTTTGAGAAACCCTAACCCTAGGCTCAACCCTAACCCTAACCCTAGGCAGGTAAATCAGCCTAGGGTTAGGAAAGGTCCCAAGGAAAAACGGGTGGAGACAGCCGTGTTGTGGCAGTTTTGCGCTCTCTTTGGGATGCCTTTTGCAGCTGCAGTGTGCCTGGAGCTCAGGGCTTCCTGGTTTAAAAACCCTAACCCTAGGCTCAACCCTAACCCTAACCCTAGGCAGGTAAATCAGCCTAGGGTTAGGGAAGGTCCCAAGGAAAAACGGGTGGAGACAGCCATGTTGTGGCAGTTTTGCGCTCTCTTTGGGATGCCTTTTGCAGCTGCAGTGTGCCTGGAGCTCAGGGCTTCCTGGTTTAAAAAACCCTAACCCTAGGCTCAACCCTAACCCTAACCCTAGGCAGGTAAATCAGCCTATGGTTAGGGAGGTCCCAAGGAAAACGGGGGGAGACAGCCATGTTGTGGCAGTTTTGCGCTCTCTTTGGGATGCCTTTTGCAGCTGCAGTGTGCCTGGAGCTCAGGGCTTCCTGGTTTGAGAAACCCTAACCCTAGGCTCAACCCTAACCCTAGCCCTAGGAAGCAAATCAGCCTAGGTTTAGGGAAGGTCCCAAGGACAAACGGGGGGAGACAGCCGTGTTGTGGCAGTTTTGCGCTCTCTTTGGGATGCCTTTTGCAGCTGCAGTGTGCCTGGAGCTCAGGGCTTCCTGGTTTGAGAAACCCTAACCCTAGGCTCAACCCTAACCCTAACCCTAGGCAGGTAAATCAGCCTAGGGTTAGGGAAGGTCCCAAGGAAAAAGGGGTGGAGACAGCCATGTTGTGGCAGTTTTGCGCTCTCTTTGGGATGCCTTTTGCAGCTGCAGTGTGCCTGGAGCTCAGGGCTTCCTGGTTTGAGAAACCCTAACCCTAGGCTCAACCCTAACCCTAACCCTAGGCAGGTAAATCAGCCTCGGGTTAGGGAAGGTCCCAAGGAAAAAGGGGTGGAGACAGCCATGTTGTGGCAGTTTTGCGCTCTCTTTGGGATGCCTTTTGCAGCTGCAGTGTGCCTGGAGCCCAGGGCTTCCTGGTTTAAAAAACCCTAACCCTAGGCTCAACCCTAACCCTAACCCTAGGCAGGTAAATCAGCATAGGGTTAGGGACGGTCCCAAGGAAAAAGGGGTGGAGACAGCCATGTTGTGGCAGTTTTGCGCTCTCTTTGGGATGCCTTTTGCAGCTGCAGTGTGCCTGGAGCTCAGGGCTTCCTGGTTTAAAAAACCCTAACCCTAGGCTCAACCCTAACCCTCAACCTAGGCAGGTAAATCAGCCTAGGGTTAGGGAGGTCCCAAGGAAAACGGGGGGAGACAGCCATGTTGTGGCAGTTTTGCGCTCTCTTTGGGATGCCTTTTGCAGCTGCAGTGTGCCTGGAGCTCAGGGCTTCCTGGTTTGAGAAACCCTAACCCTAGGCTCAACCCTAACCCTAGCCCTAGGAAGCAAATCAGCCTAGGTTTAGGGAAGGTCCCAAGGACAAACGGGGGGAGACAGCCATGTTGTGGCAGTTTTGCGCTCTCTTTGGGATGCCTTTTGCAGCTGCAGTGTGCCTGGAGCTCAGGGCTTCCTGGTTTGAGAAACCCTAACCCTAGGCTCAACCCTAACCCTAACCCTAGGCAGGTAAATCAGCCTAGGGTTAGGGAAGGTCCCAAGGAAAAAGGGGTGGAGACAGCCATGTTGTGGCAGTTTTGCGCTCTCTTTGGGATGCCTTTTGCAGCTGCAGTGTGCCTGGAGCTCAGGGCTTCCTGGTTTGAGAAACCCTAACCCTAGGCTCAACCCTAACCCTAGCCCTAGGCAGGTAAATCAGCCAAGGGTTCGGGACGGTCCCAAGGAAAAACGGGGGGAGACAGCCGTGTTGTGGCAGTTTTGCGCTCTCTTTGGGATGCCTTTTGCAGCTGCACTGTGCCTGGAGCTCAGGGCTTCCTGGTTTGAGAAACCCTAACCCTAGGCTCAACCCTAACCCTAACCCTAGGCAGGTAAATCAGCCTAGGGTTCGGGAAGGTCCCTAGGAAAAAGCAGTGGAGACAGCCATGTTGTGGCAGTTTTGCGCTCTCTTTGGGATGCCTTTTGCAGCTGCAGTGTGCCTGGAGCTCAGGGCTTCCTGGTTTAAAAAACCCTAACCCTAGGCTCAACCCTAACCCTAACCCTAGGCAGGTAAATCAGCCTAGGGTTAGGGAGGTCCCAAGGAAAACGGGGGGAGACAGCCATGTTGTGGCAGTTTTGCGCTCTCTTTGGGATGCCTTTTGCAGCTGCAGTGTGCCTGGAGCTCAGGGCTTCCTGGTTTGAGAAACCCTAACCCTAGGCTCAACCCTAACCCTAACCCTAGGCAGGTAAATCAGCCTAGGGTTCGGCAAGGTCCCAAGGAAAAAGGGGTGGAGACAGCCATGTTGTGGCAGTTTTGCGCTCTCTTTGGGATGCCTTTTGCAGCTGCAGTGTGCCTGGAGCTCAGGGCTTCCTGGTTTAAAAAACCCTAACCCTAGGCTCAACCCTAACCCTAACCCTAGGCAGGTAAATCAGCCTAGAGTTAGGGAAGGTCCCAAGGAAAAAGGGGTGGAGACAGCCATGTTGTGGCAGTTTTGCGCTCTCTTTGGGATGCCTTTTGCAGCTGCAGTGTGCCTGGAGCTCAGGGCTTCCTGGTTTAAAAAACCCTAACCCTAGGCTCAACCCTAACCCTAACCCTAGGCAGGTAAATCAGCCTAGGGTTAGGGAGGTCCCAAGGAAAACGGGGGGAGACAGCCATGTTGTAGCAGTTTTGCGCTCTCTTTGGGATGCCTTTTGCAGCTGCAGTGTGCCTGGAGCTCAGGGCTTCCTGGTTTGAGAAACCCTAACCCTAGGCTCAACCCTAACCCTAACCCTAGGCTGGTAAATCAGCCTAGGGTTAGGGAAGGTCCCAAGGAAAAAGGGGTGGAGACAGCCATGTTGTGGCAGTTTTGCGCTCTCTTTGGGATGCCTTTTGCAGCTGCAGTGTGCCTGGAGCTCAGGGCTTCCTGGTTTAAAAACCCTAACCCTAGGCTCAACCCTAACCCTAACCCTAGGCAGGTAAATCAGCCTAGGGTTAGGGAAGGTCCCAAGGAAAAACGGGTGGAGACAGCCATGTTGTGGCAGTTTTGCGCTCTCTTTGGGATGCCTTTTGCAGCTGCAGTGTGCCTGGAGCTCAGGGCTTCCTGGTTTAAAAAACCCTAACCCTAGGCTCAACCCTAACCCTAACCCTAGGCAGGTAAATCAGCCTAGGGTTAGGGAAGGTCCCAAGGAAAAACGGGTGGAGACAGCCATGTTGTGGCAGTTTTGCGCTCTCTTTGGGATGCCTTTTGCAGCTGCAGTGTGCCTGGAGCTCAGGGCTTCCTGGTTTGAGAAACCCTAAACCTAGGCTCAACCCTAACCCTAGCCCTAGGAAGCAAATCAGCCTAGGTTTAGGGAAGGTCCCAAGGACAAACGGGGGGAGACAGCCGTGTTGTGGCAGTTTTGCGCTCTCTTTGGGATGCCTTTTGCAGCTGCAGTGTGCCTGGAGCTCAGGGCTTCCTGGTTTGAGAAACCCTAACCCTAGGCTCAACCCTAACCCTAACCCTAGGCAGGTAAATCAGCCTAGGGTTAGGGAAGGTCCCAAGGAAAAACGGGTGGAGACAGCCATGTTGTGGCAGTTTTGCGCTCTCTTTGGGATGCCTTTTGCAGCTGCAGTGTGCCTGGAGCTCAGGGCTTCCTGGTTTGAGAAACCCTAACCCTAGGCTCAACCCTAACCCTAACCCTAGGCAGGTAAATCAGCCTTGGGTTAGGGAAGGTCCCAAGGAAAAACGGGCGGAGACAGCCATGTTGTTGCAGTTTTGCGCTCTCTTTGGGATGCCTTTTGCAGCTGCAGTGTGCCTGGAGCTCCGGGCTTCCTGGTTTAAAAAACCCTATCCCTAGGCTCAACCCTAACCCTAGCCCTAGGCATGTAAATCAGCCTAGGGTTAGGGAAGGTCCCAAGGAAAATGGGTGGAGACAGCCATGTTGTGGCAGTTTTGCGCTCTCTTTGGGATGCCTTTTGCAGCTGCAGTGTGCCTGGAGCTCAGGGCTTCCTGGTTTAAAAAACCCTAACCCTAGGCTCAACCCTAACCCTAACCCTAGGCAGGTAAATCAGCCTAGGGTTAGGGAGGTCCCAAGGAAAACGGGGGGAGACAGCCATGTTGTGGCAGTTTTGCGCTCTCTTTGGGATGCCTTTTGCAGCTGCAGTGTGCCTGGAGCTCAGGGCTTCCTGGTTTGAGAAACCCTAACCCTAGGCTCAACCCTAACCCTAACCCTAGGCAGGTAAATCAGCCTAGGGTTAGGAAAGGTCCCAAGGAAAAAGGGGTGGAGACAGCCATGTTGTGGCAGTTTTGCGCTCTCTTTGGGATGCCTTTTGCAGCTGCAGTGTGCCTGGAGCTCAGGGCTTCCTGGTTTAAAAAACCCTAAACCTAGGCTCAACCCTAACCCTAACCCTAGGCAGGTAAATCAGCCTAGGGTTAGGGAAGGTCCCAAGGAAAAACGGGTGGAGACAGCCATGTTGTGGCAGTTTTGCACTCTCTTTGGGATGCCTTTTGCAGCTGCAGTGTGCCTGGAGCTCAGGGCTTCCTGGTTTAAAAAACCCTAACCCTAGGCTCAACCCTAACCCTAACCCTAGGCAGGTAAATCAGCCTAGGGTTAGGGAAGGTCCCAAGGAAAACGGGGGGAGACAGCCATGTTGTGGCAGTTTTGCGCTCTCTTTGGGATGCCTTTTGCAGCTGCAGTGTGCCTGGAGCTCAGGGCTTCCTGGTTTAAAAAACCCTAACCCTAGGCTCAACCCTAACCCTAACCCTAGGCAGGTAAATCAGCCTAGGGTTAGGGAGGTCCCAAGGAAAACGGGGGGAGACAGCCATGTTGTGGCAGTTTTGCGCTCTCTTTGGGATGCCTTTTGCAGCTGCAGTGTGCCTGGAGCTCAGGGCTTCCTGGTTTGAGAAACCCTAACCCTAGGCTCAACCCTAACCCTAGCCCTAGGAAGCAAATCAGCCTAGGTTTAGGGAAGGTCCCAAGGACAAACGGGGAGAGACAGCCGTGTTGTGGCAGTTTTGCGCTCTCTTTGGGATGCCTTTTGCAGCTGCAGTGTGCCTGGAGCTCAGGGCTTCCTGGTTTGAGAAACCCTAACCCTAGGCTCAACCCTAACCCTAACCCTAGGCAGGTAAATCAGCCTAGGGTTAGGGAAGGTCCCAAGGAAAAAGGGGTGGAGACAGCCATGTTGTGGCAGTTTTGCGCTCTCTTTGGGATGCCTTTTGCAGCTGCAGTGTGCCTGGAGCCCAGGGCTTCCTGGTTTAAAAAACCCTAACCCTAGGCTCAACCCTAACCCTAACCCTAGGCAGGTAAATCAACCTAGGGTTAGGGACGGTCCCAAGGAAAAACGGGTGGAGACAGCCATGTTGTGGCAATTTTGCGCTCTCTTTGGGATGCCTTTTGCAGCTGCAGTGTGCCTGGATCTCAGGGCTTCCTGGTTTAAAAAACCCTAACCCTCGGCTCAACCCTAACCCTAACCCTAGGCAGGTAAATCAGCCTAGGGTTAGGGAAGGTCCCAAGGAAAAAGGGGTGGAGACAGCCATGTTGTGGCAGTTTTGCGCTCTCTTTGGGATGCCTTTTGCAGCTGCAGTGTGCCTGGAGCTCAGGGCTTCCTGGTTTGAGAAACCCTAACCCTAGGCTCAACCCTAACCCTAACCCTGGGCAGGTAAATCAGCCTTGGGTTAGGGAAGGTCCCAAGGAAAAACGGGCGGAGACAGCCATGTTGTGGCAGTTTTGCGCTCTCTTTGGGATGCCTTTTGCAGCTGCAGTGTGCCTGGAGCTCAGGGCTTCCTGGTTTAAAAAACCCTAACCCTAGGCTCAACCCTAACCCTAGCCCTAGGCAGGTAAATCAGCCTAGGGTTCGGGACGGTCCCAAGGAAAAACGGGGGGAGACAGCCGTGTTGTGGCAGTTTTGCGCTCTCTTTGGGATGCCTTTTGCAGCTGCACTGTGCCTGGAGCTCAGGGCTTCCTGGTTTGAGAAACCCTAACCCTAGGCTCAACCCTAACCCTAACCCTAGGCAGGTAAATCAGCCTAGGGTTCGGGAAGGTCCCTAGGAAAAAGCAGTGGAGACAGCCATGTTGTGGCAGTTTTGCGCTCTCTTTGGGATGCCTTTTGCAGCTGCAGTGTGCCTGGAGCTCAGGGCTTCCTGGTTTAAAAAACCCTAACCCTAGGCTCAACCCTAACCCTAACCCTAGGCAGGTAAATCAGCCTAGGGTTAGGGAGGTCCCAAGGAAAACGGGGGGAGACAGCCATGTTGTGGCAGTTTTGCGCTCTCTTTGGGATGCCTTTTGCAGCTGCAGTGTGCCTGGAGCTCAGGGCTTCCTGGTTTGAGAAACCCTAACCCTAGGCTCAACCCTAACCCTAGCCCTAGGAAGCAAATCAGCCTAGGTTTAGGGAAGGTCCCAAGGACAAACGGGGGGAGACAGCCATGTTGTGGCAGTTTTGCGCTCTCTTTGGGATGCCTTTTGCAGCTGCAGTGTGCCTGGAGCTCAGGGCTTCCTGGTTTGAGAAACCCTAACCCTAGGCTCAACCCTAACCCTAACCCTAGGCAGGTAAATCAGCCTAGGGTTAGGAAAGGTCCCAAGGAAAAAGGGGTGGAGACAGCCATGTTGTGGCAGTTTTGCGCTCTCTTTGGGATGCCTTTTGCAGCTGCAGTGTGCCTGGAGCTCAGGGCTTCCTGGTTTAAAAAACCCTAACCCTAGGCTCAACCCTAACCCTAACCCTAGGCAGGTAAATCAGCCTAGGGTTAGGGAAGGTCCCAAGGAAAAAGGGGTGGAGACAGCCATGTTGTGGCAGTTTTGCGCTCTCTTTGGGATGCCTTTTGCAGCTGCAGTGTGCCTGGAGCCCAGGGCTTCCTGGTTTAAAAAACCCTAACCCTAGGCTCAACCCTAACCCTAACCCTAGGCAGGTAAATCAGCCTAGGGTTAGGGAAGGTCCCAAGGAAAAACGGGTGGAGACAGCCATGTTGTGGCAGTTTTGCGCTCTCTTTGGGATGCCTTTTGCAGCTGCAGTGTGCCTGGAGCTCAGGGCTTCCTGGTTTGAGAAACCCTAACCCTAGGCTCAACCCTAACCCTAACCCTAGGCAGGTAAATCAGCCTAGGGTTAGGAAAGGTCCCAAGGAAAAAGGGGTGGAGACAGCCATGTTGTGGCAGTTTTGCGCTCTCTTTGGGATGCCTTTTGCAGCTGCAGTGTGCCTGGAGCTCAGGGCTTCCTGGTTTAAAAACCCTAACCCTAGGCTCAACCCTAACCATAACCCTAGGCAGGTAAATCAGCCTAGGGTTAGGGAAGGTCCCAAGGAAAAAGGGGTGGAGACAGCCATGTTGTGGCAGTTTTGCGCTCTCTTTGGGATGCCTTTTGCAGCTGCAGTGTGCCTGGAGCTCAGGGCTTCCTGGTTTAAAAAACCCTAACCCTAGGCTCAACCCTAACCCTAACCCTAGGCAGGTAAATCAGCCTAGGGTTAGGGAAGGTCCCAAGGAAAAACGGGTGGAGACAGCCATGTTGTGGCAGTTTTGCGCTCTCTTTGGGATGCCTTTTGCAGCTGCAGTGTGCCTGGAGCTCAGGGCTTCCTGGTTTGAGAAACCCTAACCCTAGGCTCAACCCTAACCCTAGCCCTAGGAAGCAAATCAGCCTAGGTTTAGGGAAGGTCCCAAGGACAAACGGGGGGAGACACCCGTGTTGTGGCAGTTTTGCGCTCTCTTTGGGATGCCTTTTGCAGCTGCAGTGTGCCTGGAGCTCAGGGCTTCCTGGTTTGAGAAACCCTAACCCTAGGCTCAACCCTAACCCTAACCCTAGGCAGGTAAATCAGCCTAGGGTTAGGGAAGGTCCCAAGGAAAAAGGGGTGGAGACAGCCATGTTGTGGCAGTTTTGCGCTCTCTTTGGGATGCCTTTTGCAGCTGCAGTGTGCCTGGAGCCCAGGGCTTCCTGGTTTAAAAAACCCTAACCCTAGGCTCAACCCTAACCCTAACCCTAGGCAGGTAAATCAGCCTAGGGTTAGGAAAGGTCCCAAGGAAAAACGGGTGGAGACAGCCATGTTGTGGCAATTTTGCGCTCTCTTTGGGATGCCTTTTGCAGCTGCAGTGTGCCTGGATCTCAGGGCTTCCTGGTTTAAAAAACCCTAACCCTCGGCTCAACCCTAACCCTAACCCTAGGCAGGTAAATCAGCCTAGGGTTAGGGAAGGTCCCAAGGAAAAAGGGGTGGAGACAGCCATGTTGTGGCAGTTTTGCGCTCTCTTTGGGATGGCTTTTGCAGCTGCAGTGTGCCTGGAGCTCAGGGCTTCCTGGTTTGAGAAACCCTAAACCTAGGCTCAACCCTAACCCTAACCCTAGGCAGGTAAATCAGCCTTGGGTTAGGGAAGGTCCCAAGGAAAAACGGGCGGAGACAGCCATGTTGTGGCAGTTTTGCGCTCTCTTTGGGATGCCTTTTGCAGCTGCAGTGTGCCTGGAGCTCAGGGCATCCTGGTTTAAAAAACCCTATCCCTAGGCTCAACCCTAACCCTAGCCCTAGGCAGGTAAATCAGCCTAGGGTTAGGGAAGGTCCCAAGGAAAATGGGTGGAGACAGCCATGTTGTGGCAGTTTTGCGCTCTCTTTGGGATGCCTTTTGCAGCTGCAGTGTGCCTGGAGCTCAGGGCTTCCTGGTTTAAAAAACCCTAACCCTAGGCTCAACCCTAACCCTAGCCCTAGGCAGGTAAATCAGCCTAGGGTTCGGGACGGTCCCAAGGAAAAACGGGGGGAGACAGCCGTGTTGTGGCAGTTTTGCGCTCTCTTTGGGATGCCTTTTGCAGCTGCACTGTGCCTGGAGCTCAGGGCTTCCTGGTTTGAGAAACCCTAACCCTAGGCTCAACCCTAACCCTAACCCTAGGCAGGTAAATCAGCCTAGGGTTCGGGAAGGTCCCTAGGAAAAAGCAGTGGAGACAGCCATGTTGTGGCAGTTTTGCGCTCTCTTTGGGATGCCTTTTGCAGCTGCAGTGTGCCTGGAGCTCAGGGCTTCCTGGTTTGAGAAACCCTAACCCTAGGCTCAACCCTAACCCTAACCCTAGGCAGGTAAATCAGCCTAGGGTTAGGGAGGTCCCAAGGAAAACGGGGGGAGACAGCCATGTTGTGGCAGTTTTGCGCTCTCTTTGGGATGCCTTTTGCAGCTGCAGTGTGCCTGGAGCTCAGGGCTTCCTGGTTTGAGAAACCCTAACCCTAGGCTCAACCCTAACCCTAACCCTAGGCAGGTAAATCAGCCTAGGGTTAGGAAAGGTCCCAAGGAAAAAGGGGTGGAGACAGCCATGTTGTGGCAGTTTTGCGCTCTCTTTGGGATGCCTTTTGCAGCTGCAGTGTGCCTGGAGCTCAGGGCTTCCTGGTTTAAAAAACCCTAACCCTAGGCTCAACCCTAACCCTAACCCTAGGCAGGTAAATCAGCCTAGGGTTAGGGAAGGTCCCAAGGAAAAAGGGGTGGAGACAGCCATGTTGTGGCAGTTTTGCGCTCTCTTTGGGATGCCTTTTGCAGCTGCAGTGTGCCTGGAGCTCAGGGCTTCCTGGTTTAAAAAACCCTAACCCTAGGCTCAACCCTAACCCTAACCCTAGGCAGGTAAATCAGCATAGGGTTAGGGACGGTCCCAAGGAAAAACGGGTGGAGACAGCCATGTTGTGGCAGTTTTGCGCTCTCTTTGGGATGCCTTTTGCAGCTGCAGTGTGCCTGGAGCTCAGGGCTTCCTGGTTTGAGAAACCCTAACCCTAGGCTCAACCCTAACCCTAACCCTAGGCAGGTAAATCAGCCTAGGGTTAGGAGAGGTCCCAAGGAAAAAGGGGTGGAGACAGCCATGTTGTGGCAGTTTTGCGCTCTCTTTGGGATGCCTTTTGCAGCTGCAGTGTGCCTGGAGCTCAGGGCTTCCTGGTTTAAAAAACCCTAACCCTAGGCTCAACCCTAACCCTAACCCTAACCCTAGGCAGGTAAATCAGCCTAGGGTTAGGGAAGGTCCCAAGGAAAAACGGGTGGAGACAGCCATGTTGTGGCAGTTTTGCACTCTCTTTGGGATGCCTTTTGCAGCTGCAGTGTGCCTGGAGCTCAGGGCTTCCTGGTTTAAAAAACCCTAACCCTAGGCTCAACCCTAACCCTAACCCTAGGCAGGTAAATCAGCCTAGGGTTAGGGAAGGTCCCAAGGAAAACGGGGGGAGACAGCCATGTTGTGGCAGTTTTGCGCTCTCTTTGGGATGCCTTTTGCAGCTGCAGTGTGCCTGGAGCTCAGGGCTTCCTGGTTTGAGAAACCCTAACCCTAGGCTCAACCCTAACCCTAGCCCTAGGAAGCAAATCATCCTAGGTTTAGGGAAGGTCCCAAGGACAAACGGGGGGAGACAGCCGTGTTGTGGCAGTTTTGCGCTCTCTTTGGGATGCCTTTTGCAGCTGCAGTGTGCCTGGAGCTCAGGGCTTCCTGGTTTGAGAAACCCTAACCCTAGACTCAACCCTAACCCTAACCCTAGGCAGGTAAATCAGCCTAGGGTTAGGGAAGGTCCCAAGGAAAAAGGGGTGGAGACAGCCATGTTGTGGCAGTTTTGCGCTCTCTTTGGGATGCCTTTTGCAGCTGCAGTGTGCCTGGATCTCAGGGCTTCCTGGTTTAAAAAACCCTAAGCCTAGGCTCAACCCTAACCCTAACCCTAGGCAGGTAAATCAGCCTAGGGTTAGGGACGGTCCCAAGGAAAAACGGGTGGAGACAGCCATGTTGTGGCAATTTTGCGCTCTCTTTGGGATGCCTTTTGCAGCTGCAGTGTGCCTGGAGCTCAGGGCTTCCTGGTTTGAGAAACCCTAACCCTCGGCTCAACCCTAACCCTAACCCTAGGCAGGTAAATCAGCCTAGGGTTAGGGAAGGTCCCAAGGAAAAAGGGGTGGAGACAGCCATGTTGTGGCAGTTTTGCGCTCTCTTTGGGATGCCTTTTGTAGCTGCAGTGTGCCTGGAGCTCAGGGCTTCCTGGTTTGAGAAACCCTAGCCCTAGGCTCAACCCTAACCCTAACCCTAGGCATGTAAATCAGCCTAGGGTTAGGGAAGGTCCCAAGGAAAAACGGGCGGAGACAGCCATGTTGTGGCAGTTTTGCGCTCTCTTTGGGATGCCTTTTGCAGCTGCAGTGTGCCTGGAGCTCCGGGCTTCCTGGTTTAAAAAACCCTATCCCTAGGCTCAACCCTAACCCTAGCCCTAGGCAGGTAAATCAGCCTAGGGTTAGGGAAGGTCCCAAGGAAAATGGGTGGAGACAGCCATGTTGTGGCAGTTTTGCGCTCTCTTTGGGATGCCTTTTGCAGCTGCAGTGTGCCTGGAGCTCAGGGCTTCCTGGTTTAAAAAACCCTAACCCTAGGCTCAACCCTAACCCTAGCCCTAGGCAGGTAAATCAGCCTAGGGTTCGGGACGGTCCCAAGGAAAAACGGGTGGAGACAGCCATGTTGTGGTAGTTTTGCGCTCTCTTTGGGATGCCTTTTGCAGCTGCACTGTGCCTAGAGCTCAGGGCTTCCTGGTTTGAGAAACCCTAACCCTAGGCTCAACCCTAACCCTAACCCTAGGCAGGTAAATCAGCCTAGGGTTAGGGAGGTCCCAAGGAAAACGGGGGGAGACAGCCATGTTGTGGCAGTTTTGCGCTCTCTTTGGGATGCCTTTTGCAGCTGCAGTGTGCCTGGAGCTCAGGGCTTCCTGGTTTGAGAAACCCTAACCCTAGGCTCAACCCTAACCCTAACCCTAGGCAGGTAAATCAGCCTAGGGTTAGGAAAGGTCCCAAGGAAAAAGGGGTGGAGACAGCCATGTTGTGGCAGTTTTGCGCTCTCTTTGGGATGCCTTTTGCAGCTGCAGTGTGCCTGGAGCTCAGGGCTTCCTGGTTTAAAAAACCCTAACCCTAGGCTCAACCCTAACCCTAACCCTAGGCAGGTAAATCAGCCTAGGGTTAGGGAAGGTCCCAAGGAAAAAGGGGTGGAGACAGCCATGTTGTGGCAGTTTTGCGCTCTCTTTGGGATGCCTTTTGCAGCTGCAGTGTGCCTGGAGCTCAGGGCTTCCTGGTTTAAAAAACCCTAACCCTAGGCTCAACCCTAACCCTAACCCTAGGCAGGTAAATCAGCATAGGGTTAGGGACGGTCCCAAGGAAAAACGGGTGGAGACAGCCATGTTGTGGCAGTTTTGCGCTCTCTTTGGGATGCCTTTTGCAGCTGCAGTGTGCCTGGAGCTCAGGGCTTCCTGGTTTGAGAAACCCTAACCCTAGGCTCAACCCTAACCCTAACCCTAGGCAGGTAAATCAGCCTAGGGTTAGGAGAGGTCCCAAGGAAAAAGGGGTGGAGACAGCCATGTTGTGGCAGTTTTGCGCTCTCTTTGGGATGCCTTTTGCAGCTGCAGTGTGCCTGGAGCTCAGGGCTTCCTGGTTTAAAAAACCCTAACCCTAGGCTCAACCCTAACCCTAACCCTAACCCTAGGCAGGTAAATCAGCCTAGGGTTAGGGAAGGTCCCAAGGAAAAACGGGTGGAGACAGCCATGTTGTGGCAGTTTTGCACTCTCTTTGGGATGCCTTTTGCAGCTGCAGTGTGCCTGGAGCTCAGGGCTTCCGGGTTTAAAAAACCCTAACCCTAGGCTCAACCCTAACCCTAACCCTAGGCAGGTAAATCAGCCTAGGGTTAGGGAAGGTCCCAAGGAAAACGGGGGGAGACAGCCATGTTGTGGCAGTTTTGCGCTCTCTTTGGGATGCCTTTTGCAGCTGCAGTGTGCCTGGAGCTCAGGGCTTCCTGGTTTGAGAAACCCTAACCCTAGGCTCAACCCTAACCCTAGCCCTAGGAAGCAAATCATCCTAGGTTTAGGGAAGGTCCCAAGGACAAACGGGGGGAGACAGCCGTGTTGTGGCAGTTTTGCGCTCTCTTTGGGATGCCTTTTGCAGCTGCAGTGTGCCTGGAGCTCAGGGCTTCCTGGTTTGAGAAACCCTAACCCTAGACTCAACCCTAACCCTAACCCTAGGCAGGTAAATCAGCCTAGGGTTAGGGAAGGTCCCAAGGAAAAAGGGGTGGAGACAGCCATGTTGTGGCAGTTTTGCGCTCTCTTTGGGATGCCTTTTGCAGCTGCAGTGTGCCTGGATCTCAGGGCTTCCTGGTTTAAAAAACCCTAAGCCTAGGCTCAACCCTAACCCTAACCCTAGGCAGGTAAATCAGCCTAGGGTTAGGGACGGTCCCAAGGAAAAACGGGTGGAGACAGCCATGTTGTGGCAATTTTGCGCTCTCTTTGGGATGCCTTTTGCAGCTGCAGTGTGCCTGGAGCTCAGGGCTTCCTGGTTTGAGAAACCCTAACCCTAGGCTCAACCCTAACCCTACCCTAGGCAGGTAAATCAGCCTAGGGTTCGGGACGGTCCCAAGGAAAAACGGGTGGAGACAGCCATGTTGTGGCAGTTTTGCGCTCTCTTTGGGATGCCTTTTGCAGCTGCAGTGTGCCTGGAGCTCAGGGCTTCCTGGTTTGAGAAACCCTAACCCTAGGCTCAACCCTAACCCTAACCCTAGGCAGGTAAATCAGCCTAGGGTTCGGGAAGGTCCCTAGGAAAAAGCAGTGTAGACAGCCATGTTGTGGCAGTTTTGCGCTCTCTTTGGGATGCCTTTTGCAGCTGCAGTGTGCCTGGAGCTCAGGGCTTCCTGGTTTAAAATCCCTAACCCTAGGCTCAACCGTAACCCTAACCCTAGGCAGGTAAATCAGCCTAGGGTTAGGGAGGTCCCAAGGAAAACGGGGGGAGACAGCCATGTTGTGGCAGTTTTGCGCTCTCTTTGGGATGCCTTTTGCAGCTGCAGTGTGCCTGGAGCTCAGGGCTTCCTGGTTTGAGAAACCCTAACCCTAGGCTCAACCCTAACCCTAGCCCTAGGAAGCAAATCAGCCTAGGTTTAGGGAAGGTCCCAAGGACAAACGGGGGGAGACAGCCGTGTTGTGGCAGTTTTGCGCTCTCTTTGGGATGCCTTTTGCAGCTGCAGTGTGCCTGGAGCTCAGGGCTTCCTGGTTTGAGAAACCCTAACCCTAGGCTCAACCCTAACCCTAACCCTAGGCAGGTAAATCAGCCTAGGGTTAGGGAAGGTCCCAAGGAAAAAGGGGTGGAGACAGCCATGTTGTGGCAGTTTTGCGCTCTCTTTGGGATGCCTTTTGCAGCTGCAGTGTGCCTGGAGCCCAGGGCTTCCTGGTTTAAAAAACCCTAACCCTAGGCTCAACCCTAACCCTAACCCTAGGCAGGTAAATCAGCCTAGGGTTAGGGAAGGTCCCAAGGAAAAACGGGTGGAGACAGCCATGTTGTGGCAATTTTGCGCTCTCTTTGGGATGCCTTTTGCAGCTGCAGTGTGCCTGGATCTCAGGGCTTCCTGGTTTAAAAAACCCTAACCCTCGGCTCAACCCTAACCCTAACCCTAGGCAGGTAAATCAGCCTAGGGTTAGGGAAGGTCCCAAGGAAAAAGGGGTGGAGACAGCCATGTTGTGGCAGTTTTGCGCTCTCTTTGGGATGCCTTTTGCAGCTGCAGTGTGCCTGGAGCTCAGGGCTTCCTGGTTTGAGAAACCCTAACCCTAGGCTCAACCCTAACCCTAACCCTAGGCAGGTAAATCAGCCTAGGTTTAGGGAAGGTCCCAAGGAAAATGGGTGGAGACAGCCATGTTGTGGCAGTTTTGCGCTCTCTTTGGGATGCCTTTTGCAGCTGCAGTGTGCCTGGAGCTCAGGGCTTCCTGGTTTAAAAAACCCTAACCCTAGGCTCAACCCTAACCCTAGCCCTAGGCAGGTAAATCAGCCTAGGGTTCGGGACGGTCCCAAGGAAAAACGGGTGGAGACAGCCATGTTGTGGCAGTTTTGCGCTCTCTTTGGGATGCCTTTTGCAGCTGCATTGTGCCTGGAGCTCAGGGCTTCCTGGTTTGAGAAACCCTAACCCTAGGCTCAACCCTAACCCTAACCCTAGGCAGGTAAATCAGCCTAGGGTTCGGGAAGGTCCCTAGGAAAAAGCAGTGGAGACAGCCATGTTGTGGCAGTTTTGCGCTCTCTTTGGGATGCCTTTTGCAGCTGCAGTGTGCCTGGAGCTCAGGGCTTCCTGGTTTGAGAAACCCTAACCCTAGGCTCAACCCTAACCCTAGCCCTAGGAAGCAAATCAGCCTAGGTTTAGGGAAGGTCCCAAGGACAAACGGGGGGAGACAGCCGTGTTGTGGCAGTTTTGCGCTCTCTTTGGGATGCCTTTTGCAGCTGCAGTGTGCCTGGAGCTCAGGGCTTCCTGGTTTGAGAAACCCTAACCCTAGGCTCAACCCTAACCCTAACCCTAGGCAGGTAAATCAGCCTAGGGTTAGGGAAGGTCCCAAGGAAAAAGGGGTGGAGACAGCCATGTTGTGGCAGTTTTGCGCTCTCTTTGGGATGCCTTTTGCAGCTGCAGTGTGCCTGGAGCCCAGGGCTTCCTGGTTTAAAAAACCCTAACCCTAGGCTCAACCCTAACCCTAACCCTAGGCAGGTAAATCAGCCTAGGGTTAGGGACGGTCCCAAGGAAAAACGGGTGGAGACAGCCATGTTGTGGCAATTTTGCGCTCTCTTTGGGATGCCTTTTGCAGCTGCAGTGTGCCTGGATCTCAGGGCTTCCTGGTTTAAAAAACCCTAACCCTCGGTTCAACCCTAACCCTAACCCTAGGCAGGTAAATCAGCCTAGGGTTAGGGAAGGTCCCAAGGAAAAAGGGGTGGAGACAGCCATGTTGTGGCAGTTTTGCGCTCTCTTTGGGATGCCTTTTGCAGCTGCAGTGTGCCTGGAGCTCAGGGCTTCCTGGTTTGAGAAACCCTAACCCTAGGCTCAACCCTAACCCTAACCCTAGGCAGGTAAATCAGCCTAGGGTTAGGGAAGGTCCCAAGGAAAAACGGGTGGAGACAGCCATGTTGTGGCAGTTTTGCGCTCTCTTTGGGATGCCTTTTGCAGCTGCAGTGTGCCTGGAGCTCCGGGCTTCCTGGTTTAAAAAACCCTAACCCTAGGCTCAACCCTAACCCTAGCCCTAGGAAGCAAATCAGCCTAGGTTTAGGGAAGGTCCCAAGGACAAACGGGGGGAGACAGCCGTGTTGTGGCAGTTTTGCGCTCTCTTTGGGATGCCTTTTGCAGCTGCAGTGTGCCTGGAGCTCAGGGCTTCCTGGTTTGAGAAACCCTACCCCTAGGCTCAACCCTAACCCTAACCCTAGGCAGGTAAATCAGCCTAGGGTTAGGGAAGGTCCCAAGGAAAAAGGGGTGGAGACAGCCATGTTGTGGCAGTTTTGCGCTCTCTTTGGGATGCCTTTTGCAGCTGCAGTGTGCCTGGAGCTCAGGGCTTCCTCGTTTAAGAAACCATAACCCTAGGCTCTGTAAAAACCTTTTCCATAGGCAAGTAAATCAGCCTAGGGTTAAGTAAAGTCCCAAGGAAAAAGCACTGGAGACAGCCATGTTGTGGCAGTTTTGCGCTCTCTTTGGGATGCCTTTTGCAGCTGCAGTGTGCCTGGAGCTCAGGGCTTCCTGGTTTGAGAAACCCTAACCCTAGGCTCAACCCTAACCCTAACCCTAGTCAGGTAAATCAGCCTAGGGTTAGGGAAGGTCCCAAGGAAAAAGGGGTGGAGACAGCCATGTTGTGGCAGTTTTGCGCTCTCTTTGGGATGCCTTTTGCAGCTGCAGTGTGCTTGGAGCTCAGGGCTTCCTGGTTTAAAAAACCCTAACCCTAGGCTCAACCCTAACCCTAACCCTAGGCAGGTAAATCAGCCTAGGGTTAGGGACGGTCCCAAGGAAAAACGGGGGGAGACAGCCATGTTGTGGCAATTTTGCGCTCTCTTTGGGATGCCTTTTGCAGCTGCAGTGTGCCTGGATCTCAGGGCTTCCTGGTTTAAAAAACCCTAACCCTAGGCTCAACCCTAACCCTAACCCTAGGCAGGTAAATCAGCCTAGGGTTCGGGAAGGTCCCAAGGAAAAAGGGGTGGAGACAGCCATGTTGTGGCAGTTTTGCACTCTCTTTGGGATGCCTTTTGCAGCTGCAGTGTGCCTGGAGCTCAGGGCTTCCAGGTTTAAAAAACCCTAACCCTAAGCTCTACCGTAACCCTAACCCTAGGCAGGTAAATCAGCCTAGGGTTAGGGAAGGTCCAAGGAAAAACGGGGGGAGACAGCCATGTTGTGGCAGTTCTGCACTTTTCTTGGGGTGCCTTTTGCAGCTGCAGTGTGCCTGGAGCTCAGGGCTTCCTGGTTTGAGAAACCCTAATCCTAGGCTCAATGCTAACCCTATACCCTAGGAAGGTAAATCAGCCTAGGGTTAGGGAAGGTCCCAAGGAAAAAGGGGTGGAGACAGCCATGTTGTGGCAGTTTTGCGCTCTCTTTGGGATGCCTTTTGCAGCTGCAGTGTGCCTGGAGCTCAGGGCTTCCTGGTTTAAAAAACCCTAACCCTAGGCTCAACCCTAACCCTAACCCTAGGCAGGTAAGTCAGCCTAGGGTTAGGGACGGTTCCAAGGAAAAACGGGGGGAGACAGCCATGTTGTGCCAATTTTGCGCTCTCTTTGGGATGCCTTTTGCAGCTGCAGTGTGCCTGGAGCTCAGGGCTTCCTGGTTTAAGAAACCCTAACCCTAGGCTCAACCCTAACCCTAACCCTAGGCAGGTAAATCAGCCTAGGGTTAGGGAAGGTCCCAAGGAAAAACGGGTGGAGACAGCCATGTTGTGGCAGTTTTGCACTTTTCTTGGGGTGCCTTTTGCAGCTGCAGTGTGCCTGGAGCTCAGGGCTTCCTGGTTTAAGAAACCCTAACCCTAAGCTCTACCCTAACCCTAACCCTAGGCAGGTAAATCAGCCTAGGGTTCGGGAAGGTCCCAAGGAAAAACGGGGGGAGACAGCCATGTTGTGGCAGTTCTGCACTTTTCTTGGGGTGCCTTTTGCAGCTGCAGTGTGCCTGGAGCTCAGGGCTTCCTGGTTTGAGAAACCCTAATCCTAGGCTCAATGCTAACCCTATACCCTAGGAAGGTAAATCAGCCTAGGGTTAGGGAAGGTCCCAAGGAAAAAGGGGTGGAGACAGCCATGTTGTGGCAGTTTTGCGCTCTCTTTGGGATGCCTATTGCAGCTGCAGTGTGCCTGGAGCTCAGGGCTTCCGGGTTTAAAAAACCCTAACCCTAGGCTCAACCCTAACCCTAACCCTAGGCAGGTAAATCAGCCTAGGGTTAGGGAAGGTCCCAAGGAAAAACGGGTGGAGACAGCCATGTTGTGGCAATTTTGCGCTCTCTTTGGGATGCCTTTTGCAGCTGCAGTGTGCCTGGATCTCAGGGCTTCCTGGTTTAAAAAACCCTAACCCTAGGCTCAACCCTAACCCTAACCCTAGGCAGGTAAATCAGCCTAGGGTTAGGGAAGGTCCCAAGGAAAAACGGGTGGAGACAGCCATGTTGTGGCAGTTTTGCGCTCTCTTTGGGATGCCTTTTGCAGCTGCAGTGTGCCTGGAGCTCAGGGCTTCCTGGTTTGAGAAACCCTAACCCTAGGCTCAACCCTAACCCTAACCCTAGGCAGGTAAATCAGCCTAGGGTTCGGGAAGGTCCCTAGGAAAAAGCAGTGGAGACAGCCATGTTGTGGCAGTTTTGCGCTCTCTTTGGGATGCCTTTTGCAGCTGCAGTGTGCCTGGAGCTCAGGGCTTCCTGGTTTGAGAAACCCTAACCCTAGGCTCAATGCTAACCCTATACCCTAGGAAGGTAAATCAGCCTAGGGTTAGGGAAGGTCCCAAGGAAAAAGGGGTGGAGACAGCCATGTTGTGGCAGTTTTGCGCTCTCTTTGGGATGCCTTTTGCAGCTGCAGTGTGCCTGGAGCTCAGGGCTTCCTGGTTTAAAAAACCCTAACCCTAGGCTCAACCCTAACCCTAACCCTAGGCAGGTAAGTCAGCCTAGGGTTAGGGACGGTTCCAAGGAAAAACGGGGGGAGACAGCCATGTTGTGCCAATTTTGCGCTCTCTTTGGGATGCCTTTTGCAGCTGCAGTGTGCCTGGAGCTCAGGGCTTCCTGGTTTAAGAAACCCTAACCCTAGGCTCAACCCTAACCCTAACCCTAGGCAGGTAAATCAGCCTAGGGTTAGGGAAGGTCCCAAGGAAAAACGGGTGGAGACAGCCATGTTGTGGCAGTTTTGCACTTTTCTTGGGGTGCCTTTTGCAGCTGCAGTGTGCCTGGAGCTCAGGGCTTCCTGGTTTAAGAAACCCTAACCCTAAGCTCTACCCTAACCCTAACCCTAGGCAGGTAAATCAGCCTAGGGTTCGGGAAGGTCCCAAGGAAAAACGGGGGGAGACAGCCATGTTGTGGCAGTTCTGCACTTTTCTTGGGGTGCCTTTTGCAGCTGCAGTGTGCCTGGAGCTCAGGGCTTCCTGGTTTGAGAAACCCTAATCCTAGGCTCAATGCTAACCCTATACCCTAGGAAGGTAAGTCAGCCTAGGGTTAGGGAAGGTCCCAAGGAAAAAGGGGTGGAGACAGCCATGTTGTGGCAGTTTTGCGCTCTCTTTGGGATGCCTATTGCAGCTGCAGTGTGCCTGGAGCTCAGGGCTTCCGGGTTTAAAAAACCCTAACCCTAGGCTCAACCCTAACCCTAACCCTAGGCAGGTAAATCAGCCTAGGGTTAGGGAAGGTCCCAAGGAAAAACGGGTGGAGACAGCCATGTTGTGGCAATTTTGCGCTCTCTTTGGGATGCCTTTTGCAGCTGCAGTGTGCCTGGATCTCAGGGCTTCCTGGTTTAAAAAACCCTAACCCTAGGCTCAACCCTAACCCTAACCCTAGGCAGGTAAATCAGCCTAGGGTTAGGGAAGGTCCCAAGGAAAAACGGGTGGAGACAGCCATGTTGTGGCAGTTTTGCGCTCTCTTTGGGATGCCTTTTGCAGCTGCAGTGTGCCTGGAGCTCAGGGCTTCCTGGTTTGAGAAACCCTAACCCTAGGCTCAACCCTAAACCTAACCCTAGGCAGGTAAATCAGCCTAGGGTTAGGGAAGGTCCCTAGGAAAAAGCAGTGGAGACAGCCATGTTGTGGCAGTTTTGCGCTCTCTTTGGGATGCCTTTTGCAGCTGCAGTGTGCCTGGAGCTCAGGGCTTCCTCGTTTAAGAAACCATAACCCTAGGCTCTGTAAAAACCTTTTCCATAGGCAAGTATATCAGCCTAGGGTTAAGTAAAGTCCCCAGGAAAAAGCACTGGAGACAGCCATGTTGTGGCAGTTTTGCGCTCTCTTTGGGATGCCTTTTTCAGCTGCAGTGTGCCTGGAGCTCAGGGCTTCCTGGTTTAAAAAACCCTAACCGTAGGCTCAACCCTAACCCTAACCCTAGGCAGGTAAATCAGCCTAGGGTTAGGGAAGGTCCCAAGGAAAAAGGGGTGGAGACAGCCATGTAGTGGCAGTTTTGCGCTCTCTTTGGGATGCCTTTTGCAGCTGCAGTGTGCCTGGAGCTCAGGGCTTCCTGGTTTGAGAAACCCTAACCCTAGGCTCAACCCTTACCCTAACCCTAGGCAGGTAAATCAGCCTAGTGTTAGGGAAGGTCCCAAGGAAGAAGGGGTGGAGAAAGCCATGATGTGGCAGTTTTGCGCTCTCTTTGGGATGCCTTTTGCAGCTGCAGTGTGCCTGGAGCTCAGGGCTTCCTGGTTTAAAAAACCCTAACCCTAGGCTCAACCCTAACCCTAACCCTAGGCAGGTAAATCAGCCTAGGTTTAGGGAAGGTCCCAAGGAAAAACGGGGGGAGACAGCCATGTTGTGGCAGTTTTGCGCTCTCTTTGGGATGCCTTTTGCAGCTGCAGTGTGCCTGGAGCTCAGGGCTTCCTGGTTTGAGAAACCCTAACCCTAGGCTCAACCCTAACCCTAACCCTAGGCAGGTAAATCAGCCTAGGGTTAGGGAAGGTCCCAAGGAAAAAGCAGTGGAGACAGCCATGTTGTGGCAGTTTTGCACTCTCTTTGGGATGCCTTTTGCAGCTGCAGTGTGCCTGGAGCTCAGGGCTTCCTGGTTTAAAAAACCATAACCCTAGGCTCAACCCTAACCCTAACCCTAGGCAGGTAAATCAGCCTAGGGTTAGGGAAGGTCCCAAGGAAAAAGGGGTGGAGACAGCCATGTTGTGGCAGTTTTGCGCTCTCTTTGGGATGCCTTTTGCAGCTGCAGTGTGCCTGGAGCTCAGGGCTTCCTGGTTTAAAAAACCCTAACCCTAGGCTCAACCCTAACCCTAACCCTAGGCAGGTAAGTCAGCCTAGGGTTAGGGACGGTTCCAAGGAAAAACGGGGGGAGACAGCCATGTTGTGCCAATTTTGCGCTCTCTTTGGGATGCCTTTTGCAGCTGCAGTGTGCCTGGAGCTCAGGGCTTCCTGGTTTAAGAAACCCTAACCCTAGGCTCAACCCTAACCCTAACCCTAGGCAGGTAAATCAGCCTAGGGTTAGGGAAGGTCCCAAGGAAAAACGGGTGGAGACAGCCATGTTGTGGCAGTTTTGCACTTTTCTTGGGGTGCCTTTTGCAGCTGCAGTGTGCCTGGAGCTCAGGGCTTCCTGGTTTAAGAAACCCTAACCCTAAGCTCTACCCTAACCCTAACCCTAGGCAGGTAAATCAGCCTAGGGTTCGGGAAGGTCCCAAGGAAAAACGGGGGGAGACAGCCATGTTGTGGCAGTTCTGCACTTTTCTTGGGGTGCCTTTTGCAGCTGCAGTGTGCCTGGAGCTCAGGGCTTCCTGGTTTGAGAAACCCTAATCCTAGGCTCAATGCTAACCCTATACCCTAGGAAGGTAAATCAGCCTAGGGTTAGGGAAGGTCCCAAGGAAAAAGGGGTGGAGACAGCCATGTTGTGGCAGTTTTGCGCTCTCTTTGGGATGCCTATTGCAGCTGCAGTGTGCCTGGAGCTCAGGGCTTCCGGGTTTAAAAAACCCTAACCCTAGGCTCAACCCTAACCCTAACCCTAGGCAGGTAAATCAGCCTAGGGTTAGGGAAGGTCCCAAGGAAAAACGGGTGGAGACAGCCATGTTGTGGCAATTTTGCGCTCTCTTTGGGATGCCTTTTGCAGCTGCAGTGTGCCTGGATCTCAGGGCTTCCTGGTTTAAAAAACCCTAACTCTAGGCTCAACCCTAACCCTAACCCTAGGCAGGTAAATCAGCCTAGGGTTAGGGAAGGTCCCAAGGAAAAACGGGTGGAGACAGCCATGTTGTGGCAGTTTTGCGCTCTCTTTGGGATGCCTTTTGCAGCTGCAGTGTGCCTGGAGCTCAGGGCTTCCTGGTTTGAGAAACCCTAACCCTAGGCTCAACCCTAACCCTAACCCTAGGCAGGTAAATCAGCCTAGGGTTCGGGAAGGTCCCTAGGAAAAAGCAGTGGAGACAGCCATGTTGTGGCAGTTTTGCGCTCTCTTTGGGATGCCTTTTGCAGCTGCAGTGTGCCTGGAGCTCAGGGCTTCCTCGTTTAAGAAACCATAACCCTAGGCTCTGTAAAAACCTTTTCCATAGGCAAGTAAATCAGCCTAGGGTTAAGTAAAGTCCCAAGGAAAAAGCACTGGAGACAGCCATGTTGTGGCAGTTTTGCGCTCTCTTTGGGATGCCTTTTGCAGCTGCAGTGTGCCTGGAGCTCAGGGCTTCCTGGTTTAAGAAACCCTAACCCTAGGCTCAACCCTAACCCTGGCCCTAGGCAGGTAAATCAGCCTAGGGTTCGGGAAGGTCCCAAGGAAAAAGGGGTGGAGACAGCCATGTTGTGGCAGTTTTGCACTCTCTTTGGGATGCCTTTTGCAGCTGCAGTGTGCCTGGAGCTCAGGGCTTCCAGGTTTAAAAAACCCTAACCCTAAGCTCTACCGTAACCCTAACCCTAGGCAGGTAAATCAGCCTAGGGTTAGGGAAGGTCCAAGGAAAAACGGGGGGAGACAGCCATGTTGTGGCAGTTCTGCACTTTTCTTGGGGTGCCTTTTGCAGCTGCAGTGTGCCTGGAGCTCAGGGCTTCCTGGTTTGAGAAACCCTAATCCTAGGCTCAATGCTAACCCTATACCCTAGGAAGGTAAATCAGCCTAGGGTTAGGGAAGGTCCCAAGGAAAAAGGGGTGGAGACAGCCATGTTGTGGCAGTTTTGCGCTCTCTTTGGGATGCCTTTTGCAGCTGCAGTGTGCCTGGAGCTCAGGGCTTCCTGGTTTAAAAAACCCTAACCCTAGGCTCAACCCTAACCCTAACCCTAGGCAGGTAAGTCAGCCTAGGGTTAGGGACGGTTCCAAGGAAAAACGGGGGGAGACAGCCATGTTGTGCCAATTTTGCGCTCTCTTTGGGATGCCTTTTGCAGCTGCAGTGTGCCTGGAGCTCAGGGCTTCCTGGTTTAAGAAACCCTAACCCTAGGCTCAACCCTAACCCTAACCCTAGGCAGGTAAATCAGCCTAGGGTTAGGGAAGGTCCCAAGGAAAAACGGGTGGAGACAGCCATGTTGTGGCAGTTTTGCACTTTTCTTGGGGTGCCTTTTGCAGCTGCAGTGTGCCTGGAGCTCAGGGCTTCCTGGTTTAAGAAACCCTAACCCTAAGCTCTACCCTAACCCTAACCCTAGGCAGGTAAATCAGCCTAGGGTTCGGGAAGGTCCCAAGGAAAAACGGGGGGAGACAGCCATGTTGTGGCAGTTCTGCACTTTTCTTGGGGTGCCTTTTGCAGCTGCAGTGTGCCTGGAGCTCAGGGCTTCCTGGTTTGAGAAACCCTAATCCTAGGCTCAATGCTAACCCTATACCCTAGGAAGGTAAATCAGCCTAGGGTTAGGGAAGGTCCCAAGGAAAAAGGGGTGGAGACAGCCATGTTGTGGCAGTTTTGCGCTCTCTTTGGGATGCCTATTGCAGCTGCAGTGTGCCTGGAGCTCAGGGCTTCCGGGTTTAAAAAACCCTAACCCTAGGCTCAACCCTAACCCTAACCCTAGGCAGGTAAATCAGCCTAGGGTTAGGGAAGGTCCCAAGGAAAAACGGGTGGAGACAGCCATGTTGTGGCAATTTTGCGCTCTCTTTGGGATGCCTTTTGCAGCTGCAGTGTGCCTGGATCTCAGGGCTTCCTGGTTTAAGAAACCCTAACCCTAGGCTCAACCCTAACCCTAACCCTAGGCAGGTAAATCAGCCTAGGGTTAGGGAAGGTCCCAAGGAAAAACGGGTGGAGACAGCCATGTTGTGGCAGTTTTGCACTTTTCTTGGGGTGCCTTTTGCAGCTGCAGTGTGCCTGGAGCTCAGGGCTTCCTGGTTTAAGAAACCCTAACCCTAAGCTCTACCCTAACCCTAACCCTAGGCAGGTAAATCAGCCTAGGGTTCGGGAAGGTCCCAAGGAAAAACGGGGGGAGACAGCCATGTTGTGGCAGTTCTGCACTTTTCTTGGGGTGCCTTTTGCAGCTGCAGTGTGCCTGGAGCTCAGGGCTTCCTGGTTTGAGAAACCCTAATCCTAGGCTCAATGCTAACCCTATACCCTAGGAAGGTAAATCAGCCTAGGGTTAGGGAAGGTCCCAAGGAAAAAGGGGTGGAGACAGCCATGTTGTGGCAGTTTTGCGCTCTCTTTGGGATGCCTATTGCAGCTGCAGTGTGCCTGGAGCTCAGGGCTTCCGGGTTTAAAAAACCCTAACCCTAGGCTCAACCCTAACCCTAACCCTAGGCAGGTAAATCAGCCTAGGGTTAGGGAAGGTCCCAAGGAAAAACGGGTGGAGACAGCCATGTTGTGGCAATTTTGCGCTCTCTTTGGGATGCCTTTTGCAGCTGCAGTGTGCCTGGATCTCAGGGCTTCCTGGTTTAAAAAACCCTAACCCTAGGCTCAACCCTAACCCTAACCCTAGGCAGGTAAATCAGCCTAGGGTTAGGGAAGGTCCCAAGGAAAAACGGGTGGAGACAGCCATGTTGTGGCAGTTTTGCGCTCTCTTTGGGATGCCTTTTGCAGCTGCAGTGTGCCTGGAGCTCAGGGCTTCCTGGTTTGAGAAACCCTAACCCTAGGCTCAACCCTAACCCTAACCCTAGGCAGGTAAATCAGCCTAGGGTTCGGGAAGGTCCCTAGGAAAAAGCAGTGGAGACAGCCATGTTGTGGCAGTTTTGCGCTCTCTTTGGGATGCCTTTTGCAGCTGCAGTGTGCCTGGAGCTCAGGGCTTCCTGGTTTGAGAAACCCTAACCCTAGGCTCAATGCTAACCCTATACCCTAGGAAGGTAAATCAGCCTAGGGTTAGGGAAGGTCCCAAGGAAAAAGGGGTGGAGACAGCCATGTTGTGGCAGTTTTGCGCTCTCTTTGGGATGCCTTTTGCAGCTGCAGTGTGCCTGGAGCTCAGGGCTTCCTGGTTTAAAAAACCCTAACCCTAGGCTCAACCCTAACCCTAACCCTAGGCAGGTAAGTCAGCCTAGGGTTAGGGACGGTTCCAAGGAAAAACGGGGGGAGACAGCCATGTTGTGCCAATTTTGCGCTCTCTTTGGGATGCCTTTTGCAGCTGCAGTGTGCCTGGAGCTCAGGGCTTCCTGGTTTAAGAAACCCTAACCCTAGGCTCAACCCTAACCCTAACCCTAGGCAGGTAAATCAGCCTAGGGTTAGGGAAGGTCCCAAGGAAAAACGGGTGGAGACAGCCATGTTGTGGCAGTTTTGCACTTTTCTTGGGGTGCCTTTTGCAGCTGCAGTGTGCCTGGAGCTCAGGGCTTCCTGGTTTAAGAAACCCTAACCCTAAGCTCTACCCTAACCCTAACCCTAGGCAGGTAAATCAGCCTAGGGTTCGGGAAGGTCCCAAGGAAAAACGGGGGGAGACAGCCATGTTGTGGCAGTTCTGCACTTTTCTTGGGGTGCCTTTTGCAGCTGCAGTGTGCCTGGAGCTCAGGGCTTCCTGGTTTGAGAAACCCTAATCCTAGGCTCAATGCTAACCCTATACCCTAGGAAGGTAAGTCAGCCTAGGGTTAGGGAAGGTCCCAAGGAAAAAGGGGTGGAGACAGCCATGTTGTGGCAGTTTTGCGCTCTCTTTGGGATGCCTATTGCAGCTGCAGTGTGCCTGGAGCTCAGGGCTTCCGGGTTTAAAAAACCCTAACCCTAGGCTCAACCCTAACCCTAACCCTAGGCAGGTAAATCAGCCTAGGGTTAGGGAAGGTCCCAAGGAAAAACGGGTGGAGACAGCCATGTTGTGGCAATTTTGCGCTCTCTTTGGGATGCCTTTTGCAGCTGCAGTGTGCCTGGATCTCAGGGCTTCCTGGTTTAAAAAACCCTAACCCTAGGCTCAACCCTAACCCTAACCCTAGGCAGGTAAATCAGCCTAGGGTTAGGGAAGGTCCCAAGGAAAAACGGGTGGAGACAGCCATGTTGTGGCAGTTTTGCGCTCTCTTTGGGATGCCTTTTGCAGCTGCAGTGTGCCTGGAGCTCAGGGCTTCCTGGTTTGAGAAACCCTAACCCTAGGCTCAACCCTAACCCTAACCCTAGGCAGGTAAATCAGCCTAGGGTTCGGGAAGGTCCCTAGGAAAAAGCAGTGGAGACAGCCATGTTGTGGCAGTTTTGCGCTCTCTTTGGGATGCCTTTTGCAGCTGCAGTGTGCCTGGAGCTCAGGGCTTCCTGGTTTGAGAAACCCTAACCCTAGGCTCAATGCTAACCCTATACCCTAGGAAGGTAAATCAGCCTAGGGTTAGGGAAGGTCCCAAGGAAAAAGGGGTGGAGACAGCCATGTTGTGGCAGTTTTGCGCTCTCTTTGGGATGCCTTTTGCAGCTGCAGTGTGCCTGGAGCTCAGGGCTTCCTGGTTTAAAAAACCCTAACCCTAGGCTCAACCCTAACCCTAACCCTAGGCAGGTAAGTCAGCCTAGGGTTAGGGACGGTTCCAAGGAAAAACGGGGGGAGACAGCCATGTTGTGCCAATTTTGCGCTCTCTTTGGGATGCCTTTTGCAGCTGCAGTGTGCCTGGAGCTCAGGGCTTCCTGGTTTAAGAAACCCTAACCCTAGGCTCAACCCTAACCCTAACCCTAGGCAGGTAAATCAGCCTAGGGTTAGGGAAGGTCCCAAGGAAAAACGGGTGGAGACAGCCATGTTGTGGCAGTTTTGCACTTTTCTTGGGGTGCCTTTTGCAGCTGCAGTGTGCCTGGAGCTCAGGGCTTCCTGGTTTAAGAAACCCTAACCCTAAGCTCTACCCTAACCCTAACCCTAGGCAGGTAAATCAGCCTAGGGTTCGGGAAGGTCCCAAGGAAAAACGGGGGGAGACAGCCATGTTGTGGCAGTTCTGCACTTTTCTTGGGGTGCCTTTTGCAGCTGCAGTGTGCCTGGAGCTCAGGGCTTCCTGGTTTGAGAAACCCTAATCCTAGGCTCAATGCTAACCCTATACCCTAGGAAGGTAAGTCAGCCTAGGGTTAGGGAAGGTCCCAAGGAAAAAGGGGTGGAGACAGCCATGTTGTGGCAGTTTTGCGCTCTCTTTGGGATGCCTATTGCAGCTGCAGTGTGCCTGGAGCTCAGGGCTTCCGGGTTTAAAAAACCCTAACCCTAGGCTCAACCCTAACCCTAACCCTAGGCAGGTAAATCAGCCTAGGGTTAGGGAAGGTCCCAAGGAAAAACGGGTGGAGACAGCCATGTTGTGGCAATTTTGCGCTCTCTTTGGGATGCCTTTTGCAGCTGCAGTGTGCCTGGAGCTCAGGGCTTCCTGGTTTAAAAAACCCTAACCCTAGGCTCAACCCTAACCCTAACCCTAGGCAGGTAAATCAGCCTAGGGTTAGGGAAGGTCCCAAGGAAAAACGGGTGGAGACAGCCATGTTGTGGCAGTTTTGCGCTCTCTTTGGGATGCCTTTTGCAGCTGCAGTGTGCCTGGAGCTCAGGGCTTCCTGGTTTGAGAAACCCTAACCCTAGGCTCAACCCTAAACCTAACCCTAGGCAGGTAAATCAGCCTAGGGTTAGGGAAGGTCCCTAGGAAAAAGCAGTGGAGACAGCCATGTTGTGGCAGTTTTGCGCTCTCTTTGGGATGCCTTTTGCAGCTGCAGTGTGCCTGGAGCTCAGGGCTTCCTCGTTTAAGAAACCATAACCCTAGGCTCTGTAAAAACCTTTTCCATAGGCAAGTATATCAGCCTAGGGTTAAGTAAAGTCCCCAGGAAAAAGCACTGGAGACAGCCATGTTGTGGCAGTTTTGCGCTCTCTTTGGGATGCCTTTTTCAGCTGCAGTGTGCCTGGAGCTCAGGGCTTCCTGGTTTAAAAAACCCTAACCGTAGGCTCAACCCTAACCCTAACCCTAGGCAGGTAAATCAGCCTAGGGTTAGGGAAGGTCCCAAGGAAAAAGGGGTGGAGACAGCCATGTAGTGGCAGTTTTGCGCTCTCTTTGGGATGCCTTTTGCAGCTGCAGTGTGCCTGGAGCTCAGGGCTTCCTGGTTTGAGAAACCCTAACCCTAGGCTCAACCCTTACCCTAACCCTAGGCAGGTAAATCAGCCTAGGGTTAGGGAAGGTCCCAAGGAAGAAGGGGTGGAGAAAGCCATGATGTGGCAGTTTTGCGCTCTCTTTGGGATGCCTTTTGCAGCTGCAGTGTGCCTGGAGCTCAGGGCTTCCTGGTTTAAAAAACCCTAACCCTAGGCTCAACCCTAACCCTAACCCTAGGCAGGTAAATCAGCCTAGGTTTAGGGAAGGTCCCAAGGAAAAACGGGGGGAGACAGCCATGTTGTGGCAGTTTTGCGCTCTCTTTGGGATGCCTTTTGCAGCTGCAGTGTGCCTGGAGCTCAGGGCTTCCTGGTTTGAGAAACCCTAACCCTAGGCTCAACCCTAACCCTAACCCTAGGCAGGTAAATCAGCCTAGGGTTAGGGAAGGTCCCAAGGAAAAAGCAGTGGAGACAGCCATGTTGTGGCAGTTTTGCACTCTCTTTGGGATGCCTTTTGCAGCTGCAGTGTGCCTGGAGCTCAGGGCTTCCTGGTTTAAAAAACCATAACCCTAGGCTCAACCCTAACCCTAACCCTAGGCAGGTAAATCAGCCTAGGGTTAGGGAAGGTCCCAAGGAAAAAGGGGTGGAGACAGCCATGTTGTGGCAGTTTTGCGCTCTCTTTGGGATGCCTTTTGCAGCTGCAGTGTGCCTGGAGCTCAGGGCTTCCTGGTTTAAAAAACCCTAACCCTAGGCTCAACCCTAACCCTAACCCTAGGCAGGTAAGTCAGCCTAGGGTTAGGGACGGTTCCAAGGAAAAACGGGGGGAGACAGCCATGTTGTGCCAATTTTGCGCTCTCTTTGGGATGCCTTTTGCAGCTGCAGTGTGCCTGGAGCTCAGGGCTTCCTGGTTTAAGAAACCCTAACCCTAGGCTCAACCCTAACCCTAACCCTAGGCAGGTAAATCAGCCTAGGGTTAGGGAAGGTCCCAAGGAAAAACGGGTGGAGACAGCCATGTTGTGGCAGTTTTGCACTTTTCTTGGGGTGCCTTTTGCAGCTGCAGTGTGCCTGGAGCTCAGGGCTTCCTGGTTTAAGAAACCCTAACCCTAAGCTCTACCCTAACCCTAACCCTAGGCAGGTAAATCAGCCTAGGGTTCGGGAAGGTCCCAAGGAAAAACGGGGGGAGACAGCCATGTTGTGGCAGTTCTGCACTTTTCTTGGGGTGCCTTTTGCAGCTGCAGTGTGCCTGGAGCTCAGGGCTTCCTGGTTTGAGAAACCCTAATCCTAGGCTCAATGCTAACCCTATACCCTAGGAAGGTAAATCAGCCTAGGGTTAGGGAAGGTCCCAAGGAAAAAGGGGTGGAGACAGCCATGTTGTGGCAGTTTTGCGCTCTCTTTGGGATGCCTATTGCAGCTGCAGTGTGCCTGGAGCTCAGGGCTTCCGGGTTTAAAAAACCCTAACCCTAGGCTCAACCCTAACCCTAACCCTAGGCAGGTAAATCAGCCTAGGGTTAGGGAAGGTCCCAAGGAAAAACGGGTGGAGACAGCCATGTTGTGGCAATTTTGCGCTCTCTTTGGGATGCCTTTTGCAGCTGCAGTGTGCCTGGATCTCAGGGCTTCCTGGTTTAAAAAACCCTAACTCTAGGCTCAACCCTAACCCTAACCCTAGGCAGGTAAATCAGCCTAGGGTTAGGGAAGGTCCCAAGGAAAAACGGGTGGAGACAGCCATGTTGTGGCAGTTTTGCGCTCTCTTTGGGATGCCTTTTGCAGCTGCAGTGTGCCTGGAGCTCAGGGCTTCCTGGTTTGAGAAACCCTAACCCTAGGCTCAACCCTAACCCTAACCCTAGGCAGGTAAATCAGCCTAGGGTTCGGGAAGGTCCCTAGGAAAAAGCAGTGGAGACAGCCATGTTGTGGCAGTTTTGCGCTCTCTTTGGGATGCCTTTTGCAGCTGCAGTGTGCCTGGAGCTCAGGGCTTCCTCGTTTAAGAAACCATAACCCTAGGCTCTGTAAAAACCTTTTCCATAGGCAAGTAAATCAGCCTAGGGTTAAGTAAAGTCCCAAGGAAAAAGCACTGGAGACAGCCATGTTGTGGCAGTTTTGCGCTCTCTTTGGGATGCCTTTTGCAGCTGCAGTGTGCCTGGAGCTCAGGGCTTCCTGGTTTAAGAAACCCTAACCCTAGGCTCAACCCTAACCCTGGCCCTAGGCAGGTAAATCAGCCTAGGGTTCGGGAAGGTCCCAAGGAAAAAGGGGTGGAGACAGCCATGTTGTGGCAGTTTTGCACTCTCTTTGGGATGCCTTTTGCAGCTGCAGTGTGCCTGGAGCTCAGGGCTTCCAGGTTTAAAAAACCCTAACCCTAAGCTCTACCGTAACCCTAACCCTAGGCAGGTAAATCAGCCTAGGGTTAGGGAAGGTCCAAGGAAAAACGGGGGGAGACAGCCATGTTGTGGCAGTTCTGCACTTTTCTTGGGGTGCCTTTTGCAGCTGCAGTGTGCCTGGAGCTCAGGGCTTCCTGGTTTGAGAAACCCTAATCCTAGGCTCAATGCTAACCCTATACCCTAGGAAGGTAAATCAGCCTAGGGTTAGGGAAGGTCCCAAGGAAAAAGGGGTGGAGACAGCCATGTTGTGGCAGTTTTGCGCTCTCTTTGGGATGCCTTTTGCAGCTGCAGTGTGCCTGGAGCTCAGGGCTTCCTGGTTTAAAAAACCCTAACCCTAGGCTCAACCCTAACCCTAACCCTAGGCAGGTAAGTCAGCCTAGGGTTAGGGACGGTTCCAAGGAAAAACGGGGGGAGACAGCCATGTTGTGCCAATTTTGCGCTCTCTTTGGGATGCCTTTTGCAGCTGCAGTGTGCCTGGAGCTCAGGGCTTCCTGGTTTAAGAAACCCTAACCCTAGGCTCAACCCTAACCCTAACCCTAGGCAGGTAAATCAGCCTAGGGTTAGGGAAGGTCCCAAGGAAAAACGGGTGGAGACAGCCATGTTGTGGCAGTTTTGCACTTTTCTTGGGGTGCCTTTTGCAGCTGCAGTGTGCCTGGAGCTCAGGGCTTCCTGGTTTAAGAAACCCTAACCCTAAGCTCTACCCTAACCCTAACCCTAGGCAGGTAAATCAGCCTAGGGTTCGGGAAGGTCCCAAGGAAAAACGGGGGGAGACAGCCATGTTGTGGCAGTTCTGCACTTTTCTTGGGGTGCCTTTTGCAGCTGCAGTGTGCCTGGAGCTCAGGGCTTCCTGGTTTGAGAAACCCTAATCCTAGGCTCAATGCTAACCCTATACCCTAGGAAGGTAAATCAGCCTAGGGTTAGGGAAGGTCCCAAGGAAAAAGGGGTGGAGACAGCCATGTTGTGGCAGTTTTGCGCTCTCTTTGGGATGCCTATTGCAGCTGCAGTGTGCCTGGAGCTCAGGGCTTCCGGGTTTAAAAAACCCTAACCCTAGGCTCAACCCTAACCCTAACCCTAGGCAGGTAAATCAGCCTAGGGTTAGGGAAGGTCCCAAGGAAAAACGGGTGGAGACAGCCATGTTGTGGCAATTTTGCGCTCTCTTTGGGATGCCTTTTGCAGCTGCAGTGTGCCTGGATCTCAGGGCTTCCTGGTTTAAAAAACCCTAACCCTAGGCTCAACCCTAACCCTAACCCTAGGCAGGTAAATCAGCCTAGGGTTAGGGAAGGTCCCAAGGAAAAACGGGTGGAGACAGCCATGTTGTGGCAGTTTTGCGCTCTCTTTGGGATGCCTTTTGCAGCTGCAGTGTGCCTGGAGCTCAGGGCTTCCTGGTTTGAGAAACCCTAACCCTAGGCTCAACCCTAACCCTAACCCTAGGCAGGTAAATCAGCCTAGGGTTCGGGAAGGTCCCTAGGAAAAAGCAGTGGAGACAGCCATGTTGTGGCAGTTTTGGGCTCTCTTTGGGATGCCTTTTGCAGCTGCAGTGTGCCTGGAGCTCAGGGCTTCCTCGTTTAAGAAACCATAACCCTAGGCTCTGTAAAAACCTTTTCCATAGGCAAGTAAATCAGCCTATGGTTAAGTAAAGTCCCCAGGAAAAAGCACTGGAGACAGCCATGTTGTGGCAATTTTGCGCTCTCTTTGGGATGCCTTTTGCAGCTGCAGTGTGCCTGGATCTCAGGGCTTCCTGGTTTAAAAAACCCTAACCCTAGGCTCAACCCTAACCCTAACCCTAGGCAGGTAAATCAGCCTAGGGTTAGGGAAGGTCCCAAGGAAAAACGGGTGGAGACAGCCATGTTGTGGCAGTTTTGCGCTCTCTTTGGGATGCCTTTTGCAGCTGCAGTGTGCCTGGAGCTCAGGGCTTCCTGGTTTGAGAAACCCTAACCCTAGGCTCAACCCTAAACCTAACCCTAGGCAGGTAAATCAGCCTAGGGTTAGGGAAGGTCCCAAGGAAAAAGCAGTGGAGACAGCCATGTTGTGGCAGTTTTGCGCTCTCTTTGGGATGCCTTTTGCAGCTGCAGTGTGCCTGGAGCTCAGGGCTTCCTCGTTTAAGAAACCATAACCCTAGGCTCTGTAAAAACCTTTTCCATAGGCAAGTATATCAGCCTAGGGTTAAGTAAAGTCCCCAGGAAAAAGCACTGGAGACAGCCATGTTGTGGCAGTTTTGCGCTCTCTTTGGGATGCCTTTTTCAGCTGCAGTGTGCCTGGAGCTCAGGGCTTCCTGGTTTAAAAAACCCTAACCCTAGGCTCAACCCTAACCCTAACCCTAGGCAGGTAAATCAGCCTAGGGTTAGGGAAGGTCCCAAGGAAAACGGGGGGAGACAGCCATGTTGTGGCAGTTTTGCGCTCTCTTTTGGATGCCTTTTGCAGCTGCAGTGTGCCTGGAGCTCAGGGCTTCCTGGTTTAAGAAACCCTAACCCTAGGCTCAGTAATAACCTTTTCCATAGGCAGGTAAATCAGCCTAGGGTTAGGGAAGGTCCCAAGGAAAAAGGGGTGGAGACAGCCATGTTGTGGCAGTTTTGCGCTCTCTTTGGGATGCCTTTTGCAGCTGCAGTGTGCCTGGAGCTCAGGGCTTCCTGGTTTGAGAAACCCTAACCCTAGGCTCAACCCTTACCCTAACCCTAGGCAGGTAAATCAGCCTAGTGTTAGGGAAGGTCCCAAGGAAGAAGGGGTGGAGAAAGCCATGATGTGGCAGTTTTGCGCTCTCTTTGGGATGCCTTTTGCAGCTGCAGTGTGCCTGGAGCTCAGGGCTTCCTGGTTTAAAAAACCCTAACCCTAGGCTCAACCCTAACCCTAACCCTAGGCAGGTAAATCAGCCTAGGTTTAGGGAAGGTCCCAAGGAAAAACGGGTGGAGACAGCCATGTTGTGGCAGTTTTGCGCTCTCTTTGGGATGCCTTTTGCAGCTGCAGTGTGCCTGGAGCTCAGGGCTTCCTGGTTTGAGAAACCCTAACCCTAGGCTCAACCCTAACCCTAACCCTAGGCAGGTAAATCAGCCTAGGGTTAGGGAAGGTCCCAAGGAAAAAGCAGTGGAGACAGCCATGTTGTGGCAGTTTTGCACTCTCTTTGGGATGCCTTTTGCAGCTGCAGTGTGCCTGGAGCTCAGGGCTTCCTGGTTTAAAAAACCATAACCCTAGGCTCAACCCTAACCCTAACCCTAGGCAGGTAAATCAGCCTAGGGTTAGGGAAGGTCCCAAGGAAAAAGGGGTGGAGACAGCCATGTTGTGGCAGTTTTGCGCTCTCTTTGGGATGCCTTTTGCAGCTGCAGTGTGCCTGGAGCTCAGGGCTTCCTGGTTTAAAAAACCCTAACCCTAGGCTCAACCCTAACCCTAACCCTAGGCAGGTAAGTCAGCCTAGGGTTAGGGACGGTTCCAAGGAAAAACGGGGGGAGACAGCCATGTTGTGCCAATTTTGCGCTCTCTTTGGGATGCCTTTTGCAGCTGCAGTGTGCCTGGAGCTCAGGGCTTCCTGGTTTAAGAAACCCTAACCCTAGGCTCAACCCTAACCCTAACCCTAGGCAGGTAAATCAGCCTAGGGTTAGGGAAGGTCCCAAGGAAAAACGGGTGGAGACAGCCATGTTGTGGCAGTTTTGCACTTTTCTTGGGGTGCCTTTTGCAGCTGCAGTGTGCCTGGAGCTCAGGGCTTCCTGGTTTAAGAAACCCTAACCCTAAGCTCTACCCTAACCCTAACCCTAGGCAGGTAAATCAGCCTAGGGTTCGGGAAGGTCCCAAGGAAAAACGGGGGGAGACAGCCATGTTGTGGCAGTTCTGCACTTTTCTTGGGGTGCCTTTTGCAGCTGCAGTGTGCCTGGAGCTCAGGGCTTCCTCGTTTCAGAAACCCTAATCCTAGGCTCAATGCTAACCCTATACCCTAGGAAGGTAAATCAGCCTAGGGTTAGGGAAGGTCCCAAGGAAAAAGGGGTGGAGACAGCCATGTTGTGGCAGTTTTGCGCTCTCTTTGGGATGCCTATTGCAGCTGCAGTGTGCCTGGAGCTCAGGGCTTCCGGGTTTAAAAAACCCTAACCCTAGGCTCAACCCTAACCCTAACCCTAGGCAGGTAAATCAGCCTAGGGTTAGGGAAGGTCCCAAGGAAAAACGGGTGGAGACAGCCATGTTGTGGCAATTTTGCGCTCTCTTTGGGATGCCTTTTGCAGCTGCAGTGTGCCTGGATCTCAGGGCTTCCTGGTTTAAAAAACCCTAACCCTAGGCTCAACCCTAACCCTAACCCTAGGCAGGTAAATCAGCCTAGGGTTAGGGAAGGTCCCAAGGAAAAACGGGTGGAGACAGCCATGTTGTGGCAGTTTTGCGCTCTCTTTGGGATGCCTTTTGCAGCTGCAGTGTGCCTGGAGCTCAGGGCTTCCTGGTTTGAGAAACCCTAACCCTAGGCTCAACCCTAACCCTAACCCTAGGCAGGTAAATCAGCCTAGGGTTCGGGAAGGTCCCTAGGAAAAAGCAGTGGAGACAGCCATGTTGTGGCAGTTTTGCGCTCTCTTTGGGATGCCTTTTGCAGCTGCAGTGTGCCTGGAGCTCAGGGCTTCCTGGTTTAAGAAACCCTAACCCTAGGCTCAACCCTAACCCTGGCCCTAGGCAGGTAAATCAGCCTAGGGTTCGGGAAGGTCCCAAGGAAAAAGGGGTGGAGACAGCCATGTTGTGGCAGTTTTGCACTCTCTTTGGGATGCCTTTTGCAGCTGCAGTGTGCCTGGAGCTCAGGGCTTCCAGGTTTAAAAAACCCTAACCCTAAGCTCTACCGTAACCCTAACCCTAGGCAGGTAAATCAGCCTAGGGTTAGGGAAGGTCCAAGGAAAAACGGGGGGAGACAGCCATGTTGTGGCAGTTCTGCACTTTTCTTGGGGTGCCTTTTGCAGCTGCAGTGTGCCTGGAGCTCAGGGCTTCCTGGTTTAAAAAACCCTAACCCTAGGCTCAACCCTAACCCTAACCCTAGGCAGGTAAATCAGCCTAGGGTTAGGGAAGGTCCCAAGGAAAAACGGGTGGAGACAGCCATGTTGTGGCAGTTTTGCGCTCTCTTTGGGATGCCTTTTGCAGCTGCAGTGTGCCTGGAGCTCAGGGCTTCCTGGTTTAAAAAACCCTAACCCTAGGCTCAACCCTAACCCTAACCCTAGGCAGGTAAGTCAGCCTAGGGTTAGGGACGGTTCCAAGGAAAAACGGGGGGAGACAGCCATGTTGTGCCAATTTTGCGCTCTCTTTGGGATGCCTTTTGCAGCTGCAGTGTGCCTGGAGCTCAGGGCTTCCTGGTTTAAGAAACCCTAACCCTAGGCTCAACCCTAACCCTAACCCTAGGCAGGTAAATCAGCCTAGGGTTAGGGAAGGTCCCAAGGAAAAACGGGTGGAGACAGCCATGTTGTGGCAGTTTTGCGCTCTCTTTGGGATGCCTTTTGCAGCTGCAGTGTGCCTGGAGCTCAGGGCTTCCTGGTTTAAAAAACCCTAAGCCTAGGCTCAACCCTAACCCTAACCCTAGGCAGGTAAATCAGCCTAGGGTTGGGGACGGTCCCAAGGAAAAACGGTGGGAGACAGCCATGTTGTGGCAGTTTTGCGCTCTCTTTGGGATGCCTTTTGCAGCTGCAGTGTGCCTGGAGCTCAGGGCTTCCAGGTTTAAGAAACCCTAACCCAAGGCTCAACCCTAACCCTAGCCCTAGGCAGGTAAATCAGCCTAGGATTCGGGAAGGTCCCAAGGAAAAAGGGATGGAGACAGCCATGTTGTGGCAGTTCTGCACTTTTCTTGGGGTGCCTTTTGCAGCTGCAGTGTGCCTGGAGCTCAGGGCTTCCTGGTTTAAAAAACCCTAACCCTAGGCTCAACCCTAACCCTAACCCTAGGCAGGTAAATCAGCCTAGGGTTAGGGAAGGTCCCAAGGAAAAACGGGTGGAGACAGCCATGTTGTGGCAGTTTTGCGCTCTCTTTGGGATGCCTTTTGCAGCTGCAGTGTGCCTGGAGCTCAGGGCTTCCTGGTTTGAGAAACCCTAACCCTAGGCTCAACCCTAACCCTAACCCTAGGCAGGTAAACCAGCCTAGGGTTCGGGAAGGTCCCAAGGAAAAAGGGGTGGAGACAGCCATGTTGTGGCAGTTTTGCGCTCTCTTTGGGATGCCTTTTGCAGCTGCAGTGTGCCTGGAGCTCAGGGCTTCCTGGTTTAAAAAACCCTAAGCCTAGGCTCAACCCTAACCCTAACCCTAGGCAGGTAAATCAGCCTAGGGTTGGGGACGGTCCCAAGGAAAAACGGGGGGAGACAGCCATGTTGTGGCAGTTTTGCGCTCTCTTTGGGATGCCTTTTGCAGCTGCAGTGTGCCTGGAGCTCAGGGCTTCCTGGTTTGAGAAACCCTAACCCTAGGCTCAACCCTAACCCTAACCCTAGGCAGGTAAATCAGCCTAGGGTTCGGGAAAGTCCCTAGGAAAAAGCAGTGGAGACAGCCATGTTGTGGCAGTTTTGCGCTCTCTTTGGGATGCCTTTTGCAGCTGCAGTGTGCCTGGAGCTCAGGGCTTCCAGGTTTAAGAAACCCTAACCCTAGGCTCAACCCTAACCCTAGCCCTAGGCAGGTAAATCAGCCTAGGATTCGGGAAGGTCCCAAGGAAAAAGGGATGGAGACAGCCATGTTGTGGCAGTTCTGCACTTTTCTTGGGGTGCCTTTTGCAGCTGCAGTGTGCCTGGAGCTCAGGGCTTCCTGGTTTAAAAAACCCTAACCCTAGGCTCAACCCTAACCCTAACCCTAGGCAGGTAAATCAGCCTAGGGTTAGGGAAGGTCCCAAGGAAAAACGGGTGGAGACAGCCATGTTGTGGCAGTTTTGCGCTCTCTTTGGGATGCCTTTTGCAGCTGCAGTGTGCCTGGAGCTCAGGGCTTCCTGGTTTGAGAAACCCTAACCCTAAGCTCTACCCTAACCCTAACCCTAGGCAGGTAAACCAGCCTAGGGTTCGGGAAGGTCCCAAGGAAAAAGGGGTGGAGACAGCCATGTTGTGGCAGTTTTGCGCTCTCTTTGGGATGCCTTTTGCAGCTGCAGTGTGCCTGGAGCTCAGGGCTTCCTGGTTTAAAAACCCTAACCCTAGGCTCAACCCTAACCCTAACCCTAGGCAGGTAAATCAGCCTAGGGTTAGGGAAGGTCCCAAGGAAAAACGGGTGGAGACAGCCATGTTGTGGCAGTTCTGCACTTTTCTTGGGGTGCCTTTTGCAGCTGCAGTGTGCCTGGAGCTCAGGGCTTCCTGGTTTGAGAAACCCTAACCCTAGGCTCAACCCTAACCCTAACCCTAGGCAGGTAAATCAGCCTAGGGTTAGGGAAGGTCCCAAGGAGAAACGGGTGGAGACAGCCTTGTTGTGGCAGTTTTGCGCTCTCTTTGGGATGCCTTTTGCAGCTGCAGTGTGCCTGGAGCTCAGGGCTTCCTGGTTTGAGAAACCCTAACCCTAGGCTCAACCCTAACCCTAGCCCTAGGAAGCAAATCTGCCTAGGATTCGGGAAGGTCCCAAGGAAAAAGGGGTGGAGACAGCCATGTTGTGGCAGTTTTGCGCTCTCTTTGGGATGCCTTTTGCAGCTGCAGTGTGCCTGGAGCTCAGGGCTTCCTGGTTTGAGAAACCCTAACCCTAGGCTCAACCCTAACCCTAACCCTAGGCAGGTAAATCAGCCTAGGGTTAGGGAAGGTCCCAAGGAAAAAGGGGTGGAGACACCCATGTTGTGGCAGTTTTGCGCTCTCTTTGGGATGTCTTTTGCAGCTGCAGTGTGCCTGGAGCTCAGGGCTTCCTGGTTTAAGAAACCCTAACCCTAGGCTCAACCCTAACCCTACCCCTAGGCAGGTAAATCAGCCTAGGATTAGGGAAGGTCCCAAGGAAAAAGGGATGGAGACAGCCATGTTGTGGCTGTTTTGCGCTCTCTTTGGGATGCCTTTTGCAGCTGCAGTGTGCCTGGAGCTCCGGGCTTCCTGGTTTAAAAAACCCTAACCCTAGGCTCAACCCTAACCCTAACCCTAGGCAGGTAAATCAGCCTAGGGTTAGGGAAGGTCCCAAGTAAAAACGGGTGGAGACAGCCATGTTGTGGCAGTTTTGCGCTCTCTTTGGGATGCCTTTTGCAGCTGCAGTGTGCCTGGAGCTCAGGGCTTCCTGGTTTGAGAAACCCTAACCCTAGGCTCAACCATAACCCTACCCTAGGCAGGTAAATCAGCCTAGGGTTAGGAAAGGTCCCAAGGAAAAAGGGGTGGAGACAGCCATGTTGTGGCAGTTCTGCACTTTTCTTCGGGTGCCTTTTGCAGCTGCAGTGTGCCTGGAGCTCAGGGCTTCCTGGTTTGAGAAACCCTAACCCTAGGCTCAACCCTAACCCTAACCCTAGGCAGGTAAATAAGCCTAGGGTTAGGGAAGGTCCCAAGGAAAAACGGGTGGAGACAGCCATGTTGTGGCAGTTTTGCGCTCTCTTTGGGATGCCTTTTGCAGCTGCAGTGTGCCTGGAGCTCAGGGCTTCCTCGTTTAAGAAACCATAACCCTAGGCTCTGTAAAAACCTTTTCCATAGGCAAGTAAATCAGCCTAGGGTTAAGTAAAGTCCCAAGGAAAAAGCACTAGAGACAGCCGTGTTGTGGCAGTTTTGCGCTCTCTTTGGGATGCCTTTTGCAGCTGCAGTGTGCCTGGAGCTCAGGGCTTCCTGGTTTAAGAAACCCTAACCCTAGGCTCAACCCTAACCCTAGCCCTAGGCAGGTAAATCAGCCTAGGGTTAGGGAAGGTCCCAAGTAAAAACGGGTGGAGACAGCCATGTTGTGGCAGTTTTGCGCTCTCTTTGGGATGCCTTTTGCAGTTGCAGTGTGCCTGGAGCTCAGGGCTTCCTGGTTTGAGAAACCCTAACCCTAGGCTCAACCCTAACCCTACCCTAGGCAGGTAAATCAGCCTAGGGTTAGGGAAGGTCCCAAGGAAAAAGGGGTGGAAACAGCCATGTTGTGGCAGTTTTGCGCTCTCTTTGGGATGCCTTTTGCAGCTGCAGTGTGCCTGGAGCTCCGGGCTTCCTGGTTCGAGAAACCCTAACCCTAGGCTCAACCCTAACCCTAACCCTAGGCAGGTAAATAAGCCTAGGGTTCGGGAAGGTCCCAAGGAAAAAGGGGTGGAGACAGCAATGTTGTGGCAGTTTTGCGCTCTCTTTGGGATGCCTTTTGCAGCTGCAGTGTGCCTGGAGCTCAGGGCTTCCTCGTTTAAGAAACCATAACCCTAGGCTCTGTAAAAACCTTTTCCATAGGCAAGTAAATCAGCCTAGGGTTAAGTAAAGTCCCAAGGAAAAAGCACTAGAGACAGCCATGTTGTGGCAGTTTTGCGCTCTCTTTGGGATGCCTTTTGCAGCTGCAGTGTGCCTGGAGCTCAGGGCTTCCTGGTTTAAGAAACCCTAACCCTAGGCTCAACCCTAACCCTAGCCCTAGGCAGGTAAATCAGCCTAGGGTTCGGGAAGGTCCCAAGGAAAAAGGGATGGAGACAGCCATGTTGTGGCAGTTTTGCACTCTCTTTGGGATGCCTTTTGCAGCTGCAGTGTGCCTGGAGCTCAGGGCTTCCTGGTTTAAAAAACCCTAACCCTAGGCTCAACCCTAACCCTAACCCTAGGCAGGTAAATCAGCCTAGGGTTAGGGACGGATCCAAGGAAAAACGGGGGGAGACAGCCATGTTGTGCCAATTTTGCGCTCTCTTTGGGATGCCTTTTGCAGCTGCAGTGTGCCTGGATCTCAGGGCTTCCTGGTTTAAAAAACCCTAACCCTAGGCTCAACCCTAACCCTAACCCTAGGCAGGTAAATCAGCCTAGGTTTAGGGAAGGTCCCAAGGAAAAACGGGTGGAGACAGCCATGTTGTGGCAGTTTTGCGCTCTCTTTGGGATGCCTTTTACAGCTGCAGTGTGCCTGGAGCTCAGGGCTTCCTGGTTTAAGAAACCATAACCCTAGGCTCTGTAAACACCTTTTCCATAGGCAAGTAAATCAGCCTAGGGTTAAGTAAAGTCCCCAGGAAAAAGCACTGGAGACAGCCATGTTGTGGCAGTTTTGCACTCTCTTTGGGATGCCTTTTGCAGCTGCAGTTTCCCTGGAGCTCAGGGCTTCCTGGTTAAAAAACCCTAACCCTAGGCTCAACCCTGACCCTACACTAGGCACGTAAATCAGCCTAGTGTTAGGGAAGGTCCCAAGGAAAAAGGGGTGGAGACAGCCATGTTGTGGCAGTTTTGCACTCTCTTTGGGATGCCTTTTGCAGCTGCAGTGTGCCTGGAGCTCAGGGCTTCCTGGTTTAAAAAACCCTAACCCTAGGCTCAACCCTAACCCTAACCCTAGGCAGGTAAATCAGCCTAGGGTTAGGGAAGGTCCCAAGGAAAACGGGGGGAGACAGCCATGTTGTGGCAGTTTTGCGCTCTCTTTGGGATGCCTTTTGCAGCTGCAGTGTGCCTGGAGCTCTGGGCTTCCGGGTTTGAGAAAACCTAACCCTAGGCTCAACCCTAACCCTAGCCCTAGGAATCAAAGCAGCCAAGGGTTAGGGAAGGTCCCAAGGACAAACGGGGGGAGACAGCCGTGTTGTGGCAGTTTTGCGCTCTCTTTGGGATGCCTTTTTCAGCTGCAGTGTGCCTGGAGCTCAGGGCTTCCTGGTTTGAGAAACCCTAACCCTAGGCTCAACCCTAACCCTAACCCTAGGCAGGTAAATCAGCCTAGGGTTAGGGAAGGTCCCAAGGAAAAAGCAGTGGAGACAGCCATGTTGTGGCAGTTTTGCGCTCTCTTTGGGATGCCTTTTGCAGCTGCAGTGTGCCTGGAGCTCAGGGCTTCCCCGTTTAAGAAACAATAACCCTAGGCTCTGTAAAAACCTTTTCCATAGGCAAGTAAATCAGCCTAGGGTTAAGTAAAGTCCCCAGGAAAAAGCACTGGAGACAGCCATGTTGTGGCAGTTTTGCGCTCTCTTTGGGATGCCTTTTGCAGCTGCAGTGTGCCTGGAGCTCAGGGCTTCCTGGTTTAAGAAACCCTAACCCTAGGCTCAACCCTAACCCTAGCCCTAGGCAGGTAAATCACCCTAGGGTTCGGGAAGGTCCCAAAGAAAAAGGGATGGAGACAGCCATGTTGTGGCAGTTTTGCACTCCCTTTGGGATGCCTTTTGCAGCTGCAGTGTGCCTGGAGCTCAGGGCTTCCTGGTTTAAGAAACCCTAACCCTAAGCTCTACCCTAAGCCAAACCCTAGGCAGGTAAATCAGCCTAGGGTTAGGGAAGGTCCCAAGGAAAAACGGGTGGAGACAGCCATGTTGTGGCAGTTCTGCACTTTTCTTGGGGTGCCTTTTGCAGCTGCAGTGTGCCTGGAGCTCAGGGCTTCCTGGTTTGAGAAACCCTAACCCTAGGCTCAACCCTTACCCTAACCCTAGGCAGGTAAATCAGCCTAGGGTTAGGGAAGGTCCCAAGGAAGAAGGGGTGGAGACAGCCATGTTGTGGCAGTTTTGCGCTCTCTTTGGGATGCCTTTTGCAGCTGCAGTGTGCCTGGAGCTCAGGGCTTCCTGGTTTAAAAAACCCTAACCATAGGCTCAACCCTAACACTAACCCTAGGCAGGTAAATCAGCCTAGGTTTAGGGAAGGTCCCAAGGAAAAAGGGGTGGAGACAGCCATGTTGTGGCAGTTTTGCGCTCTCTTTGGGATGCCTTTTGCAGCTGCAGTGTGCCTGGAGCTCAGGGCTTCCTGGTTTGAGAAACCCTAACCCTAGGCTCAACCCTAACCCTACCCCAGGCAGGTAAATCAGCCTAGGGTTAGGGAAGGTCCCAAGGAAAAAGCAGTGGAGACAGCCATGTTGTGGCAGTTTTGCACTCTCTTTGGGATGCCTTTTGCAGCTGCAGTGTGCCTGGAGCTCAGGGCTTCCTGGTTTGAGAAACCCTAACCCTAAGCTCTACCCTAACCCTAACCCTAGGCAGGTAAATCAGCCTAGGTTTAGGGAAGGTCCCAAGGAAAAACGGGGGGAGACAGCCATGTTGTGGCAGTTCTGCACTTTTCTTGGGGTGCCTTTTGCAGCTGCAGTGTGCCTGGAGCTCAGGGCTTCCTGGTTTGAGAAACACTAACCCTAGGCTCAACCCTAACCCTAACCCTAGGCAGGTAAATCAGCCTAGGGTTAGGGAAGGTCCCAAGGAAAAAGGGGTGGAGACACCCATGTTGTGGCAGTTTTGCGCTCTCTTTGGGATGCCTTTTGCAGCTGCAGTGTGCCTGGAGCTCAGGGATTCCTGGTTTGAGAAACCCTAACCCTAGGCTCAACCCTAACCCTACCCCTAGGCAGGTAAATCAGCCTAGGATTAGGGAAGGTCTAAAGGAAAAAGGGATGGAGACAGCCATGTTGTGGCAGTTTTGCGCTCTCTTTGGGATGCCTTTTGCAGCTGCAGTGTGCCTGGAGCTCAGGGCTTCCTGGTTTAAAAAACCCTAACCCTAGGCTCAACCCTAACCCTAACCCTAGGCAGGTAAATCAGCCTAGGGTTAGGGAAGGTCCCAAGTAAAAACGGGTGGAGACAGCCATGTTGTGGCAGTTTTGCGCTCTCTTTGGGATGCCTTTTGCAGTTGCAGTGTGCCTGGAGCTCAGGGCTTCCTGGTTTGAGAAACCCTAACCATAGGCTCAACCCTAACCCTACCCTAGGCAGGTAAATCAGCCTAGGGTTAGGGAAGGTCCCAAGGAAAAAGGGGTGGAAACAGCCATGTTGTGGCAGTTTTGCGCTCTCTTTGGGATGCCTTTTGCAGCTGCAGTGTGCCTGGAGCTCCGGGCTTCCTGGTTCGAGAAACCCTAACCCTAGGCTCAACCCTAACCCTAACCCTAGGCAGGTAAATCAGCCTAGGGTTCGGGAAGGTCCCAAGGAAAAAGGGGTGGAGACAGCCATGTTGTGGCAGTTTTGCGCTCTCTTTGGGATGCCTTTTGCAGCTGCAGTGTGCCTGGAGCTCAGGGCTTCCTGGTTTAAAACCCTAACCCTAGGCTCAACCCTAACCCTAACCCTAGGCAGGTAAATCCGCCTAGGGTTAGGGAAGGTCCCAAGGAAAAAGGGGTGGAGACAGCCATGTTGTGGCAGTTTTGCGCTCTCTTTGGGATGCCTTTTGCAGCTGCAGTGTGCCTGGAGCTCAGGGATTCCTGGTTTAAGAAACCCTAACCCTAAGCTCTACTCTAACCCTAACCGTAGGCAGGTAAATCAGCCTAGGGTTAGGGAAGGTCCCAAGGAAAAAGGGGTGGAGACAGCCATGTTGTGGCAGTTTTGCGCTCTCTTTGGGATGCCTTTTGCAGCTGCAGTGTGCCTGGAGCTCAGGGCTTCCTGGTTTAAGAAACCATAACCCTAGGCTCTGTAAAAACCTTTTCCATAGGCAAGTAAATCAGCCTAGGGTTAAGTAAAGTCCCAAGGAAAAAGCACTAGAGACAGCCATGTTGTGGCAGTTTTGCGCTCTCTTTGGGATGCCTTTTGCAGCTGCAGTGTGCCTGGAGCTCAGGGCTTCCTGGTTTAAGAAACCCTAACCCTAGGCTCAACCCTAACCCTAGCCCTAGGCAGGTAAATCAGCCTAGGGTTCGGGAAGGTCCCAAGGAAAAAGGGATGGAGACAGCCATGTTGTGGCAGTTTTGCACTCTCTTTGGGATGCCTTTTGCAGCTGCAGTGTGCCTGGAGCTCAGGGCTTCCTGGTTTAAAAAACCCTAACCCTAGGCTCAACCCTAACCCTAACCCTAGGCAGGTAAATCAGCCTAGGGTTAGGGACGGATCCAAGGAAAAACGGGGGGAGACAGCCATGTTGTGCCAATTTTGCGCTCTCTTTGGGATGCCTTTTGCAGCTGCAGTGTGCCTGGATCTCAGGGCTTCCTGGTTTAAAAAACCCTAACCCTAGGCTCAACCCTAACCCTAACCCTAGGCAGGTAAATCAGCCTAGGTTTAGGGAAGGTCCCAAGGAAAAACGGGTGGAGACAGCCATGTTGTGGCAGTTTTGCGCTCTCTTTGGGATGCCTTTTACAGCTGCAGTGTGCCTGGAGCTCAGGGCTTCCTGGTTTAAGAAACCATAACCCTAGGCTCTGTAAAAACCTTTTCCATAGGCAAGTAAATCAGCCTAGGGTTAAGTAAAGTCCCCAGGAAAAAGCACTGGAGACAGCCATGTTGTGGCAGTTTTGCACTCTCTTTGGGATGCCTTTTGCAGCTGCAGTTTCCCTGGAGCTCAGGGATTCCTGGTTAAAAAACCCTAACCCTAGGCTCAACCCTGACCCTACACTAGGCACGTAAATCAGCCTAGTGTTAGGGAAGGTCCCAAGGAAAAAGGGGTGGAGACAGCCATGTTGTGGCAGTTTTGCACTCTCTTTGGGATGCCTTTTGCAGCTGCAGTGTGCCTGGAGCTCAGGGCTTCCTGGTTTAAGAAACCCTAACCCTAAGCTCTACCCTAACCCTAACCCTAGGCAGGTAAATCAGCCTAGGTTTAGGGAAGGTCCCAAGGAAAAACGGGGGGAGACAGCCATGTTGTGGTAGTTCTGCACTTTTCTTGGGGTGCCTTTTGCAGCTGCAGTGTGCCTGGAGCTCAGGGCTTCCTGGTTTGAGAAAACCTAACCCTAGGCTCAACCCTAACCCTAGCCCTAGGAATCAAATCAGCCTAGGGTTAGGGAAGGTCCCAAGGACAAACGGGGGGAGACAGCCGTGTTGTGGCAGTTTTGCGCTCTCTTTGGGATGCCTTTTGCAGCTGCAGTGTGCCTGGAGCTCAGGGCTTCCTGGTTTGAGAAACCCTAACCCTAGGCTCAACCCTAACCCTAAGCCTAGGCAGGTAAATCAGCCTAGGGTTAGGGAAGGTCCCAAGGAAAAAGCACTGGAGACAGCCATGTTGTGGCAGTTTTGCGCTCTCTTTGGGATGCCTTTTGCAGCTGCAGTGTGCCTGGAGCTCAGGGCTTCCCCGTTTAAGAAACAATAACCCTAGGCTCTGTAAAAACCTTTTCCATAGGCAGGTAAATCACCCTAGGGTTCGGGAAGGTCCCAAAGAAAAAGGGATGGAGACAGCCATGTTGTGGCAGTTTTGCACTCCCTTTGGGATGCCTTTTGCAGCTGCAGTGTGCCTGGAGCTCAGGGCTTCCTGGTTTAAGAAACCTTAACCCTAAGCTCTACCCTAACCCTAACCCTAGGCAGGTAAATCAGCCTAGGGTTAGGGAAGGTCCCAAGGAAAAACGGGTGGAGACAGCCATGTTGTGGCAGTTCTGCACTTTTCTTGGGGTGCCTTTTGCAGCTGCAGTGTGCCTGGAGCTCAGGGCTTCCTGGTTTGAGAAACCCTAACCCTAGGCTCAACCCTTACCCTAACCCTAGGCAGGTAAATCAGCCTAGGGTTAGGGAAGGTCCCAAGGAAGAAGGGGTGGAGACAGCCATGTTGTGGCAGTTTTGCGCTCTCTTTGGGATGCCTTTTGCAGCTGCAGTGTGCCTGGAGCTCAGGGCTTCCTGGTTTAAAAAACCCTAACCCTAGGCTCAACCCTAACCCTAACCCTAGGCAGGTAAATCAGCCTAGGTTTAGGGAAGGTCCCAAGGAAAAAGGGGTGGAGACAGCCATGTTGTGGCAGTTTTGCGCTCTCTTTGGGATGCCTTTTGCAGCTGCAGTGTGCCTGGAGCTCAGGGCTTCCTGGTTTGAGAAACCCTAACCCTAGGCTCAACCCTAACCCTACCCTAGGCAGGTAAATCAGCCTAGGGTTAGGGAAGGTCCCAAGGAAAAAGCAGTGGAGACAGCCATGTTGTGGCAGTTTTGCGCTCTCTTTGGGATGCCTTTTGCAGCTGCAGTGTGCCTGGAGCTCAGGGCTTCCTGGTTTAAAATACCCTAACCCTAGGCTCAACCCTAACCCTAACCCTAGGCAGGTAAATCAGCCTAGGGTTGGCGACGGTCCCAAGGAAAAACGGGGGGAGACAGCCATGTTGTGGCAATTTTGCGCTCTCTTTGGGATGCCTTTTGCAGCTGCAGTGTGCCTGGATCTCAGGGCTTCCTGGTTTGAGAAACCCTAACCCTAGGCTCAACCCTAACCCTAACCCTAGGCAGGTAAATCAGCCTACGGTTAGGGAAGGTCCCAAGGAAAAAGGGGTGGAGACAGCCATGTTGTGGCAGTTTTGCGCTCTCTTTGGGATGCCTTTTGCAGCTGCAGTGTGCCTGGAGCTCAGGGCTTCCTGGTTTAAAAAACCCTAACCCTAGGCTCAACCCTAACCCTAACCCTAGGCAGGTAAATCAGCCTAGGGTGGGGACGGTCCCAAGGAAAAACGGGGGGAGACAGCCATGTTGTGGCAATTTTGCGCTCTCTTTGGGATGCCTTTTGCAGCTGCAGTGTGCCTGGATCTCAGGGCTTCCTGGTTTAAAAAACCCTAACCATAGGCTCAGCCCTAACCCTAACCCTAGGCAGTAAATCAGCCTAGGGTTAGGGAAGGTCCCAAGGAAAAAGGGGTGGAGACAGCCATGTTGTGGCAGTTTTGCGCTCTCTTTGGGATGCCTTTTGCAGCTGCAGTGTGCCTGGAGCTCAGGGCTTCCTGGTTTAAAAAACCCTAACCCTAGGCTCAACCCTAACCCTAACCCTAGGCAGGTAAATCAGCCTAGGGTTGGGGAAGGTCCCAAGGAAAAACGGGGGGAGACAGCCATGTTGTGGCAATTTTGCGCTCTCTTTGGGATGCCTTTTGCAGCTGCAGTGTGCCTGGATCTCAGGGCTTCCTGGTTTAAAAAACCCTAACCCTAGGCTCAACCCTAACCCTAACCCTAGGCAGGTAAATCAGCCTAGGGTTAGGGAAGGTCCCAAGGAAAAACGGGTGGAGACAGCCATGTTGTGGCAGTTTTGCGCTCTCTTTGGGATGCCTTTTGCAGCTGCAGTGTGCCTGGAGCTCAGGGCTTCCTGGTTTGAGAAACCCTAACCCTAGGCTCAACCCTAACCCTAACCCTAGGCAGGTAAACCAGCCTAGGGTTCGGGAAGGTCCCAAGGAAAAAGGGGTGGAGACTGCCATGTTGTGGCAGTTTTGCGCTCTCTTTGGGATGCCTTTTGCAGCTGCAGTGTGCCTGGAGCTCAGGGCTTCCTGGTTTAAGAAACCATAACCCTAGGCTCTGTAAAAACCTTTTCCATAGGCAAGTAAATCAGCCTAGGGTTAAGTAAAGTCCCAAGGAAAAAGCACTAGAGACAGCCGTGTTGTGGCAGTTCTGCGCTCTCTTTGGGATGCCTTTTGCAGCTGCAGTGTGCCTGGAGCTCAGGGCTTCCTGGTTTAAGAAACCCTAACCCTAGGCTCAACCCTAACCCTAGCCCTAGGCAGGTAAATCAGCCTAGGGTTCGGGAAGGTCCCAAGGAAAAACGGGTGGAGACAGCCATTTTGTGGCAGTTATGCGCTCTCTTTGGGATGCCTTTTGCAGCTGCAGTGTGCCTGGAGCTCAGGGATTCCTGGTTTAAGAAACCCTAACCCTAAGCTCTACCCTAACCCTAACCCTATGCAGGTAAATCAGCCTAGGGTTAGGGAAGGTCCCAAGGAAAAACGGGTGGAGACAGCCATGTTGTGGCAGTTTTGCGCTCTCTTTGGGATGCCTTTTGCAGCTGCAGTGTGCCTGGCGCTCAGGGCTTCCTGGTTTGAGAAACCCTAACCCTAGGCTCAACCCTAACCCTAACCCTAGGCAGGTAAATCAGCCTAGGGTTAGGGAAGGTCCCAAGGAAAAAGGGGTGGAGACAGCCATGTTGTGGCAGTTTTGCGCTCTCTTTGGGATGCCTTTTGCAGCTGCAGTGTGCCTGGAGCTCAGGGCTTCCTGGTTTGAGAAACCCTAACCCTAGGCTCAACCCTAACCCTAGCCCTAGGAAGCAAATCAGCCTAGGGTTAGGGAAGGTACCAAGGACAAACGGGGGGACACAGCCGTGTTGTGGCAGTTTTGCGCTCTCTTTGGGATGCCTTTTGGAGCTGCAGTGTGCCTGGAGCTCAGGGCTTCCTGGTTTGAGAAACCCTAACCCTAGGCTCAACCCTAACCCTAACCCTAGGCAGGTAAATCAGCCTAGGGTTGGCGACGGTCCCAAGGAAAAACGGGGGGAGACAGCCATGTTGTGGCAATTTTGCGCTCTCTTTGGGATGCCTTTTGCAGCTGCAGTGTGCCTGGATCTCAGGGCTTCCTGGTTTGAGAAACCCTAACCCTAGGCTCAACCCTAACCCTAACCCTAGGCAGGTAAATCAGCCTAGGGTTGGGGACGGTCCCAAGGAAAAACGGGGGGAGACAGCCATGTTGTGGCAATTTTGCGCTCTCTTTGGGATGCCTTTTGCAGCTGCAGTGTGCCTGGATCTCAGGGCTTCCTGGTTTAAAAAACTCTAACCATAGGCTCAGCCCTAACCCTAACCCTAGGCAGGTAAATCAGCCTAGGGTTAGGGAAGGTCCCAAGGAAAAAGGGGTGGAGACAGCCATGTTGTGGCAGTTTTGCGCTCTCTTTGGGATGCCTTTTGCAGCTGCAGTGTGCCTGGAGCTCAGGGCTTCCTGGTTTAAAAAACCCTAACCCTAGGCTCAACCCTAACCCTAACCCTAGGCAGGTAAATCAGCCTAGGGTTGGGGAAGGTCCCAAGGAAAAACGGGGGGAGACAGCCATGTTGTGGCAATTTTGCGCTCTCTTTGGGATGCCTTTTGCAGCTGCAGTGTGCCTGGATCTCAGGGCTTCCTGGTTTAAAAAACCCTAACCCTAGGCTCAACCCTAACCCTAACCCTAGGCAGGTAAATCAGCCTAGGGTTCGGGAAGGTCCCAAGGAAAAACGGGTGGAGACAGCCATGTTGTGGCAGTTTTGCGCTCTCTTTGGGATGCCTTTTGCAGCTGCAGTGTGCCTGGAGCTCAGGGCTTCCTGGTTTGAGAAACCCTAACCCTAGGCTCAACCCTAACCCTAACCCTAGGCAGGTAAACCAGCCTAGGGTTCGGGAAGGTCCCAAGGAAAAAGGGGTGGAGACAGCCATGTTGTGGCAGTTTTGCGCTATCTTTGGGATGCCTTTTGCAGCTGCAGTGTGCCTGGAGCTCAGGGCTTCCTGGTTTAAGAAACCATAACCCTAGGCTCTGTAAAAACCTTTTCCATAGGCAAGTAAATCAGCCTAGGGTTAAGTAAAGTCCCAAGGAAAAAGCACTAGAGACAGCCGTGTTGTGGCAGTTCTGCGCTCTCTTTGGGATGCCTTTTGCAGCTGCAGTGTGCCTGGAGCTCAGGGCTTCCTGGTTTAAGAAACCCTAACCCTAGGCTCAACCCTAACCCTAGCCCTAGGCAGGTAAATCAGCCTAGGGTTCGGGAAGGTCCCAAGGAAAAACGGGTGGAGACAGCCATTTTGTGGCAGTTATGCGCTCTCTTTGGGATGCCTTTTGCAGCTGCAGTGTGCCTGGAGCTCAGGGATTCCTGGTTTAAGAAACCCTAACCCTAAGCTCTACCCTAACCCTAACCCTATGCAGGTAAATCAGCCTAGGGTTAGGGAAGGTCCCAAGGAAAAACGGGTGGAGACAGCCATGTTGTGGCAGTTTTGCGCTCTCTTTGGGATGCCTTTTGCAGCTGCAGTGTGCCTGGAGCTCAGGGCTTCCTGGTTTGAGAAACCCTAACCCTAGGCTCAACCCTAACCCTAGCCCTAGGAAGCAAATCAGCCTAGGGTTAGGGAAGGTACCAAGGACAAACGGGGGGAGACAGCCGTGTTGTGGCAGTTTTGCGCTCTCTTTGGGATGCCTTTTGGAGCTGCAGTGTGCCTGGAGCTCAGGGCTTCCTGGTTTGAGAAACCCTAACCCTAGGCTCAACCCTAACCCTAACCCTAGGCAGGTAAATCAGCCTAGGGTTCGGGAAGGTCCCTAGGAAAAAGGGGTGGAGACAGCCGTGTTGTGGCAGTTTTGCGCTCTCTTTGGGATGCCTTTTGCAGCTGCAGTGTGCCTGGAGCTCAGGGCTTCCTGATTCGAGAAACCCTAATCCTAGGCTCAATGCTAACCCTATACCCTAGGAAGGTAAATCAGCCTAGGGTTAGGGAAGGTCCCAAGGAAAAAGGGGTGGAGACAGCCATGTTGTGGCAGTTCTGCACTTTTCTTGGGGTGCCTTTTGCAGCTGCAGTGTGCCTGGAGCTCAGGGCTTCCTGGTTTGAGAAACCCTAACCCTAGGCTCAACCCAAACCCTAACCCCAGGCAGGTAAATCAGCCTATGGTTAGGGAAGGTCCCAAGGAAAAACGGGGGGAGACAGCCATGTTGTGGCAGTTCTGCACTTTTCTTGGGATGCCTTTTGCAGCTGCAGTGTGCCTGGAGCTCAGGGCTTCCTGGTTTGAGAAACCCTAATCCTAGGCTCAATGGTAACCCAATACCCTAGGAAGGTAAATCAGCCTAGGGTTAGGGAAGGTCCCAAGGAAAAAGGGGTGGAGACAGCCATGTTGTGGCAGTTTTGCGCTCTCTTTGGGATGCCTTTTGCAGCTGCAGTGTGCCTGGAGCTCAGGGCTTCCTGGTTTAAAAAACCCTAACCCTAGGCTCAACCCTAACCCTAACCCTAGGCAGGTAAATCAGCCTAGGGTTAGGGAAGGTCCCAAGGAAAAACGGGTGGAGACAGCCATGTTGTGGCAGTTTTGCGCACTCTTTGGGATGCCTTTTGCAGCTGCAGTGTGCCTGGAGCTCAGGGCTTCCTCGTTTAAGAAACCATAACCCTAGGCTCTGTAAAAACCTTTTCCATAGGCAAGGAAATCAGCCTAGGGTTAAGTAAAGTCCCCAGGAAAAAGCACTGGAGACAGCCATGTTGTGGCAGTTTTGTGCTCTCTTTGGGATGCCTTTTGCAGCTGCAGTGTGCCTGGAGCTCAGGGCTTCCTGGTTTGAGAAACCGTAACCCTAGGCTCAACCCTAACCCTAGCCCTAGGCAGGTAAATCAGCCTAGGGTTAGGGAAGGTCCCAAGGAAAAAGGGATGGAGACAGCCATGTTGTGGCAGTTTTGCACTCTCTTTGGGATGCCTTTTGCAGCTGCAGTTTCCCTGGAGCTCAGGGATTCCTGGTTAAAAAACCTTAACCCTTGGCTCAACCCTAACCCTACCCTAGGCACGTAAATCAGCCTAGGGTTAGGGAAGGTCCCAAGGAAAAAGGGGTGGAGACAGCCATGTTGTGGCAGTTTTGCACTCTCTTTGGGATGCCTTTTGCAGCTGCAGTGTGCCTGGCGCTCAGGGCTTCCTGGTTTAAAAAACCCTAACCCTAGGCTCAACCCTAACCCTAACCCTAGGCAGGTAAATCAGCCTAGGGTTAGGGAAGGTCCCAAGGAAAACGGGGGGAGACAGCCATGTTGTGGCAGTTTTGCGCTCTCTTTGGGATGCCTTTTGCAGCTGCAGTGTGCCTGGAGCTCTGGGCTTCCTGGTTTAAGAAAACCTAACCCTAGGCTCAACCCTAACCCTTACCCTAGGAATCAAATCAGCATAGGGTTAGGGAAGGTCCCAAGGACAAACGGGGGGAGACAGCCGTGTTTTGGCAGTTTTGCGCTCTCTTTGGGATGCCTTTTGCAGCTGCAGTGTGCCTGGAGCTCAGGGCTTCCTGGTTTGAGAAACCCTAACCCTAGGCTCAACCCTAACCCTAACCCTAGGCAGGTAAATCAGCCTAGGGTTAGGGAAGGTCCCAAGGAAACACGGGTGGAGACAGCCATGTTGTGGTAGTTTTGCGCTCTCTTTGGGATGCCTTTTGCAGCTGCAGTGTGCCTGGAGCTCTGGGCTTCCTGGTGTGAGAAAACCTAACCCTAGGCTCAACCCTAACCCTAGCCCTAGGAATCAAATCAGCCTAGGGTTAGGGAAGGTCCCAAGGACAAACGGGGGGAGACAGCCGTGTTGTGGCAGTATTGCGCCCTCTTTGGGATGCCTTTTGCAGCTGCAGTGTGCCTGGAGCTCAGGGCTTCCTGGTTTGAGAAACCCTAACCCTAGGCTCAACCCTTACCCTAAGCCTAGGCAGGTAAATCAGCCTAGGGTTAGGGAAGGTCCGAAGGAAGAAGGGGTGGAGACAGCCATGTTGTGGCAGTTTTGCGCTCTCTTTGGGATGCCTTTTGCAGCTGCAGTGTGCCTGGAGCTCAGGGCTTCCTGGTTTAAAAAACCCTAACCCTAGGCTCAACCCTAACCCTAACCCTAGGCAGGTAAATCAGCCTAGGGTTAGGGAAGGTCCCAAGGAAAAACGGGTGGAGACAGCCATGTTGTGGCAATTTTGCGCTCTCTTTGGGATGCCTTTTGCAGCTGCAGTGTGCCTGGATCTCAGGGCTTCCTGGTTTAAAAAACCCTAACCCTAGGCTCAACCCTAAGCTCTACCCTAGGCAGGTAAATCAGCCTAGGGTTAGGAAAGGTCCCAAGGAAAAAGGGGTGGAGACAGCCATGTTGTGGCAGTTTTGCGCTCTCTTTGGGATGCCTTTTGCAGCTGCAGTGTGCCTGGAGCTCAGGGCTTCCTGGTTTAAAAAACCCTAACCCCAGGCTCAACCCTAACCCTAACCCTAGGCAGGTAAATCAGCCTAGGGTTGGGGACGGTCCCAAGGAAACACGCGGGGAGACAGCCATGTTGTGGCAATTTTGCGCTCTCTTTGGGATGCCTTTTGCAGCTGCAGTGTGCCTGGATCTCAGGGCTTCCTGGTTTAAAAAACCCTAACCCTAGGCTCAACCCTAACCCTAGACCTAGGCAGGTCAATCAGCCTAGGGTTCGGGAAGGTCCCAAGGAAAAAGCAGTGGAGACAGCCATTTTGTGGCAGTTTTGCGCTCTCTTTGGGATGCCTTTTGCAGCTGCAGTGTGCCTGGAGCTCAGGGCTTCCCCGTTTAAGAAACAATAACCCTAGGCTCTGTAAAAACCTTTTCCATAGGCAAGTAAATCAGCCTAGGGTTAAGTAAAGTCCCAAGGAAAAAGCACTGGAGACAGCCATGTTGTGGCAGTTTTGCGCTCTCTTTGGGATGCCTTTTGCAGCTGCAGTGTGCCTGGAGCTCAGGGCTTCCTGGTTTAAGAAACCCTAACCCTAGGCTCAACCCTAACCCTAGCCCTAGGCAGGTAAATCAGCCTAGGGTTCGGGAAGGTCCCAAGGAAAAAGGGATGGAGACAGCCATGTTGTGGCAGTTTTGCACTCCCTTTGGGATGCCTTTTGCAGCTGCAGTGTGCCTGGAGCTCAGGGCTTCCTGGTTTAAGAAACCTTAACCCTAAGCTCTACCCTAACCCTAACCCTAGGCAGGTAAATCAGCCTAGGGTTAGGGAAGGTCCCAAGGAAAAACGGGTGGAGACAGCCATGTTGTGGCAGTTCTGCACTATTCTTGGGGTGCCTTTTGCAGCTGCAGTGTGCCTGGAGCTCAGGGCTTCCTGGTTTGAGAAACCCTAACCCTAGGCTCAACCCTTACCCTAACCCTAGGCAGGTAAATCAGCCTAGGGTTAGGGAAGGTCCCAAGGAAGAAGGGGTGGAGACAGCCATGTTGTGGCAGTTTTGCGCTCTCTTTGGGATGTCTTTTGCAGCTGCAGTGTACCTGGAGCTCAGGGCTTCCTGGTTTAAAAAACCCTAACCCTAGGCTCAACCCTAACCCTAACCCTAGGCAGGTAAATCAGCCTAGGGTTAGGGAAGGTCCCAAGGAAAAACGGGTGGAGACAGCCATGTTGTGGCAGTTTTGCGCTCTCTTTGGGATGCCTTTTGCAGCTGCAGTGTGCCTGGAGCTCAGGGCTTCCTGGTTTGAGAAACCCTAACCCTCGGCTCAACCCTTACCCTAAGCCTAGGCAGGTAAATCAGCCTAGGGTTAGGGAAGGTCCGAAGGAAGAAGGGGTGGAGACAGCCATGTTGTGGCAGTTTTGCGCTCTCTTTGGGATGCCTTTTGCAGCTGCAGTGTGCCTGGAGCTCAGGGCTTCCTGGTTTAAAAAACCCTAACCCTAGGCTCAACCCTAACCCTAACCCTAGGCAGGTAAATCAGCCTAGGGTTAGGAAAGGTCCCAAGGAAAAAGGGGTGGAGACAGCCATGTTGTGGCAGTTTTGCGCTCTCTTTGGGATGCCTTTTGCAGCTGCAGTGTGCCTGGAGCTCAGGGCTTCCTGGTTTAAAAAACCCTAACCCTAGGCTCAACCCTAACCCTAACCCTAGGCAGGTAAATCAGCCTAGGGTTGGGGACGGTCCCAAGGAAAAACGGGGGGAGACAGCCATGTTGTGGCAATTTTGCGCTCTCTTTGGGATGCCTTTTGCAGCTGCAGTGTGCCTGGAGCTCAGGGCTTCCTGGTTTAAAAAACCCTAACCCTAGGCTCAACCCTAACCCTAACCCTAGGCAGGTAAATCAGCCTAGGGTTAGGGAAGGACCCAAGGAAAAAGGGGTGGAGACAGCCATGTTGTGGCAGTTTTGCGCTCTCTTTGGGATGCCTTTTGCAGCTGCAGTGTGCCTGGAGCTCAGGGCTTCCTGGTTTAAAAAACCCTAACCCTAGGCTCAACCCTAACCCTAACCCTAGGCAGGTAAATCAGCCTAGGGTTAGGGACGGTCCCAAGGAAAAACGCGGGGAGACAGCCATGTTGTGGCAGTTTTGCGCTCTCTTTGGGATGCCTTTTGCAGCTGCAGTGTGCCTGGAGCTCAGGGCTTCCTGGTTTAAAAAACCCTAACCCTAGGCTCAACCCTAACCCTAACCCTAGACAGGTAAATCAGCCTTGGGTTCGGGAAGGTCCCAAGGAAAAAGGGGTGGAGACAGCCATTTTGTGGCAGTTTTGCGCTCTCTTTGGGATGCCTTTTGCAGCTGCAGTGTGCCTGGAGCTCAGGGCTTCCCCGTTTAAGAAACAATAACCCTAGGCTCTGTAAAAACCTTTTCCATTGGCAAGTAAATCAGCCTAGGGTTAAGTAAAGTCCCCAGGAAAAAGCACTGGAGACAGCCATGTTGTGGCAGTTTTGCGCTCTCTTTGGGATGCCTTTTGCAGCTGCAGTGTGCCTGGAGCTCAGGGCTTCCTGGTTTAAGAAACCCTAACCCTAGGCTCAACCCTAACCCTAGCCCTAGGCAGGTAAATCAGCCTAGGGTTCGGGAAGGTCCCAAGGAAAAAGGGATGGAGACAGCCATGTTGTGGCAGTTTTGCACTCCCTTTGGGATGCCTTTTGCAGCTGCAGTGTGCCTGGAGCTCAGGGCTTCCTGGTTTAAGAAACCTTAACCCTAAGCTCTACCCTAACCCTAACCCTAGGCAGGTAAATCAGCCTAGGGTTAGGGAAGGTCCCAAGGAAAAACGGGTGGAGACAGCCATGTTGTGGCAGTTCTGCACTTTTCTTGGGGTGCCTTTTGCAGCTGCAGTGTGCCTGGAGCTCAGGGCTTCCTGGTTTGAGAAACCCTAACCCTAGGCTCAACCCTAACCCTAACCCTAGGCAGGTAAATCAGCCTAGGGTTAGGGAAGGTCCCAAGGAAGAAGGGGTGGAGACAGCCATGTTGTGGCAGTTTTGCGCTCTCTTTGGGATGTCTTTTGCAGCTGCAGTGTACCTGGAGCTCAGGGCTTCCTGGTTTAAAATACCCTAACCCTAGGCTCAACCCTAACCCTAACCCTAGGCAGGTAAATCAGCCTAGGGTTAGGGAAGGTCCCAAGGAAAAAGGGGTGGAGACAGCCATGTTGTGGCAGTTTTGCGCTCTCTTTGGGATGCCTTTTGCAGCTGCAGTGTGCCTGGAGCTCAGGGCTTCCTGGTTTGAGAAACCCTAACCCTAGGCTCAACCCTAACCCTACCCTAGGCAGGTAAATCAGCCTAGGGTTAGGGAAGGTCCCAAGGAAAAAGCAGTGGAGACAGCCATGTTGTGGCAGTTTTGCACTCTCTTTGGGATGCCTTTTGCAGCTGCAGTGTGCCTGGAGCTCAGGGATTCCTGGTTTAAAAAACCATAACCCTAGGCTCAACCCTAACCCTAACCCTAGGCAGGTAAATCAGCCTAGGGTTAGGGAATGTCCCAAGGAAAAACGGGGGGAGACAGCCATGTTGTGGCAGTTTTGCGCTCTCTTTGGGATGCCTTTTGCAGCTGCAGTGTGCCTGGAGCTCAGGGCTTCCTGGTTTAAAAAACCCTAACCCTAGGCTCAACCCTAACCCTAACCCTAGGCAGGTAAATCAGCCTAGGGTTAGGGAAGGTCCCAAGGAAAAAGGGGTGGAGACAGCCATGTTGTGGCAGTTTTGCGCTCTCTTTGGGATGCCTTTTGCAGCTGCAGTGTGCCTGGAGCTCAGGGCTTCCTGGTTTAAGAAACCCTAACCCTAGGCTCAACCCTAACCCTAGCCCTAGGCAGGTAAATCAGCCTAGGGTTCGGGAAGGTCCCAAGGAAAAACGGGTGGAGACAGCCATTTTGTGGCAGTTATGCGCTCTCTTTGGGATGCCTTTTGCAGCTGCAGTGTGCCTGGAGCTCAGGGATTCCTGGTTTAAGAAACCCTAACCCTAAGCTCTACCCTAACCCTAACCCTATGCAGGTAAATCAGCCTAGGGTTAGGGAAGGTCCCAAGGAAAAACGGGTGGAGACAGCCATGTTGTGGCAGTTTTGCGCTCTCTTTGGGATGCCTTTTGCAGCTGCAGTGTGCCTGGAGCTCAGGGCTTCCTGGTTTGAGAAACCCTAACCCTAGGCTCAACCCTAACCCTAGCCCTAGGAAGCAAATCAGCCTAGGGTTAGGGAAGGTACCAAGGACAAACGGGGGGAGACAGCCGTGTTGTGGCAGTTTTGCGCTCTCTTTGGGATGCCTTTTGGAGCTGCAGTGTGCCTGGAGCTCAGGGCTTCCTGGTTTGAGAAACCCTAACCCTAGGCTCAACCCTAACCCTAACCCTAGGCAGGTAAATCAGCCTAGGGTTAGGGAAGGTCCCTAGGAAAAAGGGGTGGAGACAGCCGTGTTGTGGCAGTTTTGCGCTCTCTTTGGGATGCCTTTTGCAGCTGCAGTGTGCCTGGAGCTCAGGGCTTCCTGATTCGAGAAACCCTAATCCTAGGCTCAATGCTAACCCTATACCCTAGGAAGGTAAATCAGCCTAGGGTTAGGGAAGGTCCCAAGGAAAAAGGGGTGGAGACAGCCATGTTGTGGCAGTTCTGCACTTTTCTTGGGGTGCCTTTTGCAGCTGCAGTGTGCCTGGAGCTCAGGGCTTCCTGGTTTGAGAAACCCTAACCCTAGGCTCAACCCAAACCCTAACCCCAGGCAGGTAAATCAGCCTATGGTTAGGGAAGGTCCCAAGGAAAAACGGGGGGAGACAGCCATGTTGTGGCAGTTCTGCACTTTTCTTGGGATGCCTTTTGCAGCTGCAGTGTGCCTGGAGCTCAGGGCTTCCTGGTTTGAGAAACCCTAATCCTAGGCTCAATGGTAACCCAATACCCTAGGAAGGTAAATCAGCCTAGGGTTAGGGAAGGTCCCAAGGAAAAAGGGGTGGAGACAGCCATGTTGTGGCAGTTTTGCGCTCTCTTTGGGATGCCTTTTGCAGCTGCAGTGTGCCTGGAGCTCAGGGCTTCCTGGTTTAAAAAACCCTAACCCTAGGCTCAACCCTAACCCTAACCCTAGGCAGGTAAATCAGCCTAGGGTTAGGGAAGGTCCCAAGGAAAAACGGGTGGAGACAGCCATGTTGTGGCAGTTTTGCGCTCTCTTTGGGATGCCTTTTGCAGCTGCAGTGTGCCTGGAGCTCAGGGCTTCCTCGTTTAAGAAATCATAACCCTAGGCTCTATAAAAACCTTTTCCATAGGCAAGGAAATCAGCCTAGGGTTAAGTAAAGTCCCCAGGAAAAAGCACTGGAGACAGCCATGTTGTGGCAGTTTTGTGCTCTCTTTGGGATGCCTTTTGCAGCTGCAGTGTGCCTGGAGCTCAGGGCTTCCTGGTTTGAGAAACCCTAACCCTAGGCTCAACCCTTACCCTAAGCCTAGGCAGGTAAATCAGCCTAGGGTTAGGGAAGGTCTGAAGGAAGAAGGGGTGGAGACAGCCATGTTGTGGCAGTTTTGCGCTCTCTTTGGGATGCCTTTTGCAGCTGCAGTGTGCCTGGAGCTCAGGGCTTCCTGGTTTAAAAAACCCTAACCCTAGGCTCAACCCTAACCCTAACCCTAGGCAGGTAAATCAGCCTAGGGTTAGGAAAGGTCCCAAGGAAAAAGGGGTGGAGACAGCCATGTTGTGGCAGTTTTGCGCTCTCTTTGGGATGCCTTTTGCAGCTGCAGTGTGCCTGGAGCTCAGGGCTTCCTGGTTTAAAAAACCCTAACCCTAGGCTCAACCCTAACCCTAACCCTAGGCAGGTAAATCAGCCTAGGGTTGGGGACGGTCCCAAGGAAAAACGGGGGGAGACAGCCATGTTGTGGCAATTTTGCGCTCTCTTTGGCATGCCTTTTGCAGCTGCAGTGTGCCTGGAGCTCAGGGCTTCCTGGTTTAAAAAACCCTAACCCTAGGCTCAACCCTAACCCTAACCCTAGGCAGGTAAATCAGCCTAGGGTTAGGGAAGGTCCCAAGGAAAAAGGGGTGGAGACAGCCATGTTGTGGCAGTTTTGCGCTCTCTTTGGGATGCCTTTTGCAGCTGCAGTGTGCCTGGAGCTCAGGGCTTCCTGGTTTAAAAAACCCTAACCCTAGGCTCAACCCTAACCCTAACCCTAGGCAGGTAAATCAGCCTAGGGTTAGGGACGGTCCCAAGGAAAAACGCGGGGAGACAGCCATGTTGTGGCAGTTTTGCGCTCTCTTTGGGATGCCTTTTGCAGCTGCAGTGTGCCTGGAGCTCAGGGCTTCCTGGTTTAAAAAACCCTAACCCTAGGCTCAACCCTAACCCTAACCCGAGACAGGTAAATCAGCCTTGGATTCGGGAAGGTCCCAAGGAAAAAGCAGTGGAGACAGCCATTTTGTGGCAGTTTTGCGCTCTCTTTGGGATGCCTTTTGCAGCTGCAGTGTGCCTGGAGCTCAGGGCTTCCCCGTTTAAGAAACAATAACCCTAGGCTCTGTAAAAACCTTTTCCATTGGCAAGTAAATCAGCCTAGGGTTAAGTAAAGTCCCCAGGAAAAAGCACTGGAGACAGCCATGTTGTGGCAGTTTTGCGCTCTCTTTGGGATGCCTTTTGCAGCTGCAGTGTGCCTGGAGCTCAGGGCTTCCTGGTTTAAGAAACCCTAACCCTAGGCTCAACCCTAACCCTAGCCCTAGGCAGGTAAATCAGCCTAGGGTTCGGGAAGGTCCCAAGGAAAAAGGGATGGAGACAGCCATGTTGTGGCAGTTTTGCACTCCCTTTGGGATGCCTTTTGCAGCTGCAGTGTGCCTGGAGCTCAGGGCTTCCTGGTTTAAGAAACCTTAACCCTAAGCTCTACCCTAACCCTAACCACAGGCAGGTAAATCAGCCTAGGGTTAGGGAAGGTCCCAAGGAAAAACGGGTGGAGACAGCCATGTTGTGGCAGTTCTGCACTTTTCTTGGGGTGCCTTTTGCAGCTGCAGTGTGCCTGGAGATCAGGGCTTCCTGGTTTGAGAAACCCTAACCCTAGGCTCAACCCTAACCCTAACCCTAGGCAGGTAAATCAGCCTAGGGTTAGGGAAGGTCCCAAGGAAGAAGGGGTGGAGACAGCCATGTTGTGGCAGTTTTGCGCTCTCTTTGGGATGTCTTTTGCAGCTGCAGTGTACCTGGAGCTCAGGGCTTCCTGGTTTAAAATACCCTAACCCTAGGCTCAACGCTAACCCTAACCCTAGGCAGGTAAATCAGCCTAGGGTTAGGGAAGGTCCCAAGGAAAAACGGGTGGAGACAGCCATGTTGTGGCAGTTTTGCGCTCTCTTTGGGATGCCTTTTGCAGCTGCAGTGTGCCTGGAGCTCAGGGCTTCCTGGTTTGAGAAACCCTAACCCTAGGCTCAACCCTAACCCTACCCTAGGCAGGTAAATCAGCCTAGGGTTAGGGAAGGTCCCAAGGAAAAAGCAGTGGAGACAGCCATGTTGTGGCAGTTTTGCACTCTCTTTGGGATGCCTTTTGCAGCTGCAGTGTGCCTGGAGCTCAGGGCTTCCTGGTTTAAAAAACCATAACCCTAGGCTCAACCCTAACCCTAACCCTAGGCAGGTAAATCAGCCTAGGGTTAGGGAATGTCCCAAGGAAAAACGGGGGGAGACAGCCATGTTGTGGCAGTTTTGCGCTCTCTTTGGGATGCCTTTTGCAGCTGCAGTGTGCCTGGATCTCAGGGCTTCCTGGTTTAAAAAACCCTAACCCTAGGCTCAACCCTAACCCTAACCCTAGGCAGGTAAATCAGCCTAGGGTTAGGGAAGGTCCCAAGGAAAAAGGGGTGGAGACAGCCATGTTGTGGCAGTTTTGCGCTCTCTTTGGGATGCCTTTTGCAGCTGCAGTGTGCCTGGAGCTCAGGGCTTCCTGGTTTAAAAAACCCTAACCCTAGGCTCAACCCTAACCCTAACCCTAGGCAGGTAAATCAGCCTAGGGTTAGGGAAGGTCCCAAGGAAAAAGGGGTGGAGACAGCCATGTTGTGGCAGTTTTGCGCTCTCTTTGGGATGCCTTTTGCAGCTGCAGTGTGCCTGGAGCTCAGGGCTTCCTGGTTTAAAATACCCTAACCCTAGGCTCAACCCTAACCCTAACCCTAGGCAGGTAAATCAGCCTAGGGTTGGGGAAGGTCCCAAGGAAAAACGGGGGGAGACAGCCATGTTGTGGCAATTTTGCGCTCTCTTTGGGATGCCTTTTGCAGCTGCAGTGTGCCTGGAGCTCAGGGCTTCCTGGTTTAAAAAACCCTAACCCTAGGCTCAACCCTAACCATAACCCTAGGCAGGTAAATCAGCCTAGGGTTAGGGAAGGTCCCAAGGAAAAACGGGTGGAGACAGCCATGTTGTGGCACTTTTGCGCTCTCTTTGGGATGCCTTTTGTAGCTGCAGTGTGCCTGGAGCTCAGGGCTTCCTGGTTTGAGAAACCCTAACCCTAGGCTCAACCCTAACCCTACCCTAGGCAGGTAAATCAGCCTAGGGTTAGGGAAGGTCCCAAGGAAAAAGCAGTGGAGACAGCCATGTTGTGGCAGTTTTGCACTCTCTTTGGGATGCCTTTTGCAGCTGCAGTGTGCCTGGAGCTCAGGGCTTCCTGGTTTAAAAAACCCTAACCCTAGGCTCAACCCTTACCCTAAGCCTAGGCAGGTAAATCAGCCTAGGGTTAGGGAAGGTCCCAAGGAAAAAGGGGTGGAGACAGCCATGTTGTGGCAGTTTTGCGCTCTCTTTGGGATGCCTTTTGCAGCTGCAGTGTGCCTGGAGCTCAGGGCTTCCTGGTTTAAAAAACCCTAACCCTAGGCTCAACCCTAACCCTAACCCTAGGCAGGTAAATCAGCCTAGGGTTAGGGAAGGTCCCAAGGAAAAACGGGTGGAGACAGCCATGTTGTGGCAATTTTGCGCTCTCTTTGGGATGCCTTTTGCAGCTGCAGTGTGCCTGGATCTCAGGGCTTCCTGGTTTAAAAAACCCTAACCCTAGGCTCAACCCTAAGCTCTACCCTAGGCAGGTAAATCAGCCTAGGGTTAGGAAAGGTCCCAAGGAAAAAGGGGTGGAGACAGCCATGTTGTGGCAGTTTTGCGCTCTCTTTGGGATGCCTTTTGCAGCTGCAGTGTGCCTGGAGCTCAGGGCTTCCTGGTTTAAAAAACCCTAACCCTAGGCTCAACCCTAACCCTAACCCTAGGCAGGTAAATCAGCCTAGGGTTAGGGAAGGTCTCAAGGAAAAACGGGTGGAGACAGCCATGTTGTGGCAGTTTTGCGCTCTCTTTGGGATGCCTTTTGCAGCTGCAGTGTGCCTGGAGCTCAGGGCTTCCTGGTTTAAAAAACCCTAACCCTAGGCTCAACCCTAACCCTAACCCTAGGCAGGTAAATCAGCCTAGGGTTAGGGACGGTCCCAAGGAAAAACGCGGGGAGACAGCCATGTTGTGGCAGTTTTGCGCTCTCTTTGGGATGCCTTTTGCAGCTGCAGTGTGCCTGGAGCTCAGGGCTTCCTGGTTTAAAAAACCCTAACCCTAGGCTCAACCCTAACCCTAACCCTAGGCAGGTAAATCAGCCTTGGGTTCGGGAAGGTCCCAAGGAAAAAGCAGTGGAGACAGCCATTTTCTGGCAGTTTTGCGCTCTCTTTGGGATGCCTTTTGCAGCTGCAGTGTGCCTGGAGCTCAGGGCTTCCCCGTTTAAGAAACAATAACCCTAGGCTCTGTAAAAACCTTTTCCATAGGCAAGTAAATCAGCCTAGGGTTAAGTAAAGTCCCAAGGAAAAAGCACTGGAGACAGCCATGTTGTGGCAGTTTTGCGCTCTCTTTGGGATGCCTTTTGCAGCTGCAGTGTGCCTGGAGCTCAGGGCTTCCTGGTTTAAGAAACCCTAACCCTAGGCTCAACCCTAACCCTAGCCCTAGGCAGGTAAATCAGCCTAGGGTTCGGGAAGGTCCCAAGGAAAAAGGGATGGAGACAGCCATGTTGTGGCAGTTTTGCACTCCCTTTGGGATGCCTTTTGCAGCTGCAGTGTGCCTGGAGCTCAGGGCTTCCTGGTTTAAGAAACCTTAACCCTAAGCTCTACCCTAACCCTAACCCTAGGCAGGTAAATCAGCCTAGGGTTAGGGAAGGTCCCAAGGAAAAACGGGTGGAGACAGCCATGTTGTGGCAGTTCTGCACTTTTCTTGGGGTGCCTTTTGCAGCTGCAGTGTGCCTGGAGCTCAGGGCTTCCTGGTTTGAGAAACCCTAACCCTAGGCTCAACCCAAACCCTAACCCCAGGCAGGTAAATCAGCCTATGGTTAGGGAAGGTCCCAAGGAAAAACGGGGGGAGACAGCCATGTTGTGGCAGTTCTGCACTTTTCTTGGGATGCCTTTTGCAGCTGCAGTGTGCCTGGAGCTCAGGGCTTCCTGGTTTGAGAAACCCTAATCCTAGGCTCAATGGTAACCCAATACCCTAGGAAGGTAAATCAGCCTAGGGTTAGGGAAGGTCCCAAGGAAAAAGGGGTGGAGACAGCCATGTTGTGGCAGTTTTGCGCTCTCTTTGGGATGCCTTTTGCAGCTGCAGTGTGCCTGGAGCTCAGGGCTTCCTGGTTTAAAAAACCCTAACCCTAGGCTCAACCCTAACCCTAACCCTAGGCAGGTAAATCAGCCTAGGGTTAGGGAAGGTCCCAAGGAAAAACGGGTGGAGACAGCCATGTTGTGGCAGTTTTGCGCTCTCTTTGGGATGCCTTTTGCAGCTGCAGTGTGCCTGGAGCTCAGGGCTTCCTCGTTTAAGAAACCATAACCCTAGGCTCTGTAAAAACCTTTTCCATAGGCAAGGAAATCAGCCTAGGGTTAAGTAAAGTCCCCAGGAAAAAGCACTGGAGACAGCCATGTTGTGGCAGTTTTGTGCTCTCTTTGGGATGCCTTTTGCAGCTGCAGTGTGCCTGGAGCTCAGGGCTTCCTGGTTTGAGAAACCCTAACCCTAGGCTCAACCCTTACCCTAAGCCTAGGCAGGTAAATCAGCCTAGGGTTAGGGAAGGTCCGAAGGAAGAAGGGGTGGAGACAGCCATGTTGTGGCAGTTTTGCGCTCTCTTTGGGATGCCTTTTGCAGCTGCAGTGTGCCTGGAGCTCAGGGCTTCCTGGTTTAAAAAACCCTAACCCTAGGCTCAACCCTAACCCTAACCCTAGGCAGGTAAATCAGCCTAGGGTTAGGAAAGGTCCCAAGGAAAAAGGGGTGGAGACAGCCATGTTGTGGCAGTTTTGCGCTCTCTTTGGGATGCCTTTTGCAGCTGCAGTGTGCCTGGAGCTCAGGGCTTCCTGGTTTAAAAAACCCTAACCCTAGGCTCAACCCTAACCCTAACCCTAGGCAGGTAAATCAGCCTAGGGTTGGGGACGGTCCCAAGGAAAAACGGGGGGAGACAGCCATGTTGTGGCAATTTTGCGCTCTCTTTGGGATGCCTTTTGCAGCTGCAGTGTGCCTGGAGCTCAGGGCTTCCTGGTTTAAAAAACCCTAACCCTAGGCTCAACCCTAACCCTAACCCTAGGCAGGTAAATCAGCCTAGGGTTAGGGAAGGTCCCAAGGAAAAAGGGGTGGAGACAGCCATGTTGTGGCAGTTTTGCGCTCTCTTTGGGATGCCTTTTGCAGCTGCAGTGTGCCTGGAGCTCAGGGCTTCCTGGTTTAAAAAACCCTAACCCTAGGCTCAACCCTAACCCTAACCCTAGGCAGGTAAATCAGCCTAGGGTTAGGGACGGTCCCAAGGAAAAACGCGGGGAGACAGCCATGTTGTGGCAGTTTTGCGCTCTCTTTGGGATGCCTTTTGCAGCTGCAGTGTGCCTGGAGCTCAGGGCTTCCTGGTTTAAAAAACCCTAACCCTAGGCTCAACCCTAACCCTAACCCGAGACAGGTAAATCAGCCTTGGGTTCGGGAAGGTCCCAAGGAAAAAGCAGTGGAGACAGCCATTTTGTGGCAGTTTTGCGCTCTCTTTGGGATGCCTTTTGCAGCTGCAGTGTGCCTGGAGCTCAGGGCTTCCCCGTTTAAGAAACAATAACCCTAGGCTCTGTAAAAACCTTTTCCATTGGCAAGTAAATCAGCCTAGGGTTAAGTAAAGTCCCCAGGAAAAAGCACTGGAGACAGCCATGTTGTGGCAGTTTTGCGCTCTCTTTGGGATGCCTTTTGCAGCTGCAGTGTGCCTGGAGCTCAGGGCTTCCTGGTTTAAAAAACCCTAACCCTAGGCTCAACCCTAACCCTAGCCCTAGGCAGGTAAATCAGCCTAGGGTTCGGGAAGGTCCCAAGGAAAAAGGGATGGAGACAGCCATGTTGTGGCAGTTTTGCACTCCCTTTGGGATGCCTTTTGCAGCTGCAGTGTGCCTGGAGCTCAGGGCTTCCTGGTTTAAGAAACCTTAACCCTAAGCTCTACCCTAACCCTAACCCTAGGCAGGTAAATCAGCCTAGGGTTAGGGAAGGTCCCAAGGAAAAACGGGTGGAGACAGCCATGTTGTGGCAGTTCTGCACTTTTCTTGGGGTGCCTTTTGCAGCTGCAGTGTGCCTGGAGATCAGGGCTTCCTGGTTTGAGAAACCCTAACCCTAGGCTCAACCCTAACCCTAACCCTAGGCAGGTAAATCAGCCTAGGGTTAGGGAAGGTCCCAAGGAAGAAGGGGTGGAGACAGCCATGTTGTGGCAGTTTTGCGCTCTCTTTGGGATGTCTTTTGCAGCTGCAGTGTACCTGGAGCTCAGGGCTTCCTGGTTTAAAATACCCTAACCCTAGGCTCAACCCTAACCCTAACCCTAGGCAGGTAAATCAGCCTAGGGTTAGGGAAGGTCCCAAGGAAAAACGGGTGGAGACAGCCATGTTGTGGCAGTTTTGCGCTCTCTTTGGGATGCCTTTTGCAGCTGCAGTGTGCCTGGAGCTCAGGGCTTCCTGGTTTGAGAAACCCTAACCCTAGGCTCAACCCTAACCCTACCCTAGGCAGGTAAATCAGCCTAGGGTTAGGGAAGGTCCCAAGGAAAAAGCAGTGGAGACAGCCATGTTGTGGCAGTTTTGCACTCTCTTTGGGATGCCTTTTGCAGCTGCAGTGTGCCTGGAGCTCAGGGATTCCTGGTTTAAAAAACCATAACCCTAGGCTCAACCCTAACCCTAACCCTAGGCAGGTAAATCAGCCTAGGGTTAGGGAATGTCCCAAGGAAAAACGGGGGGAGACAGCCATGTTGTGGCAGTTTTGCGCTCTCTTTGGGATGCCTTTTGCAGCTGCAGTGTGCCTGGAGCTCAGGGCTTCCTGGTTTAAAAAACCCTAACCCTAGGCTCAACCCTAACCCTAACCCTAGGCAGGTAAATCAGCCTAGGGTTAGGGAAGGTCCCAAGGAAAAAGGGGTGGAGACAGCCATGTTGTGGCAGTTTTGCGCTCTCTTTGGGATGCCTTTTGCAGCTGCAGTGTGCCTGGAGCTCAGGGCTTCCTGGTTTAAAAAACCCTAACCCTAGGCTCAACCCTAACCCTAACCCTAGGCAGGTAAATCAGCCTAGGGTTAGGGAAGGTCCCAAGGAAAAAGGGGTGGAGACAGCCATGTTGTGGCAGTTTTGCGCTCTCTTTGGGATGCCTTTTGCAGCTGCAGTGTGCCTGGAGCTCAGGGCTTCCTGGTTTAAAATACCCTAACCCTAGGCTCAACCCTAACCCTAACCCTAGGCAGGTAAATCAGCCTAGGGTTGGGGAAGGTCCCAAGGAAAAACGGGGGGAGACAGCCATGTTGTGGCAATTTTGCGCTCTCTTTGGGATGCCTTTTGCAGCTGCAGTGTGCCTGGAGCTCAGGGCTTCCTGGTTTAAAAAACCCTAACCCTAGGCTCAACCCTAACCATAACCCTAGGCAGGTAAATCAGCCTAGGGTTAGGGAAGGTCCCAAGGAAAAACGGGTGGAGACAGCCATGTTGTGGCACTTTTGCGCTCTCTTTGGGATGCCTTTTGTAGCTGCAGTGTGCCTGGAGATCAGGGCTTCCTGGTTTGAGAAACCCTAACCCTAGGCTCAACCCTAACCCTACCCTAGGCAGGTAAATCAGCCTAGGGTTAGGGAAGGTCCCAAGGAAAAAGCAGTGGAGACAGCCATGTTGTGGCAGTTTTGCACTCTCTTTGGGATGCCTTTTGCAGCTGCAGTGTGCCTGGAGCTCAGGGCTTCCTGGTTTAAAAAACCCTAACCCTAGGCTCAACCCTTACCCTAAGCCTAGGCAGGTAAATCAGCCTAGGGTTAGGGAAGGTCCCAAGGAAAAAGGGGTGGAGACAGCCATGTTGTGGCAGTTTTGCGCTCTCTTTGGGATGCCTTTTGCAGCTGCAGTGTGCCTGGAGCTCAGGGCTTCCTGGTTTAAAAAACCCTAACCCTAGGCTCAACCCTAACCCTAACCCTAGGCAGGTAAATCAGCCTAGGGTTAGGGAAGGTCCCAAGGAAAAACGGGTGGAGACAGCCATGTTGTGGCAATTTTGCGCTCTCTTTGGGATGCCTTTTGCAGCTGCAGTGTGCCTGGATCTCAGGGCTTCCTGGTTTAAAAAACCCTAACCCTAGGCTCAACCCTAAGCTCTACCCTAGGCAGGTAAATCAGCCTAGGGTTAGGAAAGGTCCCAAGGAAAAAGGGGTGGAGACAGCCATGTTGTGGCAGTTTTGCGCTCTCTTTGGGATGCCTTTTGCAGCTGCAGTGTGCCTGGAGCTCAGGGCTTCCTGGTTTAAAAAACCCTAACCCTAGGCTCAACCCTAACCCTAACCCTAGGCAGGTAAATCAGCCTAGGGTTAGGGAAGGTCTCAAGGAAAAACGGGTGGAGACAGCCATGTTGTGGCAGTTTTGCGCTCTCTTTGGGATGCCTTTTGCAGCTGCAGTGTGCCTGGAGCTCAGGGCTTCCTGGTTTAAAAAACCCTAACCCTAGGCTCAACCCTAACCCTAACCCTAGGCAGGTAAATCAGCCTAGGGTTAGGGACGGTCCCAAGGAAAAACGCGGGGAGACAGCCATGTTGTGGCAGTTTTGCGCTCTCTTTGGGATGCCTTTTGCAGCTGCAGTGTGCCTGGAGCTCAGGGCTTCCTGGTTTAAAAAACCCTAACCCTAGGCTCAACCCTAACCCTAACCCTAGGCAGGTAAATCAGCCTTGGGTTCGGGAAGGTCCCAAGGAAAAAGCAGTGGAGACAGCCATTTTCTGGCAGTTTTGCGCTCTCTTTGGGATGCCTTTTGCAGCTGCAGTGTGCCTGGAGCTCAGGGCTTCCCCGTTTAAGAAACAATAACCCTAGGCTCTGTAAAAACCTTTTCCATAGGCAAGTAAATCAGCCTAGGGTTAAGTAAAGTCCCAAGGAAAAAGCACTGGAGACAGCCATGTTGTGGCAGTTTTGCGCTCTCTTTGGGATGCCTTTTGCAGCTGCAGTGTGCCTGGAGCTCAGGGCTTCCTGGTTTAAGAAACCCTAACCCTAGGCTCAACCCTAACCCTAGCCCTAGGCAGGTAAATCAGCCTAGGGTTCGGGAAGGTCCCAAGGAAAAAGGGATGGAGACAGCCATGTTGTGGCAGTTTTGCACTCCCTTTGGGATGCCTTTTGCAGCTGCAGTGTGCCTGGAGCTCAGGGCTTCCTGGTTTAAGAAACCTTAACCCTAAGCTCTACCCTAACCCTAACCCTAGGCAGGTAAATCAGCCTAGGGTTAGGGAAGGTCCCAAGGAAAAACGGGTGGAGACAGCCATGTTGTGGCAGTTCTGCACTTTTCTTGGGGTGCCTTTTGCAGCTGCAGTGTGCCTGGAGCTCAGGGCTTCCTGGTTTGAGAAACCCTAACCCTAGGCTCAACCCTTACCCTAACCCTAGGCAGGTAAATCAGCCTAGGGTTAGGGAAGGTCCCAAGGAAGAAGGGGTGGAGACAGCCATGTTGTGGCAGTTTTGCGCTCTCTTTGGGATGTCTTTTGCAGCTGCAGTGTACCTGGAGCTCAGGGCTTCCTGGTTTAAAAAACCCTAACCCTAGGCTCAACCCTAACCCTAACCCTAGGCAGGTAAATCAGCCTAGGGTTAGGGAAGGTCCCAAGGAAAAACGGGTGGAGACAGCCATGTTGTGGCAGTTTTGCGCTCTCTTTGGGATGCCTTTTGCAGCTGCAGTGTGCCTGGAGCTCAGGGCTTCCTGGTTTGAGAAACCCTAACCCTAGGCTCAACCCTTACCCTAAGCCTAGGCAGGTAAATCAGCCTAGGGTTAGGGAAGGTCCGAAGGAAGAAGGGGTGGAGACAGCCATGTTGTGGCAGTTTTGCGCTCTCTTTGGGATGCCTTTTGCAGCTGCAGTGTGCCTGGAGCTCAGGGCTTCCTGGTTTAAAAAACCCTAACCCTAGGCTCAACCCTAACCCTAACCCTAGGCAGGTAAATCAGCCTAGGGTTAGGAAAGGTCCCAAGGAAAAAGGGGTGGAGACAGCCATGTTGTGGCAGTTTTGCGCTCTCTTTGGGATGCCTTTTGCAGCTGCAGTGTGCCTGGAGCTCAGGGCTTCCTGGTTTAAAAAACCCTAACCCTAGGCTCAACCCTAACCCTAACCCTAGGCAGGTAAATCAGCCTAGGGTTGGCGACGGTCCCAAGGAAAAACGGGGGGAGACAGCCATGTTGTGGCAATTTTGCGCTCTCTTTGGGATGCCTTTTGCAGCTGCAGTGTGCCTGGATCTCAGGGCTTCCTGGTTTAAAAAACCCTAACCCTAGGCTCAACCCTAACCCTAACCCTAGGCAGGTAAATCAGCCTAGGGTTAGGGAAGGTCCGAAGGAAGAAGGGGTGGAGACAGCCATGTTGTGGCAGTTTTGCGCTCTCTTTGGGATGCCTTTTGCAGCTGCAGTGTGCCTGGAGCTCAGGGCTTCCTGGTTTAAAAAACCCTAACCCTAGGCTCAACCCTAACCCTAACCCTAGGCAGGTAAATCAGCCTAGGGTTAGGGACGGTCCCAAGGAAAAACGCGGGGAGACAGCCATGTTGTGGCAGTTTTGCGCTCTCTTTGGGATGCCTTTTGCAGCTGCAGTGTGCCTGGAGCTCAGGGCTTCCTGGTTTAAAAAACCCTAACCCTAGGCTCAACCCTAACCCTAACCCTAGACAGGTAAATCAGCCTTGGGTTCGGGAAGGTCCCAAGGAAAAAGCAGTGGAGACAGCCATTTTGTGGCAGTTTTGCGCTCTCTTTGGGATGCCTTTTGCAGCTGCAGTGTGCCTGGAGCTCAGGGCTTCCCCGTTTAAGAAACAATAACCCTAGGCTCTGTAAAAACCTTTTCCATTGGCAAGTAAATCAGCCTAGGGTTAAGTAAAGTCCCAAGGAAAAAGCACTGGAGACAGCCATGTTGTGGCAGTTTTGCGCTCTCTTTGGGATGCCTTTTGCAGCTGCAGTGTGCCTGGAGCTCAGGGCTTCCTGGTTTAAGAAACCCTAACCCTAGGCTCAACCCTAACCCTAGCCCTAGGCAGGTAAATCAGCCTAGGGTTCGGGAAGGTCCCAAGGAAAAAGGGATGGAGACAGCCGTGTTGTGGCAGTTTTGCACTCCCTTTGGGATGCCTTTTGCAGCTGCAGTGTGCCTGGAGCTCAGGGCTTCCTGGTTTAAGAAACCTTAACCCTAAGCTCTACCCTTACCCTAACCCTAGGCAGGTAAATCAGCCTAGGGTTAGGGAAGGTCCCAAGGAAAAACGGGTGGAGACAGCCATGTTGTGGCAGTTCTGCACTTTTCTTGGGGTGCCTTTTGCAGCTGCAGTGTGCCTGGAGCTCAGGGCTTCCTGGTTTGAGAAACCCTAACCCTAGGCTCAACCCTAACCCTAACCCTAGGCAGGTAAATCAGCCTAGGGTTAGGGAAGGTCCCAAGGAAGAAGGGGTGGAGACAGCCATGTTGTGGCAGTTTTGCGCTCTCTTTGGGATGTCTTTTGCAGCTGCAGTGTACCTGGAGCTCAGGGCTTCCTGGTTTAAAATACCCTAACCCTAGGCTCAACCCTAACCCTAACCCTAGGCAGGTAAATCAGCCTAGGGTTAGGGAAGGTCCCAAGGAAAAACGGGTGGAGACAGCCATGTTGTGGCAGTTTTGCGCTCTCTTTGGGATGCCTTTTGCAGCTGCAGTGTGCCTGGAGCTCAGGGCTTCCTGGTTTGAGAAACCCTAACCCTAGGCTCAACCCTAACCCTACCCTAGGCAGGTAAATCAGCCTAGGGTTAGGGAAGGTTCCAAGGAAAAAGCAGTGGAGACAGCCATGTTGTGGCAGTTTTGCACTCTCTTTGGGATGCCTTTTGCAGCTGCAGTGTGCCTGGAGCTCAGGGATTCCTGGTTTAAAAAACCATAACCCTAGGCTCAACCCTAACCCTAACCCTAGGCAGGTAAATCAGCCTAGGGTTAGGGAATGTCCCAAGGAAAAACGGGGGGAGACAGCCATGTTGTGGCAGTTTTGCGCTCTCTTTGGGATGCCTTTTGCAGCTGCAGTGTGCCTGGAGCTCAGGGCTTCCTGGTTTGAGAAACCCTAACCCTAGGCTCAACCCTAACCCTAGCCCTAGGAAGCAAATCACCCTAGGGTTAGGGAAGGTCCCAAGGAAAAAGGGGTGGAGACAGCCATGTTGTGGCAGTTTTGCGCTCTCTTTGGGATGCCTTTTGCAGCTGCAGTGTGCCTGGAGCTCAGGGCTTCCTGGTTTAAAAAACCCTAACCCTAGGCTCAACCCTAACCCTAACCCTAGGCAGGTAAATCAGCCTAGGGTTAGGGAAGGTCCCAAGGAAAAAGGGGTGGAGACAGCCATGTTGTGGCAGTTTTGCGCTCTCTTTGGGATGCCTTTTGCAGCTGCAGTGTGCCTGGAGCTCAGGGCTTCCTGGTTTAAAAAACCCTAACCCTAGGCTCAACCCTAACCCTAACCCTAGGCAGGTAAATCAGCCTAGGGTTGGGGAAGGTCCCAAGGAAAAACGGGGGGAGACAGCCATGTTGTGGCAGTTTTGCGCTCTCTTTGGGATGCCTTTTGCAGCTGCAGTGTGCCTGGAGCTCAGGGCTTCCTGGTTTAAAAAACCCTAACCCTAGGCTCAACCCTAACCATAACCCTAGGCAGGTAAATCAGCCTAGGGTTAGGGAAGGTCCCAAGGAAAAACGGGTGGAGACAGCCATGTTGTGGCAGTTTTGCGCTCTCTTTGGGATGCCTTTTGTAGCTGCAGTGTGCCTGGAGCTCAGGGCTTCCTGGTTTGAGAAACCCTAACCCTAGGCTCAACCCTAACCCTACCCTAGGCAGGTAAATCAGCCTAGGGTTAGGGAAGGTCCCAAGGAAAAAGCAGTGGAGACAGCCATGTTGTGGCAGTTTTGCACTCTCTTTGGGATGCCTTTTGCAGCTGCAGTGTGCCTGGAGCTCAGGGCTTCCTGGTTTAAAAAACCATAACCCTAGGCTCAACCCTAACCCTAACCCTAGGCAGGTAAATCAGCCTAGGGTTAGGGAAGGTCCCAAGGAAAAAGGGGTGGAGACAGCCATGTTGTGGCAGTTTTGCGCTCTCTTTGGGATGCCTTTTACAGCTGCAGTGTGCCTGGAGCTCAGGGCTTCCTGGTTTGAGAATCCCTAACCCTAGGCTCAACCTTAACCCTAGCCCTAGGAAGCAAATCCCCCTAGGGTTAGGGAAGGTCCCAAGGACAAACGGGGGGAGACAGCCATGTTGTGGCAGTTTTGCGCTCTCTTTGGGATGCCTTTTGCAGCTGCAGTGTGCCTGGAGCTCAGGGCTTCCTCGTTTAAGAAACCCTAACCCTAGGCTCAACCCTAACCCTAACCCTAGGCAGGTAAATCAGCCTAGGTTTAGGGAAGGTCCCAACAAAAAACGGGGGGAGACAGCCATGTTGTGGCAGTTTTGCGCTCTCTTTGGGATGCCTTTTGCAGCTGCAGTGTGCCTGGAGCTCAGGGCTTCCTGGTTTAAAAAACCCTAACACTAGGCTCAACCCTAACCCTAACCCTAGGCAGGTAAATCAGCCTAGGGTTGGGGACGGTCCCAAGGAAAAACGGGGGGAGACAGCCATGTTGTGGCAATTTTGCGCTCTCTTTGGGATGCCTTTTGCAGCTGCAGTGTGCCTGGATCTCAGGGCTTCCTGGTTTAAAAAACCCTAACCCTAGGCTCAACCCTAACCCTAACCCTAGGCAGGTAAATCAGCCTAGGGTTAGGGAAGGTCCCAAGGAAAAAGGGGTGGAGACAGCCATGTTGTGGCAGTTTTGCGCTCTCTTTGGGATGCCTTTTGCAGCTGCAGTGTGCCTGGAGCTCAGGGCTTCCTGGTTTGAGAAACCCTAACCCTAGGCTCAACCCTAACCCTAACCCTAGGCAGGTAAATCAGCCTAGGGTTAGGGAAGGTCCCAAGGAAAAAGGGGTGGAGACAGCCATGTTGTGGCAGTTTTGCGCTCTCTTTGGGATGCCTTTTGCAGCTGCAGTGTGCCTGGAGCTCAGGGCTTCCTCGTTTAAGAAACCCTAACCCTAGGCTCTGTAAAAACCTTTTCCATAGGCAAGTAAATCAGCCTAGGGTTAAGTAAAGTCCCAAGGAAAAAGCACTAGAGACAGCCGTGTTGTGGCAGTTCTGCGCTCTCTTTGGGATGCCTTTTGCAGCTGCAGTGTGCCTGGAGCTCAGGGCTTCCTGGTTTAAGAAACCCTAACCCTAGGCTCAACCCTAACCCTAACCCTAGGCAGGTAAATCAGCCTAGGGTTCGGCAAGGTCCCAAGGAAAAACGGGTGGAGACAGCCATTTTGTGGCAGTTATGCGCTCTCTTTGGGATGCCTTTTGCAGCTGCAGTGTGCCTGGAGCTCAGGGCTTCCTGGTTTGAGAAACCCTAACCCTAGGCTCAACCCTAACCCTAACCCTAGGCAGGTAAATCAGCCTAGGGTTAGGGAAGGTCCCAAGGAAGAAGGGGTGGAGACAGCCATGTTGTGGCAGTTTTGCGCTCTCTTTGGGATGCCTTTTGGAGCTGCAGTGTGCCTGGAGCTCAGGGCTTCCTGGTTTAAAAAACCCTAACCCTAGGCTCAACCCTAACCCTAACCCTAGGCAGGTAAATCAGCCTAGGGTTAGGGAAGGTCCCAAGGAAAAACGGGTGGAGACAGCCATGTTGTGGCAGTTTTGCGCTCTCTTTGGGATGCCTTTTGCAGCTGCAGTGTGCCTGGAGCTCAGGGCTTCCTGGTTTGAGAAACCCTAACCCTAGGCTCAACCCTAACCCTAACCCTAGGCAGGTAAATCAGCCTAGGGTTAGGGAAGGTCCCAAGGAAAAAGGGGTGGAGACAGCCATGTTGTGGCAGTTTTGCGCTCTCTTTGGGATGCCTTTTGCAGCTGCAGTGTGCCTGGACCTCCGGGCTTCCTGGTTTAAAAAGCCCTAACCCTAGGCTCAACCCTAACCCTAACCCTAGGCAGGTAAATCAGCCTAGGGTTAGGGAAGGTCCCAAGGAAAAAGGGGTGGAGACAGCCGTGTTGTGGCAGTTTTGCGCTCTCTTTGGGATGCCTTTTGCAGCTGCAGTGTGCCTGGAGCTCAGGGCTTCCTGGTTTGAGAAACCCTAACCCTAGGCTCAACCCTAATCCTACCCTAGGCAGGTAAATCAGCCTAGGGTTAGGGAAGGTCCCAAGGAAAAAGGGGTGGAGACAGCCATGTTGTGGCAGTTTTGCGCTCTCTTTGGGATGCCTTTTGCAGCTGCAGTGTGCCTGGAGCTCAGGGCTTCCTGGTTTGAGAAACCCTAACCCTAGGCTCAACCCTAACCCTAGCCCTAGGAAGCAAATCAGCCTAGGGTTAGGGAAGGTCCCAAGGACAAACGGGGGGAGACAGCCGTGTTGTGGCAGTTTTGCGCTCTCTTTGGGATGCCTTTTGCAGCTGCAGTGTGCCTGGATCTCAGGGCTTCCTGGTTTAAAAAACCCTAACCCTAGGCTCAACCCTAACCCTAACCCTAGGCAGGTAAATCAGCCTAGGGTTAGGGAAGGTCCCAAGGAAAAAGGGGTGGAGACAGCCATGTTGTGGCAGTTTTGCGCTCTCTTTGGGATGCCTTTTGCAGCTGCAGTGTGCCTGGAGCTCAGGGCTTCCTGGTTTGAGAAACCATAACCCTAGGCTCTGTAAAAACCTTTTCCATAGGCAAGTAAATCAGCCTAGGGTTAAGTAAAGTCCCAAGGAAAAAGCACTAGAGACAGCCATGTTGTGGCAGTTTTGCGCTCTCTTTGGGATGCCTTTTGCAGCTGCAGTGTGCCTGGAGCTCAGGGCTTCCTGGTTTAAGAAACCCTAACCCTAGGCTCAACCCTAACCCTAACCCTAGGCAGGTAAATCAGCCTAGGGTTAGGGAAGGTCCCAAGGAAAAACGGGGGGGGCAGCCATTTTGTGGCAGTTATGCGCTCTCTTTGGGATGCCTTTTGTAGCTGCAGTGTGCCTGGAGCTCAGGGATTCCTGGTTTAAGAAACCCTAACCCTAAGCTCTACCCTTACCCTAACCCTAGGCAGGTTAATCAGCCTAGGGTTAGGGAAGGTCCCAAGGAAAAAGGGGTGGAGACAGCCATGTTGTGGCAGTTCTGCACTTTTCTTGGGGTGCCTTTTGCAGCTGCAGTGTGCCTGGAGCTCAGGGCTTCCTGGTTTGAGAAACCCTAACCCTAGGCTCAACCCTAAACCTAACCCTAGGCAGGTAAATCAGCCTAGGGTTAGGGAAGGTCCCAAGGAAAAACGGGTGGAGACAGCCGTGTTGTGGCAGTTTTGCGCTCTCTTTGGGATGCCTTTTGCAGCTGCAGTGTGCCTGGAGCTCATTGCTTCCTGGTTTGAGAAACCCTAACCCTAGGCTCAACCCTAACCCTAGCCCTAGGAAGCAAATCAGCCTAGGGTTAGGGAAGGTCCCAAGGACAAACGGGGGGAGACAGCCGTGTTGTGGCAGTTTTGCGCTCTCTTTGGGATGCCTTTTGCAGCTGCAGTGTGCCTGGAGCTCAGGGCTTCCTCGTTTAAGAAACCCTAACCCTAGGCTCAACCCTAACCCTAACCCTAGGCAGGTAAATCAGCCTAGGGTTAGGGAAGGTCCCAAGGAAAAAGGGGTGGAGACAGCCATGTTGTGGCAGTTTTGCGCTCTCTTTGGGATGCCTTTTGCAGCTGCAGTGTGCCTGGAGCTCAGGGCTTCCTGGTTTAAGAAACCCTAACCCTAAGCTCTACCCTTACCCTAACCCTAGGCAGGTAAATCAGCCTAGGGTTAGGGAAGGTCCCAAGGAAAAAGGGGTGGAGACAGCCATGTTGTGGCAGTTCTGCACTTTTCTTGGGGTGCCTTTTGCAGCTGCAGTGTGCCTGGAGCTCAGGGCTTCCTGGTTTGAGAAACCCTAACCCTAGGCTCAACCCTAACCCTAACCCTAGGCAGGTAAATCAGCCTAAGGTTAGGGAAGGTCCCAAGGAAAACCGGGTAGAGACAGCCATGTTGTGGCAGTTTTGCGCTCTCTTTGGGATGCCTTTTGCAGCTGCAGTGTGCCTGGAGCTCAGGGCTTCCTGGTTTAAGAAACCCTAACCCTAGGCTCAACCCTAACCCTAACCCTAGGCAGGTAAATCAGCCTAGGGTTAGGGAAGGTCCCAAGGAAAAACGGGTGGAGACAGCCATTTTGTGGCAGTTATGCGCTCTCTTTGGGATGCCTTTTGTAGCTGCAGTGTGCCTGGAGCTCAGGGATTCCTGGTTTAAGAAACCCTAACCCTAAGCTCTACCCTTACCCTAAACCTAGGCAGGTTAATCAGCCTAGGGTTAGGGAAGGTCCCAAGGAAAAAGGGGTCGAGACAGCCATGTTGTGGCAGTTCTGCACTTTTCTTGGGGTGCCTTTTGCAGCTGCAGTGTGCCTGGAGCTCAGGGCTTCCTGGTTTGAGAAACCCTAACCCTAGGCTCAACCCTAAACCTAACCCTAGGCAGGTAAATCAGCCTAGGTTTAGGGAAGGTCCCAAGGAAAAAGGGGTGGAGACAGCCATGTTGTGGCAGTTTTGCGCTCTCTTTGGGATGCCTTTTGCAGCTGCAGTGTGCCTGGAGCTCAGGGCTTCCTGGTTTAAAAAACCCTAACCCTAGGCTCAACCCTAACCCTAACCCTAGGCAGGTAAATCAGCCTAGGGTTAGGGAAGGTCCCAAGGAAAAAGGGGTGGAGACAGCCATGTTGTGGCAGTTTTGCGCTCTCTTTGGGATGTCTTTTGCAGCTGCAGTGTGCCTGGAGCTCAGGGCTTCCTGGTTTGAGAAACCCTAACCCTAGGCTCAACCCTAACCCTAACCCTAGGCAGGTAAATCAGCCTAGGGTTAGGGAAGGTCCCAAGGAAAAAGGGGTGGAGACAGCCATGTTGTGGCAGTTTTGCGCTCTCTTTGGGATGCCTTTTGCAGCTGCAGTGTGCCTGGAGCTCAGGGCTTCCTGGTTTGAGAAACCCTAACCCTAGGCTCAACCCTAACCCTAGCCCTAGGAAGCAAATCAGCCTAGGGTTAGGGAAGGTCCCAAGGACAAACGGGGGGAGACAGCCGTGTTGTGGCAGTTTTGCGCTCTCTTTGGGATGCCTTTTGTAGCTGCAGTGTGCCTGGAGCTCAGGGATTCCTGGTTTAAGAAACCCTAACCCTAAGCTCTACCCTTACCCTAACCCTAGGCAGGTTAATCAGCCTAGGGTTAGGGAAGGTCCCAAGGAAAAAGGGGTGGAGACAGCCATGTTGTGGCAGTTCTGCACTTTTCTTGGGGTGCCTTTTGCAGCTGCAGTGTGCCTGGAGCTCAGGGCTTCCTGGTTTGAGAAACCCTAACCCTAGGCTCAACCCTAAACCTAACCCTAGGCAGGTAAATCAGCCTAGGGTTAGGGAAGGTCCCAAGGAAAAACGGGTGGAGACAGCCGTGTTGTGGCAGTTTTGCGCTCTCTTTGGGATGTCTTTTGCAGCTGCAGTGTGCCTGGATCTCAGGGCTTCCTGGTTTAAAAAACCCTAACCCTAGGCTCAACCCTAACCCTAACCCTAGGCAGGTAAATCAGCCTAGGGTTAGGGAAGGTCCCAAGGAAAAAGGGGTGGAGACAGCCATGTTGTGGCAGTTTTGCGCTCTCTTTGGGATGCCTTTTGCAGCTGCAGTGTGCCTGGAGCTCATTGCTTCCTGGTTTGAGAAACCCTAACCCTAGGCTCAACCCTAACCCTACCCTAGGCAGGTAAATCAGCCTAGGGTTAGGGAAGGTCCCAAGGAAAAAGGGGTGGAGACAGCCATGTTGTGGCAGTTTTGCGCTCTCTTTGGGATGCCTTTTGCAGCTGCAGTGTGCCTGGAGCTCAGGGCTTCCTGGTTTGAGAAACCATAACCCTAGGCTCTGTAAAAACCTTTTCCATAGGCAAGTAAATCAGCCTAGGGTTAAGTAAAGTCCCAAGGAAAAAGCACTAGAGACAGCCATGTTGTGGCAGTTTTGCGCTCTCTTTGGGATGCCTTTTGCAGCTGCAGTGTGCCTGGAGCTCAGGGCTTCCTGGTTTAAGAAACCCTAACCCTAGGCTCAACCCTAACCCTAACCCTAGGCAGGTAAATCAGCCTAGGGTTAGGGAAGGTCCCAAGGAAAAACGGGTGGAGACAGCCATTTTGTGGCAGTTATGCGCTCTCTTTGGGATGCCTTTTGTAGCTGCAGTGTGCCTGGAGCTCAGGGATTCCTGGTTTAAGAAACCCTAACCCTAAGCTCTACCCTTACCCTAAACCTAGGCAGGTTAATCAGCCTAGGGTTAGGGAAGGTCCCAAGGAAAAAGGGGTGGAGACAGCCATGTTGTGGCAGTTCTGCACTTTTCTTGGGGTGCCTTTTGCAGCTGCAGTGTGCCTGGAGCTCAGGGCTTCCTGGTTTGAGAAACCCTAACCCTAGGCTCAACCCTAAACCTAACCCTAGGCAGGTAAATCAGCCTAGGTTTAGGGAAGGTCCCAAGGAAAAACGGGTGGAGACAGCCATGTTGTGGCAGTTTTGCGCTCTCTTTGGGATGCCTTTTGCAGCTGCAGTGTGCCTGGAGCTCAGGGCTTCCTGGTTTGAGAAACCCTAACCCTAGGCTCAACCCTAACCCTAACCCTAGGCAGGTAAATCAGCCTAGGGTTAGGGAAGGTCCCAAGGAAAAAGGGATGGAGACAGCCATGTTGTGGCAGTTTTGCGCTCTCTTTGGGATGCCTTTTGCAGCTGCAGTGTGCCTGGAGCTCAGGGCTTCCTCTTTTAAAAAACCCTAACCCTAGGCTGAACCCTAACCCTAACCCTAGGCAGGTAAATCAGCCTAGGGTTAGGGAAGGTCCCAAGGAAAAAGGGGTGGAGACAGCCATGTTGTGGCAGTTTTGCGCTCTCTTTGGGATGCCTTTTGCAGCTGCAGTGTGCCTGGAGCTCAGGGCTTCCTGGTTTGAGAAACCCTAACCCTAGGCTCAACCCTAACCCTAGCCCTAGGAAGCAAATCAGCCTAGGGTTAGGGAAGGTCCCTAGGACAAACGGGGGGAGACAGCCGTGTTGTGGCAGTTTTGCGCTCTCTTTGGGATGCCTTTTGTAGCTGCAGTGTGCCTGGAGCTCAGGGATTCCTGGTTTAAGAAACCCTAACCCTAAGCTCTACCCTTACCCTAACCCTAGGCAGGTTAATCAGCCTAGGGTTAGGGAAGGTCCCAAGGAAAAAGGGGTGGAGACAGCCATGTTGTGGCAGGTCTTCACTTTTCTTGGGGTGCCTTTTGCAGCTGCAGTGTGCCTGGAGCTCAGGGCTTCCTGGTTTGAGAAACCCTAACCCTAGGCTCAACCCTAACCCTAACCCTAGGCAGGTAAATCAGCCTAGGGTTAGGGAAGGTCCCAAGGAAAAACGGGTGGAGACAGCCGTGTTGTGGCAGTTTTGCGCTCTCTTTGGGATGCCTTTTGCAGCTGCAGTGTGCCTGGATCTCAGGGCTTCCTGGTTTAAAAAACCCTAACCCTAGGCTCAACCCTAACCCTAACCCTAGGCAGGTAAATCAGCCTAGGGTTAGGGAAGGTCCCAAGGAAAAAGGGGTGGAGACAGCCATGTTGTGGCAGTTTTGCGCTCTCTTTGGGATGCCTTTTGCAGCTGCAGTGTGCCTGGAGCTCAGGGCTTCCTGGTTTGAGAAACCATAACCCTAGGCTCTGTAAAAACCTTTTCCATCGGCAAGTAAATCAGCCTAGGGTTAAGTAAAGTCCCAAGGAAAAAGCACTAGAGACAGCCATGTTGTGGCAGTTTTGCGCTCTCTTTGGGATGCCTTTTGCAGCTGCAGTGTGCCTGGAGCTCAGGGCTTCCTGGTTTAAGAAACCCTAACCCTAGGCTCAACCCTAACCCTAACCCTAGGCAGGTAAATCAGCCTAGGGTTAGGGAAGGTCCCAAGGAAAAACGGGTGGAGACAGCCATTTTGTGGCAGTTATGCGCTCTCTTTGGGATGCCTTTTGTAGCTGCAGTGTGCCTGGAGCTCAGGGATTCCTGGTTTAAGAAACCCTAACCCTAAGCTCTACCCTTACCCTAAACCTAGGCAGGTTAATCAGCCTAGGGTTAGGGAAGGTCCCAAGGAAAAAGGGGTGGAGACAGCCATGTTGTGGCAGTTCTGCACTTTTCTTGGGGTGCCTTTTGCAGCTGCAGTGTGCCTGGAGCTCAGGGCTTCCTGGTTTGAGAAACCCTAACCCTAGGCTCAACCCTAACCCTAGCCCTAGGAAGCAAATCAGCCTAGGGTTAGGGAAGGTCCCAAGGACAAACGGGGGGAGACAGCCGTGTTGTGGCAGTTTTGCGCTCTCTTTGGGATGCCTTTTGTAGCTGCAGTGTGCCTGGAGCTCAGGGATTCCTGGTTTAAGAAACCCTAACCCTAAGCTCTACCCTTACCCTAACCCTAGGCAGGTTAATCAGCCTAGGGTTAGGGAAGGTCCCAAGGAAAAAGGGGTGGAGACAGCCATGTTGTGGCAGTTCTGCACTTTTCTTGGGGTGCCTTTTGCAGCTGCAGTGTGCCTGGAGCTCAGGGCTTCCTGGTTTGAGAAACCCTAACCCTAGGCTCAACCCTAAACCTAACCCTAGGCAGGTAAATCAGCCTAGGGTTAGGGAAGGTCCCAAGGAAAAACGGGTGGAGACAGCCGTGTTGTGGCAGTTTTGCGCTCTCTTTGGGATGCCTTTTGCAGCTGCAGTGTGCCTGGATCTCAGGGCTTCCTGGTTTAAAAAACCCTAACCCTAGGCTCAACCCTAACCCTAACCCTAGGCAGGTAAATCAGCCTAGGGTTAGGGAAGGTCCCAAGGAAAAAGGGGTGGAGACAGCCATGTTGTGGCAGTTTTGCGCTCTCTTTGGGATGCCTTTTGCAGCTGCAGTGTGCCTGGAGCTCAGGGCTTCCTGGTTTGAGAAACCATAACCCTAGGCTCTGTAAAAACCTTTTCCATAGGCAAGTAAATCAGCCTAGGGTTAAGTAAAGTCCCAAGGAGAAAGCACTAGAGACAGCCATGTTGTGGCAGTTTTGCGCTCTCTTTGGGATGCCTTTTGCAGCTGCAGTGTGCCTGGAGCTCAGGGCTTCCTGGTTTAAGAAACCCTAACCCTAGGCTCAACCCTAACCCTAACCCTAGGCAGGTAAATCAGCCTAGGGTTAGGGAAGGTCCCAAGGAAAAACGGGTGGAGACAGCCATTTTGTGGCAGTTATGCGCTCTCTTTGGGATGCCTTTTGTAGCTGCAGTGTGCCTGGAGCTCAGGGATTCCTGGTTTAAGAAACCCTAACCCTAAGCTCTACCCTTACCCTAAACCTAGGCAGGTTAATCAGCCTAGGGTTAGGGAAGGTCCCAAGGAAAAAGGGGTGGAGACAGCCATGTTGTGGCAGTTCTGCACTTTTCTTGGGGTGCCTTTTGCAGCTGCAGTGTGCCTGGAGCTCAGGGCTTCCTGGTTTGAGAAACCCTAACCCTAGGCTCAACCCTAAACCTAACCCTAGGCAGGTAAATCAGCCTAGGTTTAGGGAAGGTCCCAAGGAAAAACGGGTGGAGACAGCCATGTTGTGGCAGTTTTGCGCTCTCTTTGGGATGCCTTTTGCAGCTGCAGTGTGCCTGGAGCTCATTGCTTCCTGGTTTGAGAAACCCTAACCCTAGGCTCAACCCTAACCCTACCCTAGGCAGGTAAATCAGCCTAGGGTTAGGGAAGGTCCCAAGGAAAAAGGGGTGGAGACAGCCATGTTGTGGCAGTTTTGCGCTCTCTTTGGGATGCCTTTTGCAGCTGCAGTGTGCCTGGAGCTCAGGGCTTCCTGGTTTGAGAAACCCTAACCCTAGGCTCAACCCTAACCCTAACCCTAGGCAGGTAAATCAGCCTAGGGTTAGGGAAGGTCCCAAGGAAAAAGGGATGGAGACAGCCATGTTGTGGCAGTTTTGCGCTCTCTTTGGGATGCCTTTTGCAGCTGCAGTGTGCCTGGAGCTCAGGGCTTCCTCTTTTAAAAAACCCTAACCCTAGGCTCAACCCTAACCCTAACCCTAGGCAGGTAAATCAGCCTAGGGTTAGGGAAGGTCCCAAGGAAAAAGGGGTGGAGACAGCCATGTTGTGGCAGTTTTGCGCTCTCTTTGGGATGCCTTTTGCAGCTGCAGTGTGCCTGGAGCTCAGGGCTTCCTGGTTTGAGAAACCCTAACCCTAGGCTCAACCCTAACCCTACCCTAGGCAGGTAAATCAGCCTAGGGTTAGGGAAGGTCCCAAGGAAAAAGGGGTGGAGACAGCCATGTTGTGGCAGTTTTGCGCTCTCTTTGGGATGCCTTTTGCAGCTGCAGTGTGCCTGGAGCTCAGGGCTTCCTGGTTTGAGAAACCCTAACCCTAGGCTCAACCCTAACCCTAGCCCTAGGAAGCAAATCAGCCTAGGGTTAGGGAAGGTCCCAAGGACAAACGGGGGGAGACAGCCGTGTTGTGGCAGTTTTGCGCTCTCTTTGGGATGCCTTTTGTAGCTGCAGTTTGCCTGGAGCTCAGGGATTCCTGGTTTAAGAAACCCTAACCCTAAGCTCTACCCTTACCCTAACCCTAGGCAGGTTAATCAGCCTAGGGTTAGGGAAGGTCCCAAGGAAAAAGGGGTGGAGACAGCCATGTTGTGGCAGTTCTGCACTTTTCTTGGGGTGCCTTTTGCAGCTGCAGTGTGCCTGGAGCTCAGGGCTTCCTGGTTTGAGAAACCCTAACCCTAGGCTCAACCCTAAACCTAACCCTAGGCAGGTAAATCAGCCTAGGGTTAGGGAAGGTCCCAAGGAAAAACGGGTGGAGACAGCCGTGTTGTGGCAGTTTTGCGCTCTCTTTGGGATGCCTTTTGCAGCTGCAGTGTGCCTGGAGCTCATTGCTTCCTGGTTTGAGAAACCCTAACCCTAGGCTCAACCCTAACCCTAGCCCTAGGAAGCAAATCAGCCTAGGGTTAGGGAAGGTCCCAAGGACAAACGGGGGGAGACAGCCGTGTTGTGGCAGTTTTGCGCTCTCTTTGGGATGCCTTTTGCAGCTGCAGTGTGCCTGGAGCTCAGGGCTTCCTCGTTTAAGAAACCCTAACCCTAGGCTCAACCCTAACCCTAACCCTAGGCAGGTAAATCAGCCTAGGGTTAGGGAAGGTCCCAAGGAAAAATGGGGGGAGACAGCCATGTTGTGGCAGTTTTGCGCTCTCTTTGGGATGCCTTTTGCAGCTGCAGTGTGCCTGGAGCTCAGGGCTTCCTGGTTTAAAAAACCCTAACCCTAGGCTCAACCCTAACCCTAACCCTAGGCAGGTAAATCAGCCTAGGGTTAGGGAAGGTCCCAAGGAAAAAGGGGTGGAGACAGCCATGTTGTGGCAGTTTTGCGCTCTCTTTGGGATGTCTTTTGCAGCTGCAGTGTGCCTGGAGCTCAGGGCTTCCTGGTTTGAGAAACCCTAACCCTAGGCTCAACCCTAACCCTAACCCTAGGCAGGTAAATCAGCCTAGGGTTAGGGAAGGTCCCAAGGAAAAAGGGGTGGAGACAGCCATGTTGTGGCAGTTTTGCGCTCTCTTTGGGATGCCTTTTGCAGCTGCAGTGTGCCTGGAGCTCAGGGCTTCCTGGTTTGAGAAACCCTAACCCTAGGCTCAACCCTAACCCTAGCCCTAGGAAGCAAATCAGCCTAGGGTTAGGGAAGGTCCCAAGGACAAACGGGGGGAGACAGCCGTGTTGTGGCAGTTTTGCGCTCTCTTTGGGATGCCTTTTGTAGCTGCAGTGTGCCTGGAGCTCAGGGATTCCTGGTTTAAGAAACCCTAACCCTAAGCTCTACCCTTACCCTAACCCTAGGCAGGTTAATCAGCCTAGGGTTAGGGAAGGTCCCAAGGAAAAAGGGGTGGAGACAGCCATGTTGTGGCAGTTCTGCACTTTTCTTGGGGTGCCTTTTGCAGCTGCAGTGTGCCTGGAGCTCAGGGCTTCCTGGTTTGAGAAACCCTAACCCTAGGCTCAACCCTAAACCTAACCCTAGGCAGGTAAATCAGCCTAGGGTTAGGGAAGGTCCCAAGGAAAAACGGGTGGAGACAGCCGTGTTGTGGCAGTTTTGCGCTCTCTTTGGGATGTCTTTTGCAGCTGCAGTGTGCCTGGATCTCAGGGCTTCCTGGTTTAAAAAACCCTAACCCTAGGCTCAACCCTAACCCTAACCCTAGGCAGGTAAATCAGCCTAGGGTTAGGGAAGGTCCCAAGGAAAAAGGGGTGGAGACAGCCATGTTGTGGCAGTTTTGCGCTCTCTTTGGGATGCCTTTTGCAGCTGCAGTGTGCCTGGAGCTCAGGGCTTCCTGGTTTGAGAAACCATAACCCTAGGCTCTGTAAAAACCTTTTCCATAGGCAAGTAAATCAGCCTAGGGTTAAGTAAAGTCCCAAGGAAAAAGCACTAGAGACAGCCATGTTGTGGCAGTTTTGCGCTCTCTTTGGGATGCCTTTTGCAGCTGCAGTGTGCCTGGAGCTCAGGGCTTCCTGGTTTAAGAAACCCTAACCCTAGGCTCAACCCTAACCCTAACCCTAGGCAGGTAAATCAGCCTAGGGTTAGGGAAGGTCCCAAGGAAAAACGGGTGGAGACAGCCATTTTGTGGCAGTTATGCGCTCTCTTTGGGATGCCTTTTGTAGCTGCAGTGTGCCTGGAGCTCAGGGATTCCTGGTTTAAGAAACCCTAACCCTAAGCTCTACCCTTACCCTAAACCTAGGCAGGTTAATCAGCCTAGGGTTAGGGAAGGTCCCAAGGAAAAAGGGGTGGAGACAGCCATGTTGTGGCAGTTCTGCACTTTTCTTGGGGTGCCTTTTGCAGCTGCAGTGTGCCTGGAGCTCAGGGCTTCCTGGTTTGAGAAACCCTAACCCTAGGCTCAACCCTAAACCTAACCCTAGGCAGGTAAATCAGCCTAGGTTTAGGGAAGGTCCCAAGGAAAAACGGGTGGAGACAGCCATGTTGTGGCAGTTTTGCGCTCTCTTTGGGATGCCTTTTGCAGCTGCAGTGTGCCTGGAGCTCAGGGCTTCCTGGTTTGAGAAACCCTAACCCTAGGCTCAACCCTAACCCTAACCCTAGGCAGGTAAATCAGCCTAGGGTTAGGGAAGGTCCCAAGGAAAAAGGGATGGAGACAGCCATGTTGTGGCAGTTTTGCGCTCTCTTTGGGATGCCTTTTGCAGCTGCAGTGTGCCTGGAGCTCAGGGCTTCCTCTTTTAAAAAACCCTAACCCTAGGCTGAACCCTAACCCTAACCCTAGGCAGGTAAATCAGCCTAGGGTTAGGGAAGGTCCCAAGGAAAAAGGGGTGGAGACAGCCATGTTGTGGCAGTTTTGCGCTCTCTTTGGGATGCCTTTTGCAGCTGCAGTGTGCCTGGAGCTCAGGGCTTCCTGGTTTGAGAAACCCTAACCCTAGGCTCAACCCTAACCCTAGCCCTAGGAAGCAAATCAGCCTAGGGTTAGGGAAGGTCCCTAGGACAAACGGGGGGAGACAGCCGTGTTGTGGCAGTTTTGCGCTCTCTTTGGGATGCCTTTTGTAGCTGCAGTGTGCCTGGAGCTCAGGGATTCCTGGTTTAAGAAACCCTAACCCTAAGCTCTACCCTTACCCTAACCCTAGGCAGGTTAATCAGCCTAGGGTTAGGGAAGGTCCCAAGGAAAAAGGGGTGGAGACAGCCATGTTGTGGCAGGTCTTCACTTTTCTTGGGGTGCCTTTTGCAGCTGCAGTGTGCCTGGAGCTCAGGGCTTCCTGGTTTGAGAAACCCTAACCCTAGGCTCAACCCTAACCCTAACCCTAGGCAGGTAAATCAGCCTAGGGTTAGGGAAGGTCCCAAGGAAAAACGGGTGGAGACAGCCGTGTTGTGGCAGTTTTGCGCTCTCTTTGGGATGCCTTTTGCAGCTGCAGTGTGCCTGGATCTCAGGGCTTCCTGGTTTAAAAAACCCTAACCCTAGGCTCAACCCTAACCCTAACCCTAGGCAGGTAAATCAGCCTAGGGTTAGGGAAGGTCCCAAGGAAAAAGGGGTGGAGACAGCCATGTTGTGGCAGTTTTGCGCTCTCTTTGGGATGCCTTTTGCAGCTGCAGTGTGCCTGGAGCTCAGGGCTTCCTGGTTTGAGAAACCATAACCCTAGGCTCTGTAAAAACCTTTTCCATCGGCAAGTAAATCAGCCTAGGGTTAAGTAAAGTCCCAAGGAAAAAGCACTAGAGACAGCCATGTTGTGGCAGTTTTGCGCTCTCTTTGGGATGCCTTTTGCAGCTGCAGTGTGCCTGGAGCTCAGGGCTTCCTGGTTTAAGAAACCCTAACCCTAGGCTCAACCCTAACCCTAACCCTAGGCAGGTAAATCAGCCTAGGGTTAGGGAAGGTCCCAAGGAAAAACGGGTGGAGACAGCCATTTTGTGGCAGTTATGCGCTCTCTTTGGGATGCCTTTTGTAGCTGCAGTGTGCCTGGAGCTCAGGGATTCCTGGTTTAAGAAACCCTAACCCTAAGCTCTACCCTTACCCTAAACCTAGGCAGGTTAATCAGCCTAGGGTTAGGGAAGGTCCCAAGGAAAAAGGGGTGGAGACAGCCATGTTGTGGCAGTTCTGCACTTTTCTTGGGGTGCCTTTTGCAGCTGCAGTGTGCCTGGAGCTCAGGGCTTCCTGGTTTGAGAAACCCTAACCCTAGGCTCAACCCTAACCCTAGCCCTAGGAAGCAAATCAGCCTAGGGTTAGGGAAGGTCCCAAGGACAAACGGGGGGAGACAGCCGTGTTGTGGCAGTTTTGCGCTCTCTTTGGGATGCCTTTTGTAGCTGCAGTGTGCCTGGAGCTCAGGGATTCCTGGTTTAAGAAACCCTAACCCTAAGCTCTACCCTTACCCTAACCCTAGGCAGGTTAATCAGCCTAGGGTTAGGGAAGGTCCCAAGGAAAAAGGGGTGGAGACAGCCATGTTGTGGCAGTTCTGCACTTTTCTTGGGGTGCCTTTTGCAGCTGCAGTGTGCCTGGAGCTCAGGGCTTCCTGGTTTGAGAAACCCTAACCCTAGGCTCAACCCTAAACCTAACCCTAGGCAGGTAAATCAGCCTAGGGTTAGGGAAGGTCCCAAGGAAAAACGGGTGGAGACAGCCGTGTTGTGGCAGTTTTGCGCTCTCTTTGGGATGCCTTTTGCAGCTGCAGTGTGCCTGGATCTCAGGGCTTCCTGGTTTAAAAAACCCTAACCCTAGGCTCAACCCTAACCCTAACCCTAGGCAGGTAAATCAGCCTAGGGTTAGGGAAGGTCCCAAGGAAAAAGGGGTGGAGACAGCCATGTTGTGGCAGTTTTGCGCTCTCTTTGGGATGCCTTTTGCAGCTGCAGTGTGCCTGGAGCTCAGGGCTTCCTGGTTTGAGAAACCATAACCCTAGGCTCTGTAAAAACCTTTTCCATAGGCAAGTAAATCAGCCTAGGGTTAAGTAAAGTCCCAAGGAGAAAGCACTAGAGACAGCCATGTTGTGGCAGTTTTGCGCTCTCTTTGGGATGCCTTTTGCAGCTGCAGTGTGCCTGGAGCTCAGGGCTTCCTGGTTTAAGAAACCCTAACCCTAGGCTCAACCCTAACCCTAACCCTAGGCAGGTAAATCAGCCTAGGGTTAGGGAAGGTCCCAAGGAAAAACGGGTGGAGACAGCCATTTTGTGGCAGTTATGCGCTCTCTTTGGGATGCCTTTTGTAGCTGCAGTGTGCCTGGAGCTCAGGGATTCCTGGTTTAAGAAACCCTAACCCTAAGCTCTACCCTTACCCTAAACCTAGGCAGGTTAATCAGCCTAGGGTTAGGGAAGGTCCCAAGGAAAAAGGGGTGGAGACAGCCATGTTGTGGCAGTTCTGCACTTTTCTTGGGGTGCCTTTTGCAGCTGCAGTGTGCCTGGAGCTCAGGGCTTCCTGGTTTGAGAAACCCTAACCCTAGGCTCAACCCTAAACCTAACCCTAGGCAGGTAAATCAGCCTAGGTTTAGGGAAGGTCCCAAGGAAAAACGGGTGGAGACAGCCATGTTGTGGCAGTTTTGCGCTCTCTTTGGGATGCCTTTTGCAGCTGCAGTGTGCCTGGAGCTCATTGCTTCCTGGTTTGAGAAACCCTAACCCTAGGCTCAACCCTAACCCTACCCTAGGCAGGTAAATCAGCCTAGGGTTAGGGAAGGTCCCAAGGAAAAAGGGGTGGAGACAGCCATGTTGTGGCAGTTTTGCGCTCTCTTTGGGATGCCTTTTGCAGCTGCAGTGTGCCTGGAGCTCAGGGCTTCCTGGTTTGAGAAACCCTAACCCTAGGCTCAACCCTAACCCTAACCCTAGGCAGGTAAATCAGCCTAGGGTTAGGGAAGGTCCCAAGGAAAAAGGGATGGAGACAGCCATGTTGTGGCAGTTTTGCGCTCTCTTTGGGATGCCTTTTGCAGCTGCAGTGTGCCTGGAGCTCAGGGCTTCCTCTTTTAAAAAACCCTAACCCTAGGCTCAACCCTAACCCTAACCCTAGGCAGGTAAATCAGCCTAGGGTTAGGGAAGGTCCCAAGGAAAAAGGGGTGGAGACAGCCATGTTGTGGCAGTTTTGCGCTCTCTTTGGGATGCCTTTTGCAGCTGCAGTGTGCCTGGAGCTCAGGGCTTCCTGGTTTGAGAAACCCTAACCCTAGGCTCAACCCTAACCCTACCCTAGGCAGGTAAATCAGCCTAGGGTTAGGGAAGGTCCCAAGGAAAAAGGGGTGGAGACAGCCATGTTGTGGCAGTTTTGCGCTCTCTTTGGGATGCCTTTTGCAGCTGCAGTGTGCCTGGAGCTCAGGGCTTCCTGGTTTGAGAAACCCTAACCCTAGGCTCAACCCTAACCCTAGCCCTAGGAAGCAAATCAGCCTAGGGTTAGGGAAGGTCCCAAGGACAAACGGGGGGAGACAGCCGTGTTGTGGCAGTTTTGCGCTCTCTTTGGGATGCCTTTTGTAGCTGCAGTTTGCCTGGAGCTCAGGGATTCCTGGTTTAAGAAACCCTAACCCTAAGCTCTACCCTTACCCTAACCCTAGGCAGGTTAATCAGCCTAGGGTTAGGGAAGGTCCCAAGGAAAAAGGGGTGGAGACAGCCATGTTGTGGCAGTTCTGCACTTTTCTTGGGGTGCCTTTTGCAGCTGCAGTGTGCCTGGAGCTCAGGGCTTCCTGGTTTGAGAAACCCTAACCCTAGGCTCAACCCTAAACCTAACCCTAGGCAGGTAAATCAGCCTAGGGTTAGGGAAGGTCCCAAGGAAAAACGGGTGGAGACAGCCGTGTTGTGGCAGTTTTGCGCTCTCTTTGGGATGCCTTTTGCAGCTGCAGTGTGCCTGGAGCTCATTGCTTCCTGGTTTGAGAAACCCTAACCCTAGGCTCAACCCTAACCCTAGCCCTAGGAAGCAAATCAGCCTAGGGTTAGGGAAGGTCCCAAGGACAAACGGGGGGAGACAGCCGTGTTGTGGCAGTTTTGCGCTCTCTTTGGGATGCCTTTTGCAGCTGCAGTGTGCCTGGAGCTCAGGGCTTCCTCGTTTAAGAAACCCTAACCCTAGGCTCAACCCTAACCCTAACCCTAGGCAGGTAAATCAGCCTAGGGTTAGGGAAGGTCCCAAGGAAAAATGGGGGGAGACAGCCATGTTGTGGCAGTTTTGCGCTCTCTTTGGGATGCCTTTTGCAGCTGCAGTGTGCCTGGAGCTCAGGGATTCCTGGTTTAAGAAACCCTAACCCTAAGCTCTACCCTTACCCTAACCCTAGGCAGGTAAATCAGCCTAGGGTTAGGGAAGGTCCCAAGGAAAAAGGGGTGGAGACAGCCATGTTGTGGCAGTTCTGCACTTTTCTTGGGGTGCCTTTTGCAGCTGCAGTGTGCCTGGAGCTCAGGGCTTCCTGGTTTGAGAAACCCTAACCCTAGGCTCAACCCTAACCCTAACCCTAGGCAGGTAAATCAGCCTAAGGTTAGGGAAGGTCCCAAGGAAAACCGGGTAGAGACAGCCATGTTGTGGCAGTTTTGCGCTCTCTTTGGGATGCCTTTTGCAGCTGCAGTGTGTCTGGAGCTCAGGGCTTCTTGGTTTAAGAAACCCTAACCCTAGGCTCAACCCTAACCCTAGCCCTAGGAAGCAAATCAGCCTAGGGTTAGGGAAGGTCCCAAGGAAAAAGCAGTGGAGACAGCCATGTTGTGGCAGTTTTGCGCTCTCTTTGGGATGCCTTTTGCAGCTGCAGTGTGCCTGGATCTCAGGGCTTCCTGGTTTAAAAAACCCTAACCCTAGGCTCAACCCTAACCCTAACCCTAGGCAGGTAAATCAGCCTAGGGTTAGGGAAGGTCCCAAGGAAAAAGGGGTGGAGACAGCCATGTTGTGGCAGTTTTGCGCTCTCTTTGGGATGCCTTTTGCAGCTGCAGTGTGCCTGGAGCTCAGGGCTTCCTGGTTTGAGAAACCCTAACCCTAGGCTCAACTCTAACCCTAACCCTAGGCAGGTAAATCAGCCTAGGGTTAGGGAAGGTCCCAAGGAAAAAGGGGTGGAGACAGCCATGTTGTGGCAGTTTTGCGCTCTCTTTGGGATGCCTTTTGCAGCTGCAGTGTGCCTGGAGCTCAGGGCTTCCTGGTTTGAGAAACCCTAACCCTAGGCTCAACCCTAACCCTAGCCCTAGGAAGCAAATCAGCATAGGGTTAGGGAAGGTCCCAAGGACAAACGGGGGGAGACAGCCGTGTTGTGGCAGTTTTGCGCTCTCTTTGGGATGCCTTTTGTAGCTGCAGTGTGCCTGGAGCTCAGGGATTCCTGGTTTAAGAAACCCTAACCCTAAGCTCTACCCTTACCCTAACCCTAGGCAGGTTAATCAGCCTAGGGTTAGGGAAGGTCCCAAGGAAAAAGGGGTGGAGACAGCCATGTTGTGGCAGTTCTGCACTTTTCTTGGGGTGCCTTTTGCAGCTGCAGTGTGCCTGGAGCTCAGGGCTTCCTGGTTTGAGAAACCCTAACCCTAGGCTCAACCCTAAACCTAACCCTAGGCAGGTAAATCAGCCTAGGGTTAGGGAAGGTCCCAAGGAAAAACGGGTGGAGACAGCCGTGTTGTGGCAGTTTTGCGCTCTCTTTGGGATGCCTTTTGCAGCTGCAGTGTGCCTGGATCTCAGGGCTTCCTGGTTTAAAAAACCCTAACCCTAGGCTCAACCCTAACCCTAACCCTAGGCAGGTAAATCAGCCTAGGGTTAGGGAAGGTCCCAAGGAAAAAGGGGTGGAGACAGCCATGTTGTGGCAGTTTTGCGCTCTCTTTGGGATGCCTTTTGCAGCTGCAGTGTGCCTGGAGCTCAGGGCTTCCTGGTTTGAGAAACCATAACCCTAGGCTCTGTAAAAACCTTTTCCATAGGCAAGTAAATCAGCCTAGGGTTAAGTAAAGTCCCAAGGAAAAAGCACTAGAGACAGCCATGTTGTGGCAGTTTTGTGCTCTCTTTGGGATGCCTTTTGCAGCTGCAGTGTGCCTGGAGCTCAGGGCTTCCTGGTTTAAGAAACCCTAACCCTAGGCTCAACCCTAACCCTAACCCTAGGCAGGTAAATCAGCCTAGGGTTAGGGAAGGTCCCAAGGAAAAACGGGTGGAGACAGCCATTTTGTGGCAGTTATGCGCTCTCTTTGGGATGCCTTTTGTAGCTGCAGTGTGCCTGGAGCTCAGGGATTCCTGGTTTAAGAAACCCTAACCCTAAGCTCTACCCTTACCCTAAACCTAGGCAGGTTAATCAGCCTAGGGTTAGGGAAGGTCCCAAGGAAAAAGGGGTGGAGACAGCCATGTTGTGGCAGTTCTGCACTTTTCTTGGGGTGCCTTTTGCAGCTGCAGTGTGCCTGGAGCTCAGGGCTTCCTGGTTTGAGAAACCCTAACCCTAGGCTCAACCCTAAACCTAACCCTAGGCAGGTAAATCAGCCTAGGTTTAGGGAAGGTCCCAAGGAAAAACGGGTGGAGACAGCCATGTTGTGGCAGTTTTGCGCTCTCTTTGGGATGCCTTTTGCAGCTGCAGTGTGCCTGGAGCTCATTGCTTCCTGGTTTGAGAAACCCTAACCCTAGGCTCAACCCTAACCCTACCCTAGGCAGGTAAATCAGCCTAGGGTTAGGGAAGGTCCCAAGGAAAAAGGGGTGGAGACAGCCATGTTGTGGCAGTTTTGCGCTCTCTTTGGGATGCCTTTTGCAGCTGCAGTGTGCCTGGAGCTCAGGGCTTCCTGGTTTGAGAAACCCTAACCCTAGGCTCAACCCTAACCCTAACCCTAGGCAGGTAAATCAGCCTAGGGTTAGGGAAGGTCCCAAGGAAAAAGGGATGGAGACAGCCATGTTGTGGCAGTTTTGCGCTCTCTTTGGGATGCCTTTTGCAGCTGCAGTGTGCCTGGAGCTCAGGGCTTCCTCTTTTAAAAAACCCTAACCCTAGGCTCAACCCTAACCCTAACCCTAGGCAGGTAAATCAGCCTAGGGTTAGGGAAGGTCCCAAGGAAAAAGGGGTGGAGACAGCCATGTTGTGGCAGTTTTGCGCTCTCTTTGGGATGCCTTTTGCAGCTGCAGTGTGCCTGGAGCTCAGGGCTTCCTGGTTTGAGAAACCCTAACACTAGGCTCAACCCTAACCCTACCCTAGGCAGGTAAATCAGCCTAGGGTTAGGGAAGGTCCCAAGGAAAAAGGGGTGGAGACAGCCATGTTGTGGCAGTTTTGCGCTCTCTTTGGGATGCCTTTTGCAGCTGCAGTGTGCCTGGAGCTCAGGGCTTCCTGGTTTGAGAAACCCTAACCCTAGGCTCAACCCTAACCCTAGCCCTAGGAAGCAAATCAGCCTAGGGTTAGGGAAGGTCCCAAGGACAAACGGGGGGAGACAGCCGTGTTGTGGCAGTTTTGCGCTCTCTTTGGGATGCCTTTTGTAGCTGCAGTGTGCCTGGAGCTCAGGGATTCCTGGTTTAAGAAACCCTAACCCTAAGCTCTACCCTTACCCTAACCCTAGGCAGGTTAATCAGCCTAGGGTTAGGGAAGGTCCCAAGGAAAAAGGGGTGGAGACAGCCATGTTGTGGCAGTTCTGCACTTTTCTTGGGGTGCCTTTTGCAGCTGCAGTGTGCCTGGAGCTCAGGGCTTCCTGGTTTGAGAAACCCTAACCCTAGGCTCAACCCTAAACCTAACCCTAGGCAGGTAAATCAGCCTAGGGTTAGGGAAGGTCCCAAGGAAAAACGGGTGGAGACAGCCGTGTTGTGGCAGTTTTGCGCTCTCTTTGGGATGCCTTTTGCAGCTGCAGTGTGCCTGGAGCTCATTGCTTCCTGGTTTGAGAAACCCTAACCCTAGGCTCAACCCTAACCCTAGCCCTAGGAAGCAAATCAGCCTAGGGTTAGGGAAGGTCCCAAGGAAAAATGGGGGGAGACAGCCATGTTGTGGCAGTTTTGCGCTCTCTTTGGGATGCCTTTTGCAGCTGCAGTGTGCCTGGAGCTCAGGGCTTCCTGGTTTGAGAAACCCTAACCCTAGGCTCAACCCTAACCCTAGCCCTAGGAAGCAAATCATCCTAGGTTTAGGGAAGGTCCCAAGGACAAACGGGGGGAGACAGCCGTGTTGTGGCAGTTTTGCGCTCTCTTTGGGATGCCTTTTGCAGCTGCAGTGTGCCTGGAGCTCAGGGCTTCCTCGTTTAAGAAACCCTAACCCTAGGCTCAACCCTAACCCTAACCCTAGGCAGGTAAATCAGCCTAGGGTTAGGGAAGGTCCCAAGGAAAAATGGGGGGAGACAGCCATGTTGTGGCAGTTTTGCGCTCTCTTTGGGATGCCTTTTGCAGCTGCAGTGTGTCTGGAGCTCAGGGCTTCTTGGTTTAAGAAACCCTAACCCTAGGCTCAACCCTAACCCTAGCCCTAGGAAGCAAATCAGCCTAGGGTTAGGGAAGGTCCCAAGGAAAAAGCAGTGGAGACAGCCATGTTGTGGCAGTTTTGCGCTCTCTTTGGGATGCCTTTTGCAGCTGCAGTGTGCCTGGATCTCAGGGCTTCCTGGTTTAAAAAACCCTAACCCTAGGCTCAACCCTAACCCTAACCCTAGGCAGGTAAATCAGCCTAGGGTTAGGGAAGGTCCCAAGGAAAAAGGGGTGGAGACAGCCATGTTGTGGCAGTTTTGCGCTCTCTTTGGGATGCCTTTTGCAGCTGCAGTGTGCCTGGAGCTCAGGGCTTCCTGGTTTGAGAAACCATAACCCTAGGCTCTGTAAAAACCTTTTCCATAGGCAAGTAAATCAGCCTAGGGTTAAGTAAAGTCCCAAGGAAAAAGCACTAGAGACAGCCATGTTGTGGCAGTTTTGCGCTCTCTTTGGGATGCCTTTTGCAGCTGCAGTGTGCCTGGAGCTCAGGGCTTCCTGGTTTAAGAAACCCTAACCCTAGGCTCAACCCTAACCCTAACCCTAGGCAGGTAAATCAGCCTAGGGTTAGGGAAGGTCCCAAGGAAAAACGGGTGGAGACAGCCATTTTGTGGCAGTTATGCGCTCTCTTTGGGATGCCTTTTGTAGCTGCAGTGTGCCTGGAGCTCAGGGATTCCTGGTTTAAGAAACCCTAACCCTAAGCTCTACCCTTACCCTAAACCTAGGCAGGTTAATCAGCCTAGGGTTAGGGAAGGTCCCAAGGAAAAAGGGGTGGAGACAGCCATGTTGTGGCAGTTCTGCACTTTTCTTGGGGTGCCTTTTGCAGCTGCAGTGTGCCTGGAGCTCAGGGCTTCCTGGTTTGAGAAACCCTAACCCTAGGCTCAACCCTAAACCTAACCCTAGGCAGGTAAATCAGCCTAGGTTTAGGGAAGGTCCCAAGGAAAAACGGGTGGAGACAGCCATGTTGTGGCAGTTTTGCGCTCTCTTTGGGATGCCTTTTGCAGCTGCAGTGTGCCTGGAGCTCATTGCTTCCTGGTTTGAGAAACCCTAACCCTAGGCTCAACCCTAACCCTACCCTAGGCAGGTAAATCAGCCTAGGGTTAGGGAAGGTCCCAAGGAAAAAGGGGTGGAGACAGCCATGTTGTGGCAGTTTTGCGCTCTCTTTGGGATGCCTTTTGCAGCTGCAGTGTGCCTGGAGCTCAGGGCTTCCTGGTTTGAGAAACCCTAACCCTAGGCTCAACCCTAACCCTAGCCCTAGGAAGCAAATCAGCCTAGGGTTAGGGAAGGTCCCAAGGACAAACGGGGGGAGACAGCCGTGTTGTGGCAGTTTTGCGCTCTCTTTGGGATGCCTTTTGCAGCTGCAGTGTGCCTGGAGCTCAGGGCTTCCTGGTTTGAGAAACCCTAACCCTAGGCTCAACCCTAACCCTACCCTAGGCAGGTTAATCAGCCTAGGGTTAGGGAAGGTCCCAAGGAAAAAGGGGTGGAGACAGCCATGTTGTGGCAGTTTTGCACTCTCTTTGGGATGCCTTTTGCAGCTGCAGTGTGCCTGGAGCTCAGGGATTCCTGGTTTAAGAAACCCTAACCCTAAGCTCTACCATTACCCTAACCCTAGGCAGGTAAATCAGCCTAGGGTTAGGGAAGGTCCCAAGGAAAAAGGGGTGGAGACAGCCATGTTGTGGCAGTTCTGCACTTTTCTTGGGGTGCCTTTTGCAGCTGCAGTGTGCCTGGAGCTCAGGGCTTCCTGGTTTGAGAAACCCTAACCCTAGGCTCAACCCTAACCCTAACCGTAGGCAGGTAAATCAGCCTAGGGTTAGGGAAGGTCCCAAGGAAAAACGGGTGGAGACAGCCATGTTGTGGCAGTTTTGCGCTCTCTTTGGGATGCCTTTTGCAGCTGCAGTGTGCCTGGAGCTCAGGGCTTCCTGGTTTGAGAAACCCTAACCCTAGGCTCAACCCTAACCCTAGCCCTAGGAAGCAAATCAGCCTAGGGTTAGGGAAGGTCCCAAGGAAAAAGCAGTGGAGACAGCCATGTTGTGGCAGTTTTGCGCTCTCTTTGGGATGCCTTTTGCAGCTGCAGTGTGCCTGGAGCTCAGGGCTTCCTGGTTTGAGAAACCCTAACCCTAGGCTCTGTAAAAACCTTTTCCATAGGCAAGTAAATCAGCCTAGGGTTAAATAAAGTCCCAAGGAAAAAGCACTAGAGACAGCCGTGTTGTGGCAGTTCTGCGCTCTCTTTGGGATGCCTTTTGCAGCTGCAGTGTGCCTGGAGCTCAGGGCTTCCTGGTTTAAAAAACCCTAACCCTAGGCTCAACCCTAACCCTAGCCCTAGGCAGGTAAATCAGCCTAGGGTTAGGGAAGGACCCAAGGAAAAAGGGATGGAGACAGCCATGTTGTGGCAGTTTTGCGCTCTCTTTGGGATGCCTTTTGCAGCTGCAGTGTGCCTGGAGCTCAGGGCTTCCTGGTTTAAAAAACCCTAACCCTAGGCTCAACCCTAACCCTAACCCTAGGCAGGTAAATCAGCCTAGGGTTAGGGAAGGTCCCAAGGAAAAAGGGGTGGAGACAGCCATGTTGTGGCAGTTTTGCGCTCTCTTTGGGATGCCTTTTGCAGCTGCAGTGTGCCTGGAGCTCAGGGATTCCTGGTTTAAGAAACCCTAACCCTAAGCTCTACCCTTACCCTAACCCTAGGCAGGTAAATCAGCCTAGGGTTAGGGAAGGTCCCAAGGAAAAAGGGGTGGAGACAGCCATGTTGTGGCAGTTCTGCACTTTTCTTGGGGTGCCTTTTGCAGCTGCAGTGTGCCTGGAGCTCAGGGCTTCCTGGTTTGAGAAACCCTAACCCTAGGCTCAACCCTAACCCTAACCCTAGGCAGGTAAATCAGCCTAGGGTTAGGGAAGGTCCCAAGGAAAAACGGGTGGAGACAGCCATGTTGTGGCAGTTTTGCGCTCTCTTTGGGATGCCTTTTGCAGCTGCAGTGTGCCTGGAGCTCAGGGCTTCCTCGTTTAAGAAACCCTAACCCTAGGCTCTGTAAAAACCTTTTCCATAGGCAAGTAAATCAGCCTAGGGTTAAGTAAAGTCCCAAGGAAAAAGCACTAGAGACAGCCGTGTTGTGGCAGTTCTGCGCTCTCTTTGGGATGCCTTTTGCAGCTGCAGTGTGCCTGGAGCTCAGGGCTTCCTGGTTTAAGAAACCCTAACCCTAGGCTCAACCCTAACCCTAGCCCTAGGCAGGTAAATCAGCCTAGGGTTCGGCAAGGTCCCAAGGAAAAACGGGTGGAGACAGCCATTTTGTGGCAGTTATGCGCTCTCTTTGGGATGCCTTTTGCAGCTGCAGTGTGCCTGGAGCTCAGGGCTTCCTGGTTTGAGAAACCCTAACCCTAGGCTCAACCCTAACCCTAACCCTAGGCAGGTAAATCAGCCTAGGGTTAGGGAAGGTCCCAAGGAAAAACGGGTGGAGACAGCCATGTTGTGGCAGTTTTGCGCTCTCTTTGGGATGCCTTTTGCAGCTGCAGTGTGCCTGGAGCTCAGGGCTTCCTGGTTTGAGAAACCCTAACCCTAGGCTCAACCCTAACCCTAACCCTAGGCAGGTAAATCAGCCTAGGGTTAGGGAAGGTCCCAAGGAAAAAGGGGTGGAGACAGCCATGTTGTGGCAGTTTTGCGCTCTCTTTGGGATGCCTTTTGCAGCTGCAGTGTGCCTGGACCTCCGGGCTTCCTGGTTTAAAAAGCCCTAACCCTAGGCTCAACCCTAACCCTAACCCTAGGCAGGTAAATCAGCCTAGGGTTAGGGAAGGTCCCAAGGAAAAAGGGGTGGAGACAGCCGTGTTGTGGCAGTTTTGCGCTCTCTTTGGGATGCCTTTTGCAGCTGCAGTGTGCCTGGAGCTCAGGGCTTCCTGGTTTGAGAAACCCTAACCCTAGGCTCAACCCTAATCCTACCCTAGGCAGGTAAATCAGCCTAGGGTTAGGGAAGGTCCCAAGGAAAAAGGGGTGGAGACAGCCATGTTGTGGCAGTTTTGCGCTCTCTTTGGGATGCCTTTTGCAGCTGCAGTGTGCCTGGAGCTCAGGGCTTCCTGGTTTGAGAAACCCTAACCCTAGGCTCAACCCTAACCCTAGCCCTAGGAAGCAAATCAGCCTAGGGTTAGGGAAGGTCCCAAGGACAAACGGGGGGAGACAGCCGTGTTGTGGCAGTTTTGCGCTCTCTTTGGGATGCCTTTTGCAGCTGCAGTGTGCCTGTAGCTCAGGGCTTCCTGGTTTAAAAAACCCTAACCCTAGGCTCAACCCTAACCCTAACCCTAGGCAGGTAAATCAGCCTAGGGTTAGGGAAGGTCCCAAGGAAAAAGGGGTGGAGACAGCCATGTTGTGGCAGTTTTGCGCTCTCTTTGGGATGCCTTTTGCAGCTGCAGTGTGCCTGGAGCTCAGGGATTCCTGGTTTAAGAAACCCTAACCCTAAGCTCTACCCTTACCCTAACACTAGGCAGGTAAATCAGCCTAGGGTTAGGGAAGGTCCCAAGGAAAAAGGGTGGAGACAGCCATGTTGTGGCAGTTCTGCACTTTTCTTGGGGTGCCTTTTGCAGCTGCAGTGTGCCTGGAGCTCAGGGCTTCCTGGTTTGAGAAACCCTAACCCTAGGCTCAACCCTAACCCTAACCCTAGGCAGGTAAATCAGCCTAGGGTTAGGGAAGGTCCCAAGGAAAACCGGGTGGAGACAGCCATGTTGTGGCAGTTTTGCGCTCTCTTTGGGATGCCTTTTGCAGCTGCAGTGTGTCTGGAGCTCAGGGCTTCTTGGTTTAAGAAACCCTAACCCTAGGCTCAACCCTAACCCTAGCCCTAGGAAGCAAATCAGCCTAGGGTTAGGGAAGGTCCCAAGGAAAAAGCAGTGGAGACAGCCATGTTGTGGCAGTTTTGCGCTCTCTTTGGGATGCCTTTTGCAGCTGCAGTGTGCCTGGATCTCAGGGCTTCCTGGTTTAAAAAACCCTAACCCTAGGCTCAACCCTAACCCTAACCCTAGGCAGGTAAATCAGCCTAGGGTTAGGGAAGGTCCCAAGGAAAAAGGGGTGGAGACAGCCATGTTGTGGCAGTTTTGCGCTCTCTTTGGGATGCCTTTTGCAGCTGCAGTGTGCCTGGAGCTCAGGGCTTCCTGGTTTGAGAAACCATAAGCCTAGGCTCTGTAAAAACCTTTTCCATAGGCAAGTAAATCAGCCTAGGGTTAAGTAAAGTCCCAAGGAAAAAGCACTAGAGACAGCCATGTTGTGGCAGTTTTGCGCTCTCTTTGGGATGCCTTTTGCAGCTGCAGTGTGCCTGGAGCTCAGGGATTCCTGGTTTAAGAAACCCTAACCCTAAACTCTACCCTTACCCTAACCCTAGGCAGGTTAATCAGCCTAGGGTTAGGGAAGGTCCCAAGGAAAAAGGGGTGGAGACAGCCATGTTGTGGCAGTTCTGCACTTTTCTTGGGGTGCCTTTTGCAGCTGCAGTGTGCCTGGAGCTCAGGGCTTCCTGGTTTAAAAAACCCTAACCCTAGGCTCAACCCTAAACCTAACCCTAGGCAGGTAAATCAGCCTAGGGTTAGGGAAGGTCCCAAGGAAAAACGGGTGGAGACAGCCATGTTGTGGCAGTTTTGCGCTCTCTTTGGGATGCCTTTTGCAGCTGCAGTGTGCCTGGAGCTCATTGCTTCCTGGTTTGAGAAACCCTAACCCTAGGCTCAACCCTAACCCTACCCTAGGCAGGTAAATCAGCCTAGGGTTAGGGAAGGTCCCAAGGAAAAAGGGGTGGAGACAGCCATGTTGTGGCAGTTTTGCGCTCTCTTTGGGATGCCTTTTGCAGCTGCAGTGTGCCTGGAGCTCAGGGCTTCCTGGTTTGAGAAACCCTAACCCTAGGCTCAACCCTAACCCTAACCCTAGGCAGGTAAATCAGCCTAGGGTTAGGGAAGGTCCCAAGGAAAAAGGGATGGAGACAGCCATGTTGTGGCAGTTTTGCGCTCTCTTTGGGATGCCTTTTGCAGCTGCAGTGTGCCTGGAGCTCCGGGCTTCCTCTTTTAAAAAACCCTAACCCTAGGCTCAACCCTAACCCTAACCCTAGGCAGGTAAATCAGCCTAGGGTTAGGGAAGGTCCCAAGGAAAAATGGGGGGAGACAGCCATGTTGTGGCAGTTTTGCGCTCTCTTTGGGATGCCTTTTGCAGCTGCAGTGTGCCTGGAGCTCAGGGATTCCTGGTTTAAGAAACCCTAACCCTAAGCTCTACCCTTACCCTAACCCTAGGCAGGTAAATAAGCCTAGGGTTAGGGAAGGTCCCAAGGAAAAAGGGGTGGAGACAGCCATGTTGTGGCAGTTCTGCACTTTTCTTGGGGTGCCTTTTGCAGCTGCAGTGTGCCTGGAGCTCAGGGCTTCCTGGTTTGAGAAACCCTAACCCTAGGCTCAACCCTAACCCTAACCCTAGGCAGGTAAATCAGCCTAAGGTTAGGGAAGGTCCCAAGGAAAACCGAGTGGAGACAGCCATGTAGTGGCAGTTTTGCGCTCTCTTTGGGATGCCTTTTGCAGCTGCAGTGTGTCTGGAGCTCAGGGCTTCTTGGTTTAAGAAACCCTAACCCTAGGCTCAACCCTAACCCTAGCCCTAGGAAGCAAATCAGCCTAGGGTTAGGGAAGGTCCCAAGGAAAAAGCAGTGGAGACAGCCATGTTGTGGCAGTTTTGCGCTCTCTTTGGGATGCCTTTTGCAGCTGCAGTGTGCCTGGATCTCAGGGCTTCCTGGTTTAAAAAACCCTAACCCTAGGCTCAACCCTAACCCTAACCCTAGGCAGGTAAATCAGCCTAGGGTTAGGGAAGGTCCCAAGGAAAAAGGGGTGGAGACAGCCATGTTGTGGCAGTTTTGCGCTCTCTTTGGGATGCCTTTTGCAGCTGCAGTGTGCCTGGAGCTCAGGGCTTCCTGGTTTGAGAAACCATAACCCTAGGCTCTGTAAAAACCTTTTCCATAGGCAAGTAAATCAGCCTAGGGTTAAGTAAAGTCCCAAGGAAAAAGCACTAGAGACAGCCATGTTGTGGCAGTTTTGCGCTCTCTTTGGGATGCCTTTTGCAGCTGCAGTGTGCCTGGAGCTCAGGGCTTCCTGGTTTAAGAAACCCTAACCCTAGGCTCAACCCTAACCCTAACCCTAGGCAGGTAAATCAGCCTAGGGTTAGGGAAGGTCCCAAGGAAAAACGGGTGGAGACAGCCATTTTGTGGCAGTTATGCGCTCTCTTTGGGATGCCTTTTGTAGCTGCAGTGTGCCTGGAGCTCAGGGATTCCTGGTTTAAGAAACCCTAACCCTAAGCTCTACCCTTACCCTAAACCTAGGCAGGTTAATCAGCCTAGGGTTAGGGAAGGTCCCAAGGAAAAAGGGGTGGAGACAGCCATGTTGTGGCAGTTCTGCACTTTTCTTGGGGTGCCTTTTGCAGCTGCAGTGTGCCTGGAGCTCAGGGCTTCCTGGTTTAGAAACCCTAACCCTAGGCTCAACCCTAAACCTAACCCTAGGCAGGTAAATCAGCCTAGGTTTAGGGAAGGTCCCAAGGAAAAACGGGTGGAGACAGCCATGTTGTGGCAGTTTTGCGCTCTCTTTGGGATGCCTTTTGCAGCTGCAGTGTGCCTGGAGCTCATTGCTTCCTGGTTTGAGAAACCCTAACCCTAGGCTCAACCCTAACCCTACCCTAGGCAGGTAAATCAGCCTAGGGTTAGGGAAGGTCCCAAGGAAAAAGGGGTGGAGACAGCCATGTTGTGGCAGTTTTGCGCTCTCTTTGGGATGCCTTTTGCAGCTGCAGTGTGCCTGGAGCTCAGGGCTTCCTGGTTTGAGAAACCCTAACCCTAGGCTCAACCCTAACCCTAACCCTAGGCAGGTAAATCAGCCTAGGGTTAGGGAAGGTCCCAAGGAAAAAGGGATGGAGACAGCCATGTTGTGGCAGTTTTGCGCTCTCTTTGGGATGCCTTTTGCAGCTGCAGTGTGCCTGGAGCTCAGGGCTTCCTCTTTTAAAAAACCCTAACCCTAGGCTCAACCCTAACCCTAACCCTAGGCAGGTAAATCAGCCTAGGGTTAGGGAAGGTCCCAAGGAAAAACGGGTGGAGACAGCCATGTTGTGGCAGTTTTGCGCTCTCTTTGGGATGCCTTTTGCAGCTGCAGTGTGCCTGGAGCTCAGGGCTTCCTGGTTTGAGAAACCCTAACCCTAGGCTCAACCCTAACCCTACCCTAGGCAGGTAAATCAGCCTAGGGTTAGGGAAGGTCCCAAGGAAGAAGGGGTGGAGACAGCCATGTTGTGGCAGTTTTGCGCTCTCTTTGGGATGCCTTTTGCAGCTGCAGTGTGCCTGGAGCTCAGGGCTTCCTGGTTTGAGAAACCCTAACCCTAGGCTCAACCCTAACCCTAGCCCTAGGAAGCAAATCAGCCTAGGGTTAGGGAAGGTCCCAAGGAAAAAGGGGTGGAGACAGCCATGTTGTGGCAGTTCTGCACTTTTCTTGGGGTGCCTTTTGCAGCTGCAGTGTGCCTGGAGCTCAGGGCTTCCTGGTTTGAGAAACCCTAACCCTAGGCTCAACCCTAACCCTAACCGTAGGCAGGTAAATCAGCCTAGGGTTAGGGAAGGTCCCAAGGAAAAACGGGTGGAGACAGCCATGTTGTGGCAGTTTTGCGCTCTCTTTGGGATGCCTTTTGCAGCTGCAGTGTGCCTGGAGCTCAGGGCTTCCTGGTTTGAGAAACCATAACCCTAGGCTCTGTAAAAACCTTTTCCATAGGCAAGTAAATCAGCCTAGGGTTAAGTAAAGTCCCAAGGAAAAAGCACTAGAGACAGCCATGTTGTGGCAGTTTTGCGCTCTCTTTGGGATGCCTTTTGCAGCTGCAGTGTGCCTGGAGCTCAGGGCTTCCTGGTTTAAGAAACCCTAACCCTAGGCTCAACCCTAACCCTAACCCTAGGCAGGTAAATCAGCCTAGGGTTAGGGAAGGTCCCAAGGAAAAACGGGTGGAGACAGCCATTTTGTGGCAGTTATGCGCTCTCTTTGGGATGCCTTTTGTAGCTGCAGTGTGCCTGGAGCTCAGGGATTCCTGGTTTAAGAAACCCTAACCCTAAGCTCTACCCTTACCCTAACCCTAGGCAGGTTAATCAGCCTAGGGTTAGGGAAGGTCCCAAGGAAAAAGGGGTGGAGACAGCCATGTTGTGGCAGTTCTGCACTTTTCTTGGGGTGCCTTTTGCAGCTGCAGTGTGCCTGGAGCTCAGGGCTTCCTGGTTTGAGAAACCCTAACCCTAGGCTCAACCCTAAACCTAACCCTAGGCAGGTAAATCAGCCTAGGGTTAGGGAAGGTCCCAAGGAAAAACGGGTGGAGACAGCCATGTTGTGGCAGTTTTGCGCTCTCTTTGGGATGCCTTTTGCAGCTGCAGTGTGCCTGGAGCTCAGGGCTTCCTGGTTTGAGAAACCCTAACCCTAGGCTCAACCCTAACCCTAACCCTAGGCAGGTAAATCAGCCTAGGGTTAGGGAAGGTCCCAAGGAAAAAGGGATGGAGACAGCCATGTTGTGGCAGTTTTGGGCTCTCTTTGGGATGCCTTTTGCAGCTGCAGTGTGCCTGGAGCTCCGGGCTTCCTCTTTTAAAAAACCCTAACCCTAGGCTCAACCCTAACCCTAACCCTAGGCAGGTAAATCAGCCTAGGGTTAGGGAAGGTCCCAAGGAAAAACGGGGGGAGACAGCCATGTTGTGGCAGTTTTGCGCTCTCTTTGGGATGCCTTTTGCAGCTGCAGTGTGCCTGGAGCTCAGGGATTCCTGGTTTAAGAAACCCTAACCCTAAGCTCTACCCTTACCCTAACCCTAGGCAGGTAAATCAGCCTAGGGTTAGGGAAGGTCCCAAGGAAAAAGGGATGGAGACAGCCATGTTGTGGCACTTTTGCGCTCTCTTTGGGATGCCTTTTGCAGCTGCAGTGTGCCTGGAGCTCAGGGCTTCCTGGTTTGAGAAACCCTAACCCTAGGCTCAACCCTAACCCTAACCCTAGGCAGGTAAATCAGCCTAGGGTTAGGGAAGGTCCCAAGGAAAAAGGGATGGAGACAGCCATGTTGTGGCAGTTTTGCGCTCTCTTTGGGATGCCTTTTGCAGCTGCAGTGTGCCTGGAGCTCAGGGCTTCCTCTTTTAAAAAACCCTAACCCTAGGCTCAACCCTAACCCTAACCCTAGGCAGGTAAATCAGCCTAGGGTTAGGGAAGGTCCCAAGGAAAAACGGGTGGAGACAGCCATGTTGTGGCAGTTTTGCGCTCTCTTTGGGATGCCTTTTGCAGCTGCAGTGTGCCTGGAGCTCAGGGCTTCCTGGTTTGAGAAACCCTAACCCTAGGCTCAACCCTAACCCTACCCTAGGCAGGTAAATCAGCCTAGGGTTAGGGAAGGTCCCAAGGAAGAAGGGGTGGAGACAGCCATGTTGTGGCAGTTTTGCGCTCTCTTTGGGATGCCTTTTGCAGCTGCAGTGTGCCTGGAGCTCAGGGCTTCCTGGTTTGAGAAACCCTAACCCTAGGCTCAACCCTAACCCTAGCCCTAGGAAGCAAATCAGCCTAGGGTTAGGGAAGGTCCCAAGGAAAAAGGGGTGGAGACAGCCATGTTGTGGCAGTTCTGCACTTTTCTTGGGGTGCCTTTTGCAGCTGCAGTGTGCCTGGAGCTCAGGGCTTCCTGGTTTGAGAAACCCTAACCCTAGGCTCAACCCTAACCCTAACCGTAGGCAGGTAAATCAGCCTAGGGTTAGGGAAGGTCCCAAGGAAAAACGGGTGGAGACAGCCATGTTGTGGCAGTTTTGCGCTCTCTTTGGGATGCCTTTTGCAGCTGCAGTGTGCCTGGAGCTCAGGGCTTCCTGGTTTGAGAAACCATAACCCTAGGCTCTGTAAAAACCTTTTCCATAGGCAAGTAAATCAGCCTAGGGTTAAGTAAAGTCCCAAGGAAAAAGCACTAGAGACAGCCATGTTGTGGCAGTTTTGCGCTCTCTTTGGGATGCCTTTTGCAGCTGCAGTGTGCCTGGAGCTCAGGGCTTCCTGGTTTAAGAAACCCTAACCCTAGGCTCAACCCTAACCCTAACCCTAGGCAGGTAAATCAGCCTAGGGTTAGGGAAGGTCCCAAGGAAAAACGGGTGGAGACAGCCATTTTGTGGCAGTTATGCGCTCTCTTTGGGATGCCTTTTGTAGCTGCAGTGTGCCTGGAGCTCAGGGATTCCTGGTTTAAGAAACCCTAACCCTAAGCTCTACCCTTACCCTAACCCTAGGCAGGTTAATCAGCCTAGGGTTAGGGAAGGTCCCAAGGAAAAAGGGGTGGAGACAGCCATGTTGTGGCAGTTCTGCACTTTTCTTGGGGTGCCTTTTGCAGCTGCAGTGTGCCTGGAGCTCAGGGCTTCCTGGTTTGAGAAACCCTAACCCTAGGCTCAACCCTAAACCTAACCCTAGGCAGGTAAATCAGCCTAGGGTTAGGGAAGGTCCCAAGGAAAAACGGGTGGAGACAGCCATGTTGTGGCAGTTTTGCGCTCTCTTTGGGATGCCTTTTGCAGCTGCAGTGTGCCTGGAGCTCAGGGCTTCCTGGTTTGAGAAACCCTAACCCTAGGCTCAACCCTAACCCTAACCCTAGGCAGGTAAATCAGCCTAGGGTTAGGGAAGGTCCCAAGGAAAAAGGGATGGAGACAGCCATGTTGTGGCAGTTTTGGGCTCTCTTTGGGATGCCTTTTGCAGCTGCAGTGTGCCTGGAGCTCCGGGCTTCCTCTTTTAAAAAACCCTAACCCTAGGCTCAACCCTAACCCTAACCCTAGGCAGGTAAATCAGCCTAGGGTTAGGGAAGGTCCCAAGGAAAAACGGGGGGAGACAGCCATGTTGTGGCAGTTTTGCGCTCTCTTTGGGATGCCTTTTGCAGCTGCAGTGTGCCTGGAGCTCAGGGATTCCTGGTTTAAGAAACCCTAACCCTAAGCTCTACCCTTACCCTAACCCTAGGCAGGTAAATCAGCCTAGGGTTAGGGAAGGTCCCAAGGAAAAAGGGGTGGAGACAGCCATGTTGTGGCAGTTCTGCACTTTTCTTGGGGTGCCTTTTGCAGCTGCAGTGTGCCTGGAGCTCAGGGCTTCCTGGTTTGAGAAACCCTAACCCTAGGCTCAACCCTAACCCTAACCCTAGGCAGGTAAATCAGCCTAGGGTTAGGGAAGGTCCCAAGGAAAACCGGGTGGAGACAGCCATGTTGTGGCAGTTTTGCGCTCTCTTTGGGATGCCTTTTGCAGCTGCAGTGTGTCTGGAGCTCAGGGCTTCTTGGTTTAAGAAACCCTAACCCTAGGCTCAACCCTAACCCTAGCCCTAGGAAGCAAATCAGCCTAGGGTTAGGGAAGGTCCCAAGGAAAAAGCAGTGGAGACAGCCATGTTGTGGCAGTTTTGCGCTCTCTTTGGGATGCCTTTTGCAGCTGCAGTGTGCCTGGATCTCAGGGCTTCCTGGTTTAAAAAACCCTAACCCTAGGCTCAACCCTAACCCTAACCCTAGGCAGGTAAATCAGCCTAGGGTTAGGGAAGGTCCCAAGGAAAAAGGGGTGGAGACAGCCATGTTGTGGCAGTTTTGCGCTCTCTTTGGGATGCCTTTTGCAGCTGCAGTGTGCCTGGAGCTCAGGGCTTCCTGGTTTGAGAAACCATAACCCTAGGCTCTGTAAAAACCTTTTCCATAGGCAAGTAAATCAGCCTAGGGTTAAGTAAAGTCCCAAGGAAAAAGCACTAGAGACAGCCATGTTGTGGCAGTTTTGCGCTCTCTTTGGGATGCCTTTTGCAGCTGCAGTGTGCCTGGAGCTCAGGGCTTCCTGGTTTAAGAAACCCTAACCCTAGGCTCAACCCTAACCCTAACCCTAGGCAGGTAAATCAGCCTAGGGTTAGGGAAGGTCCCAAGGAAAAACGGGTGGAGACAGCCATTTTGTGGCAGTAATGCGCTCTCTTTGGGATGCCTTTTGTAGCTGCAGTGTGCCTGGAGCTCAGGGATTCCTGGTTTAAGAAACCCTAACCCTAAGCTCTACCCTTACCCTAACCCTAGGCAGGTTAATCAGCCTAGGGTTAGGGAAGGTCCCAAGGAAAAAGGGGTGGAGACAGCCATGTTGTGGCAGTTCTGCACTTTTCTTGGGGTGCCTTTTGCAGCTGCAGTGTGCCTGGAGCTCAGGGCTTCCTGGTTTGAGAAACCCTAACCCTAGGCTCAACCCTAACCCTAACCCTAGGCAGGTAAATCAGCCTAGGGTTAGGGAAGGTCCCAAGGAAAAACGGGTGGAGACAGCCATGTTGTGGCAGTTTTGCGCTCTCTTTGGGATGCCTTTTGCAGCTGCAGTGTGCCTGGAGCTCAGGGCTTCCTGGTTTGAGAAACCCTAACCCTAGGCTCAACCCTAACCCTACCCTAGGCAGGTAAATCAGCCTAGGGTTAGGGAAGGTCCCAAGGAAAAAGGGGTGGAGACAGCCATGTTGTGGCAGTTTTGCGCTCTCTTTGGGATGCCTTTTGCAGCTGCAGTGTGCCTGGAGCTCAGGGCTTCCTGGTTTAAAAAACCCTAACCCTAGGCTCAACCCTAACCCTAACCCTAGGCAGGTAAATCAGCCTAGGGTTAGGGAAGGTCCCAAGGAAAAACGGGTGGAGACAGCCATGTTGTGGCAGTTTTGCGCTCTCTTTGGGATGCCTTTTGCAGCTGCAGTGTGCCTGGAGCTCAGGGCTTCCTGGTTTAAGAAACCCTAACCCTAAGCTCTACCCTTACCCTAACCCTAGGCAGGTAAATCAGCCTAGGGTTAGGGAAGGTCCCAAGGAAAAAGGGGTGGAGACAGCCATGTTGTGGCAGTTCTGCACTTTTCTTGGGGTGCCTTTTGCAGCTGCAGTGTGCCTGGAGCTCAGGGCTTCCTGGTTTGAGAAACCCTAACCCTAGGCTCAACCCTAACCCTAACCGTAGGCAGGTAAATCAGCCTAGGGTTAGGGAAGGTCCCAAGGAAAAACGGGTGGAGACAGCCATGTTGTGGCAGTTTTGCGCTCTCTTTGGGATGCCTTTTGCAGCTGCAGTGTGCCTGGAGCTCAGGGCTTCCTGGTTTGAGAAACCATAACCCTAGGCTCTGTAAAAACCTTTTCCATAGGCAAGTAAATCAGCCTAGGGTTAAGTAAAGTCCCAAGGAAAAAGCACTAGAGACAGCCATGTTGTGGCAGTTTTGCGCTCTCTTTGGGATGCCTTTTGCAGCTGCAGTGTGCCTGGAGCTCATTGCTTCCTGGTTTGAGAAACCCTAACCCTAGGCTCAACCCTAACCCTACCTTAGGCAGGTAAATCAGCCTAGGGTTAGGGAAGGTCCCAAGGAAAAAGGGGTGGAGACAGCCATGTTGTGGCAGTTTTGCGCTCTCTTTGGGATGCCTTTTGCAGCTGCAGTGTGCCTGGAGCTCAGGGCTTCCTGGTTTGAGAAACCCTAACCCTAGGCTCAACCCTAACCCTAACCCTAGGCAGGTAAATCAGCCTAGGGTTAGGGAAGGTCCCAAGGAAAAAGGGATGGAGACAGCCATGTTGTGGCAGTTTTGCGCTCTCTTTGGGATGCCTTTTGCAGCTGCAGTGTGCCTGGAGCTCAGGGATTCCTGGTTTAAGAAACCCTAACCCTAAGCTCTACCCTTACCCTAACCCTAGGCAGGTAAATCAGCCTAGGGTTAGGGAAGGTCCCAAGGAAAAAGGGGTGGAGACAGCCATGTTGTGGCAGTTCTGCACTTTTCTTGGGGTGCCTTTTGCAGCTGCAGTGTGCCTGGAGCTCAGGGCTTCCTGGTTTGAGAAACCCTAACCCTAGGCTCAACCCTAACCCTACCCTAGGCAGGTAAATCAGCCTAGGGTTAGGGAAGGTCCCAAGGAAAAAGGGGTGGAGACAGCCATGTTGTGGCAGTTTTGCGCTCTCTTTGGGATGCCTTTTGCAGCTGCAGTGTGCCTGGAGCTCAGGGCTTCCTGGTTTGAGAAACCCTAACCCTAGGCTCAACCCTAACCCTAGCCCTAGGAAGCAAATCAGCCTACGGTTAGGGAAGGTCCCAAGGACAAACGGGGGGAGACAGCCGTGTTGTGGCAGTTTTGCGCTCTCTTTGGGATGCCTTTTGCAGCTGCAGTGTGCCTGGAGCTCAGGGCTTCCTGGTTTGAGAAACCCTAACCCTAGGCTCAACCCTAACTGTAGCCCTAGGCAGGTAAATCAGCCTAGGGTTAGGGAAGGTCCCAAGGAAAAAGGGGTGGAGACAGCCATGTTGTGGCAGTTTTGCACTCTCTTTGGGATGCCTTTTGCAGCTGCAGTGTGCCTGGAGCTCAGGGCTTCCTGGTTTAAAAAACCCTAACCCTAGGCTCAACCCTAACCCTAACCCTAGGCAGGTAAATCAGCCTAGGGTTAGGGAAGGTCCCAAGGAAAAACGGGTGGAGACAGCCATGTTGTGGCAGTTTTGCGCTCTCTTTGGGATGCCTTTTGCAGCTGCAGTGTGCCTGGAGCTCAGGGATTCCTGGTTTAAGAAACCCTAACCCTAAGCTCTACCCTTACCCTAACCCTAGGCAGGTAAATCAGCCTAGGGTTAGGGAAGGTCCCAAGGAAAAAGGGGTGGAGACAGCCATGTTGTGGCAGTTCTGCACTTTTCTTGGGGTGCCTTTTGCAGCTGCAGTGTGCCTGGAGCTCAGGGCTTCCTGGTTTGAGAAACCCTAACCCTAGGCTCAACCCTAACCCTAACCGTAGGCAGGTAAATCAGCCTAGGGTTAGGGAAGGTCCCAAGGAAAAAGGGGTGGAGACAGCCATGTTGTGGCAGTTTTGCGCTCTCTTTGGGATGCCTTTTGCAGCTGCAGTGTGCCTGGAGCTCAGGGCTTCCTGGTTTGAGAAACCCTAACCCTAGGCTCAACCCTAACCCTAGCCCTAGGAAGCAAATCAGCCTAGGGTTAGGGAAGGTCCCAAGGACAAACGGGGGGAGACAGCGGTGTTGTGGCAGTTTTGCGCTCTCTTTGGGATGCCTTTTGCAGCTGCAGTGTGCCTGGAGCTCAGGGCTTCCTGGTTTAAAAAACCCTAACCCTAGGCTCAACCCTAACCCTAACCCTAGGCAGGTAAATCAGCCTAGGGTTGGCGACGGTCCCAAGGAAAAACGGGGGGAGACAGCCATGTTGTGGCAATTTTGCGCTCTCTTTGGGATGCCTTTTGCAGCTGCAGTGTGCCTGGATCTCAGGGCTTCCTGGTTTAAAAAACCCTAACCCTAGGCTCAACCCTAACCCTAACCCTAGGCAGGTAAATCAGCCTAGGGTTAGGGAAGGTCCCAAGGAAAAAGGGGTGGAGACAGCCATGTTGTGGCAGTTTTGCGCTCTCTTTGGGATGCCTTTTGCAGCTGCAGTGTGCCTGGAGCTCAGGGCTTCCTGGTTTGAGAAACCCTAACCCTAGGCTCAACCCTAACCCTAACCCTAGGCAGGTAAACCAGCCTAGGGTTCGGGAAGGTCCCAAGGAAAAATCAGTGGAGACAGCCATGTTGTGGCAGTTTTGCGCTCTCTTTGGGATGCCTTTTGCAGCTGCACTGTGCCTGGAGCTCAGGGCTTCCTCGTTTAAGAAACCATAACCCTAGGCTCTGTAAAAACCTTTTCCATAGGCAAGTAAATCAGCCTAGGGTTAAGTAAAGTCCCAAGGAAAAAGCAGTAGAGACAGCCGTGTTGTGGCAGTTCTGCGCTCTCTTTGGGATGCCTTTTGCAGCTGCAGTGTGCCTGGAGCTCAGGACTTCCTGGTTTGAGAAACCCTAACCCTAAGCTCTACCCTAACCCTAACCCTATGCAGGTAAATCAGCCTAGGGTTAGGGAAGGTCCCAAGGAAAAACGGGTGGAGACAGCCATTTTGTGGCAGTTATGCGCTCTCTTTGGGATGCCTTTTGCAGCTGCAGTGTGCCTGGAGCTCAGGGCTTCCTGGTTTGAGAAACCCTAACCCTAGGCTCAACCCTAACCCTAACCCTAGGCAGGTAAATCAGCCTAGGGTTAGGGAAGGTCCCAAGGAAGAAGGGGTGGAGACAGCCATGTTGTGGCAGTTTTGCGCTCTCTTTGGGATGCCTTTTGCAGCTGCAGTGTGCCTGGAGCTCAGGGCTTCCTGGTTTAAAAAACCCTAACCCTAGGCTCAACCCTAACCCTAGGCAGGTAAATCAGCCTAGGGTTAGGGAAGGTCCCAAGGAAAAATGGGTGGAGACAGCCATGTTGTGGCAGTTTTGCGCTCTCTTTGGGATGCCTTTTGCAGCTGCAGTGTGCCTGGAGCTCAGGGCTTCCTGGTTTGAGAAACCCTAACCCTAGGCTCAACCCTAACCCTAACCCTAGGCAGGTAAATCAGCCTAGGGTTAGGGAAGGTCCCAAGGAAAAAGGGGTGGAGACAGCCATGTTGTGGCAGTTTTGCGCTCTCTTTGGGATGCCTTTTGCAGCTGCAGTGTGCCTGGAGCTCCGGGCTTCCTGGTTTAAAAAGCCCTAACCCTAGGCTCAACCCTAACCCTAACCCTAGGCAGGTAAATCAGCCTAGGGTTAGGGAAGGTCCCAAGGAAAATGGGGTGGAGACAGCCGTGTTGTGGCAGTTTTGCGCTCTCTTTGGGATGCCTTTTGCAGCTGCAGTGTGCCTGGAGCTCAGGGCTTCCTGGTTTGAGAAACCCTAACCCTAGGCTCAGCCCTAACCCTAACCCTAGGCAGGTAAATCAGCCTAGGGTTAGGGAAGGTCCCAAGGAAAAAGGGGTGGAGACAGCCATGTTGTGGCAGTTTTGCGCTCTCTTTGGGATGCCTTTTGCAGCTGCAGTGTGCCTGGAGCTCAGGGCTTCCTGGTTTGAGAAACCCTAACCCTAGGCTCAACCTTAACCCTAGCCCTAGGAAGCAAATCAGCCTAGGGTTAGGGAAGGTCCCAAGGACAAACGGGGGGAGACAGCCGTGTTGTGGCAGTTTTGCGCTCTCTTTGGGATGCCTTTTGCAGCTGCAGTGTGCCTGGAGCTCAGGGCTTCCTGGTTTGAGAAACCCTAACCCTAGGCTCAACCCTAACCATAACCCTAGGCAGGTAAATCAGCCTAGGGTTAGGGAAGGTCCCAAGGACAAACGGGGGGAGACAGCCATGTTGTGGCAGTTTTGCGCTCTCTTTGGGATGCCTTTTGCAGCTGCAGTGTGCCTGGAGCTCAGGGCTTCCTCGTTTAAGAAACCTTAACCCTAGGCTCTGTAAAAACCTTTTCCATAGGCAAGTAAATCAGCCTAGGGTTCAGTAAAGTCCCAAGAAAAAAGCACTAGAGACAGCCGTGTTGTGGCAGTTCTGCGCTCTCTTTGGGATGCCTTTTGCAGCTGCAGTGTGCCTGGAGCTCAGGGCTTCCTGGTTTAAAAAACCCTAACCCTAGGCTCAACCCTAACGCTAGCCCTAGGCAGGTAAATCAGCCTAGGGTTAGGGAAGGACCCAAGGAAAAAGAGATGGAGACAGCCATGTTGTGGCAGTTTTGCGCTCTCTTTGGGATGCCTTTTGCAGCTGCAGTGTGCCTGGAGCTCAGGGCTTCCTGATTCGAGAAACCCTAACCCTAGGCTCAACCCTAACCCTACCCTAGGCAGGTAAATAAGCCTAGGGTTCGGGAAGGTCCCAAGGAAAAAGGGGTGGAGACAGCCATGTTGTGGCAGTTTTGCGCTCTCTTTGGGATGCCTTTTGCAGCTGCAGTGTGCCTGGAGCTCAGGGCTTCCTGGTTTAAAAAACCCTAACCCTAGGCTCAACCCTAACCCTAACCCTAGGCAGGTAAACCAGCCTAGGGTTCGGGAAGGTCCCAAGGAAAAAGCAGTGGAGACAGCCATGTTGTGGCAGTTTTGCGCTCTCTTTGGGATGCCTTTTGCAGCTGCAGTGTGCCTGGAGCTCAGGGCTTCCTGGTTTAAAAAACCCTAACCCTAGGCTCAACCCTAACCCTAACCCTAGGCAGGTAAACCAGCCTAGGGTTCGGGAAGGTCCCAAGGAAAAAGCAGTGGAGACAGCCATGTTGTGGCAGTTTTGCGCTCTCTTTGGGATGCCTTTTGCAGCTGCACTGTGCCTGGAGCTCAGGGCTTCCTCGTTTAAGAAACCATAACCCTAGGCTCTGTAAAAACCTTTTCCATAGGCAAGTAAATCAGCCTAGGGTTAAGTAAAGTCCCAAGGAAAAAGCACTAGAGACAGCCGTGTTGTGGCAGTTCTGCGCTCTCTTTGGGATGCCTTTTGCAGCTGCAGTGTGCCTGGAGCTCAGGGCTTCCTGGTTTGAGAAACCCTAACCCTAAGCTCTACCCTAACCCTAACCCTATGCAGGTAAATCAGCCTAGGGTTAGGGAAGGTCCCAAGGAAAAACGGGTGGAGACAGCCATTTTGTGGCAGTTATGCGCTCTCTTTGGGATGCCTTTTGCAGCTGCAGTGTGCCTGGAGCTCAGGGCTTCCTGGTTTGAGAAACCCTAACCCTAAGCTCTACCCTAACCCTAACCCTATGCAGGTAAATCAGCCTAGGGTTAGGGAAGGTCCCAAGGAAAAACGGGGGGAGACAGCCATGTTGTGGCAGTTTTGCACTTTTCTTGGGGTGCCTTTTGCAGCTGCAGTGTGCCTGGAGCTCAGGGCTTCCTGGTTTGAGAAACCCTAACCCTAGGCTCAACCCTAACCCTAACCCTAGGCAGGAAAATCAGCCTAGGGTTAGGGAAGGTCCCAAGGAAGAAGGGGTGGAGACAGCCATGTTGTGGCAGTTTTGCGCTCTCTTTGGGATGCCTTTTGCAGCTGCAGTGTGCCTGGAGCTCAGGGCTTCCTGGTTTAAAAAACCCTAACCCTAGGCTCAACCCTAACCCTAGGCAGGTAAATCAGCCTAGGGTTAGGGAAGGTCCCAAGGAAAAATGGGTGGAGACAGCCATGTTGTGGCAGTTTTGCGCTCTCTTTGGGATGCCTTTTGCAGCTGCAGTGTGCCTGGAGCTCAGGGCTTCCTGGTTTGAGAAACCCTAACCCTAGGCTCAACCCTAACCCTAACCCTAGGCAGGTAAATCAGCCTAGGGTTAGGGAAGGTCCCAAGGAAAAAGGGGTGGAGACAGCCATGTTGTGGCAGTTTTGCGCTCTCTTTGGGATGCCTTTTGCAGCTGCAGTGTGCCTGGAGCTCCGGGCTTCCTGGTTTAAAAAGCCCTAACCCTAGGCTCAACCCTAACCCTAACCCTAGGCAGGTAAATCAGCCTAGGGTTAGGGAAGGTCCCAAGGAAAATGGGGTGGAGACAGCCGTGTTGTGGCAGTTTTGCGCTCTCTTTGGGATGCCTTTTGCAGCTGCAGTGTGCCTGGAGCTCAGGGCTTCCTGGTTTGAGAAACCCTAACCCTAGGCTCAACCTTAACCCTAGCCCTAGGAAGCAAATCAGCCTAGGGTTAGGGAAGGTCCCAAGGACAAACGGGGGGAGACAGCCGTGTTGTGGCAGTTTTGCGCTCTCTTTGGGATGCCTTTTGCAGCTGCAGTGTGCCTGGAGCTCAGGGCTTCCTGGTTTGAGAAACCCTAACCCTAGGCTCAACCCTAACCATAACCCTAGGCAGGTAAATCAGCCTAGGGTTAGGGAAGGTCCCAAGGACAAACGGGGGGAGACAGCCATGTTGTGGCAGTTTTGCGCTCTCTTTGGGATGCCTTTTGCAGCTGCAGTGTGCCTGGAGCTCAGGGCTTCCTCGTTTAAGAAACCTTAACCCTAGGCTCTGTAAAAACCTTTTCCATAGGCAAGTAAATCAGCCTAGGGTTCAGTAAAGTCCCAAGGAAAAAGCACTAGAGACAGCCGTGTTGTGGCAGTTCTGCGCTCTCTTTGGGATGCCTTTTGCAGCTGCAGTGTGCCTGGAGCTCAGGGCTTCCTGGTTTAAAAAACCCTAACCCTAGGCTCAACCCTAACGCTAGCCCTAGGCAGGTAAATCAGCCTAGGGTTAGGGAAGGACCCAAGGAAAAAGAGATGGAGACAGCCATGTTGTGGCAGTTTTGCGCTCTCTTTGGGATGCCTTTTGCAGCTGCAGTGTGCCTGGAGCTCAGGGCTTCCTGATTCGAGAAACCCTAACCCTAGGCTCAACCCTAACCCTACCCTAGGCAGGTAAATAAGCCTAGGGTTCGGGAAGGTCCCAAGGAAAAAGGGGTGGAGACAGCCATGTTGTGGCAGTTTTGCGCTCTCTTTGGGATGCCTTTTGCAGCTGCAGTGTGCCTGGAGCTCAGGGCTTCCTGGTTTAAAAAACCCTAACCCTAGGCTCAACCCTAACCCTAACCCTAGGCAGGTAAATCAGCCTAGGGTTAGGGAAGGTCCCAAGGAAAAACGGGTGGAGACAGCCATGTTGTGGCAGTTTTGCGCTCTCTTTGGGATGCCTTTTGCAGCTGCAGTGTGCCTGGAGCTCAGGGATTCCTGGTTTAAGAAACCCTAACCCTAAGCTCTACCCTTACCCTAACCCTAGGCAGGTAAATCAGCCTAGGGTTAGGGAAGGTCCCAAGGAAAAAGGGGTGGAGACAGCCATGTTGTGGCAATTCTGCACTTTTCTTGGGGTTCCTTTTGCAGCTGCAGTGTGCCTGGAGCTCAGGGCTTCCTGGTTTGAGAAACCCTAACCCTAGGCTCAACCCTAACCCTAACCCTAGGCAGGTAAATCAGCCTAGGGTTAGGGAAGGTCCCAAGGAAAAACGGGTGGAGACAGCCATGTTGTGGCAGTTTTGCGCTCTCTTTGGGATGCCTTTTGCAGCTGCAGTGTGCCTGGAGCTCAGGGCTTCCTGGTTTGAGAAACCCTAACCCTAGGCTCAACCCTAACCCTAGCCCTAGGAAGCAAATCAGCCTAGGGTTAGGGAAGGTCCCAAGGACAAACGGGGGGAGACAGCCGTGTTGTGGCAGTTTTGCGCTCTCTTTGGGATGCCTTTTGCAGCTGCAGTGTGCCTGGAGCTCAGGGCTTCCTGGTTTGAGAAACCCTAACCCTAGGCTCAACCCTAACCCTAACCCTAGGCAGGTAAATCAGCCTAGGGTTAGGGAAGGTCCCAAGGAAAAAGGGGTGGAGACAGCCATGTTGTGGCAGTTTTGCGCTCTCTTTGGGATGCCTTTTGCAGCTGCAGTGTGCCTGGAGCTCAGGGCTTCCTCGTTTAAGAAACCCTAACCCTAGGCTCTGTAAAAACCTTTTCCATAGGCAAGTAAATCAGCCTAGGGTTAAGTAAAGTCCCAAGGAAAAAGCACTAGAGACAGCCGTGTTGTGGCAGTTCTGCGCTCTCTTTGGGATGCCTTTTGCAGCTGCAGTGTGCCTGGAGCTCAGGGCTTCCTGGTTTAAGAAACCCTAACCCTAGGCTCAACCCTAACCCTAGCCCTAGGCAGGTAAATCAGCCTAGGGTTCGGCAAGGTCCCAAGGAAAAACGGGTGGAGGCAGCCATTTTGTGGCAGTTATGCGCTCTCTTTGGGATGCCTTTTGCAGCTGCAGTGTGCCTGGAGCTCAGGGCTTCCTGGTTTGAGAAACCCTAACCCTAGGCTCAACCCTAACCCTAACCCTAGGCAGGTAAATCAGCCTAGGGTTAGGGAAGGTCCCAAGGAAGAAGGGGTGGAGACAGCCATGTTGTGGCAGTTTTGCGCTCTCTTTGGGATGCCTTTTGCAGCTGCAGTGTGCCTGGAGCTCAGGGCTTCCTGGTTTGAGAAACCCTAACCCTAGGCTCAACCCTAACCCTAGCCCTAGGAAGCAAATCAGCCTAGGGTTAGGGAAGGTCCCAAGGACAAACGGGGGGAGACAGCCGTGTTGTTGCAGTTTTGCGCTCTCTTTGGGATGCCTTTTGCAGCTGCAGTGTGCCTGGAGCTCAGGGCTTCCTGGTTTGAGAAACCCTAACCCTAGGCTCAACCCTAACCCTAACCCTAGGCAGGAAAATCAGCCTAGGGTTAGGGAAGGTCCCAAGGAAGAAGGGGTGGAGACAGCCATGTTGTGGCAGTTTTGCGCTCTCTTTGGGATGCCTTTTGCAGCTGCAGTGTGCCTGGAGCTCAGGGCTTCCTGGTTTAAAAAACCCTAACCCTAGGCTCAACCCTAACCCTAGGCAGGTAAATCAGCCTAGGGTTAGGGAAGGTCCCAAGGAAAAATGGGTGGAGACAGCCATGTTGTGGCAGTTTTGCGCTCTCTTTGGGATGCCTTTTGCAGCTGCAGTGTGCCTGGAGCTCAGGGCTTCCTGGTTTGAGAAACCCTAACCCTAGGCTCAACCCTAACCCTAACCCTAGGCAGGTAAATCAGCCTAGGGTTAGGGAAGGTCCCAAGGAAAAAGGGGTGGAGACAGCCATGTTGTGGCAGTTTTGCGCTCTCTTTGGGATGCCTTTTGCAGCTGCAGTGTGCCTGGAGCTCCGGGCTTCCTGGTTTAAAAAGCCCTAACCCTAGGCTCAACCCTAACCCTAACCCTAGGCAGGTAAATCAGCCTAGGGTTAGGGAAGGTCCCAAGGAAAATGGGGTGGAGACAGCCGTGTTGTGGCAGTTTTGCGCTCTCTTTGGGATGCCTTTTGCAGCTGCAGTGTGCCTGGAGCTCAGGGCTTCCTGGTTTGAGAAACCCTAACCCTAGGCTCAACCTTAACCCTAGCCCTAGGAAGCAAATCAGCCTAGGGTTAGGGAAGGTCCCAAGGACAAACGGGGGGAGACAGCCGTGTTGTGGCAGTTTTGCGCTCTCTTTGGGATGCCTTTTGCAGCTGCAGTGTGCCTGGAGCTCAGGGCTTCCTGGTTTGAGAAACCCTAACCCTAGGCTCAACCCTAACCATAACCCTAGGCAGGTAAATCAGCCTAGGGTTAGGGAAGGTCCCAAGGACAAACGGGGGGAGACAGCCATGTTGTGGCAGTTTTGCGCTCTCTTTGGGATGCCTTTTGCAGCTGCAGTGTGCCTGGAGCTCAGGGCTTCCTCGTTTAAGAAACCTTAACCCTAGGCTCTGTAAAAACCTTTTCCATAGGCAAGTAAATCAGCCTAGGGTTCAGTAAAGTCCCAAGGAAAAAGCACTAGAGACAGCCGTGTTGTGGCAGTTCTGCGCTCTCTTTGGGATGCCTTTTGCAGCTGCAGTGTGCCTGGAGCTCAGGGCTTCCTGATTCGAGAAACCCTAACCCTAGGCTCAACCCTAACCCTACCCTAGGCAGGTAAATAAGCCTAGGGTTCGGGAAGGTCCCAAGGAAAAAGGGGTGGAGACAGCCATGTTGTGGCAGTTTTGCGCTCTCTTTGGGATGCCTTTTGCAGCTGCAGTGTGCCTGGAGCTCAGGGCTTCCTGGTTTAAAAAACCCTAACCCTAGGCTCAACCCTAACCCTAACCCTAGGCAGGTAAATCAGCCTAGGGTTAGGGAAGGTCCCAAGGAAAAACGGGTGGAGACAGCCATGTTGTGGCAGTTTTGCGCTCTCTTTGGGATGCCTTTTGCAGCTGCAGTGTGCCTGGAGCTCAGGGATTCCTGGTTTAAGAAACCCTAACCCTAAGCTCTACCCTTACCCTAACCCTAGGCAGGTAAATCAGCCTAGGGTTAGGGAAGGTCCCAAGGAAAAAGGGGTGGAGACAGCCATGTTGTGGCAGTTCTGCACTTTTCTTGGGGTTCCTTTTGCAGCTGCAGTGTGCCTGGAGCTCAGGG